>JAGIKU010003342.1:0-1200000 GCA_020086695.1 Penicillium sumatraense | reverse complement strand
GACCTCAAGATACGTGCACATTGCTCTGTGCATAAGATAACTCGAGAGTCTCAAGACAGGACAGGAGGTTTTGACTTCTGGGTGTACGATAGGAAAAAAGGCCAGGGAGAGAGAAAATTGAATCGAAAGTCGTGCCGCGTTCACTAAACCACCAGAAGGTGTCACTGCCTAAGACAAAAACTTTTCAAACCGAGGGATATCGAGATCGGAAGGAGAGAAGAGCAGAGCGAGAAAAAGGTTCAACAGTAGAAAGGAAATAGAAAAATGAAAGGTCATCAAAACGTGCGTCCAAAAGGTTCCGAGCGAAGTAAAGCGTCAACCGTTTGGCCTAACAGAACTCCGAAGCATCTGGTTGAGACACGTCGTTTAAGACTTGTTCTCCTCCGAGGAAGCCTCCTTGGCGGCCTCCTTAGGCTTGGACTCGGCGGGAGCCTCACCCTCGGTACCCTTGTTCTTCATATACTCATCATAGACGTTGAGGGCCTCGTCAACCTTAGCGCGGAGAGCCTCCTCATCATCAAGCCTGGTGGGAAGAATATTAGTAAATGATCCTGTGGTTAAAAAGAAAGGGTAATTGTCAAAAAAACTTACAGGCCAAGCAACTCAGCGTTGTCCATCTCCAGAAGCATACCAGTGATCTTACCAGCAAGCTCGGGCTGCTGAGCCTGGATCTTGGGGTAAAGAGCCTCACCGAGCATCTGCTTCTGCTGGGCGGGGGGAGCGTTGACGAGAGCCTGGTTGCCAGAGGCAGCCTCGGCCTGACCGGGCTGACCGGCAGGGGCGGGCTGGCCGCGACCCTGACCACGGCCCATACCCTGGGGACCACCGCGGCCATATCCGGGACCACCGCGCATACCCTGGCCCATAGCCATACCAGGAACCTGGCCACGGCCACCGGCACCACGGCCGAACTGAGCCTGCATGGGGTAACCCATACCGTTAGGCATACCACCGGGGACTTGCATACCCATGGGCATACCCTGGAAGTTGGGAGGAATCTGCTGGTTGGGACCCATACCGCGGCCACCTTGCTGGGGGAAGCCACCGGGGTACTGGCCAGGGCGTCCACCGGGGATGCCAGCCATGACCATACCGGGCTGGGGAGGGAAGGGCATACCGCCACGCTGACCACCGGGGATGAATCCTTGCTGACCGGGGCCGTAGAAGACAGCGGGCTGCATGTAAGGCTGGGGCATACCAGCGGCGGCGGCGGCCTGCTGCTGGCGGATGGTGTTGCGGGCCTGGATGCTAGCCTCGAGCTGGCTGCGGCGGACATCCTTGCGCTGGGCGAGAGCGACGTAGAGGGGCTTGCCGTTGACCATGCGCTGGTTCATCTCAGTGACGGCCTTGGAGGCCTCATCGGGGCTGCTGAAGCAGACGAAACCGAAGCCCTTGCTCTTGCCGAGGAGCTTCTTCTCGGACTTCTCGCCCTCTTGCTCCTCACCCTCCTCACCCTCCTTCTTCTCCTCGGAGGTCTCCTTCTTCTCCTCAGTCTCCTCCTTCTTCTCCTCAGCCTTCTCCTCGGCCTTCTCTTCCTTCTTCTCCTCGGTCTTCTCCTCGGAGGTCTCGCCCTCCTTCTCCTCAGAGGGAGAGGGGGAGCCCTCGGTCAGGGAGTCACGCATGACCTTGGCGGAGGTGATAGTGCCGTAGGGGGCGAAGAGGTCGCGAAGCTTCTCGTCGTCAACGTCGTCAGTCAGGTTCTTAACGTACAGGTTGACGCCCTGGTACTTGGAGGCCTTCTCGAGGCGAGCAGCCTCGTACTGCTTGCGGAGCTCCTCCTCACGCTCGTGCTTCTTCTGGGCACGGCCAACGTAGAGCTTCTGGGTCTTGATGTCCTTCTCGTTCATCTCCTCAACGGCGGCCTGCGCGCTCTCGTGGGTGGAGTAGTTGACGAAACCGAAACCACGGCTCTTACCCTCCTGGTCGTGGCTGAGGGTAGCGGAGGTGATCTCACCGAACTTCTCGAACATGACGCGGAACTCCTCGTCGGAGATCTCGGTGTCCAGGTTCTTAACGTAGATGTTGGTGTAGTTGGCCTTCATCTCCTCGAACTTGCTCTGGCGATCCTTCTTAGAGATGTGGTGACCGACGAAAACCTTCTTGTCATTCAGAAGCATGCCGTTAACGTGCTTGATGGCGTTGTTGGCGGCCTCGGCAGTCTCGTAGTGGACGAAACCGTAACCCTTGGAGTTGGCGAACTCATCCTGAGCGACCTTGCAGCTCAGAATGTTACCGAAGGCAGCGAAGGTGTCGTGCAGAGCCTTGTTGTCGATGGCGTTGTCCAGGTTCTTGATGAAAACGTTACCCTGGCCAGTCTTGCGCAGAGCAGGGTCACGCTGAGACCACATGATACGGCAGGGCTTGCCCTTGATGAGGGTGTAGTTGAGGTCCTCCAGAGCACGCTCACCGTCAGCGGTGTTGTTGTAGTTGACGTAGGCGTAGCCGAGGGAGCGACGGGTGACGGCATCACGGCAGACACGGATGGAAGCGACCTGGCCGATGGAGGAGAAGAGCTCGTAGAGCATGGCCTCAGTCACAGAGGGGTCAAGCTCGCCGACGTAGAGAGAAGCGGAGTGGGGCTGAGCGTTGGCAGCAGCGCCCTCACCGGTAGTCTCGGCGGGAGCAGCAGCGGGAGCGCCGTTGGACTCGGGGGAGCCGTTGACATTGTTGTCAGTGGCGGTGGGGGTGGTGGCAGCTTCGGCGGACATTTTGACGACTGAGGCTGTCTTTTTTTGGCTTTTCTAATTTAGAGGTGATGTTAGCAAGAAATTCTCCCTCTTTCATTCACTTTTGTCAAGTTTATGTGTGGGGAAGTTGTAAAGTAGTGAATGGGGGGTGTTTTTTTCCCTTCGGCAACGTTACACTGCATTCCATGCGGCCTCTTTGGCGAGGACCCATGAGCGTTGTGACTAAAGCCAGCGAGGGGTGTGAAAACGTGTCAAAGGGGATGATGGACCATACAGCACGGGATGACCACGCAACAAAGGACCGTTCTTTTTTTTTTATTCTTGAGACGGAAAGGGAATAGAGATTGCACCAATCCACAGAATGAATGTAGTGGTTGCAATCGACGAGTGAAACCCAGTAGGACAAGACTCGAAGCAAATATCGGAATCACAGGGAGAGTAGGGGAGATGAGAATTTTGGGTGAGGGACGCGACTAACCTTGGAAAGTAGAGGCGGTTGAAGGGAAATCTTCCGCACACCGCACAATGGGGAGGGGATGAAGATAAGATAACCGAAGTTTTTTTCTGGGGGGGTTTTTCAGATTTTTTTGGGGATTTTTTGTATTCGAGATGGATCGAAAGGAAAAGAGGAGGATTCCCTGAGAAAGAGAGGAGGGGTTGGTTTTTTTCAAAGGGAAGAAAAAAAAGTTGGACCCGCGAAAAGAGAAAGGCCTTTCTGGAAAACTGAGAGGGGCGCTAGTCCTATTCGGGTAGTGGTGGGGGGCTGCTTTAAGGGCTTGCGAGGGGTTCACGTGGTTCAGCAATACTAGTTAGTAAGGTACTAACTAGTTAGTAGATATCATAGTAGCAGGATATAGAATATGGGTATAGATATGAGTATTAGTAGAGTAGAGTAGAGAGAGCAGAGAGAGTATGACGAGAGTTGAGAAAGTGAAGATAAAATAAGAGAAGAATAAGTATATTACTAGAATACTGATTCATGACCCTAGACACAGCATTCCGCTCGGCCTCGCACCAATCAACAACCCGCTATTGCTCGACGCCCATGCTATGCACACCAGCCAGACAGATCGACCAACACAAATTACTTACAATAAAAGAAAAAGCGAAATATCCCAGTCACAACAAATCTCCATTGAATTAACTGAAATCAACATAGTGCGAAATTGCACCTCCAACACCTCCACCCTTCCACCTTCTCAAGGTCCTTAACTCAAATCAAACCCGGCACCCGAGCTCACTGCGTATAGCAGCTTACTTCGTAGCCCGTCGGCAGTTGAGTATCGGGGAAGTTTCAAGAGATTAACACATGTGCTAGTACTGGGCAGTCGTTCTTGATCTTCACTAGAATCCCGAATACTAAATCGAGGATTCAAGTGGCTGAACCCGAGCAGTGGGGCACGCGGTGTCGAGGTCACAAATCGTATGACCTTTTGCCGCTCTTCGTTGTTCATCTCATGCATCACCTTCCAGAAGAGTTTGATGGTCGGGTGCTCCTCATGATCATCACCAATAGTGTATACACCACCATATTGAGTATTCCGTCGTAGATCCTCCACGTCGATATCACCAGTCTCACCACTTACCAAGGTCTGTAGCTCTGTCTGGTTGAACATGGATAACCAAGCAGGCTGGATGATCTGACCAAGTCCTTGAAGGAATGCGTTGGTCTGCATCGCAGGTTGTACTTGGAGACGGTATCGAGCAATGTATGAAATGTACACCAATCGGTTCTGATTTGTTACAGGAGTCTTGGAGCCATTGTATCGCAAATCCTTGGTCACTGTTCGATTCGGAGAATCTGGCATTGGGATAGTGTCGGTTACTGTGAAGTCCAGTGCAAAATCTTCCACATCTCCTGTATAATTCTTCAATTGCAACTGTACAACAAAATGGGTTAGTAATCTATACAATCATGAATAAGTCCCTGTTTTCTGAGCACTTACCAATCCTTGATACAGCCCCTGGTCGAGGTCTTTCAAGTCGTTCAAATTAGCCCGATACGACGATTCTCTCATTGCTGACCCGGTACCTCCCGTCAATGCCCATTTCAGCAAGAAAAATGGTGCAAAGTTGACATCGATAAGGATTCCCTCATAAAGACATTTGCCAATCACTCGACCGAGGAATTCATATCGACGGAGCAATTCGCGGACATGCCCAGAGCTCTCTGAGCTTGATTCAGGGAGTCCGGTCTTCCGGCACTTCTCGTTGTACTGTTCAATACATTGTGCGACAGCGGTCGCATTTGGATATAGCAGGTGCTGGTCATTTTCGGAAAACATGTTGAAGCTGCTCTCGGTCTTGAATGCCTCCGTAGTAATACTCGTCAGGAACTCTTTCGTAACTCCACCACCATCGATACCCGCCTCCATGGCCCCGAATTGATCGATGAAGCTAATTTGAATGGGCTCTTTGAGGCCATCTCCAAGTTGGTAGAACTGGGAAAGTGCATCGTCGAACACATGCTCTCTCCGAATTTCCGCTTGATGACGAGCCAGAACATCCTGGAATGATGGGCCGCCATTCATCATTTGTCCCATGGCGGCCTGTGCAATAGATGCACGCCACGAGTCAGGGTCGACAAAGCCATGTCGTCGGCGATGTTGATCATGATAGATGAATTGACGGAAGATCTGGACACGAGTGGCGAATGGGATGAAAAAGGGCATGTTTCGAAGAATCTCAAGTCTTGGTGCGATGGCCGCGAGAACTCTCGTCCGGGCGACTCGCTGTTGATGACGTCGCAGGGATTCTAATCGAATAGTTTGCTGAGCATGACCAGCCCCAGCGAGGCCATATGGTGTATTTGTGCCATCGTCCCCAAGGTCTGCTTCATCTGGGTCTTCCATTTGGGACTGCACCTCGTGTCGCCTCTCTTCCTCGCCGACCACGGCAGGAATGAAACCTTCCATATCAAATCGGCTGGTCATCAGCCAGTGATCTGGGGGAAGGAATTTTCGTCGTGAGCTAATAGGAATTATTAGTCAGTATTGTGCGAGTTTGTTGCCAGAAATTTAAATATGTCAACTTACTCTCGCTCATGCAACATCCGAAGCAATCCAGTAACAAGGCCCTTGAAATACTCTAGTGGAATTCCCGTGACGCCGGGTAGGTAATTATTCTGTCCTTTTGATTCGAGGTCTGCCGCGCTAGGCAGAGGAGCAGAAGATCCGGAGGGTTGCGAGGCGCTATTGAAATAGCTACTGAGGTTGACAGCCGTAGGTCGAAGTTCCGGTTCGCTCAAATCCACGGCATTCCAGTAAAGAGTGAAAGCGAGATTTTTCAGGAAGATTGTCATGTCCTTGATATCGCTTAGTGGTAAAGCACTTTCTCTTGTCCACGAAATCTTTGTGCTATCAGAGGAGGTGAAAGAAGAGGTGCTAGAGAAAAATTCATCGTCATCCATAACTTTCAAGACAAAGGTAAAAAGTTCAAGGAAAAGGAGAACAGTAGTCCACTCTTGGTCTCTCTGATCTTGTGGCAGATCAACAGGTTCTTTGGCCTGTTGTGGCAGCTGCAGCAGAGGAAGAACTTTAGTGGAGTCACTGCTAATAATTTGGAAGATCCGGCTTGACCTAGATGCCTGCCAAAAGTATTTGATTGCTGGAATCTTCGCATCTAGTTGACCAGGAACTTGCTCTCCAGATGGAGCAGAGCCCAGGTAAAGCCACATTCGAATATCATCACCGCGTCGTGGAAATATTCTAAGCAAATTTAATGCATATGTAGCAAGAACCCTCGCCTTCTTCGACTCGTCTGAGGGGCTGATCAGACCGGTTTGCAATTGACGGGGAGATCGAATGCGAGATAGAAGTCCGGTCACGCTACTTTGGTTGACAAGACTCGTCACTTGGTCCTTGATAAACGGATGTAATGGGCGAACGCCTTTAGGCAGATCCACTTCACTTGGATCATCCACTTCCAGGCCCTGCATAAGGAAAGTAGCTGTCGAAGTCAACAATTCCGACACCACGGTCACAAATTCCAGCTCCGGGGTGTGAGTATTAGCGTGTGTGCCAAGTGCGTGTCGTTGGAAAAAGATGAGGTAGGAAAGCAACCAGGTCCGAGCCTTTGTATCATCTATAGCTTGAGATTTTGGCGTTGATTCGGCGAGGCATGCTGAGACGGCCAATGCTAGCATCCGATAGTTGATTTGGCTAGCTAGACCATCCAGTTTTCCCAGGTAAATCTCAAGATTCTGAATCGTGAGATATGAAGTGGCGAATGATTCGTATACAGACATTGTTTCGGAGGTAATGGGTCGCAGAAGAGCAAGTACAGCCTCCTGGAGAAGATCTGGGTTAATTCCAACAACACTGTGTTCAGCAGAATCCCGTTGTTCTCGTTCACGATGTAAAGTAGAGAGATTTTTAGTCAGATATGCCATGGCTTCATAATAGACGCCTGCAATATTTGCCATTTGTTTGGGTATTAAACCAGACAGGAACATTACTGATCGGATTAAAGGCTCCACTGCAGCGATGGGGACATGCGGCTTTGACGCCGAGTTCAATACTCTGAGCACCGCCATCGCCAAGCGCTTGAGAAGCTTCGTCCACTCTCCTTCAGCGGCGATCGTGGGAAGAGTCCTGAAGGTCTGCTCAAAAGCATCAACAAAGTACACTAGGCGCAGGATATCATCGCGTTTCCGAGATGATACGAACTGCACCAGTAACCGAAGCTGAGACAAACATTGATCCCCCGTAGCATAAGGTATCGAACGACGTGAAGAGAAGGCTGCATCATCAGCAGAAGCTTCAACCCCAGCCATCAGGTCCATAGCATCGGTCATTTGCCGTTCATTGTTATCCCATTCCGAGCGCCATAGCCCATATGTGTGTGATCTGCTGCGGTAACCCCGCCAGGTTCTTTGGACCACACGAGACGCATTCTGTTTCTCCCTATCCCGCTGACGCTGCATGCGCTCTTGTTGTGCAATGGCGACGGCACTCTGAGGATTCGATGCATGAGGGGTCGGTCGTGCTGGTGAGCCGCCGGGGAATGCAGCGAAAGGATTATTGGTACGACCGCTGAGGTTCACCTGCCTCGGACGACGAGAGTTGCCGGTGAAGGACTGGAACATGGTGGGTTGGGTGTTCCCTCCGACCTGAGGCCGCGAGAGAGTCTATGCGCAAGAATGTTTCGCTGGAAGATGCAAAGAAGGAAAGAAAGATTAGCCCATACCGCAAGTGCTGCGGAAGCTAGCGTTGAAGATCAAGAACTAAAGTAAAGAACTAAGAAGGTAGTTCTGACTATGACATATCCAGTCGGTGCCTCCGATACGCGGGCGCATGGCGACCTTATCGGGCTCCGCCTTGGGTGCACGGAACACGCACTCCGATCAGCAGATCACGGGACCTGCTCTATACAATTTGATTATTGCCACTATGACCACAGTATCACCCACCCTATTTCCACGCGCGAAAACAAAGCTGCCAGAGTCGGGCCTTTACATATAGACTACAAGTAATGAAGTATGAATAGGGATATTTTGAGTCAAATTTCATGTGATATTCAAATATTGATTATTGCAGACAATGTTTGTTCTATGGAACTCAAGAGCAGGCCATCTGGACACTCCTACTCTAGTTCCAACTCTTGTTCCCGGGCCCAGGTGAATACAGCTTGCACCGTACGTAGTGTCATTTCCAGTAAATGAGGTCTGGGCCCTTCTTCAATCAGGTATGCTGTACATATAATACATAGAGGATGCGATCGGCCAGCGAAGCGGTAGAAAGGTATATCGAGGAGAAGGAGGCGGATGGCAGTTGAGGTGGAAGACAACACGCATTGCCGAAAGCCTGAACAATAGTCAGAAGACTGAAAGGTTTTCCAGGCAAGATCAAAAGAGAAGATCGAATTCAGGAACTTACATCCAATTCAGATATGGGACGGCGAGGACCATCGAGCCAAATAAATCGTGGCTAGCTCGAGTCCTTCATTACCGCTGGCTCTTGTACTCGTCGACCTCGCGCTGCATGATCTCTTCGCCGTTGCGCTCGCCCCAGATATTGAGATAATCCTGACCCTTGAGGCTATCAACCATGGTGACTATGCGCCCGTTCTTCTCAACGTCCTTGGTGTACTTGCTCCGCTTGGGCTCGGCGACCTTAGTGACGAAAGGTGTGAGCTACAATGTGTTAGCCTCTTAATTCCGTCCAATTGAAGTCAATCAAGCCATTCTCAATCAATTTGACTTACCTTAAAGTCCTCCAGGTCGTCCGGGACAGCATAAGTGCGGACTTTGTGCCAGTCGATCACGTAGTTTCCTTTCCTGTCGAAGTGACCCATTGCGCCTGTGCGGGTACCCTTGTAGAATCCACCATTGACCTGCTTAGTGGTAAAGCGCAGGCGCGCCATCATGGGGTTGGAAGGCTTGAACATGTTGGCGATGAAGGACTAACGAAGGGGAATAGTTGATGTTGTCTTGTCTTGCGGTGCGAAGAAGTTCGAAAGTTCGGGCGGTCGGACCCGCTCGCCGCCGCGCCGAGAACTTTTTTGCTCAGAAAAAAAGTTGAACAACTCCAACTTGAAACCCCTCCACACAGCAACAACAAGATCGCCTGGGACGATCGAGGAAGTGAGGAGTGTGTGAGTGAGATCTAGTTCACTCTTTTTATTTCTATCTCTCAGTTTCTCTTTGCTGCGTTTTCTCAATTTCACATCGCCGCTATGCCGCGCAAGCAAACCCAACAGCGTGCGCCGAAACACCACTCCTCGCACAAGCAAGTGCAGAGGCGCCAGAACAGCCGGTCTCAGGATGCTTTAGCCATTGCTGAGGCAGATACCAAAACCAGATTGGGTATCCGCCGTAGTCGTCTCGGTGTTTCAGATGACAAGAATGAGCGCAAAAGACATTCTGCCCGCGATAACGACGACGATGATGACGAAGACGACGACGAGCGAGGTCCCATTCATAAGCGTCGCAGAACTGGAGCCGACAATGACAGTGCCGACGGTGGTAGTGACAGTGAGGGTCACGAGTGGAAGTTGGGGCAAGTCGACAGCGATGACGATAGCGAGTTAGACAGTGATGAGGCTCTTGGATCAAGCGACGAAGAGCGATTTGAAGGCTTCACATTCCGTGGAAGCAAATCGAATAACTCCAAGGCGAAGCCCAAGAAGCCTCAACAAAAGAAGCGCCCAGAAATCAGTTTATCGGAGGACATGGACGAGTCCGAGGATAATGGCTCTGCGGCTGAAGACGAGGAGGATGAGGACGACCTGGGAGAGGATGCTGTAGATCTTTTGACAGCTTGGGATATGAATACGGCTGAAGAAGAGTCAGAGGCCAAAAAGGCTGCTGCCAAAGCTCGAAAGGCTGCTGGGCAAGATGATAGTGATGAGGACTCAGGCTCTGAGGGTGACAGCGAGAGTGACCCCAGCGATGAAGACTCGGACATGTCGGTATCCGACGACGATTTAGATGCCCAACAGGATGGATTGTCTAAACTACAAGATTTTGTACAATCAATGAGCACAAACAAATCTACGAAGACCAAGAGAACACAGGAACAGGGCAACCCAACTGAGTACGGATTAACATCTTCTCAAAAATTGACTGTCGCCGACCTCCTACCTTCGATCACGGATTCTCGTCTCAAGAGCTCTCTCAAGCACGTTGACGCCGCACCCCAAGCCTCAAAGACCGGAATTCCAGGCAAGCTTGATGCGCCATTGGCAAAGCGCCAGCAAGATAAGCTTGACCGGGCCGCCGCCTACGAAAAGAGTAAAGAAACTCTTGACCGATGGCTGGATACCGTCAAGGCCAACCGCAGAGCGGAGCACCTCGTCTTCCCTCTACCAAACCCCGATGGCGAGCAAGTTCATCGTATGGACGTCGCCAAACCTACTAACGACCTGGAAGGCGCAATTCAAAACATCCTGGTCGAGAGTGGTCTAGCTGAGGCAAACAACAAGTCTGCGGAGGATCAGTTACACGAAATGGAAGAGCTTCAATCTCGTTCTTTGCCTATCGAGGAAATTCGTGCCCGACAAGCTGAGCTGCGGAAACGACGCGATCTACTGTTCCGCGAAGAGGTCCGCTCAAAGCGTATCAAGAAGATCAAGAGCAAAGCTTATCGTCGCGTCCACCGAAAGGAGCGCGAGAAGCTTGAGCAGCAGGAACGCCAAGCGCTTCTGGAATCCGGTGTCGATATGGATGAAGCGGAGCGAGAGCAGAACGAGCGCAAGAGAGCCGAGGCTCGTATGAGCTCCAAGCATCGTGATAGCAAATGGGCGAAGAGTCTGAAGCAAACTGGGCGTACTGCCTGGGATGAAGATGCACGCAACGGCGCTGCTGATCTCGCTCTCAGGGAGGAGGAGCTACGGAAGCGGATTGAAGGAAAGAGTGTCACCCGTGGAGATGACGCTTACCTGGAGGAGTCGTCCAGCTCTGAATCCGATGAAGAGGACCCTTGGGCTGAGGATGCCGAGGAAGCACGAAAGCAAAAGATTCAGCAAAAGCTCGCTGCCTTGGAGGCAGATGGCCCTGAGGGTGGGGATAAGGGTCCTCATTCCAAGTTGTTCGCCATGAAGTTCATGCAGAATGCCGAAGCCGCTCAGAAAGAAGCGAATGACGCCGAGATCCGACAACTTAACCGCGAGTTGAATGGTGGAGAGGAGTCTGAATCAGAGGCAGAGTCTATCGTTGGTCGTCGTAAATTTGGTCAATCAGCCAAACCCGACACCAAGCCAAAGAGCAAGGCTTTGCCAAAGAATGAGTTTGAAGAAGCACTCGACTCGGATGACGAGCAGCGCGCGATTGGATCCGACCAGGATGTTGATATTGCTACCAACCGTCCAGTGAAACAGAAGACTGGTGCTTCTGGATCGAAAGCTACTTCTTCATCTTCCAAGAAATTGTCTGCTCCCCAAAAGGACGAACCAGCCGAAGAAGAAAACCCATGGCTTCTTCAGACCGGACGTACCAACCGCCGACGAACCGGTACCGATAACCAAGAAGCACTCGATATCTCTGTTGGTGCTCAACAACCCCAGGCTGTTCAGGAGAGCAGTTCTTCTAAGAAGGGCAAGTCTGCTAAGAAAGCAGCCTCCAAGCAGCGTGTGCAAGAGGATGATAGTGATGACGAGGACAATGTGCCAGTGTTACTGAAGAACCACGATCTTGTGAAACGGGCATTTGCAGGCGATGAAGTTGTGCAAGACTTTGAGCAAGAGAAGATGGACACCATCGAGGATGAGGGTGACAAGGTTGTCGACAATACCCTCGACGGATGGGGTAGCTGGACAGGTGACGGCATCAGCAACAAGCAGAAGAAGAAGCAGAAGCGCTTCTTGACTACGGTTGAGGGTGTCAAGGCCGATAAACGCAAGGACGCCAAGCTGTCTCGAGTTATCATCAACGAGAAGCGTGTCAAGAAGGTATGGCATCACAATCACTATTTTTCTTCTCTCTTCCAAGACTACCGAACTATGACTAACCTATCTCTTTTTCTACAGAATATCAAGTACATGGCCACCCAATTGCCTCACCAATTCGAGAACAAGTCCCAGTACGAGCGATCCCTACGCATGCCAATCGGTCCAGAGTGGTCGACCAAGGAGTCCTACCAAGATGGCACCAAGCCTCGTCTCCTGGTCAAGCAAGGTATCATCAAGCCCATGGAGAAGCCCATGGTCTGAGCGATATCACAGTACGAGATTCGGAGATGTGTACATTCATTCTGCATTCAATATATCTATGTACCTTCTTATTTTATCATTATTATATTTTACTGGGAGTCAATTAAATCCCAGCGGTGTTTTGGACAAAACAAAAAGAATACCATTTCGAGTTTTTTTTACATTTTGGTTGCTTCCTCCGCCTTTGGGCGACTTCCTCAACTTCGTAGGCCTCTCTCCCTTGCTCTCCTCTTCTCTCCACATATCATCCAGCCTCGTCTATTTCTAGTGTTCCGCTCTCTTCCCCGCCATTCTCACATGGCTTGACAGATGAGCACTCGATGTGTCTCTTGATGACGATTACCGTAGGGCTTGAAAGAGGGCCAGCCTCGGCCGAGCACTGGAATGCTACCATCGCCGTGCCGGCTGTTGGGTGAACCAGCCCGCGGATCAGGGCATGCTCCATCCCATGGGTTGCGTGATGAATCAGTGAATGACTCAATCAACGGATTAGAGGTCAAAGTCATCTCTCAGTCTGAACAGAATCAAATATTGTCCCAGTCAATCTTCGAGACTCGAGCTGCTCCACCCTCACTCAGCCGCAAGACAAAGTAGCTGCCTGCATCCTCACCTTTCTGGCTCTAAGAGAATTAATTTCTGGCCAGAAACTATACAACCTCCAATTAAGTCCAATTTAAATGATCAATTGCATTTGCAATTCAGTTACAATTCAATCAAAAGGGCTCTCACTGGCAGATCTCTCTCCCTTGTGGGAGATTTGTTTACTTCTCCCCCGCCTCACATTCCTTGTAGTGGGGACAACCTCACCCGTTCAAGAAACCTCATTGTTGCCCTCGTCGCCCTTCATTGCTGAACCGGACAGACACCGGCCTCCCCGCAGGCTGTCTTTCTATCTGAATCTGCCCTGGCTAAAAGCTCCGTGCGACTGAGCTCGCATGAGGATCGGCACCCGCGAATTCTTTCTGCGGGCCATTCACAACAATCTGGCCCCGTCTGGGCCGCCGCGACGTCGTGGCAGGTCCTGAGCTCACTTCACTTTGTCGGCGGGAATTCGTAGCGCATACCTCGTACTTGTAAGTCCTTGTCCCTCTTCGTCGGTTGTTTTTCCCCTCTTGCTTTTTCGATTCACTCGCCCCTTCGACAACTGTTAAGCTGCACTGTGCTTGTTGGTCTACCACGTTTGGACGTGGGACGAATTGAAGCATAGAATTGCACTTACAGCATCTCACTTCCCTCACTTCGATTGTTCGACTTGTTTTTTAGTCCTACAATTGGAAACATGGGACCCTCGTGGAAGTCAGCAGCTGTGCTAACATGGCTTCTTGCTGCAGAATCAGCATACTGTCTGCCACAGACACCACCAGTTGGCAGTGAGGCAGAGAAGATACTCGAGCAGACTCCTACACAGCCTAGCACTGCCTTCAAGACACAGTATCCTCCATCGAACGCTGAGGAACGGCTACTCGTCCCAGAAACTTCACCAGTATGTTTCGTAGTGAGCTTCTGTCTACTTGATATCAGATGTTAACATCGTACTATAGGTCTACCGTTTTGCTCTTGATAGCGACGGTCATCCAGCAGAGCCTCCATTCCCTTCAACAAACGTTGAAAGGGTTCTGGACAGCATCAAGGACTTGTTGTCTCCCAACGACTCGAGCGCCGTACCAGTTGCATCTGAAGTGCCCGTCACAGCTCCGGCGGCAGGTTCTGCTGCAACAAACGCCCAGCCCACAGGCCCACCAACAGATTTACCGGGACCCAAGGATGGTCCTGGCCCTGCTCCCCATTCCAGCATGAACAACCAAGATGTTTTTGAGCCTGTGGCTACTAACTCGCCTCCTGCGAACATCAAGGCTCGGCATGATCACCCAGTTAAAAACCTTCATGTAAGCTTTATATTACAAAATCACGATCGATTCGTTAATTCTAATTCTTGAACAGGCCAATTCATCTGATCCAATTGAGACCAACAAATTCTATGCTGGTTTCTTCCTCGGCTCTCAGACGAATGCTAGTTTCAGTCAGCCATATTCCATTGGATGGTCGAAGGGGCAGGGCACCCTCAAGAGCTGGGGTGTAGGAATTTCTCACCTTGAAGAAAAGGTCTTGGCTTTCGGTCCTAAGAACCATAAGCTCCCAGGTGATCCTGTTGAGTACTACATCAATCCTGTGGGCCTTCAGCACATAGTTTTGTCAGCCACCGAACTTGATAAGTCGAGTGTGATGAATGTCGAGAACCCCAAGGCCTTCTCTGCCCATGCTGTCTTGAAGCCTTCTGAAAGCTCTGCTAAGAGCGTTACTTTCCCAATCGTTCAAGGCATGGGATACATCACCGCTGTTTACGATAACATGCAACCACTGATCGAGACTGGAGTTTTCTTCCGCAAGGTCGTCAGTGCTGGATCTCCCAAGCCTGGTATCTTCAAGTACAAGGTTGCTCTTGAAGATGACACTCATTGGGTTCTTTATGCTGCTCCCGACGATGGAAAAGATCCCAAGCTGGATTTGAAGTCCAAGTCTAGCATCCGTGGCCCTCACGGATTCTCTGGTTCTATTCAGGTTGCCAAGAACCCTGCTGGTAAGTCCGGTGAGAAGTTCTATGACAACTCTGCTGGTGTCTACCCTGTGGGAGGACACATCACCGGCGCGGTGAATGGTGATACCGGCTCCTACAGTCTGGCTTGGACAAAGGCCGGCAAGCATTCCAAGGGAACGCCTCTCATTATGTTTGCCTTGCCGCATCATGTTGAATCTTTTGACCATGGCACTGCTGGACGAGTTACCAGCATTCACCTTCGGAGTACTACCAAGGGTAACGCAACAGCTGTCATTGGTGATAGCTGGACGATGGTCGAACCCAAACTTCCAGTCGACATGGGCTTCGCTCCCTGGTCAGCTACCAAGGGTGATGTCCACACCTTGTCTGCTAAAGCTAAGCAAGCAATTGTTGAGGTTGCCCCTTTCGAATTGCAGCAGAACATCTCAAAGGAAACCGACCTGAACAGCATGTACTACAGCGGCAAGGCTCTAAGCAAGTTCGCAACTCTCATTTGGACTGTCTCACAGCTAGGTGGCGATGTCCACGCAGCCAGCGATGCCTTCCAACAACTCAAGAAAAGCTTCGCGCACTTTGTGAACAACAAGCAGCAGTACCCTCTCGCATATGATTCTGTCTGGAAGGGTGTGGTCTCAACCGCAGGGTACAACGGCGATTTGAACCAAGATTTCGGAAACACCGCATACAACGATCACCACTTCCACTACGGCTACTTCATCCAGGCTGCAGCCATCATTGGCTCTCTCGACCCGAGCTGGCTCGCCGAAAACAAGGACTGGGTCAACATGCTGGTTCGTGATGCCGGTAACTCGGTGGAAAATGACCCGCACTTCCCTTTCTCTCGTGCCTTTGACTGGTACAACGGACACTCCTGGGCCAAGGGTCTTTTCGAGTCTTTCGATGGCAAGGATGAAGAATCCACTTCGGAAGATACAATGTTTGCCTACGCTGTGAAGATGTGGGGTCGTACGATCGGCGACGCAAGTATGGAGGCTCGTGGAAATTTGATGCTGGGCGTTATGCGTCGATCATTGGATAACTACTTCCTCATGCGTGACAACAATACCAACCAGCCGGAGAACTTTATCGGAAACAAGGTTACTGGAATTGTAAGTAATAATCGACACTTTTCTTTCATTGACCATCAAGACTAACAACTTCATCAGCTCTTCGAGAACAAGGTCGACCACACCACATACTTCGGTAACAGCTTGGAGTTCATTCAAGGAATTCACATGCTGCCCCTCCTGCCAAACTCCGCCTACACAAGATCCCAAGAATTCGTGACAGAGGAATGGGAAGCCATGTTCGCACCGAATGCCTCCACTCCAGCTGACAAGGTCGAGGGTGGCTGGAAGGGTGTTCTCTTCGCCAACCTGGCTCTCGTCAACCCGAAGGCATCGTGGAGCTTCTTCGCTCAGCACCACTTCGACTACAGCTGGATTGACGGTGGTGCCACTCGAACCTGGTACCTCGCCTATGCCGCTGCCCTTGGTGGTCTGTAGATTTTTCCAAACCACTTCAAGTTCGAGTAGCTTTTGGCTTTGGCGTCGGTGGCGTTGCTCTTACTTTTCATCTCATCTTTTTTTAACTTATCTATCTGTCTATCTTTCTGTCTGTATCTGGCGTCATGGGGTCTTTGGTCTTGTCTCATGGCGTTAATTGAGTATTTTTTGCAGAGATGGATATATGGGTTTGTTATGGCATTTATGACGGGGGAGAATTCAGATACGAAGTTATTGTTGAGTGTGGGCTAACTAGTTCGAATGCCATAATAACATGATGTATGTCTATGAGTCAAGATAATTCCTAATGTAATTAAGGGTTAATTTATCTTCCAACTTGAAGCTTAAAAACCTCTCCATCCAGAGATGTCTCTTAGAGACAGTAATAGCCTTGGCAGTAGACCTCGATATTCGCCAACTTCGGCAAAACTGATTAGAAAACCAAGCATTACTGTTTGAGGACTATAGCAATATTGTATCCAAATTGTATTTAATTATTTTCTGTTTTGAATAAAAATGGTTGTATTACTATAGTCTAGTTAAAAATTGTATGGAATGGTTATGGGATGGTGATAGAATATTTAGAAAACGGTTTTTAGAATGAAAACTGTAATAGTACAGTCTCTAAACAGTATCAATTCTATATAGAGTTTTTTTATTAAAACGGTTTTAGTTCTACTACGGTTTTAGATTAAAAACGGTTTTGATTCGGTAGTAAACAGTTATGTAACGGTTTTCGAACGGTTCTCAAATGGTGTTGAACACTAAAACTGTAGCAATACAGTAGCAACATGGTAGGACAACCGTTTGATTAATGAATACAGTATTTATCGGGTTCTTTCTACCTTGAAATTTTGAAATAGGAAAAGGGTGTTAATATATATATAAAGGTGGTGCATACTTCTAATTCAAAGGACAAGCCACGCGGACTCCGCGGATATATATTCACCACTGAACTTCGAGAAACGTTTTCAATACTATTGAGAATATATTTTGGCATTGGAAGAATTCATTGGCCAGACGAGTAGAAACGTAGTACGACTAGTAGTCTGAAATGTTGAAAACTACGGGGGTCGAACCTCCTGGCTAGCGCCCTGCCTAATGTAGGCAAGCCGATATGTTCTATTCGCTATTTGAACACTACTTCTACTAGAAGGTTGGTAGTACCGAATGAGAAATGAAATTGCCACTGGAATTCTTTTCGTATCATCTATTCATTACCATCAACTCATAACAATCATCATATGAATACAGCAAGACAGCAAGGCATTCGAGACATCCCATCCCACCACTACTTAGGTATAGCTCACCCCCTCGATAAATCGAGGTCAACCACCCAAGGCGCATTAACCGGACGATAACCAATATCCACAATACTAGCATTAACAAAAAGAGTCTCATCCCCAATCGCAAGCGGTCTGTTTCCCTCAGAACTAACATCAAGAAACACGCCCCGATTCTCAATCATATCCTCCACATCAACAGGAATGACTTCCTGCTTAACACCCTTATCAAAGAATGACCCATACCTTCCCCTCACAGCACCCCATCCTTCATGGATATGACCAAAGACATAAAGACGAGGTCTGGCACGCTCAGCCGCCCGTAAGAGATGCTCACACCCGACATGTTCTCCACTCCTAACTTTATCCAGGACTCCACCGGGTGGGCCGTGAGTGAGCATTATATCGACGTTTGGGAAATCAGGGACCGGGTTCTTTGGGATAGATGCCGTGGAGCCGGGGAGGGGGAGGTTAAATCGATCTTCATGACGTCTGTATGCGAATGCCCAGCCACAGAATTCGGGTTGGTAGGGTGAGGCGTAAATGGTGAATTTAGCACCAGAGGATAGAGTGAAAGTATATGTTCCTTCTTCAAGATAATGAATTCCAGCCGCATGTGCAGACTCATTTGTGTATAGGTCTTTTAAGTCGCGAACGTAGGATTTGATATCATCTGGAATTGCACCGCTGCGAATTAGTTCGAGACGGGTTTTTTCATCATCATGTAGATGGATATCTTTGGTACCGAAGTAACTATTCATTCGGTGTTTTCTGTATCCTGTTCGTAGGAAATATTCTTCGTCCAGGGTTATGTCGTGGTTGCCGGCTATAACTAGTTTCAGTTCGGCGGGTGCGGCTTTGAGCATTGAGACTGTTTGTTCGTGTTCGACGCGGTAACCAACTTTTGTGAGATCGCCGGCGTGAATGAGGATGTCTGATTCTGGGATAGGACTGCGGAAGGCATGGTTCGTTTCTGATGCGGCGTAAGGTGTGGTTGTATGGGTGTCTGAGATCATGCAGATGCGCGTTTTGATACCCGCGGGAGAGGCCATATTGGGAAGATAAGAGGAAGGGAATCGGACGCTGGTGGAATAAAAGCTTCGGAGTAAACTTTTTCTCTCCGTCTCTCTTCTTTTTTGGGGAGAGACGCAGAGAGGGAAAAAGGTGGGATGAAGTGAAGTGCGGAGAGAGAGAGGGAGGAATGAATCACAGCCTCAAATATGGAGACGGAGGCGGAGACAGAGATAGCAGCGGGACTGGACCACCTCATTGCACCATAAGTATTAGGGTAGCCTAAATCAGCGCTGGGCTGTACAAATACTGGATATGGTATACAGTAAGACTTGTCTTATGCATGGAAGGCATCAATTGAATTGCTAATGGCCTGAGTATTGCTACTCCCGAGGACGTTAGTCCCTGCCCCCGCAGAATGTCAATACTACGAAGTACTGCAGATGTCACTTATACGACTACGCTTGATAACATGCAGATCCATGCCTTAATACAGCTACAATGGAACAGTAGGAAATCACAAGTAACGTAAACAGGAAATAGATTCCCATAGAATTGACGGCTCAGAGCTCTACAGACATTGCATCCGCGGATGCCCAGATCATGACAAGTTTTCTGGTAAACATAGCTGAAACTCCGATAACCACCCGTGCATCGACAACCCACGCGGTTCAATAACCGAATGGCTTTCCCTTTTTGTTTTTCGTTTACTTGCGGATCGCACGCTGGTAGAAAGCCAGCTCCTCACCCTCCAGGATGTAACCGTCACAGCGGCCAGACTGGCCGGGACGAGAGCTGACAACGGCGTACAGACGACCGCTCTCGAACTGGCGCTCGATAGCACCCTCGACCTTACCCTGGTCGGCGTAACGCTCAGCCTGCTTCTTGGTAACAGACTTGCTCTTCTTCTCCTCGGGGGCGTCGGTCTTAGCCTGGCGACGGCGACCGATGCCCTGGCCGTAGTGGGCCTCGTACCATTGACGGAAGGGGGCAGCGTCAATCTGGACAACGGCGGACTTGGTCAGGGTGTTTGTGCGGACCAGCTCGTTGTTGGAGGGGTGGAAAGAGACACCGATGACACGGGTCTTGCGGGCAACGCCCTCAGAGCCCCAGGAGAAGTTACCGGACTCGAGACGGAGGGCACGGAACTTCTGGTTACCACCACGGGTGCGGACCAGGTGGATGCGCTTTGTGCCGAGACGAGTGTTGGCGGGCTGACGGCCCTTCTCGAAAGCTCTGTTCAAAATTTGTGAGAAAGGGTCCAAAAAAAGAATCTGAACGTGATAATATCGGAAATTGTGTGCCAGTGTGTTTGTGTGCAATTTCAATCATCAATCATCCCACATGGCCTTGGCCTCCACATATCCATCCCCATGTACAGAATCCCCTTGCACCACACGAAACGACAAACGACAAAACGAAAATTTCAGATGGAATAGGTGCCGTACCTCTTCTTGCGGTAGAAAGCGCGCTTGGCACCGGTGGCGCTGCGCTTGTGGCGAGAATCGCGAGAGATACCCATGTTTGCGGTTGATGGAGGGAGTCTAGTTTAAGCAAGACAAGATTAGAACTCGATCGGGTCGATTATAATTGAACCCAGTTTCCAACACTTCTGATTTCGTCGATAATCGTGCACGAGTAGTCGACTTGAGAATTGAAACGTAATGCCGAAGGATTTGTGGGAAGAGTCGAAGGTCGAAGAGGTTGAAGTGAGGCGAGGGGAGGAATATTGAATGTCGAATTTCAATATTTCAATTTCAATTTCGAGATCGCACGGTGGGAAAATTCACTCGCTCTCAAGCAGCGATTGTCGGGACGAAGCAGAAGGAAGGAAACTGGAATTCAGAGGTGTATTTCGAGGATAACTCACCCCTAGCTCTGCAGCCCTGCACCAAAAAACACGGAAAGTTGTCGATGGGTTGTCGTTGGGAGATGCGGTCGTGGAGTCCGTCGAATTTCGCAGTGCCCAGTGTGTCGCTCGCTTGTGCGGTTGCCCTAAGCGCACTAGCCCCAATATGGAATAGCGCCACTCGTGTGCGGTCCCGTGATCTATTGTTGCTGACTCATCTGGATGTCTTGGCATTCAGCGGGAACCCTTGGGAAGGCTTGGTTTGGTCTCATAAGAAATGGCAATTCTTTATTTGCTCTCACTTTCATCTAACACAATTGACTATATGTACCACAGACATTCTAACTGAACCAATCACTTCACCATATTTCTAGTGCCTCTCCCTACTGCTTCTTTCCATTCTTCTCACGCTCTCCCTTCACAATCTGATTAATCCGTACGAATGATCCGAATCCCTCCACCATGCACGAACCCATCCAAGCAAGCCAAACCCCCGACAAGAAAGGGACACCATGAGGCTTCAACTTAGTCACAGCCAACGCAATCGACTCAACAATATGAATGCCGATTGTACCATAAAACAGATAGGGCTGAACATTGTGCACGAAATGCGCAAAGTTGGGAACAAACTTGTAGCCAAGGTTCTCGTAGACAAATGCACCGGGTAGAAGATTCTCACGACTGAAGCAGGTAGCATACATAAAGCTGCACAATGCGAAAAGAAGGATTTGATGACCGTGTGGGCGGCGGTACTCGGTAAGGGTCACGTCGGAGCGACCTAGTTTCTTCAGACTGTCCTTGTGTAATCCGACTAGACGGCCGCGCGCTTCATTGTAGTTGGCCATCGGTGGGTCGATTGGAATGCTGTAGCGGGTTCCATTGGCTCGGATGGTCAGAGCTGAGAGGGTGAGGTCTTCAAGGGTTGCTCCCTTGGCTTGACTGGCTGATATGCGGGAGAATGCTTGGAGGTAGAGTTGCAATGAATCGCCGTGGTCGGCGTTCATATGTTTGATGATGAATTCTTTCCCGGACATGATTGTAGAACTTGTGGGAGAGTGAGATATGATAGAGTGGTAGTGATTAAATAGGACAATCCCTTGACTTGCTGAGGAGTATGTTGAGGGGTTGCAATAGCAGAAGAGTGATCGACGCAGGAGAAGGTGGGAGTTGCGGGCTGAAGATCTCATGGATCAACGCCAAGCCCCGAACCTCGGCCTGAGCCTCGTGCCTGAACTGTGATTGCAGCAGTGAGCAGCAAGAAGCAATAAGTATGGGATATTTGAGGATTGATATATTTCAAAAACCCAGGACATTTAACTTGTATGGTAGGAATAATTAATCGTGCTTTCATATATTTTATTTGCTTCAACAAGTAGTCTACCACCGCCGGTGCTGTAGTATCTCACTGATAGTTCTGAAGCTCAGGGAAATCTTCAACTTTCAAACTTTCGACTTTGAACTGATTTAGATGAATTTGCTGAATAAAAGTTTATGTGTATCACAACGGCTAGTAGTATGCTGCTTGAAAGTACCCTATTCTCAATTGGACTGCAGATACGAACCTACTATCATTGCTATACATTTAATAGTACAGGATCCAAAGTATCGACTCCTGCGCCGCAATCCAACAAAGAGACTAGAATACCATACTTATGGGTCATATGGGTAATCCAGATAAATAACCAAACAAGGCAGGAAAAATTAGGCGACGATCAAACAGGGCTCTATGAACTGATGCAGAGCAAGGGTAGTAAATAGAAAATGGGATCGATCATGAAAATCGTGTCATTGGCGCCCACTGCGAATGCGAACACCTTGAGATATCGAGGAAATTGACTAAAGAAATGGGAACAAAAGGAACAGAAAATATTCGAGGAGAGAGATAGAGGGAAATATAGAATGCCGACTGTTTTATGCACTGTAGTAGTCGACGCGATCAACTCCTGTTTGCGTTGAGCGGATGGTCTCCAATGGAGGGAGGAAGAGAGGGAGGTAGGTGAAGGGATGCAACTTACATGAGAGCCAGGGTGAGATCACCATGAATATGGGCCTTGAGCTCAATTTCAATCTCGAGATTCAACTCCAGCTTCAATTTCATGCCTTCCTCATCGTCGATGCTCTTTTGCTTTTTATCGACGACGTTCATATCGTTGGAATTGTTTTGCCAAGGCATGCCATTGCCGTCGTTTCTTTGGGTCATTCCATATTGATCGTAGTCCTCATCATCGGGGTAGTAATCGGAGTAATCCTCTTCATCGGTGTATTCCTCATCGTCATCGTCATCTTGCTGCTGTTGGAGTGGTTGCCGGCGACGTTGAAGTTGTTGATTCTTCGCAGCAGGTTGGGGTTGCTCATCCTCTTCATCTGAATACTCGTAGTCATCGTTGCTATCATAATACTCGTCATCGGAGTATTCAGGCACCTGGAACTGCTTCTGCTGCTCCTTGGTCTTTTCGGCGGTAGCCATGGTGCCTGAGGGATGGGATGAAGGTGGAGATGAGGATGAGATAGGATAGGAGTAGGGAGTAGAAATTTAGGGATCAAGAGATTAGAGATTAAAGACAAAGTAGGACCCTCAGAAGAGTCAAGAGGGGAATGAGGAAAGCGGTGATATGATATGAGGGGCTGGGACTAATCTGTACTACTATAGTAGGGAGCTAGATCGTCACCTTCAAATTTGGCCATGACGTTGGAGGCGGGTGAAATGGCACTCCACCAGAAAACGACGTAAGTAGGACCAGGCCATCCAGATGATGTCGGCTAGTTGAATACCTGATTACCTGTCACAAGTGGTACGGGGTGCTCCGTACCTGTCATGACGATCACTCTGTATAATTGTCAAATGAGAGGACCACCGGCGTCATGGGGTCGGGCCTGTGTGACCCGCGTGGACGTGGAGATAAAATGTCAGTTCTATTTTGAGACCCATGCAAGATATTAGCGTGCAACTTGGACACGTTGTTGACACGAATGACTGGCTATCCCTGGCTCGATCCGTGGAAACAACAGAAAGTACTCAAGAAAGACAGCTCTCTACCAAGTACCTAATTCGTAAGTACTCAACTCAGCAAAGATGCAAAACAAGAGTGACTGCCTTTTCGACGTCATTTTTAATGTCGAGTCCAACGGCGATTGGCAAGTGCGACCGTCTTACGTCGTGCTTAATCTATAAAAGTGGGTCGCACCTGCCAGATTTTACTCTTCTGCTTTCTGATTGGCCGCTAATTCCCCTTCTAGCCCCCTTACATAATCACAAAACGTGCCGGACTAAATCGCATCAGGGAAAGTTCGATCTCTCCAGGTACATCCCACTCGGCTGTATACTCCATACTATACAAGGTACCTACCCTTAGGTACCCTACCTAATTACGGAGTAGAGTATACTACATCCCTGCCTCGACGTCATCCAAGAATTATACAGCTTGTCCTAGTTCCTCTTCTCATCTCAGTAAGGTACACAACCGAATTGACGTCTCTTCTGACGTCGGAGGCGGGTGTCTCCACGCCCAATATCACGATCACCGGTTTCCAGCCCGTCTCAACTGACTTGTTCAAGCCCGCGTCATTGCAATACATCCCAATTACACAGAACGCTTGGTCCTTCATAACCCAATCCATCTGCATCGGACCACTTCATATTCTCCGCTTCCCCTCTCCCCCCTCCATCGCTTTTCTTCTCCTCTCTTTCCACCATGGCCGATCAGGAATCTTCTACTCAAAACCCGGAGTCCACCCCTACAACCCCAAACAAGCCCAAGCGTGCCCCTCCTAAGCTAGGCAAGAAGACCCCAACTAAGCAAGAACAAACTCCTCCTCCTTCCGAGCAGGGCCAAGAACAGGAGCAAGATCAAGAAGATAAAGATCACACCGAAGAGAACGATCAAAAGGAAGAATCAGAGCAAAAGGAAGAAAACAAAGAACCCGAACCCGAACCTGAATCTCTTCAACAAGAACCAGATTCAGATAACGAGAAAGAAGGCGCTCAGAACGGTGACGCCGAGAAGGAACCTGAGCAAAAGCAAGAGCAAGAGCCCGAACCCGAACCCCAACCTCAAAGGGAAGAACCCCGTCGTCGCCGTCGTCCACGTCCCTCCCGCAGACAAGATACTGATACCGAATCAATTCCCCGCAACGACATGGACGGTCAACCCCAGCAACGCCAGCGCACTCGTCGCACCCGCCAGCCACAGCAACAGCAAGGTGGTGATGGTGGACCACTAGGTGGTCTCGGCGGTGTCGATCAAGCAGGCCAGTTGGTCCAGAATACAGCAGGTAATGCCCTGAATGGAGTAACTGGATCAGCAGGGAAAGCTGTCGGGGGTGTCCTTGGTGGAGGTGAGAAGGAAGAGAAAGATGATGGTGGTCGGGATGAACAGTTGCGTTTGAGATTGGATTTGAATTTGGATATTGAGATTCAACTTAAGGCGAAGATTCATGGTGATTTGACTTTGGGTTTGCTGTCAGTATTGTCCTTTTCTATTTTTTTTCATTTTTCTCAGCTCATTGCCCCGCCCCCACTATCACTATCACTACCACTGCCACTACACGATTCTTATATTCCTAACTTGTTGTACCTTGATCGTACATTTCAACTAACTAACATTATAGGAATTGATTCATTCCGAGTATAGTGGGTGAAAATCAGAAGATCTTGACCCTTCTGTTCACAATGCTTATACTTTGATACCTCTGCGAGCGACGACTCATGTACGGTGCTAGCGATGCAAAATGCAAGCCCAAGCCGTGCAGATTGCATAGCTGGCCGGTTTTGATTATGACTGCGCATGTCTCTTTCCTTATATTTTTTTCCTTATCTATTTATCTATCTATTTCCCTCCTCATTTGGTGTGTCTAGGCTTGTTCAATTCCTAGATTTGACTTGGCGCCCCCATCAGGATTTCGGTGTCTGGTCTTTATGAAATTTGTGTACAGTATAATTGTTCCCGTATTCCCGTATAGTGATGGGATAATGAGACTTGTACTTGTCTAATACACTCAACTGAATCTTTTAAATGTAATATGTAGACACTAACAGTATCTATCATATCGTACACTCAAATGGATTAGAGTATACTGTGCTGCATGCTGTTCAGACTCTGAATGTTGAATCGGAGGATTCTCTTCAGGTGAATGTGTGACTATCGACGCCCAACTTGGCTGGCTAACCAGTCGGGTTGGCAGGGCTGCCAGGTAGGACAATCCAAGTAGGACACTTCTCGTCTAACTTCTAACTCGATTGGGAATGCCCCAATCGCGTATCTGGGTAGACATACTCGTCTATTTTACATCAGGATATTATGGAAATATGTGCTGAATTCAAGTATATGCGATATGCAACCAGATGGAAATACCATCCATCCATCAGTCTATTTGCCAGAGGAGAAAACCAGTAGTATATAAGAAAAAGGAAATGGAGAAGGACAAAGACAAGGAAAATAGAAAAGCGAGACGCTCAAAACAATAACAACATCTCCCCACCACTCCTGTCCCCTTTTAGGCCGTGACTTTCATTATATAAATGTCCAGCGTGGACTAGCAATTTGTTGGCTTGCTATTTCTTATAGTCCGGCAACGTACATCAGTCCATAGCCGATGGTGACGATCACTACAAATGCCATCAAACTCGATGGAATACCACGAGTGAGGAAATGGCGGACTTGAAGGTATCGTTGACCAGTTGTTGGGACTTCGGTCATAATGGCGGCTATTACAGAAGTTAGTATTCACGTATTCAACTTTGATGGAAGGGGGTTGGAATACGTACTCATATTAGGGAAACCGCTGGTGGGCAACGCCATCGCAACAGAGCACATGAGAGCACTGGCCATGACCAACAGGTTGGGGTGAGGGTTCTCCATGTTGACACCGATTTGGCGGACCAGAGGCAGAATGATGAGAGCAGCAACAGTGTGAGAAATGAAGGTGGCAATCACAAGAATTAGCGCGGAGAAAACGAGAAGCACACTATACAGACTAAGGTGTTCGACACGTTCTGTGATGCTTCCAGCAATGGTGTGCAGGAGACCAGAGGATGTGACGGCCTTTCCAAGACACAATCCACCAGCTGCGAGGATAATGATTGTCCAAAGGAAGTTGTTAAAGTCCTCCTTGTTCAAAATACCCGTACCGAAGAATAAGACAAGGGGGATGATGGCAATGACACCCATGTCACCAAAGACATGCTCTAGTTGGTGGCTCACGCACCAGAGCATGATGGTTCCAAGGGTCACGGCACTGATGAAGTATTGAATCCCAGTGAAGCGGTCCTTGACTGGGCGCATGGGGATAATGGTCGTGTTGCGTCCTGGGTGGAATGTCGCAAGGAGAAGACCCCAGATCAGCAAGATGGAAATAATACAGACAGGCAGCGCGATAAAGAACCAAGTGCCCCAGCTGATGCTCGGGTACATGTTCTGCAAAGCAATAATGTTCTGCGGTGAAGCAATTGGCGAAGCTGCACCTCCGACGTTGGCGGCCAAAGCAATGCCGAGTACCAGCGCCTTGGCGAAGTTCGAATCCGGGGAGAGATTGCGAAGAAGTGGTTGAATGATTGAGTAGCAAAGCACGGGAGAAGCGACATTGCTGATCCACATACTAAGGAACATGCTAACAAACATGTTCGTCAACAACACAGTCTTGGGCTTGGAGCCAGCCTTGCTGAGGACAAACATAGCCATGCGCCGAGCAATATCGTATTTGGATAGGGCTGCAGCGATAGTGAAGCCACCGAGAAGAAGCATAATCACCGGCGTCCACATGGCATTGAAAACCATGCCAACTGATTCCTTTGGACCAAGTCTTTTGTGTGGCTTCTCCTCTGACCTCATGATACCCAATACAACAACCAGGAACGGGATTAGAAGCGAAGTCACGAAAAGCGGAATGGCCTATAGAACATTATGTTAGTGACGGATACGTGCTATAAGTTCAATCCTTCCAATTACTTACCTCGGTGGCCCAGAGAAAGCTGACAAGCACCAGCATTGCGAGACAGTTCTGCTGCTCAGGAGTCTCCATCAACGGCGTGGCCAGCAATGCACCAAAGACAGCAAAGCTGAAAACCAGAGTACCGAAGCTGAGACTGCAGAGCCACATCGGGAACTGTATGCTTCCAAGTGGAGTTCCAATTTCCTTGGTTCGAATTTCCTGCTTATCACCTTGACGCCGCGCTGTAGCTGGATCCTCATCACCTCCCAGCAAAGTGCGACGAATACCGACGTTCGCAGCTTGCGCGCGGCGTTCGATCTCAATCATTTCGCGCCAGACTGTATTTCGCTCCCAGACCACGTGCTCACGTAGATGTAAACGCAATTCCCGACTGGCCAATGGTTTACTGCCTTTGGTAACGATCTCAGCGTAGATACCCTCCACCTTATCAATGTGGCTGTCAACAGCAGACGTTGTGGACTCGGTGAATGGCAGCGCGGGGTTGATCACAGAATTGAGGTAATCCCGGCGCAGATTGCGAAACAGAGTCTTGTCATACTTCTTCAAGGCCTTGGAGAAACCAGTCTTGTTAAGCTCAATAAATGATCGCAGTTCGCAAAGAGAAACGTAGGCTTCGATCAGGCGCTTCTTCAATGATACCCCAGTGTTATACAGATCCAGGAACGCCTGATCACTAAGGGAAGAATCCTGTATCGCCCGACTGCTTCCCATACCAAAGAAGGCCGAGTCTGCCATGTCACCTGCGCGATCTTCCGTTGTCGACTCTCCATCAGTGGATTGCATCATTCTATTGCGAGGGTTAAGTGCCGGAGGATAATGGTCGTCATCACTATCATCTCCATCGTCACTCACACCACCTGATTGCCGACGGTGAGTAGCATAACCAGTTCCCGGTCGAGAGCTAGTACTCATAGTTCTTGCCTTAACGACACTCTCACTCACGGGGTCCATATTGACGCCATCGGTTTCCGAGAGATAGACCATGCCATCGCGCACCAATTCATCTGTGAGTGCAAAAATCTCATCTTGCTTTTGCTGGTAGAAGGTGCAAATTTTGTCTAATTCCGCATCGAGAGCACGCTTAAAGATACCGTCTGGATTGTGCACTTGCGATCCGGCCAACAATGGAGCGGACTCAACATCAGGTGCGGACTGTTCGTCAGGGCGGTTGACTTGTTTCTCAAGGGTGTAGATGCTAAAGTTAAAATCACTCCGTTAGCCACATGAACGATACGACCAGTTCGCTTGCGGAACCCATGCTGCACACCAAACTTTGTGCGATGTGACATCCGCTCGGAAAATACATATTCAAATGTATTTCGAAAATAATGACAACATATCACCCAGCTATCACAACTGTTTGTTCCAACCACAGCCCATAGACCAAGGAAACAGAGGAACTCACAGTTTCTTCAAATTGCTGTATGCAATATAATTTGAACTCCAATCCGGCACCGCATTGAACTGGATACTATGGGAGAACTTCATGTTGGCAAGTTTCTCAGGTTCAGTATCAACTTGTCCGAAACCAGCACGATGAGCTCGACGCTTTAGAGCTTCAGTCCAGAACCTGAGACGAGAGGAGCGGTAGCCCCGCGGGCGATCTGAAGCAGTCTTCTCCCAATCCTCGACCTTTTCGGATCGAAGTCCTGCAAGCGATTGTGAATTGGCAGCTGGCTCAAACGGCCGCGAAGCACTCGGCGATCCTTGTGCGCGCGCAGAAGCAGACCGGGAAGCTCCTGCAGCTAACGGACGGGCAACAGAGTTGAAATCGGCGAGCTCGAAGGATTCGTGGCTAGGGGAGGTAGCCACTGTCGTGAAGAGGCCGGAGGGGAATCGGCCAAACGCAGACAATCGCGCTTTTCAAAGAAGAGGGGTCCGATCGAGGGAATGAGGAGGTGTTGCGGGGCGCCAGGCAGACTGAGTGGGTGCGTGTGGTTCCCGATGGTCAGCTGCGGCCGGGACTTCGTGGGTTGCACTGATGGTCAGGCTGGAAATGTGGTGAGCACGGCTGATCGCATATGTGTTCGATGACAGGATATGGATCTCTTCTGCTCTTATTTTCCGAGACACCAACTAGATATGAGCAAGGTCTCTGCTTGCAAAGTCCAAAGCTCCTTTTTTCTCGCGATGACTTCAGGAACCGTTACATGCCCGATGGAGCCTAGTCCCTGCTGACTCAGCGTGGCTGTGGCCTATCAGCCGCAGCTTATATCAAGCAGTACTATACAATGATCTATAGAATATTGAATATATATGTAAATATATATATTTGTAGTGAGAGATACGAGAAAAAATCAATTATTGATGACTAAGGCCGTCAGAGAAAGTCAAGATGTACTAGGAACAAGTGATGATAGATAAATGATCCATATGCTAACTAATACGAATAATATACACTGTGAAAATTGCTGAAACACCATATTCAAACCACTTCCATCTACCGAAATGACAAAAGTATTTCGTGATTATATTAACGGCGACGGGGAGCTAGTCCCAAGTTGGCACGACCAGAGATACCAATCTTGTGCTGTTGGTCCCTTCGGTCCCACACACCACTGCGACCCTCAGCGATAGCGATCAACTCGTTAGCAACACGGTGTGCCAACTGAGCATCACGACGCTTCTCCGAACCATCGATAATCCACTTAATCGCAGTGCGGCGACGCTGACGCAGAGTCAGAGGGTGGGGGACCTGGACGGCAGTACCACCACCAGCAATACCCTTCTGTTGACGAATGCGGAAAACGGGAGCCACGGAGTCAACAATGAGGGTCAAGTAAAGAACGGGGTCGAGAGGGAGTTGGGGTGCTGGGGGTGCACCAAGGAGAGGGCGTCGACTTTGAATGTTAGGAGGAGATGATGTGCGGAGAGTGTCCAAAATGATAGACATGTTCTAGAGAGCTGATGTTAGTTTGGGATAGTATAAAAGCCATAAAAAGAGAATGACGAACCTTTTGGGCGCGGGCAAGCTTGCCATCTTGCATCAGCATCTTGGTGAACTGATCTTGCAGGGTATCATATCGCTTTCTGAAGTTCAATGTCCCCCGCGGAGTCTCGGGCTCGGCGAATTTCAATCCCGGAATGCGCTCAGCAGCCTGCTCTTCCACTCCCTGAATCATACTGGCGAGGATGGCAGCGGATGCCTCTCCCTCAGGTTGGGAGTGTTCGATCTCGGGCATACGACTGCGGGCAGAGGTCGAGAAGGAACGGGTGCCCTTCTTCAGCTGATCCTGCATAACCTTTGGCATGTGCTTCATTCCATCCTTGTCACGAGCGAGGATCTAAAGCAAATAATAAAGTTAATAAAGCTCCTTCATATGAGTGCGCCAGATATTTCTCACCTGCTCCACTGGTGTTCCTTGCTCAAGTTCGGGAGCCGTGGGTTGTCCATCACAGCTCTTTTCTTTGCTCATAATCCTGTCCACCTCGGCAGCCTCTTCGCTCACATGGGGCAACGGGTCCTGTGTCGGGAACTTTTGCTCATCGGGAGGAATGACTTTCTTGTCACCCTTGGACGAATTCCATCTTCTCTGGATTTGGGCGGACTGCTCGGCGCGGAATCGGAGAGGTGAAGCGATGTTGCGAGGGGCGAGCGAGGAGACGGGCTGACGGAGAGCCGCCGCTGCCTTGTGGGCTGTGAAGAGGTTGAGCCTGGGCGGCATTGTGTAGAACAGACCTCAATCGGCAATCAGGGCTGGTTGAGATTCAGTACTACCGAGTTGTATTCAAGGGAAGTTCGAGGGTTGTCGATGGCGCGCGGTCTGCAATTTTCCGGGCTGCTTAGTCATGGCCCGCAATGACTTCAACGGAGAAACAAGAGAAAGCGAAACAAGATCGACGAACTACAACAACACATCACGGGCTTAACGTCATTGTGCGCATTGTTTACTGGCTATCAATCGACCAAAAATTGTGTGTTTTGCTCATACTCTCCACCCGATTGACGAGGAGTCATAGAAGGATTATTGCCAATGGTCCACTTTGAGGCTCAATTTCCATGAGCATTCCGCAACACGAGTCTTGAGTCACAAACGGCGATCACAATAATGGACTCAATCATTTATGTACAGCCAACAGCAATTGACAAGTCTCAGTGAGAGAATTTAAAGATTTGTTTTCTAAAGGGCAAAAACAACTGACAAAAAGAACTTTTGATGCTTCACCATGCTCTCTGATTTGCCATCGGAGATCATCTATCATATTGCAATATATTTACCCACTGCCAATGCATTGACAAATTTATCGCAAACTTGTCACCGGCTCTACAAAATCATTTCTGCAGATGAATACCGGCTCTTCCGAGCTCTTGTGCAAAGCAGATTCCCTGGTACTCCGACTCCTGCATTCTGGAAAGATGCAGCATGCGCACTCACTTCGCGGTCGCGTGCCCTTGACAGACTCGGCGTAATTGGCCGCTTCATCGTTTTACCTGAAAATGTAACTCGAATTGGTTGCCAACAAACAACTCGGCGCGATAATCCCACTCTGGGATACAGGCCTGCTATTGATTCATACGAAATCTGGAATGGCGCTAGCTGGGCAGATCGCAAAGAAGTGCTGGCGTGGGGTGCGGCCCACCAGCTTGTTGTGCGGGTAAAGCAGTCTGGCAAAAATGCACAAGAGAACTGGATGCTGTTCAACGATCTAGAAGATGTCAGCAGCTATGAAGATATCTGCGGTGTTCATCTTCTTCAACCCGAATCGAGCAAACAGGCTGATACAGAACATTTGATTTTTGGTCGCAGGAGAGGCGATATCATTCATCTTGCTGTTTCTCCTTCTCAAAACCACCACGAAAACAAGAAAAAATTCAAGACAGATGGTCTAGAGCTTGACAGAACAGATGTCAGCCAAGGCACACACTCGACATTGTCCGCTCATTTTGACGATGGATCGATTGCATTCTACAATACGGCCACTGATGAAGAGGAGGTCGAAGCGTTTGCTTGGATTCGCAACGAGACGGGCAGTCTTGGGCGCAGTCGCTACTCAAAACTACTATCCCCATCAAAAGTCGCAGTTGCTACTGGAGAGATAGAAAATTCCCTTTCAATATCGACGATATCTCCTGATGGAATCGCCCAAGACCGAGTGATTGCGGTCAATTCTTTGGACATAGATGAGCGTATCAACCGCGCCCATGCCAGTGTTACTTCAATCGCACCTCTTAACATAGAAACTCACATCGACTCCCCTGGGAACATGTTCCTCTCTGCATGGGGTGATCGTACTATTCGGTGGGTTGCACATATCTGCATCTAGCTCACAATCCCAAAAGACACTGTTACTAACATCACTCTAGCCTTCATGATCTTCGTTCCCCACGATCTTACGAAAAGACATACAGTGATACAACTGATAGAAATCTCATGTACTGCGTGCATCCCTTTGGAAATGACCGCTTCCTAGCCGGTTCTAGCGGAGATGGTTTGGTAAAAATGTTCGACATGCGCATGGGAAGAACATACAATTACCAAGAGGCGCGAACCACAAATCCACCAAACAAAATAAACAGAGAGGATCGTCCTAGTAATGATTTCTCTATGTTCCTATCTGCAAACCTCCCACCAGATCTCACGCGTCACATATCTCGTCCTCACAGAAGAGGACAGCAGTCCTATCGTGGCCCCATTTACAGCATGTCAACCCCCTCTCCCTCCTCTCCGACTGTCTACACAGGCGTCGTGGATGGGGTGATTCGCCTAGACTTCGCGTCAACAGATGATTTGACCGGCCCATCGAAGGATTGGTACGACATGAACCTCGATTTAGGTGTTGAGAAGGGTCAGCCCGGAGTTGCAGCCCCTGAAGAGCAGGTCTTCAGGATAGCAGGGTATGAACGTCCGGCTCAGGATGATTACACGACTACTTCCAAGCTGCGAACGCAACATGGGTATTGGTATCTAATGCCCAATGACGTAGAGAATGAGGTGGTGACTGGCTGGGATAGGCGATGGGAACCGCTTGCGAAACCTGGTGCATGGAGGAGACGGAACTGAAAGGAATCAAGATCTCAGCCCTCTACTATTGCATTTATGTACATACGAACGAGTTCCTGATAGCATATAGACGAACTCGATAGACCAAAAGATGATGGATGTTACTGGAAAGTCAATCTAGCAAAACTTTTGTGGTATACTTTGAGCTGAAAAGCGACATACAACGTGCAAATCACACGAACAAATAAAATATTCAAATAGCTCCATAAGCGCCGTGCTGTGTAAAATGTGGGCCCATTTAGTGATTCCAAAAGATGGACCCAATGGGTCTCTTGGAGCCATGGTAATCTCGATGGCCAGCTTAGCAGGGTATGATCGAGACAATCATGGGTCCATATGGCCCAAAGCAAGAATTTTCTTCATCTCTAACTTGATTAACTGTAAAGTACTGATTTGTTGATGGGTATCGAAAATATCGTCTAATCATCAAACTTGAAAGACTTGCCGCCAGACGTGTCAATGAAGCCGCCACGGTAGGAACCGCGCTTCTTCTTGTTCTTCTCCTTGGTGAAGCCCTTTCCACGAGTAACCGACAGATCAGCGTAGGCGCGATCAGCGTAATCGTATGAGACATAGTCGTTGGATGGGAGATGGCTATAGTCTTGCTGGCTCAGCAGAGCAAGAGGGGTGGGCTTAGCACCGGTGTGCTTCTTCTTCGCGGGGCCGTTGCCGGGGGCAGGGCTGGCATTGGAAGAAGAGGTCTGGGCCTCTGCAGCACCGCCGGAGATGGTAGCACTGGTGTCAGAAGAACCGGCGGAAACCTTGACACCTCCGGCCTGATCGTCGGAACTGTCATCGTCGGAGCTAGATGAGCTAGAGCTGCTAGAGCTCGAGGACTCTGGGAGAGGAGTCTTGGTTGCCTTCTTCAGAGCCTTGGAATCGGCCTTCTTGGCAGTCTCCTTCTCGGACTCGGAAGATTCGGAGTCTGAGTCGCTGCTGTCGCTGGAGCTAGAGCTAGAACTAGAGCTAGAGCTAGAGCTGGAACTGTCGCTGGAGTCGGAGTCGGAGCTGGAGCTGGAAGAGCTGGAGTCGGACGAAGAAGAAGATGAATCGGAACCGGAAGAAGACTTGGCCTTCTTAGCCTTCTTGACCTTGGGGGCATCGCTTTCGGAGCTCGAGTCAGAGGAAGACTCGCTGCTGGACTCGGCCTTGCGCTTCACACCAGTGGTCTTCTTCGCAGCAGGCGCGGGGGATGCAGCCTTCTCATCTTCTTCCTCATCATCAGCATCGCTGTCAGAGCTAGACGAAGAAGATGAAGAAGAGGACGAGGAGGAAGAGGAAGACGAAGGGGAAGGAGAGGCGCGTGCTGGCTTGTCATCCTGCATCTCAACATCCGAGTCGCTGTCGCTAGAGCTGTCACTGTCGGAGCTGTCACTGGAAGAAGAAGAGGAAGAAGATTCCTTCTTGTCGGCATTCTTATCCCATGATTGGAAAAGTTCCAGCAGAGACGGGGCGTTCTGCGCATCGGCGGCCTTGCCGGCCTTCTTCAAGTCCTTGGTAAAGGCGGCGCTGGCACTGGAGAAGCCATTGTCGGACAGGAAAGTTGCAACAGCCGAGAGCAGCTGAGGGGAGACAGTGGACTTGGAAGACTCGACCTGGCAATATCGCAATTATAGTTAGTCGAATTCTTTGTTGTCGATCATAGTAGGGTTGTGATTTCGAGATTGTTCTCACCTTCTTAGTCGAGGCCTTCTTGACAGCAGCCGAGTTCTTGGCCATGGTGACTGAATTTGAATACCGGTGACTCGAGTACAAAAAAAACCCGAAAGTGACCAGGTGGGAGAAAGGACGTTGGGAGGAATTGGCTGTTTGGAAATGCTTCAGGAACGGATCAAAGAAAAAAAAAAAGTATTGGCGGTGGATTGAACACACCCGCTGATTGGCTGGCTGAAAATGACTTTCGACGGTCGCCGACAGTCACGTGTCGGAGTAATGCAGGGCGTTGTGGCCTCAGGCAGAAAGAAATACATCGGAATAGCCAAACGGGAATAAATAGGAAATAATTATAAAGAGAGTAGAAAATAAAATACTCAGTCGGTATTAGAATTTCTTACTCAATAATTTCTTTTATTTTCCAGCCTTCTAATATGTTGTGTCAGCCAAATGTACCTACTACTACCGTTGTACTTTGTAGTTCGTACCGAATGTTAATTCGATGGATGCCTTACTAACCAGCCCGCTGCTCCCACGTTGGGAGCTCCGCCCTGCCCGCAACCCCAAACAGATGAGTTAACGAAGGCCTCTCCCTCTCTTTCTCTCTGCTCCCCCACCTTGTCTTATATCCAACACGTCTTCTTGCGCCATATCACTAGCTGAAGAAGGCCAGTGTGGTCACGCCGCGATTTGTTAAACTTCAATTCACAGCTCGGACATAGACACCGTGCACGCGGGAGTTCCTCGGCTGGCCGACCTCGACTACCTGACCATGTCCTCTTGATCTTTCAGATCCTACAACTGTATTCGGTGCTACCTACCACGGAGAAAAAGACACCGCGATGAACGGCCCTAATCGTCCTCGCCCGCCTCCGCCCGCCGACCCTCGACGCGGGGGTGACCCTCGCAATGGCGCATCCGATTCCATGTCGAAAGCCGAGAAGTTCGAGGACGAGAAGAAACGCATTATCCAGAGCTGCTACTCGAAGAAAGATACTGACGGAACCTGTACGTGAAAAACCCAAATGCTCTTAGCACCTTTCAAGGGAGGACGCTCCCTTGGCCAGCCCAGGGGATAGCGATATGTATGGCGCAGGTGACAGTACGGGGCACCCCGGATACCCGATACCTCTCCTGCTGTCGCAAGCCACTTTGCCAAAAGTGCAACATTAATTGATTGCATTTCGGTTCCACTGACTACTCATTGATATTCTAGTAAACGAGTCTTATATTACCCACGTCCGCATAACTGAAGATGGCACGCACCCTTCTACCCCTGCCCCGCCAACGGCAGCGCCAGAAAATAAAAAGCCTCGAGTAATCATCGTTTCGGTCCGGAAGTCTGGGAGGGTTCGCATGCACAAAGCACGCGAAAATAATGACGGATCCTTTTCAATTGGCAAAACATGGATGTTGGATGACTTGTCCTCAATTCAATCATATACCGCATTCGTCCCAAGGTCACCAGTCGAGCAACAACACAAGGAATGGGCTGGAAGTCTTGGATTTGTTGTCACTGTAGGAAAGCCTTATTACTGGCATGCACGCAGTGCCAAAGAAAAGGAGTTTTTCATTGGCAGTCTGGTGAAGATCTACAAGAAATATACCGGAGGCAGGGTTCCAAACTTGATCGGATTTGATGAGAGGGAACGGCAAGCACTGGCTGGCACAGGACCATCAGGGTCTCCAGTACCGCCGCCATCCCGGGGTGGCCCAGCTCCGCCCCCAGATGTCGCACCGCCTGCCCAGCCGCCATCTTCTTATAACAGCCGTGATCCGAGCCGAGATGGATCTCGTGAAATTAGGCGAAAGCCATCCGAAGAGCCGTCACTCCGACCCCAGAAAAGCAGAGAACAGATCCCACGCCCGTCTACTGGGTCCCGACCACCTGCGCCATCCCCATTCGCACCTCAAAACCCACCTCCCAGTATTCCTCTACCTCAACGCGCAGAGCAAAAGACCTTTTTTGACGCAGAGGATGGCCGCCATAGTCTGCAAGATGAACAACGCCCATCATCGTCGCGAAGTGGTCAGCCATCAGCGCTTGCAGCTCAAGCCTTTGAAGCTAAACAGCTTGAGTCACAACGCAGCACAGATGGCCTGCGGCCTACTACCCCAGGCTCACATGCCGGTGACACCCGAGGCACGGCCCCAAGTCCTGGTAGCAGTATTGGACAGAAATCACCTTACCGTGAAGTTGCAGACAAAGCGCCTGTTCAGGAAAAACCGCCGCAGCCGCCTCTAGAACAGAACGTGTCCCAAGACGTTTCTCCGATGACGCTCCCGGACGAGCAAAAGCAACCACCTTTCCCGGAACCAGAAAGAGCTCCCTCACCACCACTTGTGGACCCAGCTGTGGCTGCAGCAGTGGTGGCTGTGGATGAAGCTCCTACGGCCCCTGTAGAGCCGATTCCAGCACCGGCCCCGGCTCCAGCACCAGCTCCAGCCTCGGAGGCTTCGAGAGAAGCAGCACCCGAGAAGCCATCAGATAAAGCACAAGAAGATGATGAGGCTCATCGTCCAGGTCTGGGCCCCATGATTAAGAAAAAGTCGGCCAAAGATATCGCAGGCGCCTTTCGCAAGGCTGCAAATATGCATGGTGCCTTCAAGCCACGGCCAGGCGGAGCTGGCGAGCGGCTTCTGGCGGCCGCGAAGAAGCAGCAGGGACAGGCAACAGGCCCCGAGCCAGATGGAATTACCAGTGTTGTTCCGGCTCCTTTCCTCTCTCGCTCTAACAGTGATGTCCCTCAGAGTCCCGCGGACGAAGGTACCGATAAGGAGCTACCAGTATCAACACCAGCAGCTCCACTGCCACCAGCACCAGTACCAGCGACAGCAGAGCCACCCGCAAAGGTCGAGACGCCCACTGTCGAAGTCACAGACCACGCAACGGCAGAGGCAACAGCTCTCCCACTACCTAGCGAAGAATCCAAAGACTCACTTGCAGAGATCGGACGGGTGGAACCCCGCTCAAGAACTCCGTCTCCAGCAGCCCAAGGTCGCCGACGCCGACGCCGCGAGGACCACACTCTCAAGTATTGCGAGATTCTCGGGATCGAAGCGACTGTGTTGGATGGACGTGGTATTGATTTTGACGAAATCCTCACCGATCTCGGCTGGAACGGACGGTTGAGCGACGAGCAAAAGATTGAAGACTTGGAGGCAGACGTCCGCCGTGAAATTGGACGCGTCGAAGCGACAAGCTGGCTGGGCAATCTTGAACAGCAAGAAGGCAAGGTGGAGCAACTGGCGGTTCTCATTGACAAGACTATCGAAGAGTGCGAAGAGCTAGATGGCTTGCTAACACTTTACTCGCATGAACTTAATGTAAGTGGCCCAGAACAACGCTTGATAAAGATGAAAGCTAACTCACAATCTCTCGTTAGACTCTCAACGAAGACGTATCATATATTGAGGCCCAGTCTCAAGGTTTGCAGGTGCAAACAGCGAACCAAAAACTGCTACAGAGCGAATTGCAGAATCTTCTCAAGACGCTTTCCATTTCGTCTCATGAAATGCGCCCTCTCAAGGAGGCGACCCTGAGCAACCTAGACGGGCTCAAGAGCACCGAAAATGCATTGTCAACACTTTACAAGGCTATGCTCATGATTGATGCAGATATCGGACAAAATAAGCAGCGCCAAGCAGATGCCAGCGTCGGTGTTTACGCCAATACAGAGATTGGTCAGATGCGAGCGATTAAGCAAAAGAAAGAGGAATATCGCTCTACCGGGTTGGCATTCTTGCAACGCCTTAAGCAGTTCATGTCTCTTGCTTTCAAGCTAGCAGAGCAGAAAAGAACAGAGACCATGTCTTCTGTCTCAAGAGATCCACTGAAACTGGACAATGCGGCGAGACAAGCAGGTCGCGGCGAGATCTGGATGTACAACCCTCTCATGCTGTTCGCTCGAGAGGTGAGCACATCGGAATGGCATGGCCTCCTTCACTTATACGAGCAGCAGTCCAAGTCATCATACCAGAATGAGTTCCGTGATAATAATTTGGCATGGAAGAGAACCGCTCGTAAGCCCACAGGAGATGAGCAGGAACTTCTCTTTACGCATCAGGAGAAGGAGAAGGAGGGCGAGGGAATTACTATGGCCGCTCGCAAGCTTACTGTTCGACGAGGCAAGACGGTTCGAGCCGCCGCAGGACTCCGCCTGGGCTCCGGCGAAAAGAAGGTTGCCAAGGGTAAAGTTGAGCCATGTGAGGCATTTGCTGGCACTCTGCGTGAAACATTGAATATGATCACAGAGGAGCAGAACTTTGTTGTTCAGTTCTTCCATCTTGACTCCCTCGCTACCACTGAATACTCCGATCTTGTCGCCTCGCAATCCCCTGAGAACCGAGCTTGCCCGGACTTCTCTGCCAAACAGTCCCACGACCCCGATCGCGCAATGGCAAAGAGGGTCGAAGGAGTGATGGACGAGCTCTATTCCTTCTGGCCAAATGATATCCAAAGCATGGTGGACTGGGCTCTGCAGTCCGACCCTATGTAAGTTATGACCCCGTTATAAACCAGGACTTATTTCATTCTAACAAATACATAGGCAAGGAATTGGAATTCTATTTGCGATTGAGTCGGCCATGGGTGACCTTGACGATACCAACCAAGAGTTCATTATCCACGCTCTTCAGAAAACGCACTCTCGTTTGATGGGTCTCTTCAACCGATTTGTCGATGACCAGATCCGGGGTGTTGAGGACACTAAAGTCAAGATCAACAAGAGAAAGGGTGTCATATCGTTCATGCGCGTCTTCCCCCATTTCTCGACAGCGGTCGAGAATATGCTGGCACACCCATCCGGTGAATTCTGTGACATTCGTATCAGCGTTAATGACGCCTATGAACGAATCAACCGAGCCATGTGGGAGTCACTCAAGTTCATCGCCAAGGAAGCTCCAGGACAGCCACTCGGTGTATCCGCTAGTGCTGGAGACCCCGAAGACAAAGAGATTCTCAACTACCATATTCTTCTCATTGAGAATATGAACCACTACGCGGAGGAGGTCGATGTGCATAACCTGCCCGTTCTCCAGCGATGGGTGGACAAGGCCCATCAAGATTTCGCCGAACATATGAAACTCTACCTCGACGCAATCATTCACCGACCTCTCGGAAAATTGCTGGACTTCATCTCCTCAATCGAGACCATCCAAGCCAATGGAAGTACTGCTGATGTCGCCTCTCGGACCAGCCACTCTCGAGCAGTTGCTAAGAAGGTCCTTTCCTCTTACGATTCCAAAGAAATCAAACGAGGCATTGAAATGCTCAAGAAACGCGTGGAGAAGCATTTCGGCGATGCGGATGATCCTGGATTGAGTCGCAGTCTGGTGATTAAGGTGTTACGTGAGTGTGAGGGACGATACGAAGATGCTTGGGATCGTACCCGTCGCATAATTGACACGGTATATGAAGGGCAGTTGGAGCTGGAGTGGCGTAAAGAAGACTCTGCTGCCATGTTCCGCAGATGAAGGAATTGATTTTTTTTAATTATCTCCCCCTTGAATTTCTTTTTACATTCTTTTTCTTTCTTTTTACCTCCGTTGGAACTCAGCATTGGGTCATTGGTTTGGAGTATTGGTGTGATAGGGTCCATGTATATTGCTATCATACATAGCTGGATATGAAAGAGGTCTAGCATGGAGCATGACAGAACATTGGATTGTAACTTGTACTACAAATATGCCATGAATAACTGTAAACCCTAACTTTGGAGACTGTAATTCATAAAGGAGATGTCCGTAGCTAGCTCATACATGCGTCTATTATAACTAACATCTACTAAGCAATATCATACTAGTATCTCTAGATACTCGTACACATATCAGCAAAAGATACGAGCAAAGATGCTTAAATCTAACGAGTCAGTTGCAGTGAAAATTGACGTTCTCAACATGCACGGCGTCATCGGATGCGGCCGGGTTGATACCATAGAGTAACGCGAAACGATGCCTATCATTCGGCGTATACAGGCCAAGAATCACGAAGCAGCCCAGAAAGGCCTCGGAGATGTTGGACAGCCAGTGCCTGCTCGGTCTAACCAAGTTTGATACTCGACCCCACATAGTTGAACTGCTTGGACATGGGTTATCTAGTATACGGAAGGTATCCGCGAGCACTGATAAGGTCATCCCAAATTCCATTTTGATGCCATATCAAAAGATAGCAAATCGAGATTAGATCAAGATAGTATCCGAGAGCAGTCCTGGGAGGAATCAGCGAGTACCCCGCAAAAGTTAATCTTATAAAAAAGGTACCACACTGTCTAGGAAAATATCCCCTCGTGTTTGATTTTCCTGTTTGACCATGGCTGTGTTCGCGACTTCTCTACTGCTGGCTTTCAGCCAGATTGGACACTGTTTGAATGTTGGTCCAGACTATCAATATCCCATTGAAGGTATGTTAGACATTCTATCTCAAATAGAAGCCGCAATCTCGGGGTAAGACTAATCGACCTAGACCTTGACAAGGACCTTCCGTTCAGTCAGCCCGTCACATTCGCCCATTTAGAATGGCAGCGCTGCCTTGCGCCATCACACGACACTGTGCGAAAGAATGAAGATGCCCACGAACATTTTTATGAAGAATCACCAACTAACTCATCCTAGCCTCTAGACATTGCTATCCTCGGTTTCCCTTATGACACGAGCACATCCTACCGCCCTGGTGCACGATTCGGCCCTCGAGGTATTCGCGCAGGATCTTCACGGGAGAAGAAAGGTCGAAGCTACAATACTGTTTGGGGAATCGACCCATTCGAAGAACAACTTAGCATCGTTGACTGCGGCGACGTCCCGATTACCCCGTTCGATGCCGCACACGCCTTTAAACAGATGGAGCAAGGATATAGACAGGTACTATACCATGAAACAAACGTGAAAGAGGGATGGAAGCACCCCCGGATTATTAGTCTAGGTGGTGACCATTCCATCGTCTTGCCTATTCTGCGATCACTAAAGACTGTGTATGGCCCTATCTCGGTGATTCACCTTGACTCACATTTGGATACCTGGGATCCATATGAGGGTTATACTGGAATTGCTTCTGAACAGAGTGCTATTACGCATGGTACTTTCTTTTGGCATGCTTCGAGAGAAGGATGTATTAATAAGGGAGCGAGTGTCCACGGTGGTTTAAGAACAAAGCTCTTTGGACCCAAGGATTATGAAATTGATCAGGAGGTTGTGGGTTTTCACCGTATTGAAGCACATGAAATTGATGCGATCGGAGTGCAGGGTATCGTTAAGAAAACCCTAGACGTCGTCGGTGATAATCCTGTTTATCTTTCGATCGACATTGACGGTACGTGAAGCCCCCCATCTTAATCGTGAATGGGCTCGGAAATAACAATTATAAAATAGTTCTCGATCCGAGTATTGCACCAGCTACAGGAACTCCCGAATCAGGTGGATGGACGACACGAGAGTTGAAAGCATACATTAAGGGACTAGAGAGTCTGAATCTTGTTGGTGCTGATGTTGTGGAAGTCAGTCCTCCATATGACTCTACGGCGGAGACAACCTCTGTCGCTGCCGCAGATCTGATCATTGATATCCTGGCGGCGATGGCAAAGAACAAGCGTGGAATCCCACAGGCCGGGGTGAAGAAAGCATCGGAGAAGGATGAGCTTTGAAAAAACCCCACATATAAGTTGAATCAAGCTGGGAATTTGAGTGCATGTATAGCTAAAACAAATTGCTTTTTATAAATATTCGATACGAAGATCTGCAAATCCAGAATTTAAAGGCCAATTACTTCATTATGAGTCCGTATGTAGCTAATTCCACCTTTGAAAGCGTGGGACAGAATACGACTTGGCTTGACTACCTAGTTTCCTAAAGCACTTTTAGTATTAGCCGTAGGTAAAACCAAGCTGAAGATACGAAACCTGGTCAACTCCAATCTCTGGGCGACACTGGAACAAATCCAAGATAGATAAAGAAGGGCTTATCGATCACGAAAAGTGGAGTCAATGGACAAGGAAAGCATCAGCGATATCTACGAAGCCAAGCTTTCCCCGGAATCCTTCGATAAGGATGCCCAGCAACCACTCAGATGCCGCGTACATACCCATGCTAAACCTATTGGAGCATTCTTAGATACAGCGATAAGCAGCTTCATGATATTATAACTAGCAAATAGTAGGCGAAAAGAATGAATTTGATCTATACCGTATAGGTTTTTCTGCATCAATAATGAGCACCATATCAACCCCCGGCCAGCCGAAGAAAGACAGCAAAACCCTCGCCAAAGTCGACTCAATTGAAGTCGCAGAGATCCGAGACCGATCGACTGCTCGTGGTCTCTCGTCACGTCATGCTCAATTCATTGCTCTTGGAGGTGCCATCGGCACTGGTCTGTTTGTTAGTTCTGGCGCCACTTTAGCTACTGGAGGACCGGCCTTTCTGGTTGGCAGCTATGTCTTCATGTCGGCCTTGATCTATTTGGTCTTAGTATCTGTCACCGAGATATCTGCCTATCTGCCTGTTCCGGGTGGGACAATGAACTATTATGGCAGTCGATTTGTGTCGAGAAGTCTGGGGTACATGATGGGCTGGCTATACTTCTACTCCTTCGCTATTTTCGTCCCGTTCGAGTTGACTGCTTCTGCAATGGTGATCAACTATTGGAACCCGGGTGTCAACAATGCTGTCTGGATTACCATACTGTTGGTAATGGTGATTGGATTGAATATGCTTCCGGTTCGATATTATGGCGAGTCAGAGTTCTGGTTTACGAGCCTCAAAGTGATTCTCATCGTCGGCCTTTTGATTCTCTCCTTCATTCTGTTCTGGGGTGGAGGCCCTGACCAGGGGCGTCTTGGGTTCCATTACTGGAAAGACCCTGGCGCGGCAAACACTTATCTTGTCAGCGGAGATGCTGGAAGATTCGTCGCTCTCTTGTCAACTGTTATCAGCAGTGTTTTGCCATTCACATTTTCTCCGGAGATGATCGTCGTTACGGCCGGAGAAATCCAGTCGCCTCGAAAGAATCTGCCCCGTATTGCGCGCAACTTCTTCTGGCGCTTAGTCGTCTTTTATATCGGTGGCACGCTGGCGATATCCGTGATTTGCCCTTCCAACGCAGCTTCGTTGACGAATGGTGGTACAGGAGCCGCCTCATCGCCATGGGTGGTTGGGATCAAGAATGCTGGAATCGCCGGCCTCGATAGCGTGATAAACGCCGGAATTATTATTGCCGCGTGGTCTTCGGGAAATTCCTTCCTGTATCTTGCTAGTCGGTCACTGTATTCCATGGCACTAGAGGGAAACGCGCCGCGGATATTCAAAAGATGCACATCAAAGGGAGTGCCAATTTATGCCGTCGGCGTCAGCTCGCTATTCTGTCTCCTCGCCTACCTCAATGTCAGCTCGTCCTCGGCCAACGTTTTTGACTGGCTCATGAATCTTGTGAATACCGGGGGCTTCATTTCATGGATTTGCTGTGCAATCATTTACATTCGCTTCCGGAAGGCATGCGACGCGCAGAAAATTCCCAAAGAAGAGCTCGTTAGTCGCTCGCCTCTTCAACCGATTGGCTCCTACATCACGTTGGTAGCTTTTTCAATACTCTGCTTGTGCAATGGATTTACCGTTTTCTTCCCAGGGAACTGGTCGACGGCGAGCTTCCTGTCGGCATATATCGGTCTCCCAATTTTTATTGTCATTTATCTGGTGCATCGTTTCTGGCACCGGGAGGATCCATGGGCATATGATTCGGAGTTAGTTGATTTACATTCTGGACTGGATGAGTTGCCGGAGGAAGAAGATTCCCAGGAAAGCTTGTGGAGAAGTCTTTTACAATGGGGCCGATCAGTCTCCAACCGTCGCGGTCTCTTGCCATAATTGATTCACATGTTCGGGCGGCCATTTTCAAGTTATTAATTGATGAACAGTCTTAGAACAGTTAGATTTTGTTCAAATTTACCAATTATTTTCCAATTCAACAACTAAACATACTTCCAAGAATTTCGGTCTTGGGCAAAAATGCAAGACCAACCAAAGGTTCTGATCGTCGGCTGTGGTGCTGTTGGTACTATGGCCGCGTTCGCCCTTCAGAAATCTGGTATCCCCCAAATAACTGCAGTGATTCGGTCCAAATTCGATGTTGCGGAAGCTCAAGGCTTCCATATTGTCAGCATTGATCATGGAACAGTCGACGGCTGGAGGCCACATATTAGTAGGTCTTAGATCATATCCGTTAAGAGATCCATTCAGTATTAATCTTAATATGTTGACTAGTCAAGAGAAGCATCTCAGATGCGGCTCGATGTGCTCCATACGACTACGTTGTTGTCGCGTTGAAGAATATCCCCGAGGTGCACTCCGTTTCCTCGTTGATCGAACCAGTCGTGACTCCAAATCATACAACCATCGTCCTCATCCAAAATGGAATCCATATTGAACAACCCATTCTAGATTTCTTCCCACATAACATACTTCTATCGGGCGTACCTATGATAGGTTGCAATCTCAAAGGGCGAGAGGTCCTGCACAACGACCCCGACATTCTCCAGATCGCTCCCTATCACAACACGAATATCGACTCCGAAACACAAATGGTGGTATGTAAAAGTTTCGCCGAAATGTACACACTTGGCGGTGCCAAAGCCATCGTCCACGATGATGTAACATGGCAACGCTGGCGCAAGCTCCTTTGGAATGCCTCATTCAACACCGTTTGTGCAATCACGGATATCGATTCAGGAGCTATTCAGAATTCGGATGCTCTCGAGACTTTGATAAGGCCAGCAATGAGAGACATTATTGCGATTGCTCGGGCGTCGGGAGTGGCGTTACCGGATGAGCTAGAAGATGAGATGGTGAGGTTTACTCCGAAGGAGGCTCGACTGAAGCCAAGCATGCAGGTGGATGCTAGCAGGGAGTCTCCGATGGAGATTGAAACTATTTTGGGAAATCCATTGAGGGTAGCTAGGAACCTGGGCGTTGAGGCGAAGACTTTGGAGGTTTTGTATGGGATTCTTAAGGTTATGCAGTGGAAGTTTTTAAACCTTGAATCAGTTAGATAGATATAAATAGCAAAGATGTAAAATTTGATTCCTATATAAGTAGGCCGTGAAGGATAATGATTAAATCTGATACCACCAAGGTTGGAACTAGACGTAATACTAAATCCAGGTATAATACGGGTCACGAATGGAAATATGCCATATCTCCCAGCTGTGCCCTCAAGATATCCCTTACGGGTCATAATAGAATGGAGGTAAGGTGTAATGTGTGTGCAGAGAGTTGTATTGGTGAAGGTGAGGTGGTGGAAGTGAGAGATACAAGTAGGTGGGTGGATGCCACAATGGCTTGCCTGAGGCACTACTTGCGAGTAGGTCATCACTCGATATGCCCCAGCTATTTGTTCCAGTGCCCATTTTCGCTCTTTGTAAGGGTCTGTGAAGACTGGAATTCCGGCAATGAGGGCGCTTCGCCAAATGGTCGCGCCCGAGCCGTCGATCTTCGAAAGGCCATCCATGGAAGTGTCATGCACCCGGAGATATTGCGACTTTTGTGGTTGCTCACATTGAGCAGATGAAGGTATCTCTTCGTGATATTCCACGGCATGTGAAATATTGATTGTTAACAATGTCCACTACAATGATTGTAGTGGACATTGTAGCTTGGGGAACTTTGAGATGGTTTTGGTTGATAGTATCAACCAAGTAGAAGTTCCACTGGATGCGACAAGTTTATGTACTTGATGCTCAAGTCTTCGAAGCCAAGGGATTGTGGTTTCTGATGCCGGCATCTTGAAAATGCGGCCATGGCAAATGTATTCAGAGCTCAGAAGTGAGCTACTTTTCCGGGGTGACAGTGAATAGAGACATGGCAAGAGACTCCGACGGGTAGGAACCGGCGAGCCGGCTTTGCATTAGCCCCGATGAGCTTTAGCGCCATTTCACATGTTGGAGTCAAGCCCATGCAGGAGGGACAATCTGAGAGGTAAAGTGCTATTACCCTGGCATTTAATCGTTGTGCACGAATACAAAAAGATGGAAGATGTTCGACCTACCAAACACTCCTGGCTCCATTGCCACGACACGTCCAACGCACGTCTACTCTCAACATGGCCACCACAACTATCACCAAGACTGAACCAACCTGGGGTCAGGGCCTAGGACTCAGTTCTGGCCAAATGGAGCCTGAGTACGATCTCCTTACGCCCTTCGACCAGATGCCCAACGAGGTCATTGGCAACACTGTCTGGTCCAAAGCCGAGCTTGAAAAAGATACCAGTCGCTGGATTCGCCTATTCACGAAGGAAGAAGTTTCACAAATCGAGATCGCAATTCATAAAGCTGAAAAGGAACAGCTCCAGTTGTCAGAAATAAACCGTGACACATTTTCGCTACCCACCGACCTCACCGAAGTCCTTGCTACCGTTCGCGATGGACTAATCAATGGAATCGGGTTCTGTGTTCTTCGTGGCCTGCCAGTGCGATCGTGGACTACGCGCCAGGCATCGATTGCATACCTTGGCCTCGGTTCTTATATCGGTCGTCGGGTCAGTCAGAACCGCCAGGGTCATATGCTGGGTCATATCAAGGATCTGTCTGAGGGGAAAGAGGTCAACGGAGAGGGTCGAATCTACCGCACACAAAAGGCGCAAACCTTTCATTCCGACGAAAGCGATATTGTCGGCCTGCTCTGTTTGCGACAGGCAATGGAAGGGGGCGAATCGCAGGTGGTTTCCACCCATGAAATCTATAATGTACTGCGACGTGAACGACCCGATGTCCTGCGGCAGCTCTGTATTCCTCATTGGCACTACGATCGGAAAGGCGAAACGAGCATTGGACAGAAAGAATGGATGAGAACGCCAGGATATTATTACTACAAAGACAAGCTAAGCATGAAGTGGGACTCATATTACGTTGGCGCTCTGCAACGATTTTGGGACGCTGGCCTGCTTCCGCAGTATACAGATGACCAGCGGGAGGCAATTGAGGTCATGGAAGAGACCTGCCATCGTCTTTGCATGGAGATGACCTTGGAACCAGGAGATATCCAGTTTGTCACAAACACGCATAATCTCCATGCCCGATCGGCATATAAAGATTCTAATGACTTTGACGAAAAGCGGTGGCTTCAGCGATTGTGGCTGGCGACCTCGGAGGAGGAGGGAGGCTGGCCTCTTCCCTTTGCCGATTCAAAGTACTCTAAAAGAGGTGGTGTACAAGTAAACTTGACTCCTGAGTCTTATCCTTTAGAGGCAGAATGAATAGCGGCTCATGTGTCTATCAAGCTCCTTGAGCGGCAGAGTGTCACTGAACTTATCGCTAGCCTTACAGAAATCCCATGTCTGGGATACCATTTGATCCAAGGAATCCACCAATCAGAAAGAATTAATTCACTTGAGTGTACTTTCGTACAGCTCTTATCTGTGGAGTATCGTGCACAGGCCGAAACCCCACCCGGGGTTGATATCCACCCCATAGGCCGGCCTCATTTCACTTTCAACCTTCGAAGCACAGCATATTAAGCTTGCGAGATGATTGATATAACATCAGCACTATCACGCAATGCCATTTAAATCGACAAAACGTTCGATGACTTATACAGGGTATGTGAAAACCTAACTATACCCTTCATTCAGAATTAAGTACATTCTGATCATTCAAGGTGCTGGACCTGTCGAGAACGCAAAGTTAAGTGCGATGAGCGACCGTCAGAATGCAGGAACTGCGCTAGACTAGGCATTACCTGTGGGGGATATGGAGTTAAGCTTCAGTGGATAACAGATCCGTTTTCGGAGGCAAACAAGTCTAGCCCCAATGCGAAGCGAACGACATACGGGAGGCGGATGCGCATCGGTAAGTGTAGATGCTTGGTATCGCAAATACAATCCATCCGTGCTGAACAGCTCCTAGGTGTCGAAACTGGGCCATCTTACGATATTGCACAGATTGATCGCTTTTTGACTCATATTGACGAATCTGTTATCGATGGTTTGGGGTTCACGCAAATGGGTCCATTTGCGGTTTTTCACGGAACAAGTAAAGAGGTACTGGCGCAGGATTCTCCACATCACTTGACATCGCTCGAGGAGTTTCAAGAGGATGAAGAGGAAGATGTCTATTTCGCCGAATCTGGATCAAAGAGTGTCGACTCGGGCGGCAGCGCACACCTTTCACCTGAGGAAGAAATCCTTGTCTCCACTGAGAGTGATATCCCCGAGTATCAACTGACACAACCTCCCCTCATACACGGCATATCTTTCACCGTACTCGGGGACCTAGCTCGCGACAACCTGATGAATCATTACATTGTGAATATTGCCAGTCTATTACAGCCCATTCAACACCCGCACAATCCGTATCGAAATTTATATGTTCCTGCCGCCCTTCAAGCTGCGCCCTGCTTTGCTTCCGGCACGGAAATCCCACCTGAAAGTGTACAATCCGTATTGTTACACTCCTTACTTGCCTCTGCATCTTTCCACATTTGGAATTGTAATATGGAAAACGCTACATACCATAAGATCGGGATGCAGCATCGACACAAAGCAATTAGTCAACTGCAATCCGTTCTCAGCTCCTCCGTCCCAGGCACTGAGTATAAGACTTTGATGATGGCAATCTTGTCACTTGTGACAATTGATGTGAGTTCAAAGATTTAACAACAGACAGAATTTACAAATTCTAATTTATTCAGTTTATGTCAGGCTGTGAAGCTGATTTCCCCATCCACCTCCAAGCAGCAGACAAACTCCGTGCGTCGAGGCACCAATGGAGCATCATGAGCGGAGCTAGCAGCCAACTCAACGGAATAAGCTCATTCCTCTCTCTTCTTGCTCGAACGCTCTCATTTCCTATTATATCGACCCCTTGGACCCCCGGTACTCTAGAAAACGAAGAGCGAAGCAACATAGCGATGGTAAAGCCCCACAACTGCTTTCCATATATGTACGGCACAACGTCTACCATAGCCTCTGCCATACAGCGCTCATGTCAGCTATCTGAATACCTCTCCTACTACAGAAATGTAGATACAGAATCCGATATCCCAGAATCACTGCTAGAGGCATGCGAGTCTCTAGGTGACACCCTTCTCTGCTGGACCCTGGCCTCCGAAACCCTTCCTACAAGCATAACGGAAGACCCCGATAACTTGGCCACATTTAACAACCACGCAACAGCCTGGCATCTTGCAGCACTGATATATTACTACCGATGTATTCAGGGCCTTCCAAGTAGTCATTACAGGGAAGAAGTCAGAAAGGTGGCGGAGAAGATGCACGCACTTGAAGATCTCAAGGCATCTCCCTCGTCTCGGGTCCTCTCCAATTCCGAAGAATCATCCTCGCCATTTGAAATGGCACCCATTACATGGCCAGCTTTTATTGCATCCTGCGAAGCGATGGAATCTGACCGGGATATCTGGAGAAGCTGGTGGGATCGGGTGCAGTGCTATCGTATTGCGAATACTGGGCAGCAATGGGATGTTGTGAAGCGGATTTGGGAGGAGAGAGATCGGATAGAGAAACATACGGGATTGGGTATCGGATCAAGTGATTGGCGCGAGATTTATCGTGGGTGGAAGATCTCGTTATTACCGATCTGACATAGCTTGTCTACCTAGCTGGGTAGCTTCATAGTGTAAATTAAAACATGATCCATACTACTTGTGAATACTAGGTAGTATTTAGTATTCATAGGGTGTTCTCCTTGTTGGAAAGATTGCTTTGCAAATTTGGAATTAAACATGAGATACTCCCATCAGGTTATCCAGCAAAAGGGAAACGATCTTCTTGTGCGATATCAAAAAAGATCTAACCTTGTATTCCTTCTAGTTCATAAATACTGATTACATGAAAATTAGCCCTCCTGAACCTTTTTAAAATAGCCGACATTCGAGTACAAAGCAGGCAGCGTAAACATACCTAAATCTATGCCTGATGGCACTCAAGATACTTCTCGCCAGACTTGCAGGGTTCATTGGCCAAGAGCTTGCAACACTGGCTACCGGCCTGAGACGCGCAATCACCAGAGCCGTCCTTAGAGACAGCTAGGATAACACTGCCATCAGAAAGCTCGTGGCCAGCCTTGTAGGGAGAGGAGCCGCAGGTAGTAGCGCTTGTGAGGTTACTGCGAACCCAATCACAGCCGTAGTTTTCGTATACGCAGTCGAAGTATTTGGTGCTTACTTCGCTCGCAGCTTGAGAAGTTCCGGCCGCGGCGATAGAAGACCAGGATTTGCTTGGGATGGCAGATATGCGGCTTGCAAGGACTGACTCGGGAGGGAAGGAGAAAGAAGGAGTGGAGTATGAGTAATAGTAAGATGAAGAAGGACTCGGGGTCACGCTTGCGGAGGGTGAGCTAGTCATGGACTGAGCCGAAGCCAAGCTGGCCAGCAGCAAGGAGGTAGAGGCGACAGTGAACTGCATGTTGATAGATTAATGTAGAGTAACTTGAGGGGAAAAAAGAGGAAGAGGGAATCGACTTTATTTAAGATGGTATCTCAAGAACTGTTTTCAAAACATAATTTCCGGCTACAAAACGGTACAGAGATCGACTCCGATTTTTCCAGAAAAGCGCGAGAGGACTTTCACAATGGCATTGGCATTACAAGTGCCAATCGGCAAATAAGTGGATAAGTGAAGGTGCTCATAAATTATTATACGAGTATTAGTACTCCGTATTCGGTATTGAGATGAATAGTCTATCTCCATAGTGGAGATTCTATCGATATACTATCCACTAGTCCTAACGGGATACAGTATAGCCCTCAAACTTCAGCTGGTACCGATCTGGGGATCGACACCAGCTGAACACTCAGAAATCTGACAAGGGCGATTTCAATGAGGATCGACGAGGAGCGTTTCTGATCAGCATTACAGAATACTTATCATAGCTCCCTGAACTTCCCAAATCGCACCCATATTGGGTACAGCACTCACGATCCATTCCGCACCGAGTGCTCCGCGTACTCCGTATACGGCACGAACCCAGAGCTACGGAAAAGGCTAGCTACTTCTCTCCACAATACCCACTTGACTATTGTTTCTTTTCAACTTTCAAAGCTAAAAAAAGTGCTAGCCTGAGGAAGATCAATCGGATCTGAGTATTACGATGCATTCCGTATAGAAACTAATTTAAATATACGACGTTTCGCCCAGTCCGAGCGATCAAAAACTTTGAATCTTGTCTTTTCATCGTTTTCCTAATTATACTACCCATTCCCCCTACTCCAAGTGCTACAGCTTCGAAGATGCAATTGAAGTTAACTACCTTCGTCGCTCTTCTGGCAGCCGCGACGCCGGTCTTTGGTCAGGCCTCGGCCGGTGGGGGCAATGGCAACGGGGACACTGAGCGTGCCACCACCAAGCTCGAGCGCATCAATAAAAAGACAAAAGCCCTTACGGATGAAGTTACGGCTCTGACCAAAGCCACGATGCCCGAAAATGGACCAGTTCGTCCTTCCCCTCTTAAAGTGTACACCTCACGGGACTGACACATCTGAAGAAAGTGATTACAAATTATGCCGATATTGCGAAATTGGTCGCTGATGCAGTCAATGAACTTGGAGCCCCGACTGATGGTACCACTCGCTTAGACGGGGCATATGGAAAGTTTCTGAATAGCGCTGGTGGAAGTTCCGGAATAAGCGCACCGGACGTGCCAAAGGATACTGAGTATAACACTGTGAGTCAACAAGTGCATTTCTCTAAATATCATGAGATTCAATATACTAATCTCTTGATTGGCAGTTCGTTCAATCCACCAAACAACTTTTGTTGACTTTTGGGGATAAGTGCACCCTTTTCCGCTCTGAAAAACTCAACCTGGACGCTGATAAGGCACTGAAGAGTGAGAAGGATGCTGTTCATGTTCGTATTGTAGCCCTGTCGCGCACCAAATCATTACTAATTTCATCACTAGGCTTATATGAACCGTTACATTGGTATGGTGTTTGCTGCCAATGATGTAGGTATTCAGGCTCGTCATGAGGCATGGGAGGAAGAGAAGAAATTCATGAAGCTTTTCGACGCGACAGATTATTGCCTCACAAAGAAGGATTAGAACGTCGAACTGAGTATTTCTGGTGATATCTCAGCGACTCAATATATTCTGCTTAAAGTGACCTTTACGAAAGGTCCCGTATCAAGATTGAAGAAATACCAAAGGGTTGAAACTGAAACATCATGATAAATCCTCGGTAATTTTGAGTATAGAAATTCTTCTCTGTGGAGAGAAAACCGTTGAAAAAATAAGAAGAACAATCGCACTAAGGCTGACTCTTGTAATGGATATTAGAACTAGGACGTCTCCAGAGACCGCTTCCTTCTAATCACTTACACACGAAGCACTCATATAGATCATGCCATGTAAGCTCTTACTATTCGAATTCTTCAGGTGTCAGGGTAGGCTCAAACAAGGATTTTCTTTTATGATCTAGAAGCTTTGGTCGAGATTGGTGGAACTACCTAGTAGGTACTAGGTTCCGCAAGGCTGTGGTTTTATCTCGAAGGGTGTTCTGCATAGCTAGTCGATAGACATTAAGTACAAGTACGAAGGATGATAGTATCAATGCGGGAGGAATAATAGCGACTCTAGCAAAGTGACCTCAAAACTGAGATCCAGTTAAAGGATCATCCGCGGGAAGCTCTTCATCGATCAACTCTATCGTAAATTCACTTCTCATAGAAGGGCTCCAGTTGCTCTTGGGGCTCCGGTCGTATCTGACTCTGAATACAGGAATGTGGTGACGGGAGCGAGACTTGAAACCCTATACCTGGAGATATGATACCCTGATGGAGAAGCTGCTTGTACTTCTGATTTGACTCCTCCGTAATTAGGTCGTATCCGGATGGCTTGACATCGTCCTGGATGAAGATTCCTTCGCGGTCTTTGGGAAGTAGAACACCGTCAATTCTGAACCTTAGGGAAGTTCTCGCGCTGTCAGCCAATTCAATTGTGTCTGTCCCCAGTTTCGCCATCGGAGGTCGATGCTAGGTGGCCTGGTAGAGCCACGCATAGCTTGAATATTTCTTCATTGGAAGATACAGTGAGACTTCCCGCTAAGAAAACCCCCCTTGGAGGTGTGAGACATGCCTGGGTGCAATCTCAATAGGACGAGATAGGTACGAGCGATACGGGTGATTTTAATAGTGGAATACAAAAACAAACAGGTATACACCCAATTTATGAGGAGACCATCGGACTACTAAGCTCCCGTCATTGAGGTAGACTTGACTTTACGATAATTCAAATGACACGAAGCGATTCATTCAGGCTACTTCTATCAGTAGCTTAGGCCGACCCTATGAATAAATTCAAAAATAAATTTACATATTCCAATTTAAAGCTAAGCGCAAATACCGAAGACCTTCCATCGAACCGAACAGACCTTTTCTCTACCCTTTCCAACACCGCGGGAAAGCCATCAACCCTAGATTTAGATCCCCAATTTGTTAGTGGGTATCCAAGCATCCTCACTGTGGGAACAGGAAAGGACTACCACTATGCAGATGGTATATTTATATGGATGGATAACACAGGCCAACATCCCAACGTGGTGAACCTATGGACTGAAGTCGAATCCGGTCATGCTCCGCAGACACAGCCACGATGCCAAAAGCTCACCGTATCTTGGCATCTTGGCATTTGGCATTTTCGCTGTAAATATGGCTTGGTACTGGCTACATGAAACAATGAAGCGCCAAGGCGGAATATATGCCGTTAGAAAATGTCTTATATTCCCGTGAAAGGTAGAGATAGAATGCACCCATGTCGAACGGTGACCTGGACCCTGCATGAGCTAGAGGGAGCGGTGGAATAATTCCATCCAGTCAGTTGTCGTAGAATTTCCTCATGGAAATTAAAGGTCCTGCAATCGAAAGCTAGTAGCATTTGTGACTGAGACGGTGCAGAGTAAGTCCTGTCTTATATTGTCATGAGCTCCAAAATTATATAAATATCCTCGTTGACACTCGACTTGATGAAGCATCAATCATCAGCTAGTATTAAGCATCAGTATCAATCGAGGAAAATGCATTCCAGCACTATAATCCTTGGTCTCATTGGCCTTGCCAGTGCCCAGACTCTCAACATCCCCTCTCGGGTGGGTGATATTATCTCTCTTCCTTCTCCTAGTGAGATCTCAGGCAGTGTTGATCTGGGCAACCGCGAGTACGATCGTGGTCGTGCCTGCGACAATGATGATGACACTGGTATGTACATGATAAAAGAACTAGTTCAAAATCACAGAGCTAATTGGACATAGGCGACGAAAACGCCGTGTTCATCTTGAAGGATGGAGCATCGCTGAGCAACGTGATTATTGGAAAGAACCAGCTCGAAGGCATCCACTGCAAGGGATCCTGCACCTTGACCAACGTCTGGTTCCGTGATGTCTGTGAAGTGAGTAGTTTCATTATATCATAGATATATGGCCTACTGGTACTAACGCAGCCCCTATAGGATGCCATTTCCATCCTCGGAACCGGAAATGCCCTCATCAAAGGTGGAGGTGCCCAAGAGGCCAGCGACAAGGTGGTGCAGCATAATGGTGCAGGAACCGTCACCATTGATGGATTCACTGTCGTGAATGCAGGCAAGCTGTACCGATCATGCGGTAACTGCAGCAACAACAAGAGCAAAAGCCCCCGGCATGTGGTTGTCAAAAACGTCAAGGCCAAGGGAGTGTCTACTTTGGTAGGAATCAACTCCAACTATGGCGATACCTCGACTATTAGCGGCACCTGTGGATCTGTCAGCCACGTGTGCCAAGAGTTTGAAGGAGTCGATAAGTCAGAGGGCAGAGAGAGCCCCAAGCTCACATCGACTGCTTCCTGCAAGGGACAGTCGTCTCTTTCTTCTTGTTAAAAAGGGATTATTATAGCGTGTCACGGAATACATGGCGATACCTGCTACCGTTCTTCCCTATATGCATCACAAGTTCTCAGAGGTAGATGCTGAGAGACTTTGAGATTTTGTACTAGTAGTAGTAGTACTATTCATTAGTCACTAGTATGCAGCACTCTGGCAATGGTTCTCACGGGCAATATTTGACAATCTTCCAATAATATCGTTCGTTCATCTGAGCAGAAACGCCCTATCTTAAAGCAACAGTTTTAAGAACTATTTATAGTAAATCAATTTCACCTAGGAGGTTAATCAAAATCATGGCCTTTTTCATTATTTGTATTTAATCCTTCTGTAACGAACTGGTGTTTTTACCATTCGTGGATGCCTCATCCTACGGCACCAATTAGGCATCCTTAGCCCCGGAGATCATCGGCGAGAATCAGATTCCAATTTGAAGCAGCTACAGTACTATATAATAGCAAATTATCCCTGGTGTCTTCTACAGAATTTCGTATTTCCTCTACACTTGGGGAGAGAGGAATTGGATAGGGTAAAGAGATAGAATGTACATAAGCCGAGAAGATAGAAGAAGGAAAAGGAAAAGAGTACAACTATATTGTGGATCCGTTTGCCTGGCTATTTGGAAATGGCAGTTTCGGTGCAATTAGACATCCACTGCATATACCTGCAAATAACTTTCGTCTCGGCTTCCTTATTCCCTCAAGCTACAGGGAGCTAATATTAAAGGAACCTTGTAGAATCGAGGGAACAGGCAAAGAAAGAAGATAATTGCAACAGGCTCAGTGATAGATAGCAAGATTAAGCAATGATATAGTAGCATTCACGAGAGTAACAAGCATACTATAGAGAAGAGAAGAAGAGGAAGAAATAAGGCTATCTTGTAGCAAGTTGAAAATAGGGCGGTTGCTCATTAGGGCACAAAGTCCATATGAATAGAGTCAAACAAGGGAGACATCAACCATGATCGGGCAAGATGGCCGAGTGGTCTAAGGCGCTGGTTAGTAATCATGATCTCGGCTTTTCTCAAATCAATCTAACATTTCATTAGTGTTTAGGTCAAATCCTATAAATCCGCAGTCTTCAGGGGCGTGGGTTCGAATCCCACTCTTGTCACTTCTTTTTTATTCAATTTTTTGAATGACTTTTTTATCCACCTACCTTTCGATATTGTTAAGGAATGAATATCTTCTTAGGTCTTTTTTTTTTTATTTTTCTTTTCTCTTTTTTGAAGGGTTAGTGTTCCTGCCGAGGCTGATCTATCTGGCATAGATTCTCACCCACAGCAATTCATGATTCTTGCTATGGGTCAGCATTTTCTGACCTATAGTCACTAATTTTTAGTGAGTACTAGCACTAAGTAATTATATTGAGGTTTGCTTACACCTTGTTCATTTTGATGTTCTATTTTTCGTACTCTCATACCTGTATTTTAATCTGATCATCTGATCATAGTACTTGAGCCCAAGTTGAAAGAGAGTCTCTACATTAGAATAGCTCATAATGTATGAACTATTCTACGGTCGCATTTGCCTGGATTAGATCTAGCGAGAGTCTTTGTATAATTGATTAAATGAAAATAAATCGATTTTTATATAATACTATATGATATGCACTAGTAGTGCTACCTAGCTAGTAAACAGGTGTTTACTAGGTACATTACCTAGTGTAGTAAACATTTTTTAGTGTGTATGGGATACATATATAATGTATATATATATATAACTATATTTGAAATATATCTGTGTATTTTTGTATTTTTGTATTTTTTATATTAACTGATTGAAAAAATATAAAATTTATTACAATAATTGAACAATTTAATAATATAACTTATATTTGAAATACTCATAATATTTTTATATATTTTATATTCTATTTATTAGATATATTGAAATGTAAGTGTAGGAAATTGAGGCTTTACACACTAGTATAATATACTATAGTATATATGGAATATTTATAGGGCCGCAGGGCACTGTATCAACTGATCAGAGGCTGTATATAACGGAAAGGGAAAGACAAGACTTGCCAGACATTTTCCGATGAATATGAATTTAAGCTGATGGAAGAATAAGTAGTGTACTAGTTACCAAATGCAGTTAGTCCCATTTTACCTTTCATCTTCTGCAGCCACTCAGGGGATTGCCTGTTACTGTACCTACGAACTGTGGTACTACCAGTATACAACCAGGGTAGTTCTTTTATTTATTTTTATTATGTTCTTCAATTTCAATTCTGTAGAATAAAATAAGGGCAACTGGTAACTGTCATTTTAACCTCGTATGTTTGCTGTGCTCTGTCCAATTATCGTGTTAAACCAGTCGGTGTGTGGGGGGAAAAGGTGGAAAGGTGAAGATCGGTCGATTTTTGGTTCTTTGATCGTTCTGGAGGAACTTCCTCCTCCTCCTCCACCTCCCTCCTCATCCAATCCTTTCCTATTCCTTCCTTTAATAGTTAACTTCTCTTTTCTGTTTCTATCTCTACTTTTCATTCCTTTAATCTTCCCAGTGAGTGCTCTCCTCCATTTCCATTCCTTCGTCTCCTTTCCCCACTGTTCTCGCCAAGGGCGTTCGTCTTGGCTCCACTACGCGAAATGTGTTTCGCAAAGGGGGCACGGTTACCCCGAGCTGCTTCGGCTTCGGACCCTGACGAGTTTCACTACTCTCGCGCATGTGGCTGGTCAATGACCTACAGTCTCGAAAAGCCTCCTCGTTTCTCTATCTCCCAGCGTGCATCTTTTTTGCCTTTTGCAATTCGTCACGGTCACGCTTTTTGGCCCCCAGCCTGCGAACCAACCCCATCGAAACCCTGCGCCCTAACCATGCCTCTTTAGATCTTTACAGCTGTCGCATACCTTCAATTCGCTCTTAAACCCGTGTTCCTTTCTTTCCCCTCCGATTCTCCACCGTTTCAACTATCGGAAAACCCCCACTACATGTCGTGTGCCATTTGTCCGGTCCAACATTCTTTATCGTGAATCCTTACCTCCCTTGCCTTGATACGGATCGGAACGTCGAACGTCAAACCCACATTCCGCGGGGATTGGCACTCCTGAAGACTGTTATCTCGATCTGAGATCACACTTCAATTTTTACCACACACCGCAGTTATGCCCTGGCGGCCGCTGCCTCGCATTGCCTTTGCGGTGGCTATATACCCGTTCCAACCCTCAACCCCGGCCGACCTCCCCCTCGAACTCGGCGATGAATTGTACATTATTGAGCAAGGTGGAACAGATGGTGAATGGTGTCGAGGATATCTAGTTGCCCCGCCATCTCTACTCGCGGGTCTATCGAGTACCAAGGGCCAGACCCTGGAAGCCCGCGTTTTCTCCGGTATCTTTCCGCGGAACTGTGTCGAGATTCGAGAAGTACTAGGCGATGGCGATGGCTATAAGGCTATCTTGAATGGTGACAGCAAGAGCATTGATGGCCTCACTCTGTCCGGCTTCGAAGCCGATCAGTTGGCTCGGAATAGCCTGGCATATTCAATGGCCGACTCCCAGGCCGGCGGTGAACTGTCGGATGTGCTGGTCGCAAAGAAAGGAAAACCAGCACAGATCACGATAAATAGCACACACGATTCAGACCTCGCAAGTCCGCGCTCCTTTCACACATACCGAACAGGGTCGATTCCCCATACGCCCGTGACTTTTACGCCCCGCGATCCCAATGCGCCCAAACCAGCAGCGCCAGTACCCATGCTGAAAATTGGCGACGAGACACCGACATCCCTCTCCGAACCCTTGGTAGACGAAATCGCTTCATGTCTCCGCGAATGGCATTCAACAAATTTGCATGAATTGCTCTTGGCCCAACAATACGATGTACTGGAAGAGATGTCGACAGTTGTTCAGGAACTGGATTTCTCCAGGCGCCAATTATTGCACAATGTGCTGACGAACAAAGAGAAAGAAGCATTGCGAGATGAAATTGTGTGGAAACTTGTCCGGGCCAACAAAATGCTCAGCGGAGATGTCATCGTTCGAGACCCTGACCAAAGAGGCCGCCTGTTGACCGGCGAAGACTCGGCCATTCAATTGGCCAAACTGCAGTCTGAAATGAGCATGCTTGATAGCCGTCCCGCACCTAGCTCCGATTCGACCGCTTTGCACCATCTACTATTGGAAATCAACGCTCTCTCTGGAAATAGTACTGGTCCAGTTTCCCTTGGAATGCAGCTTTATTCGCGATCAGATGCGGGATCGTTCAATCCTCTGTCCGAGACATATAACCTCGACATTCCATCCCCCGACAAATTTGTCAGCTTAACGCAGAGTAACAAATTGAAGACGCTATTCACCGAGCTTGCCGCAACTGATGTTGGCGATGGATCCGCCAACGGACGACAGCTATACTTGGTTGCCTCAGTGCGGGCTCCCGAGGTGCGAACTTCAGCAGACAATACACCGGTATCACGATCTTCGATCTCTCGGGATGGCCCGGGTTCACCTCGAGCAGGCGCTGCAGGAGGCATTCAACCATCGGCTAAGGGAAGTTTGCGCACACGTCGCAGTATGATGTGGTCCCCTAAAACAAGGACTGGAAATAGTTTCGACCAGCCCAACAAGCCCGCTGCTCAAGGAGTCCCACGTTCTTCCAGCAGCTCATCGAGCGCGAAGGAAGTGGCAAACTCTCAGCCAAGCTCTTCCAAGGACTCCAATGCCATACGCACAGTTGGTGTTGGAATTCTGGAAGTTTCCCCAGTTCTCCGTCAGGAACGCGACACAGAGCAAGTCATCAATATTTGGTCAGCGCCTCGGGAGGGCGAAGAGGGCGAGGGACACCCTGATGGGTTCGATAAACTTCTCCGCCATCTTCTTCCTAGCCCTACTGGACGTTATGTGCGCACTGGACCTGCTGCACGTCTACACGTTCATCTGTACCCATTTGCAAGCAGCGATACGGAAGACCTTGTTCGTCAAAACCCAACGATCCTTCACGATGTCATTCAAACTCGACGAATTGGATTTTCAAAAGCCCCCATAAAGCCTCGATCCGATATCTACGTTACCCTATCACAAGCAGTTTTACCACCGGACGCTCTACTTTCTCATCCTACTGCTGGCCAAATACCTCTTTCATTCCTGACTGGGCTCCACAATCTTCAACTAACCCTGGAGGTGCGAGATGCCAGTGGTGCACGGGTAGACCGTTGCGTCTTTCCATCATCGGCTCCTATCTCGCATACAGCTTGGCGGACTACAATCGCTGAGCGTGGTTCGGCTTGGAACCAGACCATTCGTCTCAAGATTCCCACCGATCGAATTCCCGGCTCGCACCTTATCATGAGCGTAGCGGATGCTCCCGAATTTCCATTCGCTTTGGCCTGGATGCCTCTCTGGGACCAGCAAGCGTTTATTCGGGATGGTAGTCACTCACTTCTGCTCCATGCATATGACAAGCAGACTTCCAGCATGGAGAATGGAAAGGGTGCTTACCTCAGTCTTCCGTGGAGCTCACTGGGTAAGAATGAGGCTGCTAAGGATGAAGCAGTGACGGGCCCCCTGGCTACCTTGCGCCTCGAAACTCATCTGTGCAGCACGGAGTATTCTCAAGATCAAATCATCCTGAGCATACTCAACTGGAGAGAACGTCCTGTTGATGAAGTACTTGATACCCTGAAGCGATTGCCTTTTGTTCCGGAGATGGAGATCGTAAAGCAGGTGCGCGGAGTCTTTGATGCGCTTTTCGGAATCCTGGTTGAGAACGCCGGAAACGAAGAGTATGAAGATTTGATCTTCAACAACCTGGTGACTGTGCTTGGCATTGTCCATGACCGACGATTCAATCTGGGCCCATTGGTCGATCACTACGCTGATGAGCAATTCAACTTCCCATTTGTCACACCGTGCCTTATCCGAAGCTATCTGCGTCTTTTGAACGCTGCCACTGATATGCATCAGTCGCGCAATCTTCGTGCTGCTTTCAAAGTGGGACGACATCTGCTCAAATTCATTATCAATGCACGGGAGCAACAAAAAGTGAAGGAAGAAGGAATCGGAATCACAACTGTTCAGTCGACCTTTAACCGAGACTTGCACACTATCTTCAAGTCCATGGAGAATTTGATGAAGAACCCTTCTCCGGCCCTGGTGGGAAGCAAGACATTGATTGTTCAGCACTTCCATTCCTGGTTGCCCGAGTTGTCCAAGGTCCTTGGCCGGGACGAAATGATTATGATTGCTTTGAGTTTCATGGATTCATGCAAGGATGTGACTGGTATGCTCGTGCTTTACAAACTGGTGCTTATCCAGAGCTATACACAGTTCGAGATCTTTGCCTCTGGCGAGGAGCGACAAACCCTGATCTCTAGCTGTGTTGGCTGGCTTGCCCCCTATTGGGGATCGACAGCTGGTGTCTCCGACCAATATAGAGATCAAGTTCGCCTAAGCAGTTCGATCGTGGCTCAATTACTCTCCCAGCCGGACGCTCAACTCTACGAATTCATGCCTAGCGTTGTCGCTTCTTATTGTGCTATCGCGACCGAGGGTGTCGAGGATACCGAGTACCTATCTCTCCTGTTCAGCAAGGCATTCCCCTTCCAGGTCAAGACATCGAAAACTCCACAAAGATTCGATGAATCCTTAGTGGAATTATCCGCGATAATGGCGGCCCTTGCCAAGATTGTCTCTCCCAAGACCCCCAACATGAAAGAGCTAGAGCTTGCAACTTTCATTGCCCAAGCATTCGAGGCCCACAACTCTATTCTGGATTGTGAAGCTTACCCCGAGACCTGGTTCAGCATCCATGTCTATAACCACCGTGCCGCGATTAAGAGCCTCGAGCACCTGGCCTTACTTTTGATTGATAAGCTTCTGCCAAATCCCGACGATGCCGACGAATTCGATACCAAGCTTTGGGAGTCGTTCTTCACTACCTTGCTGAAGGTTATCTCGAGTGATGCCCTTGCCCTAGAGACGTTCCCCGAACAGAAGCGCAGAGCTGTCTGGAAGATCGCAGGAGATGTTCGTGAGCAGGGTGCGGATCTCCTGCATTCCACCTGGGAGGCAATCGGTTGGGAGACTTCGGACGAAGAAAGGGAACGCTTTGATCTCAAGAAGCTCGGTGGATACCAAGTTCAATATGTGCCCAACTTAATCCCACCCATTATTGGTCTTTGCTTGAGTGTCCACGAAGGATTGCGCCATGTTGCGGTTCACATTCTGCGCACTATGATACTGAGCGAGTGGGATCTCAACGAGGATATTTCGATTATTGAAACTGAGATCATCTCCAGTCTGGACTCCCTTTTCAAATCCAAGCAAATGAGCGAGAGTGTGAGCCAGAAGATTTTCATCACAGAGCTGCTGGATGTTTTCGAGGGCGACGCTGACTCCGACGAGGGTCTTTTCAACGCTGTCAAGGGTCTTATCTCTACCGTTGATGAGCTGCTTGATCTTCTAGTTGCTTCACAAAGCAGCGCTTCCACACAAAGCCTTCATGCCCTCAAGCTCATGGAATACATGAAGGATATGGGCCGTGAAGATATCTTCGTTCGTTACGTCCACGAGCTGGCTGATGCCCAAGCAGCCGCTGGCAATTTCACCGAGGCCGGTCTTGCTCTTCAATTCCACGCCGATCTCTACGAATGGGATCTTAACAAAATTCTCCCCGAGACTCTGACTCCAGCCTTCCCTGAACAGACGGCGTTCGAGCGTAAGGAGGTACTCTACTTCTCTGTCATCCAGCACTTCGAGAATGCCATGGCCTGGGCACCTGCTCTGGCCTGCTACAAGGAGCTTGCCGCACACTACGAAAGCACAACAATGGACTTTGCCAAACTTTCCCGGGCCCAAAGCTCCATGGCACGTATCTACGATTCCATCGCCAAGGGCGGCAAGCAATTCCCTCGATACTTCCGAGTTGTCTACAAGGGTCTTGGATTCCCTGCCAGTTTACGTGACAAGGAATTTATCTTTGAAGGCTCAGCTACCGAGCGCATGGCTTCTTTCGTTGATCGCATGCAACGAGAGCATCCTACTGCACAGATCATGTCTTCTGGCGAGATTCCAGACTACGAGGGCCAGTTCTTGCAGATTACGAGTGTCAGCGCTCATCGCGACGTTGCGCATCCAGTTTACCAGCGATCCAAGGTCCCGCATTCTGTTCGCGAACACTTGCTCATATCCGACCCAGCTCGTTTCTCTTCTACGTCTCGTCGTCACACGAGTAGCTCTGATGTACGTGAGCAGTATGTTGAGAAGCTGATTTTCACTGCCGCAGAGCCTTTCCCGAATATTCTCCGTCGCAGCGAGATCATCTCGGCCCAAGAAGTTGCTCTTTCACCTCTTCAAACAGCACTCGAGCGAACATGCCGTAAGACGCAAGAATTGCAACTTTTGGAAAGACGGGCTGCATCCGGTGAAGACAGTGGTCTTTCAAATCTGACTGAAGCCTTGGACCAGCTGTTGGAGTCGCGTGGATCATCGCCAAACTGTGTTGCCATGTATCGTGTGTTCCTGAACGGTGCTCAGGGTGCAAAGGATAAGCAGAGTGATATTGCGGAAGAGGACGAGGAGGAAGAGGAGGAAGAGGAAGAGCCAGAGGTTTTGGATCCAATGGAGAATGCCCTGGCTGTCGCCCTCATCGATCATTCTTTGGCGATCAAACATGCCTTATCCCTCTACCAACGGCCAGCCCAGCAAGCCACCCTGGCCGAGCTTCAACGACGATTCGATGAGGTGTTTGAGCCCGAGCTGGCATCACTCTCGACTTCCCCGCCTGAATACTCATCACCCACACCCACTCAAACCGCTCGTCGTTCCCCCTCCTCGTCGGAGAACCGTCGTACTCAGCCCCAGCGTTCTGTCAGCCCTGAACAAGAGTTGATTCGGGCGTCCCGCGGTAACAATACGCACACCCGTAAGCGATCAGAAAGACAATCTGTCAGCCATCGCATCAGCATCATCAACCCGTTCAAGCGACACGGAGCTTCGAATTCCATTTTCACGATCCAGCAATCGGATAGCAAGGGCCAACTTGACCAAGAAGATGGTGGAGACGACGACGCGGCCACAATCCACAGCCGCGCCACTAGCCACTCCCGGGGAGGGAAGAGTGAGAAACGGCGAAGCTGGTTTGGTGGGGACAAGATCAAGCACGGATCAAGTCCCTCAGTAGCGGCGATTGGCGAAGACAATCTTAAACGACGAACATCACGGAGCGCCTCCCGCGATACGGCCGCACAGTCTCAAGATGGTCGTAGTCGGGCAGGGTCTCAACATCGCGGCCCAACTGCCAGCACGACGGCCAACTCAGAAAGACCAGCACCCGCATCAAGTGGTGGCTGGTCTACACTTCCTCCGACGCGCGATTATTCCCGTCCGGTGACTCGCGACAGTGCTCATGCTAATGCGGGGATAAACGGGGTTCACCACACAGCCACAGCCACAAACAACGTTAACGCTAACCATGTCAACGCCCACGCCATTCCCAATTCGCATACCCATCCTACTTCTAATGCCAATGCCAATCCCAATAATGGAGTGCGCGATTCGGTGTTTCGGCGACTAAGTTTATTGAAGGGTGTTGGACGAAAGAATAGCCGGATGGATTTCAAAGCTAACGGTGTGCTGCCGGAGGAGTAATGAATTGGTCGGGAAACCCTTCATTCCTTTTTCCCTTTTCTCTTTCTTTGATTCCCTTGATTCCCTTGAACTTTACTCTTTTATTCTCTTCCTTTCTTTCACTTTATTCCCATGTCTCATGCTCCTTTCTTCTCTTCTTTTCTCTTCTCTACCCTTCTTGATGTGACTTACTACCTGATGTACTCCTTTGCCCCTATACATTTTGTATTGATTGTGTTATATGGACTGGAATTTGTGGTTATGATAGATACCAATGATAATTCAAACATTTACCGCATTATTTACCCCATTTACTGTGTCATTTATCCCTGCTTGTACTCCCTTCTCTGTGTTCTGCTGAATGTGGCAGTGCATCCACTTGGCTTCCTTGGCCCCTGCAACCTCCTCCACTTATTTCAACTTCACCCAATCAAACAACTCATCAACTCTTGCACCAGCGGAGCGATCGTCATCCAAGCTCCCTCGCCTCTGCTACAAATCTTCCAAAGCTGTCAAAGCTCGACCCACTTTCATCGAGGCTGTGCTAGATGATTTCCCCCCCTTCCGACGGTCCCTGCACGCTTTGCACCATGGATCTCGCTCCATTACGTCGTCTCTAATCCACGTATTTGCTGTCTCGTTTCGTCTTGTGGCTGGAACCAACCCCCGCTGCTCGTTTCATTGAACCTTCCCAGAGCTTGGCTCGATACCCAAAAAATGTGTATGCCCTCTCCTTTTCCTCCCTTTGCTCTGCTGTTGCTCTGCTGCTGGTCTGCTTCGCTACTGTTGCTGTTGCTCTGTTCTTCCGACTAACCCCCATCTCTCCCTGGTTCCGCAGCTTCCGTTCCCTTTCGCACTCAACTTCGAAGCCACACTTTTGGTCCAACGCGAAAGATGTCCGGCAATGGCTCATTAAACCCAGGAGAGCGTACTGCTCTACTTGGTCGCTCGCCTTCTTCCGGTTACTCCCCGCATAATGTGCAAGATCATGGTGGTCACCATCATCACCCCAATGACCGCCGCGCTTGGGTTCGCTGGCCACAACAGGTCGTGCGGCTGACCTGGTTGACTCTCGTCCGCGATTATGTGAACTTGTTGCTTGTTTTCGTGCCCTTGGGAATGATTGCTGGATTCCTTCATTGGAATTCTACCGCCATCTTCGTCTTGAACTTCTTCGCTATCATTCCGCTCGCTTCGCTGCTGAGCTTCGCTACTGAGGAATTGGCAGGGACTATGGGTCAGGCCCTGGGTGGTCTGATGAATGCTACTTTTGGCAATGCTGTCGAACTCATTGTATGCAATTGTTTCCCTTTACAGCTTAACGTCACCTTACTGTTTAATCTTCTTCATGTTGCTAACTCCGATTGATTACAGGTCAGCATCATCGCTCTCAAAAACAACCAGATTCGTGTTGTTCAGGCAAGCATGCTGGGTTCCATTCTCTCCAATATCCTTCTCGTCCTCGGCTGCTGCTTCTTTGTCGGTGGCCTCAGGTTCTCTGAGCAGAGCTTCAACAGTACCGTCGCGTCGACAATGTCCTCCCTTATGGCCGTAGCCTCCGCTTCCCTGATTATCCCAGCCACTCTCTACGCCGCAATCTCCGGATCTAGCTCTGGAAACAGTGATGAGGCCCAAAGCAACATTCTCACCCTGTCACACGGTACCTCCATCATCCTTCTCCTCATATACGTCATGTACCTTTACTTTCAACTTCGAAGCCACGCCGAACTGTTTGAGGAGACCAATGGCAGTGATACCGAGGGCACCGCCGGGGCTACTGAAGAGCCCGAGGAAGAAGAGGAGCGTCTGCTCAACCCCTGGGCCGCAACCGTTGCATTGATCATCGTGACCATCCTCGTCGCCATCTGTGCCGATTACCTGGTCGGAAGCATCGATGATATCGTTGAGACAACTGGCATGAGCAAGACCTTCATCGGTCTGGTGTTGATTCCCATCGTCGGCAACGCGGCCGAGCACGTGACAGCTGTTGTTGTCGCGTACAAAGACAAGATGGACTTGGCAATTGGTGTTGCTATTGGAAGCAGCTTGCAGATCGCCCTTTTCGTCACTCCTTTCCTGGTCATCCTGGGCTGGATCATGGGCATTGAGATGACCCTTCATTTCCAGACCTTCGAGACCGTCGCTTTCTTTATTTCCGGTTTGGTTGTCACCTTGCTTATCCAGGATGGAAAGTCAAACTACCTGGAAGGTGGCATGTGCCTCGGCATGTACGTTTCCCCTCTGATCATACCATATTCCCCCTCATAGCATGTACGTTCCTCCTTACTGACTACGTTCCCAGGTATCTTATTCTCGCCCTTGCATTCTACGTCTACCCCGATGACGTCGGTGAGGGAGCCGGAATCCCTATCATCTCCAATATTGTGAATTAAGCAAGAGATGAAATGAATTTTTCATACATTCATTGTAAGAGTTTGCGTGAGTGAAAATAATTACCACTATGCTACTTTCCAGCTCGTCGGAGCTGCCTGCTGGTCCAGTTGGGTGGAATCCTTTTATTGTCGCAATAGCAAGCTGGTCTGCTTTTATTGTGTCTTGTTCGGGACTTATAGTCCTTGTTTTCTAGTCTATCCTTTGTCTCTCTCTCTCTTTTTCTTGTGTTCATATCCATATCCATATCCATATCCAGTCTCGGATTTTTGAGATTATATCAAAATTCATATCAACTTGAACAGTACATTTGAATCTTTCTATCATTCGGTACCTTACCCCAGGAAGGTAAGTAGATACCTAGCTGAGGCAGATTGCGACCTTCCTTCATAGACATCCTACCTGGAACCCAAAAGATTTCGTCCTAGGGGCTTGTATACATGAATTTCCACCCGGGCAACCGGCAGGCACAGTCCATTCATTGTGGTCGCATTGTCCATGGGCCAGTATCATCTTTAGCTATGAGCTTTGCATAATATTTTGACATTTAGGTCACACATACTATTGGAGTATTGTGTGACCGCTAAACCTGTAGGACTAGTAGTCCTACAGGTTTGGCTATAAGCCTTGCATACTTTAGATTGCTCGACCGAGTCAGAAGGAACGCTGAGATATTCAGGTTACATAATGATGTAATACTAGTAGTCCTGCACCTTCTGCGCACATTAAACAATATAATGATTCATGGCATGGGTCTGGCGGCCTCTGTTCGCCGTATCTAGATTGCTTCAAACTTCAAAAACAACTTTTCGCCTTGCGGGTGAACCGTGTAAGCATCAATGGCTTCAATGCCATCGTCGTTGACAATAGTGGTCCGGAAATTCGAATATATCGCCGCTGCGACAAGTTTGGTTTCTGAAAATTCTTGATATTAGCAGGTCATTATGAGATGTAGACCATTGAAAATGCTCACCTTGCAATGCCAGATTACTTCCAACACACATACGTCCACCACTTCCAAACGCCCAGAACCAACGCTTTCGTTCCTCGATATCTGCAACATCGTTCTCTTCTTTCAGCCATCTGCCAGGAATCCAAGTCTCTGGCTCGGGAAAGACTTCTGAATTGCGGTGTAGCGAGTATGCCTGCGCATTGACGCGTATATTGGGGGGAATATTGTCATAACCTGCGAGTGAACATGATGGAGTAGGTGTGATTCTTGGCTGGATTCCCGGAATCGGAGCATGAAGTCTCAATGTTTCAGTAACGATGCCTTCCAGTAGTGGCAACGAATCAATCGCCTTCGCTGGAGGTAGCTCGGCAGACTTGGGGAATCTGATAGGAGGGTCTAGAGTCATCAACTCCTCGCGAAGTTTGCTCTGGATCTCCGGGTGTTTGGATAATTCCCATAATAAATAAGTCAAACCAACAGCACTTGTCTCAAAACCTGCTGTCAATTGGTCATACATTTCGCATGCAATATCGTTTTGTTGTTCCACAGGATCTGGCTTCGGTCCTCCTTCTTTTGCTGCTTGTTTGTCTAAGCTTTGTTTCAGTTGCTTGTAGACAATGGGTTCTACAGAGGGATCTGTTGAGTTGAGAGATTGGGCTGCTTTGCCGCAGAGATCCAATGCCCACGCATCGAGCATGTCATTGGCGGTGTCGCAGTATTTCGGAATCAAACGCAATCCCATGCATTTCATCCAGCCGATCAAATTGGGGGTCTCTTGGTGGTAGAATTCGAAAGGCTTGCGACAGAGATACATATGCAGCCAATGCTTTCGAAATTTATGGTCCTGCAAATGATTCGTACCGTTCTGCAAACCGAATAAATAGCCTGCCACAAAGTCCATTGTGAGGCCTTGGTTGAGATCGTGTACGTCGATCGCTTCCTTTGAGTCGGATGCCTCTTGCAAAATGGGTAGTAGCCGATCGTAGATCACTGCATTTGAAACAATGCGTAGATGAGGCGAGGTTTGTAAAGTTGATTTGGAATAGATGTTGGACAACATTCTCTTGCGCACAGAGTGAGGTTTAGTCCCGATCATGGTGAACATGCTCACGGTTCTATTAATTTGTGAGTATGGTTCTATTTTCACGGCAAGCAGAGCTGCAATAGAACTCACCCAAGCGACCCAAACACCCGTGGATACCACTCGTGTTTCTCAAACCCACCAGTATACACAGACTTGATCCCTCCATCGACGCAATTCACCGATATTTCTGATGGCCCCAGTCTAACAATAGGTCCAAGTCTCTCATGCGCGGCTTGGATGGTACGGTTATTTTCCATGCGGAATCGCCTCCATAGCATCCACGCTGGAGAGATGGGAACACTCCAGTGCGCATTGGGGATCTTCGCTAGTGGCGAGATGAATGCTGGGTAGATCACCGCTTTATAAATCACCAACGCTGCGGTCGCCAGCGCAACCAGAGAAGCGATGGAAACTCCCATGGTAAATGCAAATTAGCTTCAATGATTCAGGGTCCAGTTTGCTTTCGATAAATCTCTAGGAGCCTCTAGTTGTGCGCGCTTCACTTTGATCGGAAACCACGGACACTTATATTGTTCCGCACTTGGATTGCCGAGGAGAACCAAGTTGGTTTAGGTAATTGATTCCCAGCCCCCGCTTCAAGAGGGTTTCTTTGTCGGCCAACTTTTAGATGGCCGATGGATGGGGCGCGGATTGGAGTTGGGGTTGAGGGGAGGAGGAGAGGTTTAAGAATTGTCCAACCAAATCGCCGCGATTACTCTCACTGCGTTACCCTAAATGTGGACTCCAATGGTTCCCATCGGATTTCCCCACGATAAGCGGGGAGCTATGACATAATTAGATACACTGGATGGGTATTCTCTGAGTATGATAAATATTGAGGATATATCGAGATATCTTTATTTTAAACCCAGTGATGCCATGCAATTCCGTCTCGGTAGGTTAATGCTGTCTGTGGCCCCTCAGCATCAGGGATGTATCCAAACTCGCAACGATTGAAAGACACTTTCAACTGCACGCTATAGAACTCATCGTATTCCGCGCTCAAGGCATCCAGAAGACTGTTGACATTTTTCTGGGGATGCAGAACGTCCCAGGGTCGAATGCATGTTTCTCCCTGGCAGGACTTTAGAACAAGAAGTAGCGCATCCAAACGGTGAATGGCTTTGGCTAGCGGGACACCGAGAATTTCCCTACTCTCATTGTCATTTTCCAAGGAATCCGATGTGGGGTAAATATTATTTAGTTCGTATGGGTCGCTCTGAAGCAAGGGGCTGTTAGCTTATGCGGATGTCACCCCAGTGTTTAGGTGTAAGATAAGCGTACCTTGAGATCGTAAAGTTGGTGCTCATTCGAACACCACACGGAATAGTACAGATCATATTCACTGCTATGGATGCGCACAGATTTGTAAGTATTGTTTGTGATAATATCGGGATTGTCAGGACCTGATTCAAAACAACGTGTCAGCTTCAAGCTCACTGAAAATATAAGCCATGCTAGGCATAATCACCAAGTGTATCGAATTTCCCCTCCGGTACAGCAAGTCCCCAGAACTCGACAGTAACATGCTCATGACGCAGAGGATCACTCGAGTTTAGCTCGTGCTTCAAAGGGATAGGAGTTCCATCAAAGTCCGATCGGAGAGGAAGACCGGCAATTTCGAAGAATGTCGGGGCGATGTCAACGTGAGTGGTGATTGCTAGCTCTTCATAATTTGGAATTATTCCAGGACCCCGAATGATGAATGGAACACGAATATCCTCTTCAAATCCACACTCCTTGCCCGCTTGCAAACGATGCTGTCCAATGTGGTAGCCATTATCTGAAGTATAAACGATGTAGGTATTATCCAGGATATGGTGTTCGTTCAAGGTGTCCACGATGTCAGATATCAGTTCGTCCACTGGTTGGAGGGCTCGTAGTCTGGAGCGATAGAAATGGTCATTGTAATCAACGTTGCTCTGATTCTGCTTGGGTAGCCGTTTGATCCAGTTTACACCGCTGGGCTGTAATTATGGAATTAGAAACAAAGAAAGGAAAGTCAAATTTGGTGTTCGGGGAAGTAGCATACTTCATCAGGATTGAAGTTTGGGGTCCGAGGAATTTTGGCATCTTTAAAGAGGTGCTTATGTCTTTCAGCTGAGATCGGAGCTGTGATCTTCAGGTCCGCTCCTGGGACGATAGGACCATTCGACTCAACATTTGAATGAGGGGCAACTGGGGCGATAGTGAGAAAGAAGGGATCTTCCTTGCCAAAAGCAGATCTCAAAAGTTCCAAAGCCTTTCCCTTTAGGATATCAGTAGTATATTGGCCTTCATAACTGACAGGCGGGTCGAAATTGCGTTGAAAGGTTGCATTCAGATATGAGTAAGTGTATGGATCCAACAGGAAGTCGGAAGAGTTGAAACCATTGGGAAACGGGTTATTGTAATTATCAATTGTGTGAGCATTGAAAAGCTTTCCGGTATAAAGGGTGTTATAGCCGGCGTTTTGAAGCCAGAGGGGCAGATAGTTGTCGTTGAATCCACGCTCAACGAATTTCGGATATCCACCTGGTAATTGATCAGATATCTCAGTTTATACAATGCACCGAATAATGTATACGGTGTTCAGGTTGATCTGCCTACCATAAGGAGGGTTGACATCAGTGACATTTGTATTGTGGGCAAGTCGACCAGTCAGGAGGCTAACTCGTGATGGACAACAAAGTGCCGTTGTAACAAAATGATTTCGGTAAAATGTTCCTTCTTGTGTTAAATGCTTGTTCAAATTAGGCATGTAAGATATTGAGTCAAGCAGTAGATCCTGATCATCAACAAGGATAAAAATGATGTTTGGTCGGCTATCCTTCGGGCCTGTTCCAAGAACCTGCTGCTGTGGCGAGCCATAGTCAAGCGCGCGTGTATTTTGTGCGACGCTGAGTATGACTGCGAGAGTATTCAAGACTGAAGTTACTTTCATCGTGTTTCCTTAGACGCTGGATTGCTCTGCTGCATTGGAGGAACGTCAGTATGACCGCTCAGCGTAAGTAGGGCTTATGCAGAAAGAAGGTTCTCTCAGCACCTTATGTGCAGTATGACTTGAGCTTTGTTTGATGGTATTGATTGCCAAGATCAATTATGAAATTTTAGAACGAATGAGGTGATTGGTGATAGCGGAGAGTTTAGGGCGTTAAGGTGTGGGGTCTAGACCCAGCTTCCATAAACAAGTATCAAGAATAAGCGAACATGGAAGTTATTGTAAAGAGCTCAATTAAGTAAAATATTGATGTATCTATGATGGTGATAAATTCTCAGTATAAGTGTACTACTTCAGTATTGGTGGTGGGTCATAGTAGTTACGAACTAACTACAAATGTGGGGGAAGTGAGGGTTATCACCCAAATCTGGGTGAAATATGTTAAGGTCCCCCGGATGGTGTAGTGGTAGTGCTTCCTCAACCGCCAGAGTCAGCTGACACACTGTGTACAGCTGTCTTAACTGGCCGTTGTTGCCCGCTACAGGCAGTCGCGGGGGACAAAAGGGTGCTAAGCAATAACCAAGAGGTGCCCCATCCCCAGGGTCGTCCCTAGGGGATGGGGCACCCCCCTTTTGCTATTTTTTCGTACTCTCCGAGGCTGTCAGATCGAATCCTTCCTCCGGCGTTTCTTTTTTTTCGTCATCTGATTTTTTTTTGTTTTGGTTGAGGTAGGTTCCTGTCAAGGTCGCTCCTTCCTCAACTCTCACATTGATATCGGAAAGAAGGAGTGCCTCAAAAGTGGGGCTAAAAGTGGCTTTCACTCCGGTTGCAGTGCACGGGCCAACACGAGATCGGTACATCTTCGGGCCGTTGATGCCAATCAACAAAGAGCCAATCAGAAGAGGGCGTCGGCATGAGAACACCTGCTCTAAAATGGCATCATATGCATAACCTTGCAAGCGAAATAAAATTTACGCTGACAACCTGCATGAGTCACTTAAATCCGTGATGCGTGTGGGCCTACTGCAATCAGCATGCAGTGTAATCTGGGAAGTGGATGAAGAAGTCTCGGAAAGGGTCTTCGCTAGTAGTTTCATGCTTCTCCATAGGGCTGCTTTGGTTTTTTCTCTTTCCGAAAGAGTCGCTCGGCTCGGCATATTTATCGTGCCTGGTTTCCCGCTTACTATTTTTATGAAAAAAAAATAATTGATTCTATATCTTGTAGCCTTTCAATTCCGTTGGTTCCCACGAGTTGAAGGCCCGTCGCGAGAGATCGTGCAATCACGGAACATCAAAATATGGCTATCGGCAGTGAAACCACACCTCTAATTTCAGATCGATGGGAGGAAGAAAGCTCAGACTCGGAACAGTCTGAACAATCGTATTCAACATTTTTCAACAAGAGCTCTGTGGTAACAGGGGCAGAGGAAGGTCCCTTTACTAGCGATGAAGGCTCAATTGATGATGCCAGTACAAAATCTGGAGGAGGCCAATTTCTAGGCAGTGTGACTAGCATCATTGTTGTCCTACTTCTTGGTACAAATTCCAGATCCATGTGAAATTTTCGAGACTGACAGATTTAGGCGAGTTTATTTCGAATGCGGATTCTACAATTGTGATGGCAACTGCGGGCTCTATCTCATCGGGGTTCAACAAATTACAGGATGCAAGTTGGTTAGCTACTGGTTTTGCATTGGGAGTTGGATCTGTACAATTGATTGTGAGTGAACCAATACATAATCAAGTTTTGCATACGCTGACAGATATCTTAGTACGGCAAACTCAGCATCATATATGGTCGCAAACCAATCCTTCTGCTCTCATATTTCCTCCTTGCACTGGGATGCATTATCTGGTAAGTAAAAATGCCTCCGCTTCTATCTAAATTATATTTAACCAAATAAATTATTTAGCGGCATATCGCCGACCATGTCGATTGTCATCATCGGACGAGTGGTTAGTGGAATGGGTGGGGCAGGCATTATGGCCATGGGGTCGATTATTATCCTAGGTATTACATTTTACCATCCAAAGCTTAATGATACATTACTAATTATTCTAGACGTCGTTCCAAAAAGAGACTTGGCTGCGTGGAGGGCAATTGTGAACATCTCAATGACTCTTGGACGAAGCATCGGCGGCCCAGTTGGAGGATGGCTCACTGACACCATCGGATGGCGCTGGTATGGCCTTTTCCATATAAATCTCTAAAAGAAACTTGCAAGAGACTTATATTTACCACACAGGGTGTTTCTTACGCAAGCTCCATTGCTTGGAGTAGCCGCAATTCTAGTCATCATATTTCTTCGATTTACTCCTCCTTCGACAACAGAAAGAGGCACAGACGCAGTCACAGATGTGGAGTCAAAACCTTCGATCCGTCGAGTCGATATCCCAGGATGTCTCCTTCTAGCCATTAGTGTCGTCTCCTTCACACTCCTCATCGATAGAGGTGGAAAGGCGTTTCCATGGTCTTCTCAGTATGCGCTTCTTCTTGCCTCGTCTGGACTCGCCTTTCTCGCAACGTTCGTCTACTATGAGCACTCCGTGGCCCCAGAGCCTATCTTCAGCCTGGGAATCCTTCGACTCCCAAACGTTTCCACCTGCTACCTCATCGGTATGCTGCAGCTAGCAGCCCAGTCTAGCATGATGTACACGGTACCGCTGTACTTTCAAGTCACTGCAAATGTACCAGCCGCAGTCGCCGGTACACATCTTGTTCCATCCGTCGTGGGTAATGCAATTGGAGGTCTAATTGCAGGATGGTTCATTCGACGAACTGGGCAATACAAACCTGTCCTATTCATTGCCGGCCTCGTGGCATCTGTATCCTACTTGCTACTCTTTCTACGATGGAACGGAGATACATCAGTTTGGGAATCACTGTTTATTGTTCCCGGGGGAATAGGCACTGCATTTGCATCCGCGGCCTCTTTTGTGGCTTTGACGGCCTTCCTAAGCCCTGATGAAATCATTGTGGCAATGGGTGGTTACATGCTTGTTTTTTCGATTGCGATGACGGCGGGTGTCACAACAACTAACACCATATTGACTACGACATTTAAGCGAAATATGGTACGCGATCTCAAGGTTCCAAATGCTGCAGAGGTAAGCCGCAACAAGAAATTTTTCCAAATATTCCTCTAGCTAACCCCAACAGATAATTCGCCATTCTCTGGCCAATTCACATTATATTTCAGAGCTAACCGGAGAGGTTCGAGAAATCGTGGTGAAGAGTTATGTAGGAGGACTGCGTGCTACATACTGTAAGATCTGTTTCAAATCGACCAACTGCATACGATAGGATATTTATCTAACCCAATTTTAGTGATGTCTTTGGTTCTTTCACTTATTGGATCCGCTCTTGGACTGACAATCCGCAATCATAAACTCGCTTGAGTTCGTCGCTTCAATCTGCAAGCGATGGACATCACGATCGCCGAGCCCATGTTGTGCCCGGGTTGTGAACTTCCGGTGTAGACGACACCTGAATAAATCTCAAGTCATATAGGCCATTATATTGCCTACAATCAATCTCCTAGCTACTTCAAAATATTGAAATAAGGGCTATTAATGTGAAGTGTTGTTTGTACATTATCGGAAATGCTGAGGTCAGCATCCATTTCAACTTAGACGTCTCGACCCACTTGGCGTATTATAAGCTTTCTGTATACATATACTCACTCTTCAATTTAAGTCGCCATAAATGCTGTGAATACAGAATTTGTATGATTGTAGTGGTATCTAGTCCGCATCAGGATCGGGGACTCAATGACAAATGTTGACGTCTCAACCATCGGGTCCTTGGCAAGTCCGCATACACTCCATACAGAAACTAAAACCAAAACCTGATTTGGGACTCTTTGTATTCCAATGCACTCGATAAGGTGGCTCATGAATCTTCCCCTCTCGAGTTGGCAGCCCGTTGGAAATTGTTCACAATATTGAGAAACTATACTAACGTAATCGCGGCAGCCCTGGAGGTTCCGAAAGTTAACCATGCCTTTCCTCAACAGTCAAGCCCAGTTCGAATGGGAAAGCTCAAGAGATGCGAGGACATCATTTTTCATTGACTTTCGTCCCCGCACGAATCTTTCCGATCTCCCCATCGAGTTGATATTATTAATATCAAAAGTCCTTCCCCTCGATGATGTAGTTTGCACCTCCTTATGTAGCACTCGACTCCTTTCCATACTCACAAAGCCAATCAGAAAATTGGAGTATACAGAAGACGACAAAATGCGGATTTTAGAACGATTGGAACGAGATTTGCCGGGGTATTTTGCTTGCGATATTTGCATCATTCTTCATCGACTTGATGGATCAGAGAGTTTTGGGCTGAGTGGGCCAAAAAAGCGAAAAACTTCTCGATTACCCTGTGTACGATCTGGGGAATACTTTCGATCTCCTTACGTATTAGAAACCCATCTTAATTTCGATCACTCATTAAGTCGACTTTCCTTTCTTCAAGTCAAGCTTGCTATGAAGCGTTTTTACTTCGGTTCGCCCTCGGGGATAAGCACTGATTCTCTATACTATACTCAAGTGCGTGACTATGCTATTCCCTCCTTGCCTTATTCCAAAATAAGGACACTCTTCTCTATAGACGCTTCAATCTGTCCGGATCCCCTTGGCTTTTATGTCAGGATGCAGGACATCGTGACTGCTGAAAGATGGGATAATTTTCTGGAACAAAATTGCTCACCCGAATATCCTCTTCATGCGTTTTCGCCCTGCAGCCACTTGAAACTGATTTCCTTCATTGCCAACTGGGTTAAATTTTATGTGGATAGAAAGAATTACGCGCGTGCAAATATTCCTGGTGGGTCATTTTCCGCTGAGGGCAAATGTGACAAGTGCTATGTGGACTTTCACATAAAGATTCTGGAATGGGATTCTAGACCTACTGTCATTACTACGAGGTGGGTGAACCTCGGTATAGGCCTCACAAAGAATGAAAATCTATGGATAAAACAAAGTTGGCGTGGATGGATAGATTATCCATACGTTGAAAGATGGCTCAGGGGCAGAGGTAATTCCTCACCTCGGTTGTGTTTTGAAGCCACAGCATGTCAGTCATTTGGTGAACTCAATTCATGCAATCTCTTGTATCTCAAAGATGAGCAATACAAACGCAAAATGAAATTCAGTTCATGGAGGGAGTGCAACCATTTGGGCAATATCGGGTCATTCTCTAAATTCCGCGGAGATACATGGTACACATGTTACAGGGAGCCCTCGCAGGCAAAGGGGTTGCTTGAAGACTTGTATGCTTTGATTTGTCCCGGTGAAGTTAAGGGCCACGAGGGTGAAGCAGGGGGAAGTCGAAAAAGGCTGTATGGCGACTGCATTACACCGCTTCTCGACTACCTGGGTCCCACACCCATAGAGACGCCGACAGACAAAAAGGAAGTACAATTCTAAGATTTAATCTCAGGTTGCTAGCTTAGTTCCAACTACTAAGTTCAGCTCAATATAACTCATAATAATTTAGGCATGGATGACCTTGGAAATACACAACACAATCGCGGAAGCCACTGGCAGCAGTCCCGCCTCGTTCCTTCCACCCCCAACCACGTACTACCATATTTAGTAGATATGAAGGAAAGGAAAGGAAAGGAAAAACAAAAACAAAAATAAAGGCAGGAGCAATTGCGATTCCAAAGATATCCCGACACCCAAACCCTTTCGAAATGCCAGTTGATTTTCTTTCTACGACCAAGATACATCCTCCGCGCGGAAAACTCGAGCTTGATACATATGGTCGACATTATGCCATTCAAATATCCAATAACCCAGACCATCATTTTTTTTGGCCTCGATGGCCTATATCATCTCACGGAGGAGGAGGTCAACAAACTAATCCAAGATGCAGTCAGCAGTAGGTTATTTCCGTATTTAAATCCATGAATCGATCGCCTTGGAATGCACGGGCTAACTATTAGGATGTAGAAACCTCTTCAACAATGACGGTGAACATAGATATGACTACGAAGATCATTGCCATAATTTTGGCAGCCCCGCGTGTCTCAAAAACGCCATTGAACTTGTTCAGTTGATCCGTGTTCTCTGCAAAAAGACTGAAAAGAAGCCCGGCGATGACTGCGAGGCTGGCAACTTGCCTGGACCCCCGACGAACCCAGAATCGGCCAAGGGCAAAAAATCAGCTCATGAACTGGAGCTAGAGAATGCCCGAAAGGGTAAGAAACCTGATTTCTCGGTCTATCCCGGAAAAATTCATACTACCAAGAGGGCCCTTCCCCAATCGGGGATGCAGCAGACGAGCGCCGGCCCCTCTTCGAAGCCTCAGTAGAAGGCTCGATTCCCTCTTCAAAGAGGACAAGAAGAAGATATCGAGGCCCCGTTAGAGACTGACCGGAGGCCCCCCCGACACTCCTGGAGCCCAAGGAACGATGTACCCCCCCGTTGTGTCAAGTGGCAATGTCGTGATCGGATACCAGGAACTCCCCGTCCCCGAATGAAGCAAACGGTGAAAGACATCTTCTTTTTTTTGCGGAGGTAAATGCCACATGGCTGCTAGACAAACCATTTCGCAAGACCCACGAACAGCAAGCTCTGCGACGAAGGGTGACCTGGGGTCAAGGCATTTATCAAATGAACGGTTATGTCCCAACCCCAACGGACCCAGCACACATTAAGGTCGACGAGACGGTTTACGCAAGTCCAAAAACAGGCCACGGAAGAGGAAAGTCCATTGGACCCCGCCCGACAGAAGAACTTACACCAGAGCAAGTAACAACACAGAAGATCAAGCGCAACGCCACATCGCAGTCCTCAGCTGCGGAGACAGAACCCGCCACCACCAACCGCAAGAAATATACGACGCCCTTCGTTTCTCCCGAGATCGCCAGACGTGAACGTTCTCCAACTCCTGAGAAGTGGCGCCCTGAGTACGGAGGCAAGGGACCAGTTCTTACTAAACATGTCCCAGAAGAGACAGCTACATATGAAGAATGCGAAATGAAACAGCGTTTTATTGACCACTGGAATCAAGTGGCTGAGGAGAGAGAGACGCTGGAAAGAAACAATGCATTCATCGAACAGCAACAGTTTGTGATGCAGATGATGAAGGAAAGCACGAAGAAGTGATGGTTCTCATGGTTCGTGGCAATGATCCGAAGTGATCAGTTAGGTGGATGCTAGGCCTCTTGCTATTACGTTCTTATTTTTATTCGGATTATACCGTCCTCACGAGGGCGTTCGTAAGATATGCGTGTGTGTATAGTTAAAAAGAATTGCTGCAAAACAGGTTGTCGTTGTTTCCCTTCCTCTTTTCTAGTAGAAATGTTATGAACAAAGGATCATGATTTATGCATCATGAGCATCACGACCGTGGGAGTCCACTGTTGCTACTATAGTAGTAGTAAACAAGCAATTGAATTACACCTCTGGGGTTACCTGCTATAATAGGTATTCTCAGTAGTGTCATCCAATTACAAAGTTTGTCTGTTTATTTGATACAGTAGGGTTAGCTATAGCTGCGACTAAATGCCACGAAAGAATTATTCGGGTTTCGATTTCCCATGAAGTGGATCCGGGAGTCAATTCAATGAATTCGGACGGAAAATATTCCACTCTCGAATGGCCCGGGGCCAATATAGGTATGTACTGTACAAATGTGCTGCAAAGAATCCCCCAAACTCCGGTATGAACAATTGCGACGGGAGTCTCCGTCATATCGACATCGAAATCGACATTCGTGTCTTCTGGCTCCAGCCATAGTCCATGCAAATAATGATACAATTTAGCCCAGGACACCGTCCTTCTTGCGGGGGCCCACGACCTTGGGGTACATTCTCATCAAGTGGTAGTTGACGGTGTTCTTCTTCTTCTCTTGGGGTTTCTATAGGAGAATAGGTGTCAGCATGAATCAATGGGGGGGAAAAAACGGGGGAAACGAATGGAATTCCATACGGGAGCATCCATGCACTTGCGCAATTGCGCCTCGAGAGCGGCACAGCCCTCAGCGTTGTATCCTTGGGAAGCCCAGCAGTCTGCAAAGCGGAGAGGTTAGAATTGGTCGATGAGTCACAGGCTTATCTTCAGTCTTGACGTACTAAGCATGGTCGACATAACAGTCACGCAGGGGTTCTGTTCATTCTGGTTGGGTCGGCGAACGCGAAGGTGGTTGATGGTGTTCAGGCGAAGCGGGTTCAACCGGGTTGAGATGTTACCCTTGGGAGCCATGGCGGAGACAAACAGTCAATCTGGACTGACGAAGAGGCAGGCGCAAAGAATCAAGTGAGAATTGCAATGCCGCGATGGGCTTCGTGGACAGAAATGGCGAAGATGAGGTCTGCGGAGGTGCTGCCACGGCGAAAATCCCTGGGAAGTTTTGCTCCGCGGAGGTGGATGACATAAGCAGACTCCCGGAGATCAACCATCGTCGAGGGCGATTCCGTCGACTGTCAGCTCGATCAATCCTGGCTGTTCTTTTTCTTTCCGATGATTTAAGACGAAGAGGAGATAATTGGAGATTTGTTGCATGATGAACGGATCGCGCCTTTGGAGCTCGCAACTTCGGCGAGCGCCCGGTTGCGCCTGGAGGAATACAGCTACCACACGACAGTTCACAGCGGGGGGTCAATGGAGGCAAGACACAAATCCTTCGGCGGACAAGGCGGAGAATGAAGAGGATAAAGAAGATGGCACGAAAGAAGAAGAACAAGAACAAGGCGCTTTGTCTCGCCGTCTATCCCAAATGACCGAAGATGCGATACTAGAGGGCGGCCGGTCCGCACGTCGCAACATCGAGAACGCAGGATTCTCGGAAGATTTGAAGAGACAGTTGGAGGAGAGGGTTCTAGCTGCATCGTTCAAGAGTGAACATGCTGCTGCCCACTCTATCTTGGATATGCCGGTACGTATTTGAATCCCACTTTGATGCTCATTCGCCAGGTAACTGATTTGTATACTCGAACTACAGGCTAGTGCAGGCCAAGGAACCCGAGAGACAGCAGCAGCGCAAGCATGGACAGGCACGGAAACTCTTCATGACTCCGCTCTTCGTATGTTAGACGATGCTAGCAAACCAATCCGTACCCCATACAAGATCCCCCAACCCGTCGACCTCAAACCAGCTCCCAAACCGAAACGCTCCCCCGGCGAACGTCTAGCGCACGCCAAGGATCGGACATCTACATATGCATTGAGTCAAGCACCTGGGTTTTCAGAAGAAGAGCGCGAAGCAATGCGCCGTGAGATGAGGGAGCAATTGTCGCCCGGCGCGCATGCCATGCCCATATCCATCCAAGGCCTATCTTCCCTTGCGAATGAACGAATCGAAGACGCCATCGCCCGAGGCCAATTTCAGAAAATAAAACGCGGAAAGGGAGTCAATACAGAAACGGACCATAACGCAAACTCGGCTTTCATTGATACGACGGAATACTTCATGAATAAGATCATTCAGAAACAGGAAATTGTTCCTCCTTGGATTGAGAAGCAGCAAGAACTCGCATTGGAGATTAGTCGGTTTCGACAACGACTTCGTACCGATTGGAGACGGCATGCTGCAAGACTAATTGCAAGCCAAGGCGGGTCCTTGGATGCTCAGACGAAGCGTGCGAAAGGGCATGCTGCAGCGGAAGTTCGTCTGAAAGAGCAGGCGAAGTTAGAGGCATCTCTGCGGAATACTAGTGAAGAAGCTCCTATTTCAGAAATCGATACCGATGGCCGCATAGTGTCCAAAGCCGAACCGCCAGATGACATTGATGAGTCTAGCTCCAGGGGCGAAAATGTGACCAACGATATCCCCCATCTTCCACCTTTGCGAGACCCAACCTACTTTAATAATGAGCGCTCTTACCACGAAGTCGCCGTGAAGCATATAAACGCGATCGCTCGCTCCTATAATCTACAAGCACCACGCTCGGCCCAGAAACCGTACATTAACCTGGACCGCGAGTTGAATGCTTGTTTCACCGAAGTCGCACCACAGCTGGCTGATGAGATCCGTCGTCGAGCTACAGAACGAGCACGGAGTCCTATCATTACTGGTGGATCCTCGTCAAGTATGTTTGGCTCGCTTGGGACCGGGCAGACCACCAAGATTTACGAGGAAGATCAAGGGAAGGCCTATGGGATGAAAGAGATGTGGCGAGATTTGTTTTCAAAAGATCGGAAATAAAGGGAAGAGAGGTTTTATACATATCACTAGCGAATGATACGTGCCACCGGGTCAATAAATCTTGCTGAATATGGAAATGCAATGTAACATATAGGTATAAATCTCCACATCCTCGATCTCTTCACAAGAATATGGAATGATCGGACAGCTTTCTCTGTATATGTTCTCCTGGAAAAACATGTGATTATAAATCAGGTGCCTCTTTTTAACTGCCAATCTACGTTGTTCCACTAGCCAATACCCGAGGATCCAGCTTGCATGCTCTACGATTGGATGATGTGAGCAGAACGAAGACCAGAGTAAAGTTGATATTCGTTGTTGTTATGCTATAGTCACTGCCAGAACACCAAGACAGATAGGCAATGATAAAATCCATCCTCCATTGCGAAATGAACATTTCATTCTCCAGAATAAAGCAAACACTTAATAATAATACAGACAAGTGACGTGAAGAATTTGAATCATCTACCTCCAGCAAGGAATATCATGAGCAATCAAACTTGTGCGCTTGGAGGTTCCGACCCGGCAGTCTTTTCAATATCGACCGCTTCATCTGTTCCATGCTCCGATGGCTGAGTATGTGAAATTTGGCTCAAAGCAGCGAGCTGAGCGAGCTGGGGGTATCTGGCATACGCGACTCGGTCTCGCTCATCCCCTTCCTTTCTTGTAACTGCCTTGCGGATAGCACGGCCGAGAAAAAACGCATCTATAATGACGAATTCCAAAACGACGAACGCGACTAGGGGCATCGTAATGCTAAATACTTCAAGGCCGTCCATACAACGCACGGCTGACGTCGCCATAGGGAAACCGAAGGCGAATAGAAGAATCGAAACTCCGAGAAAATACCAGACTGGACTGAGGCGGCTTCGAACCCATCTCCAGATATTTTGCGGATGCAGATAAGAAAGGACATATCGAAGAGGCTTGTCGTTACCAGAATCATCCACTGTCGTAGCCATGTCATGCAGGTTGTAACTCAAGTTGATAATGAAGCCAAGACCGACGACAATCATTGTAGCGCTGATAAAGTAGACGGTAGATGACCATTCACTGCCGATTCCAAAGATGCGGGGTTTGGCGCATTCTGCTGCCATATTGGCGGACATTGTTGTGTTCAGCGTGCTGAGATCTCGTTTGAGTGGGATGATAAATTGGTGCCAGGGTATTTTCGGCCAGTCATGAGGCGGCCAGCTAGCTTGTCCCAGATCGGAATCACCAAATGGCAAACGGGATATTAATTCGAAGTCGTCAATCCAGACCTCATTGACTGCATTCCCTGGAGTGTAGAAATCGGGGGATTTCACACCGTGGACTGCGGAAACGTTGTGTCCCATGAAATAAAGCTATAGAGGATGTGGATGTTGATGTTGATGTGGATGTGGATGTGGATGATGAATGTGTTGAAAAGTTGATATGGTATGAGTTGAGTGAAAGAAGGAAAGAAGAGAGAAGAGAGAAATGATCCATCTTGGGGGAAATGGTCAATGCCAGTGAGTGAGTGGTTGAAGTTGAAGTTGAAGGTGAAGTTGAAGGTGCGACGGGCAGAAGTAAAAGTAAACAATTGACAACTTCCTCTTTGGGAAGGAACATATTCACGGCAGGCACGATGTTGTCCACAATCACAAAATCACCTGACTTCTATAATCCTCATATTCATCCTCACCCTGGGGATATTCTCTTCATCTCCATTCTTTTCTCAATTCTCATTCTCTACAATGCCTCATTCCACATGGTTGTCCATTAAACTCATCACACTACTGCACATGGACCGTGCCCTCTGCCAAGCCCCGCGATTGTGACGGACGATCTACGGCCGCTGACTGGTTCCCCGCGGGTGATGATCGTGCAGGTGGGCGCGTAAATACAACCAACGACAGGCTCAATCCGCTGTCTTTTCACCTGCAGCCCCAGTACTGAATTCACCTCGTCACACTTGATGGCTCACGTTTTATACCAGGCCCCTCCCTCCCATGCCGCCCCGTCACTTCGAAGCACAATGCGCCCTTTCCCTCTCCCAAGATTCGTGCTTCACAATGCCGATCAACCCAAAGTGACTGCATCTGCCCTTAAATTTGATCCCTCATTCCCCGCTGTGCTTTTTTTTAAAACCTAGTCACATCCAGGGCCCCGGAAATGCATCCCCTGGCCGATTCTTGGTCTCTTGCTTCTTCCCTGTTGTTTGTCTATATTCTTCCAGTCTCTGGACACAGTGATCTTCAACAAAAACGCTCTGGCGATATCAATGACAGGCCCCCACTAGACAGAGCACTTCTAGGAGTTCAAGTTGGCAGTATCTGTGCTGCCTACGTGATCTTTGTTGCTGTTCTCCTCGGCCTGCTCCTTTTGGTCGGACGCCGACTACGACGAACCGTCCAATCTTCGAACTACTCACTGCAGATGCAGATGCTGAGGCCGGTGAAGCAATCTATCAGCTTGGACCCGAGCCCAATTTCTCCAGTCTCACATACTTTGCCCAGTCCCACATATACCCATCAGGTCGCCTCCTCGTGGGGAAGTATTCAGCGAGGAAACAGACCCTCACAAACATCTGTAAACGGCAGTATGGTAACTATCGATGAATCTGTGGTCGCCTCCGACCGACAACGTGCCCAGGATCAGATGGAGATGCTTTATGCTGCGGTCATGGAGCATGATGCCCAAAAAGCATCTGGGATCGACGTCTCTGTTCGGGATCGAGACTCCCAGAGTCAGTCTCCAGATAGCCAATACACGAACCCTTTCACCGATCGACATGCGTCATATACCACAGAGCAGCCACCCATGCCGCCGCTGAAGTCTCCCAAATCCCCACGATTCTCAAATGGCTCTCGTTTGTCTAAGCTATTCAGCTCAAACTCCCGGTCGAACCCCGATGGAGGCAAGTTGAAATCCCCAAAGCTTCCTCTTCGAAAGTTGGGAATATCATCATCGCTAGCCTCTCCCGACCCTCGAACTCCTCAAACATATTCCCACGACGCACCGCCGTTGTCTCCAAGATTCTATAATCCTGGGCCGCCTCCCACGGCACCACGAGTGCCACCCCCTTCTGCAATTGGGCACGGAATGCCTCCCTCAGGGCGTGCTCGGCCACCAGCCCCGCTCAACCTCACTACTGCCTCCCCGCAAGCACAATCATCTCAGAATTCGCTTCCATTCCGTGAGGCCTATCCTCTACAGAGTGCTCCAGCTACCAAGACGACGATCTTGGAGCGACCTCAAAAGAATCGTAATGGGCCTATCACAGGGGTTCCAACTCCATACAGTGCCTACATGCCATTCACTCCTGTTACACCGTTCACACCAGGAAGAACTGTTACCAAGCGCCAACGGAAGCGCGAGGAGAAAGAGAATGGACTTAGAGTCTTGAATGAAGATGACTTGGTCAAGAATGATGATGACATGTGGTGATATTATATGGATGTAATCGGTCAGTTATATGTTTCCCAGGTTCGATGCAGGTCTTTGGCGCACATTTGGTAAGGGGTATGGTTTTTGTCACGCCCTGGAGGCGATAAACAACAAGGAAATATAGTCTGCTAGTTATACAAATTGGAAGCTTTCCGAAGATCTCTTGACTGCCTGGCTGTCATTTATTCTTTATAATGAGTTGATTACTCCCAAGAGCAACAAGTATTTCTAAATCTATGGTCTTATGTCTCTCTTCGGGCACATCTGCTTATTTGTTCATCGTCTTCAAATGTTCAGTGCCCTGAATAATCGCATCGGCATAGTCCGCACGACTTCCCGCTCTTTCAAGAGCCAAAAGTGCCCGAATGGTACATCCTCGCGGAGAAGAAATGCTTTCACGCAGAGCAGCAGGATGAATCCCCGACTCAAGCGCCGCCGAAAGACCACGAATTCCCTTCAACACAAGCTCCATTGCATCAGGTCGCTTGAGTCCCTCCGCCACGCATCCATCTAAAATGCCTTCGATTGGAACCGTCAATGTCGCCAAAGCTGCTCCGACTAAGACAGACCCCAGATCCATTTGACTCGGAGGCAAATACTTGATCGCCCCGACCTTGGTGAACATCCAATCCACGATCTTGGTCATTTCTGCCGGGATGGGCTGTTCAGGAGTTTCGATGATAGTCATGGACTCGCCAAATTGCGCACCCATGTTTGGAATGACCTTGACAACGACTGGATCCGCAAAAGATCCAGATGTCCCTTCACGAATCATGGTAGTGAGATCTTGCGGCGTCTGTCCTGCCAACAAACTAATGACCAGTTTTCCAGCCAATGCCTCGCGAACACCTTCCGATCGAAGGACATCATCAGCCATAAAAGGCTTGAAGCCTAGCACGACGACATCTGCGTGTTTCATAATGTCTACAGGCACGGTCTCTGAAGAAGTAACTTCAACGTGGGGTTGCTGCTCTGCTGGCAGGGAGGCCGTTAAGCGCTCCGCAGACGAAGCTGTCTTTGTGCAAGCAATGAACCGAGCAATCGGGCGATCATTGAATGACTCAGTGCCCGTCTTGGATTTTGAAAATGCGGCATCGAGAACGCCGTGCAGAATGGCGCCGCCCATGTTCCCTTTTCGTTTTGTGAGTCAAATGCCCTCCCGTGCGGGGTGGGATTTACTTACCGCATCCAATGAAGGCTGCTGTTTGCTCTGATGAACTCATTTTGAATATAGAAATGAGAATGATATTTTTGGAAAATGAATGAAGAGGTTAGATAAGAGTGTGAATCATAATGTTCGATTGGAGAAGTTCGGTACTTATAATTGTCGGAAGGCCCATCCGAAATGCTCGGCGGGGCAAGCCGAACAATAAGAAGCTGCATAACTCACATCGTCCTATTTTTTGAATCCAACTCTATTTATATGAAATTGAATATAATTGTTATACTGACTGCTAGTGATCAATTAGTCCTTCAATCCAAATACTGATTGAATCAGGCTACTCGTGGAAAATGTTAGAAAGGTGATCTCGGCATTCACGCCGAACTGCCGATCATCCCTTGCAGCTTGGTGGATATGCTGATAAGCATGAAGGTTTATGGAAGATGAAACGAAACCGTGATATCTGGATTCGCGGGAAAAACTAAGCAGCTGAGGACGGAAAGAATAGATATAATAAGCGTTTATTAATTTCAATGCGCAGAATTAGAAAGTGGATTCAACATGAGTGACTATATAAAACATCATTAGGCTGTCTATAACAAATGAAATGCACAAAATAATCTATGATGAAGAGTACTCCAGCAATGCTGCCAAAATAGATTGCTTTGTGCTGGCCTTCGCAGCATAAAGGCTACCAGTGGCATTTGTAGAGCCAGGCACACAATCTCCGCCATTGAACATCGCATCATAGGCAGATGCCCAAGTTGTGTTTTGAGAAATGTAGTTCTCGTAGGTATAGAATCGACGGCATTCAGCAGCTTCATATTTGAACTGCAGAGGCAGGCGATCATTGGATGGGCTGAAGTTGTTGTATTCATTCACGTTCAGTGCTGTGATGTTGTAGACGAATTCACTCAGCATCGGAGGCATAACTTCCTTGTATTCTTCCACAACTGAGGATGAAAAGGTTCCATTCATTAGCCACTGCGCAAAACCCGTGAGATAGGGTGTCTGAGCCGATGCTTCAAGGACCTGGGATCCCTTGACACCGCCGATAGCCTGCATTGGGCCATTACGAGGACGACCACCGAATGCGATGCTTCGTACACCTTGTCCTTTCATGAGCTCGGCAAAGACGGTGCAAGTAGAGGCACAGTATCCATCGGTGAGCATGATGATATTTTCAGGGGAAAATGCTGCCTTTGCGGGATTCATCTTTTGACCACCGTAGCCGTTCACAGGGACTTCTGTGGATGCCAAAGTGAAATTTACAGCCATTAATGCAGATGAGTTGACGCCGAGAGTAGTATGAGGTCCATAGAATTCGTCGAAAGAGCTGAATGCTTTCTGGTCTGGCTTCACTTTAGAGCGCCAGTCCCAGTCAAGTCCAGATGCATCATCAGCGGTCTGCTTATTGATAATCTCCGTTATAACATCAGTAGCCTCGTTGGTGCGGAAACGGCTTGCTGAATAGATTTCTTCGCCTGGGAAAATCATGCTGAACAAGATGGATCCAACGATAACCGTGCCTCCTGGGTTTCCGGAAAGATCAATAATGAGATTTTCTTTGCCCATTTTTGTGGCATTGTTAAGGAAGTCTCTGGTGACGTCGATGAACTCGAAAATTTGTTTCCCTTTAAGATCAAAAGTTGGAATTGCCAGTACGGCCGTATCTTTGAGATCACCAGTCTCCGGGAAGAAGCCGAAGACTTTGTTATCAGGGTCTTTGTTGAAGGGCTCCGGATAGAAGGCAGGAGGTGGCAGGGCTGTAGCAGATGCAGCAGATGAGCTAACAGGCGATGAGGTTGGAGAGGGCGTGGCAGACAAGGTTGCGGATGCGCTTGAGCTAGGGGAAGCAGGAAGGCATTGTTTTTCGTAAAAGTCGCGACCATTTCTATAGGGAAATTCGAAAAGCTTCACGTAGGTATCATAAACCTTCGTAGTGCCATTGGAGAAGTGCACGGCGTGATAGGCACCATTATAGTAACTTTGAGAATAGCTAAACTGGCCTGGGATGCCACCGCCAACACTGTAGGAACCTATACTCCTAGCCTCAGAAATAAATCCTAGGTTATATCTGGAAAGTAAAACTGTCAGCATAATTTTTCACGGCTGAAGAAACTAGTAGCTGAGAAAAGCTTACAGTGAGTCCCAATCCTGGCTAGACTGGCCTCTGGTAATTTTGGCAATATATTCATCAGCATCGGCGCCATTGATGGATACCACCTTGGAAACCGGTGCATCATCATTGGCCTCCTTCAGTTCGGCATCGCCTACGTAAAATTTTAGTATATAGACTCCCAAAAAATGAAGAGGCTATGCCTCTCCTATCAACAATACTAACCTTGTAGATAGATCTCAGGAAGCGCAGTCCCGTTCGAGGAAATCGAAACCAAGGGTGGGCCGTTTTTGTAAAAGAAAGTGTTTCTTGTGCACAGTCCAATACGCAAGTGACCATCAAATGCTGAGGCAAACAAGTCCTGGATGTCGTCTTCAAATTCGGAATGGCTGGTATACTTCGAGGAAGCAGCCTTTTCCTGAATATCATCAAGTCCTCCAAGCAAATCAGTTGAGGGCATTGGGTAGTCAGCTGGTGGCTTCTCCAATATCTCAATTGTTGACTGGAATTGCATCCATTTGCGAATTTGATCGACGAAAGAGACGGCCCGTTTGGATTCGAATGGCATCGACTTAATACATTCGCGTGCTAGTTCCGCGGATATTTTGACAGCACTCGCTAGTAATAGATTAGCACTGGATGCCTCATTCGTCTTTTCGAATGAACCCTTATTCACTTACAGCCGTGGTCCGAATGTTTCGCGACGCGATTGTGAATATCAGTGCAGGCATCTGTTCCGATTGCTCGACGGGAACCAGTACTAGCGGCCTGCGAGGTCATGAAAAGACCAGCAAATGTAGCCAAAGCGGCTTCTGTGAAAAACTTCATCTTCATTTGTTTTTTGGTGTAATTGTTATTGAGAAAGACATAACTCAAGCAGAATTTGAAGTCTATTTATTTCTTTAGCCAACTGACTGTTTACTATGTTGTTCCGCAAACTTGCGCAACGGCCCCAGAGTAATTTCACAGGGCAGACTCAGCCTTCTGCTAGTCAGCTTTCCTCACAGCCCAACGTAGTGCAAGGCTACGCTAGATCCACTATTTTCAGGGTCGATGCTCAGCGGAAATTCTTGATTGGCTATGGCCAGCGAGGTTCTTTTGGGATGTGGGCCCCCTAGACGTGGCGCTGCGGCTCCGCTATCCAGCTGGTGGAGACTGTCAAGGCTTCGGATTTGAGTGGTCAAGTCGTCAAACATTGTACATGTTTTTCCCAGCACGATCCCCATCATTTCTCCCTGATATAGAATATGGAGTTGAAAAAAGCTTCGAGGCATGACCATGTGGTAGCCGCTGCCATCTAAGGGTAATCGCATGCCCGCATTAACTTGGCCATTATCCACATATGCAACACTTTTATTGATATTTCTTCAACTAATGAGAGGATCGAATACAAAGGCACCTCCTGTATTTGCTTTATTAAATTCGCCCTAGCAAAAATGTACATTCAGAATCCTGCAAGTAGTGTTACTCGCCCCTCGCACCGGCGACCGTTAGCAAGGTAATCCGTTGCACAAACCAAACATCAATATGATTCCATCATATACGGGGTAGCGGAATAGGGGAAGTTTCTCTCTAAAATTAGCAAACTGATCATCTGGTCGGCTGGAGATTATAGACTAGTGCCAAGCTCTAGGGAGTGAAGGGCTGGGAAACATGAATCTCTTGCTGGCTGTGCTTACTCGAATGCCGATCCAGTGCCGATCTTAGAAGACCCGCTCTGCTGCCAATTTCTCTTTTAGTAAATTTCCTGCGAGATCATTATTAACATCCCATAGTCTAGCATTTTGTATTTTTTTCTAAGCCCCCAAAATATGCCTTGACCATTTTTAACCCTAAATTCTTTTCTTGCAGCGGATCTTGATGGGGTATATCCCGACCTAGACCGAGTTGCTCGACCGCTCCTCGGGGCAGCTTAGTGGTTGAAGGCATAGCCTTGTCGAGATGAACGCAATCTTACTCTAAATTCTGAAACTTGGACATTGCTCGCTACGAAAACAGCCTTCACTACACGGAAAAAACCATGACAATTCGAGGGATTTCTAATTCATGTTACACCGAGTTTCTTCCAAGGATTATATTCGCAATTGAAACACAAGTTCCTGACAAAGCAAACTACATGGTCGCGATTCTAGAGCAGAACTTTGAATGCTTTGTCCAAACTCGTGTCTAGCTGTAAGAAATCTGCGACGCGTCCTAAGTGATCGATACCCCAGAATCCATCCGTTTCGCCATTAGCATTGGTGCATTGGAACCACGGCAGCCCAAATGCCCCAGCCTTGAAAGCTTCTTCAGTGTTCTTGTTTAAGATGTCCTTTGAATGGGGATCCAGCTAGTAGAAATACAATCAGCCTCCAAGCAATGGGTTATAGATAGTGACCAAGACGAAGTAACTTCATAAGTTCGTAACTCACCACTCGAGAGATCAAGTCACCGACCAATTCACTCTGCAAAATCGGTCGGAATTCATCATCTTTAATGACTTTCGTGTTTCCATCCGCCCAGAAAACGGTAAAGAGTTTCTCTGCGATAGAGACAAGATTTTCGGGAGCATACGCAGCCACGCCTGCGAGTGCAGTTTGGAGATCGATAGTCGCAGCAGGAAAGCCTTCGGGAATTGGCACGCTCATCGGCACACCAAATCGGTCCGACCAGTAAAGGCGTTCCTTGTTGATCCATTGAATTTTATCTGTAAAATTCCGTAAGCAATGTCCACTTTGATCTCCTTTATTCAATTTCTTGGACATACTTTTTACACTAATTGGAGGCGGATTCTGACACTTCTGAAAAATATCTCTGAGAAGAATGGGAATATATTCGATTTGACAGCCCGAGAAAACAGGAGAGCTCTGTGAATTTATCAAGCAGTCAGAGATATTTTCTTTTTGTTCGACAGGAGCAAGTTATTCTTGAAGAACTCACCTTCAGAACGTGGAAAGCGATGTAACTAAACGGGCTTCCGATGTCGAAGTAAAGAGTGATCTTAGGAGTTGCCATCGTGATAATTGTCTCGCTTCCACAAACTTGCTGTGACTTCTTCTGAAACTCCTTCCAACACTTCTTATATATATAAGTTTGATTTTTCGATTATTCATATATTTTCCCTTGAGTCACATTGATTGTTACCCCAACGGATTGTACCCGGTAGAAGTGAGAACACTCGGGGGAAATCTTGGCGGGATCCGCCGGTCCAAAGCTTTGTTGAGTGGTGCGTAAGGGGCGACAACTCCCCAACCAATCCCGCCGCGGACTTCACGGTGGATTGCGTTTTGGGACTTCTACTAGTACGTCATGCCTACTGCTAGTAACTCGTAAAGGCCAATGGCAAGGTTTAATCGACTTGAAATGCAAATATATGAAAAATACAAGAAGTGCGGCCGCGCCAGCGCGGCCTACAGCTTGAATTAGTTAAGTCAGGCTTTGGGATAGATCTCTATTAACCGAATAACAATACTAGGCGGTTGGAGGGCACCCTAACTCTATTAATAGTGGCCAGGGCACCAAAATAGTTAAGAATAGCAGAACTGAAGACCTAATAACACCTAGTAAGCGCTAAAACGCTATTCTCTAGGATATACTAAATAGAGAATAGGATTACTTAACCTAGTTATAAGAAGATAGGCTTTCTAGAGAGACTGACTCTATAATCTAGAAACTGGGCAGTTAATATGATATCTAGAGATCTAAATAGGGTACATTATTATAGAAAGAACAGATCTAGACGCAAGAGTAATTTTGTGTAGTACTTTCCACCCTCTCTTGAACCAAGATTATAAATGACCTTTCTCTCCACTTGACACCCTTTTATGCTCAACATGCTCTCCCACCAACAGCATGACTTCAAAATACACTACATCACTACTTGTGACCCTCTCTGCCCCCTTTCCAGTCTATTCTCTGCAGATTTCTACCGACACCTTAATTTCCCCACCCGAATGCGCTCAAATGATTCGACGGCAACAATACAATATAATGAGATGAAAATAAGAAGAACGCTCAAGATAATCTTCGGCATGTCTTTCGCCTTGATGGTCATGACAGGATTGTTTTCCAGATGATGGGATTTTCCCCTCTAGATTTTCTCCAGTGATTTGTGGAAGCCAGCAGCTCTGGTGAGTCACGAAGCAGCCATTTCCATTTATGTGCAAAGGCCTCTGTGACTTCCCAGTTCCTTGCATCCCATGAGTTTCCCCAAACAAGTAGTGTAGCAGCGGTGTTCCTTGTATCCCAAAATGCCATAAGATCATGGCACAGGTCGTCGTCGTCAAAATTATCACCGGCAAGAATCATACAGTCGCGCATGTGTGGGAACGGAAAAAAGTCTAACCAAGGGTGATGCGGAATATATAGCTGGCAAGGCGTAGGGCGTAAGCAGCCTGGAATTTCCTTGACGGAAAAGCTGGGTTGCTTGAGGTTGAAAATTGAGATTGAATCGTCGCTTTGCATCCACGCGGGCGTCATTCTAATTGCAGTGATATTTTCAATGATTGCTTGATGGACGTTCAGTCGACTCAAACTGATTAGATGGTCACAGTTTGGTGAGCCACGCAGGTAGTTTTGGTAAGCCTTTGTCTTAAACCACTGACGAAATTGCAGGGCGTATGAAGGTGCATGTGCACACTTAAAGCTTTCGTCACGCCCTCCATAGGTGTTGTAAAAAAGGTCATTTTGAAGCACGCTTGGACTAGACACGATGGAGGAAGCGACAGAGGAAGCAGCGGTAGTAATAACTGCATGCGGTTCCACTGGAGTGTCTTGTTTCCTCAGACCTAGTAGGCTGATTAATCTTGTCTTCGCTGTTGTCAGAGTAAAAGATTAACACGTACGGTAGCGTCGCTGATTTAGTCGGTTCTGTAATTTCCTTCGTTCTTTTCGATTTATGATCCCTGTCCAATCATCTTGGGCTTTTCGGATGGCGGCTTGTTGGGGCATCATGCGCAACGGAATGATTTGCAATTTTGATGGGGTATCTTCCATTGTGTGATTGGTAGTTAATGCGATATGATGACAGTCTATGAATGCATAGGTGTTAAAAGAACCTAAATGAGGCCAGAAATGCACCGCGCTGACCATCGCCACCATCAGGAGACATAAGGGACTTAATAGGCGGCCCACAAGAAAATCTTTAGCGGGGGCATTTCTTGGTATAATGCCCACTTCCAGAACATGCTTGATGGAATGTTCATTCGCCATACAAAGACGGTCGTTTCCCATTTGTTCACTCTGTTCGTAGCCGTTCCGTTTTCGATTTAGGGTTAGTTAGACCCACGTAAGCCAAAGTCCCCAGTTTCATTGGCTTATTAGTTGTCTCCTGTCGATTATCGCCCAAATTCTGCGTCCCAGAAGAATAGACAAGATAACGAGAAGTCATCTGCTAACCTTCCGCATAAAATGCTTGGTCATTTTGAGAGAAAGGATAAGTCAAGTGTTGGTCTCAGACATTCAGTAAAGATGCCGGTCAAGATGCCATCATCTTTTAGGTTCCCTTGATGAAAGATGCTGACTTTAAATCCAACCAGGGTAGTTTATTGAAGGTCTCGGGATATACAGGGCTCCCGTTGGAATTCTCTGAAAAAATTGGGAGAAAAGAGAAAACGAACGAAAACAGTCTCTAAACTTGAACCTCACGTGCTGTCATCAAGTGCTGGCAGGTTCTCCAGGTTCAATTCGCGACTAAAAGGAGACAAAAGATAAAATCTGTGAAAGTATGGAACTTTAAACAATTTGGTCTGTTGTGCACAAAAAAATTTTTTTATAAGCAACAGAGGCAGGAGGTTTATGATCGTAACATTTTGGTGAACTACCTCCCTGATGGTAGCGCTTGGGTCTTAAAGCCGGAACGAAGTGATCCAACTCGAACCCAAGTTATTAACACATTAATTCTTCGCATAATCTCAAGCCCATTTCCCCCTTTGGACTAGCCTAAGCCTCGAAGTCAATCACAACCTTTGTGACATCGTGCCTTTCGAATCTGGCATACGCATCGGGCGCATCCTCAATGTTGATCACATCGCCAACAATAAATCCAGGCCTAGCCTGCCCCGATGCAACCAAATGCACGAGTTTTGGCGCAAGCTCGATCGGGTTTGATGGACCAGCCTCCCACTTGAACTCTCCAAAAAAGAAGTCGGCTAGTGGAAAGTTAAAGTGAGTATCCACGGTGGAAGCCCGGGGGGCTGTTTCGGTGTTGTTGCCCTCGCGATTGTAAACGCCAACGGTTCCCAGACCACCTCCTGTTGATGTAACTGACAACATGTTGCGTATGATAACGTCGGATTGCACGGTGAGGTTTCTGTTGACCTGTTCATAACCAACGGCATCTATACTGCGAGTAACACCATTCGGTTCAAGGCCCAGAATCTGCTCCACGGGATCTGCATCTCTAAAATCGATAGGAATTGAACCCATAGATTCAGCGAGTTGCAATCGCTCCGGAACATAGTCCACATTATAGACGCGCGACGCACCTCGCAGGATAGCTGAATACGCAGCCATCAACCCAACCGGACCGGCACCAAATACCGCCACGCTATCCCCTGCTTGAAATCCAGCAAAGTCTAGAGACGCCCATCCTGTAGCAAATATATCGGAGAGCATGACATAGTCATTAAGCAGAGACTCGGTCTCGTTCGTGGTTGGATTTGTAAGCTCAAGCGATGGAATAGGTATAAGGCCGTTGTCTGCGAATGGAACTCGCAGGTACTCGGCTGTTACCGTAAGTGTGAGGCTTTAAAAAGTGTAATCACATGTCTTTAAGGTTCTTACCTTGAGTGCCCCCCAGATCGCCTCCATTGCCGTAGCCCCCATACATATGCGTAGTGAGCTCAGCGTTCGTATGGCCCTCGGCGGTATTGAAAGGGACAATCACAGGATCCCCGACATTCAGATATTCGACAGCCGACCCAATTTCGGATACATATCCAACTCCTTCATGACCGAGACCAAATGGGGCTGCCTCACCGATATTGGTTCCGCGATAGATGTGCAAGTCAGACCCACAGATGGCTGCTCTGGACATTCGAACAACTACATCGGTCTGGTTGATGATGGAAGGTCTCGGAAGATCAACGACAGAAACGTTGTATGCGTTGCCTTCCCAAACAACCGCTCGCATTGTTGCATTCAAAGAAGTCATGTTGGACAATGTCGTGTTTATTTGCAGAAGGGTAGAATGAAGAAGAGAAATCAATTGAAACCGTCATTTCCTTTATAGTTTTAACTGCCAGGTCGTCACATCAGCGTCTAGCAAACCAAATGATCTCCCAATGACATTGCCGAGTAGCAGTACGAGAAGTTTCAGCCTTGGCGGCTTACAAGCTACTCATCCGTTTACGTGGACACTGAAGCTACGGTCACGCAATTACCTTCTTGGCGTCATCATATCCACATTGGCACAATCTTGAAGATGATGCATCTTTAAGATTGTAATTAGCCCCACTTTATATCTATGAGATCCAGGCGTTGATGTAAGCACCTCGCATTAGCATAATTTGTCAGCCCCACATGTCCCTCGAAGCTGGCCTGTATCTAACTGCCTATCTTACGGTATTCAAGGAAATTTTGTCATTAAGGATATAATGAAAAAAAATATGTCACTCAAACCTCTGCATTTTTCACATGCTTGTCTATCAAAAGGATTGCTTAAGGACATGCTGCTGAAATTAAGTTTTATTTCATGCAAGGTTTTGCTTAAATGATTTCCAAAGGCATACTAGAAATCCGATACGGCTCGAGAATACAGTTAGGTAGAAACGGAAACTGACGAGTCAAGATCATCAAATTTGCCAAGAAAATCAGGAAACCAAGGGCCACCGCATGAGAGATGATTGTGTCAGCCAGACAGGCCAGGAAAACTATTATCTCGGTTCTGGAAAGGGGCTACTTACCCGGGACGGATGTCATCAGAAACCACCATGGATAAAGAAGAATGGCAGCTGCAACTGCAGACCAGCCGTCCATATTCAGTGGGACTGGGAGCGTAATTTTCGTTTCCGTTCGCTGGACTATCGAGCTATACATTGGACTTGGTCCTGAAAAAGTTAAGCGATTTGTTAGCGAGTGTATTGTATCTATTGCGGATGTCACAGTGATGTTGCACCAAATCAGTGCTCTTGTCCAGGCAGGCTATCTCGAGGCTGTGAAGAAGCTCCTGCCTGAAAATCAGATTTATCTATTATCGGATGTATTGAAGAAGATAACGTACTACGTGTTTCGCAGTAGGAAGTGTCGACAACTCCTGATCATGAGACCTGTGTTAAATGCTTTAGGCGGAATAAGGCATCAAATTTTGAGTTTGGGAATGTAAGCAGGTAGCATTAGCGTATAGAGTCTCCACATTGATTACTTCTTTCCTTTGGAATAAAATTGGAGTTGAAGAAGTAAGAACATGATGTTCTGATCTTTAAAGGAGGCTGAGGTCCCAGACACACTTTGAAGACGTCTCGATACCTAATTCTATTTTTTTTAGCCAAAAGGCAATTTCATTCCACATGGCTAGCCTGAGATATACCTCGACCGTCAACTGCGACGTGAACGTGAACACCACCAGCATAGAAAACAAGACTGTCATTGTCACTGGTGGTAGGTAATTTCCCCGTATCTTCGGACTCCAAGGATCGAGACCAACTCTTTTAGGTGCAAATGGGCTTGGGGAGGCATATGTTCGGGCCCTCCTTGAAGCAGGGTAAGACGGAAACAAATGGCTCCAGATATCAGACATCCAACACAAGTATCATATACAGAGCAGCAGTAGTGATTGCGGATCGGGACGCCGATGGAGGAGCGAAACTCGAAAAAGAGTTCACAAGGCATGGACGAACCTTCTTGATGAGCAATTTCGTCACGGCCCGCTAACCTTCTCTAAGAGCAAAATTCGTGAATTGCGATACTTCGAACTGGGACAACCAAGTCCGTCTATTCCAAGAAGCGGTATCATTCTCCCCGACTGGAAAAATCCACTTCGTGGTCGCGAATGCTGGTATTCACCGCAAAGATGAAGTCTTCGCCTACGCTGGAGACGGAAACGAGCCAGAAAAGCCGGATCTCAGCACTGTCAATGTCAATCTGATAGGGACACTGTATACCGCGAAGCTTGCGTCACATTATTTCATCAAGCAGAATGGACAACAGCCTTCCCCGACTCAGGATGATACTTGTTTGATACTGATTGGGTCAGGTGCGGCTTTCTTGGATTGTCCCCGTGCACCCCAATACTGCGCTACGAAATGGGCAATGCGAGGTATCATGCATTCGTTGCGGAGGACAGCCTTCTACTACGGAAGTCGCGTGAATGTCATCTCACCTTGGTAAGAAATCCACTCATCCCATATTCTTTGATCCGATGCTGATAAATCTAGGTATGTCAAAACGAATATTCTGTCCGAAGAAGCTTTCGCGCACGTCAAAAGTGTCGGCGTTCAACTTGCGGAAGCTTCTGATGCAGGCCAGTGTCTGCTGAGGATTCTCAGTGATAGAACTGTTAATGGCCGGTCGATTTTCGTTTCTGGCAGAAAGTGGTCTTCGAGGGGGTATTTGGATCTGGATATCGATGATTATCCTAAAGGTTCTTTGGTTGAAAGCATCCAGGAGGACCAAATCAAGCCGGCGCCTGTTGAGATGGGACTTTTTATCTGACGCTAGTTTTCGTCGGAATTATGATGAGAAGACAATCAGACCCTTTCGGTATCGACGCTCATGATAGCATGCTTAATTCAGATCATATTGCTCATAAGCCTGTTAAAAGAATTTCAATGATCCGTGTAACTAAAACTAGTATGATAGATGAGGTAAAATCGCTATCGAAGCTCGAAAAAACATTTGATAAGGGGGTAATCACGTTTTGACAATGCCCAGAAGACAGGTTGAAACAGAAAACTCTTGGAGGTGATGATTACAACCTAATTGGTGATTGAGAGAAGAGTTGTTGATTGGATGGAAGAGAGAGGTGGAGAACCTAATGACTATCTAGGTGGCATTCAGGATGACTAAGCACTAGTGGGAGGTGACCGCACCTCTCAATAAAAACGATAATAGGAAATATTTGTTGAAACATCGATTATAATTCATCGTTACCAATAATTTCCAGTATGCGACCAAGCTCAAAAGAACGGTTGTTGCCTGTTCAAAAGAGATCTCTCTCAGACATCACAACCGCTCGCAACCTGCAACGTGCCTCTCATAATTATCAGCTCTGGGAAGAACTAGATCTGAATGCTGGTAAAAAGGACAAGCTTCTGTATTCGGTGGCAAGTTTCTTTTCATCGGTTATTGCTCGGTCGATGGACTTGATTTAGAGATTTGTGATACAAACCCGACAGAACCTTAAATACCCCACTTTGCAAAGATTAACCACGAAAACCTGTATCACGAATTATACAAGAAGGAAGGATAAATCTAAATGTCTATATAGGAAATGCCAACATTTTGGTGATCTATATCCCTGTCGTCTCAAATTTACTTAGTCCCCTCAATTTCGCCCCTGTCATAAAGAAGAGCCAAGGAACTGGAAGTAAAGCAAGAGAAATAAATCCAAGGAGACTTGATGCCCAACCAATTCCCAATTTGGTATACACTTTGAAAAAGTTAGTTCAGATTTCGGAATTTGGATGCAGTAATTTAGGTATAATGCTCACTCTGAATGGTAAAAAGAGGGAATGCAGCTGCAAGCCCATATCGAGCCAGACTATTCGCACTCATGGCACTGGCAACAGTCAATCCGTGATAAGTGTCGACAATGTACTGTGTGGTGCTGACGAAAACACATAGGTTTCCCCATGCGAATACCATGATCGCAACAACTGGACTAGCCCAGGAGATTTCTAGCCGCGATGTCCATCCAAACCAGAACAATCCAATTGGAAGACCAATACTCCCGATCATGGCAGGGTAGAGCCTATACTCGGGAGGAATATGTTGACCAACCAACTTGGAAGCTTTCGGTCGATATAGAAGTATGTCGCAGAGCAAAACTGTGATCGCTCCAAGTAGACAGCCGACCACTATGGCGAGAAATACAAGGCCAGATACCTCGATTCCAAACTCGTATAGACCTTGAAATACGAGTGGGAAGGCCGCGAAGAATGAAAAGAGCGTGGCAAATTCACAAGCAACATAGAGGCAGATGAACGCGACGATAGGCTCACTGATGAGCATTTGAATAGGCCGAAGTAGCGCGATAGTAACAAAGAGTCGGAGCTTGGAAGCCAGGGGTGGCGACGCGGGCAAAGGCCGACCGAGATTTTTCGCAATTCGACGTTTGATAATTGGGTGAAACGTCTCTTTCGCAAAGAGAGTTGTGATTATCGTGAAAATGGCGAAAAAGATCATCGTCCATTGCGTCCACCGCCAGCCCTTGCGGTTGACAATAAAGCTACCAATCACCGGTCTCCAGAAAATTAGCAAACGTCCCAATTTGAAAGAAACATCTTTCAGCTTACCCGAGACCTGGACCCAAAAATGGAGTCAGGATGAAGATTGTGGATGGGACTGCACGTTTCACAGGCTTGAATGTTTCATTGATCGTTCCACCAGCGATAGCCAGCGACGGTGCAAAGCAGAACCCTGCTAAAAAGCGCAGGATACAAACTCCTGCAAAAGTATGGCTAAATCCAGCTCCTAGTGTAAAAAGTGCGCCCAGAACAACAGTACCTAGATAGACAGGGTATCTACCGACCGTTTCAGAGAGAGGTCCACCAACGACAGGACCAAGTCCCAGTGCCAAAACGTAAAGCGATAGTGGCAATATGGCCGCTGTACTACCGACTCGAAACTCTTCCATAAATTGACTATGAGCTGGCGATAAGATTGAAACACCAACAGAGCTATAGTCGGAGTCAGCTGAATTCATATTCTTGATTTGTGTTTCTCACGTTGTGAAAGCAGCAGACGCCATCATCAGCACTTGTCGAACCTTTGCCTGCGTAGGCCAGTTGTAAGGATTTCGGGGATCATTCTCCCAGTTCTCTTCCTCACTTTGCAGGGGTTGGATTTTCTCGTCGTCTCCAGTTTCAAGATCAGGTGTCTCGTTACACGGGGAGGTACTCTCGGCCTCGCTCTGCTGGTTTTGGGTCTCCATGCTTTCAACCGCTGGCCCCTAGACGAGGAGTACTCCTGCAGTAGGATTTGGATCTACAATTGTCGGTGTATGCAGACAGTGATAAGGCTGTCAGGCGACAAAACGGTTGAGTACGTTTACTGGAAATAATGAGTTTTATCCCCCAGACCTTCGCACCCCGCGTTCAAGTCTATACCGAGCTGATAAATCATAGCAATGGATATTCGCTAGTTAGTTTACGCGAATCGCTTTCATTGGATATTGTATTCTTTTTACAAAATGATTGACTGTTTGTCTTGTATGAGTTCCTCGGAATTTATGATTACTCAACAGAAAATCATCTCCGTAGCAAGGGATACGCCACAAACCGCGGCTCCCAGAAAAGTTGATGAATAAACATTAATTCACATACTCATATTGAGACGTTGAGAATTCAAAATGGATTGTTGAGTGAATAGATTTGTAGAAGAATTTGAAACTTAATTTCGATCGAGAGAGTCATATTCTTATACTGAAGAATGCGCTGAAGAACTCAGTCGTCAAACATGGTTCCACAAAGAGGGTAAGATGCATGTGGTTTCCTTGTCCATTGTAACGAACGTGGTTCTTTGGATAAATCCCGTAATGAGTAGCAAGTACCCGGGTCAAGACAGACTACCGCCCCATATTCTACCAAAAGTTGACTTCTCTCTTCCATACTGAGGATATTCTCGAGTGCCTCTCTATCATGCAGTGGTATCTCATCATAATAGAAACCATAATTATCGAACTCATCAAAGTCAAGGACGGCGACAATTCCGTTATCTGAAATGCCGACTTTCCGGTTAATCTCGACTGCTGGGCGGAATCGACCACTGTGTAGCCCTATACATTTTCCATTTTCTGAGAGGTCGGTCGCATCTAGATTGTACCAGGATCCACCGAAATGTCGAAGCTGATGACAGAAGTTGTCTTCGATAGCCTGATCCGGAGATCGCTGTGAAGATTGAGAACGATCAATTCCTAGATATCCTAACTCGACAGGATCTAGCTTAACGCTCCATATACCTCCCGAAGATGGGTAACATGAAGTTAACCCTGTTCTCGCGTCAAAACGCGATGTTGGGAAGCATTCATTCTTTGTTTGTTGCAAATCGGGTCTCAAGGATAGTGATAGATCGATCTTATTCAGTTCGTGTGAGCGAGACAAAGGCCTCTTGTTCAATGGCAAAGTATCATCTGGATAAAGTACGAATGGAATGAACATGCAGAGTATTATGCATATTCCTATTATCGAAGGTAGATACTGTTTGAAGCTTGAATGCTTAGTCGCGCTTGATTTGGTACTTCCACGCTTGCTGATGTCTGTCATTTTGTTGCTATACCATTGAGAGAAGTGGTTCTCGTGGATTTACCCGAGGGTCGAGTATGGACTTTTAAAGGTAATTCCTTGATACATATGACTCACTTCTTTATATTGAAGTATCGTGGCAACTACAGAGGACACATTGACAATTTATGTGTATGTGTCCTCAACGAGTGTTCTATGTATCGACAAGCTACTGGCCAATTAACTAATGTAGTTGACAGCGTTCGGTAGTCAGCACCTAATTTAGGCAACAGCTTCTAGCTTCCGTGGAAGATTCAAGCAGGAAAATGGATATGAAAATGAAAATCTCGGGTGATCGAGATACACAACACCCCATGGCGCATTTTCATACAGTGGGTTGTCTGGTCAGGTCAAGGTTAACAGTACAACTGATATTTTCTAGCACACACGTCAAGCATTTCTGAAGCTAAACCAAGACGAGTATGAGTGCGAGAATCGATTCAATTATAAAACAACCAAGTGGGGTGCCGGCCCGACCAATACCCAAATCGGGGCCAAAGCGTGATTCGATACTTCGATATATTAGCTCGTAAGCACTGTCTTTGCTTGGAATAAATTTGAAGAAGTGGGAAATTGCTGTCTGGGGAACCCTGAGATAGTAAATATTAGTGTCCACTTGGTATTAAATCGAATAAGATAGACTTGTTGACACGAGGAGAAGATCATCAGAGCTGAAATGTGTCGCGATAGGAGTCGCAATCGAGTGGAGACAGAACCCCTCCTCCCAGCCTTGTCGGAGGAAGAGATACTTGCGACCCCTCATAATTAAGCTTAATCCCCTCAACCTCGAGAGCTGATCGCGGGAGATTCAAATTCTTCTTATTCAGTCTTCAAAATGGAAGACACCAAGTCCAACCAAGGATACCAACTTGGTGTCGATGTCGGCGGTACATTCACGGATGTGTATGTCTTCACGCCACATGGCCAAACAGTCCGCGCCAAAGTACCAACTACGATCCCTGATCAAAGTCTTGGCATTAAGAATGGTATCGCGAAGGCTCGTTCGATCCTTCAAGAGCGATTCAATTGGTCCGGGCAATTTCAATTTATTCATCACGGAACGACAACGGCTACGAATGCTGTTCTCGAAGGGAAAGGTGCGCGTACTGCGTTAGTCGTGACGGCGGGCCATAAGGATATTCTTGCGTTGCGTCGGTCTCAGATCCCTGGTGGACTGGGCGCGTGGCTGCACTGGACTCCACCGGAGCCTATAGTACCTCTTGAACGTGTTGTGCAATGCAAGGAGCGGATATCCGTACAAGGCGAATCGGTATCGGCTGTCGATGTTGATGATCTACGAGCTGGCTTGCGGGAACTAGCGAAGCAAAAGCCCGAGGCGGTCGCAATCTCGTTGTTGAACTCCCATAGCAATGACAAGCATGAGTACGAGGTCAAGGAAATCGTCCGTGAAGAGCTTGGCTCTGAGGTTGCTGTTATCTGTTCGGCCGATGTACTTCGCGAGGTTGGTGAATATGAGCGCACAGTCACGACTTGCACAAACACTCTCGTGAAGCCGATTGTCCAAACATACCTTCAGAACCTGTCGCAGTCTCTCGCCAAAGAGAGTGAGACTATTCGGGTTCTGAAAAGCGATGGTGGCTTGACCAGTTTGACACTTGCTTCCGAGCTTCCAGTAAACATTTTGATGTCCGGACCTGCAGGTGGTGTCAAGGGAGTTGCAGATGTTGTTGCTCGAAGCACACCGTACAAGAACTTGATCACTCTTGACATGGGAGGAACTTCAACTGACTGCGCTTTGATTTATAACGGTCAACCCCAGCTCCGCAGAGAGACCGTTGTGGATAATCTGTCCGTACGGTCACCAGCTGTGGATATCAAGACTGTTGGAGCTGGTGGAGGTTCAATCACCACATACATGGAGTTAACCGAGACCTTGCGTGTTGGTCCCGAGAGTGCTGGAGCAGTCCCCGGTCCTGCCTGTTATCAACAGGGTGGAAAGCAAGCGACCGTGACAGATGCGAATTTAGTTCTCGGATATCTACCAAAGAACCTCTTGGGTGGTGATTTCGCACTGAGTGCCGACGCAGCTCTTGCAGCCGTGAGCGAGATAGCATCCCAAATGAAGCTGCCAGTCACCCAAACGGCCGAGGATATAATCACGATCATTAACGAAACCATGTATGGAGCTCTGCGTCTCGTTTCTGTGGAGCAGGGTTATGATCCCCGTGATTTCGCTCTCGTCGCCTTTGGTGGCGCTGGTCCACTTCATGCCAATGCAGTAGGCGAGCTTTTGGGAGCATGGCCAGTTATCATTCCCCCGTCTCCTGGAATTCTTTGTGCGCAGGGTGATGTAACGACAAAGCTTCGCCACGAACAGTCTACAACTTTTATCCGCCTAGTATCAAAGACTACCGCATCGGAGGCTTTCGAGCTATATGAGAACCTGGAGAAGCAAGGCCGCGATACGTTGCAGAAGTCATCGGGTGAGAGCTGGCCAGTGACATGGAAGTCCGCATACCAAGCAGATCTTAGATACAAGGGACAGGCTTTGACTATTACCATTGACTTGACTGCTGACGAAATGGGCCTGGACACCCAAAAATGGCACGCAGTTCTCCGGGAAAAGTTTGACCGACAACATCAACAGCTTTTCACTTATACACTGCCAGACTTCGAACTCGAGTTGATGCGACTCGGAGTCATTCTCGAGGATGCATCGCCGAGTATTGACATCCCACAAATCGGGAAAGCGACTAGCTCGGAACCTCCTTCTGATGCGAAGATTGGCGAACAAACCATCATCGTTCAAGGGAAAGAGCAGATTGCCACACTATGGGATCGTCAAAAGATCACCAAGGAAGGTCTTAAGGTTGAAGGACCCTGCATCGTTTCTGAGATGGACAGCAACACTCTTATCCTCCCTGGGTATTCTGGCGAGATCGACAACATTGGCAATATATTGATCAACCCACTCGATAAGAAGCCAGTAGATGCCACTCAGCACACCGCAGAATCAGCAAACAAGCTTGTCAAGGGCACTCCCCTAATCCCTACATTGATCTCGTCCACTCTAGCCTCTATTCGAGGTGAAATGGACAAGATGATGCTCCGTTGTAGCATGTCCCCGGCTATCAGAGAACAGCAGGACGAATTCAATGTTATCACCGATGCTAACGGCAAAATGCTTGTCGGTCAATTCGGCAGTTTCATTACCGAGTTCCTTAAGGTGTGGCACGGGACAATTGAAGAAGGTGATATATTCATCACAAATGATACATATCAGGTACAAGGTGCCATCAGTCACTTGAACGATATCATTGTCTTTCTACCCATTTTCCATGAACATTGTCTGATTGGCTATGCGTCGCAATTCGGCCATCTGACTGATGTCGGTGGTATCGTTCCTGGCAGTATGTCGATTAATGCAACTTCTGTCTTCGATGATGGTGTACAAATCCCTTGCATTAAGCTTTATTCCAAGGGTGTGATGAATGCCGATATTGTCGAGCTTTTATGCCGAAACTCTCGTCAGCCAGCATGGTATCGCTCTGATCTTACTGCTATCATTGCAGCATGTACAATGGCTGCCACCCGCGTGCGTGAACTGGCGACGCGTTTTGGTCAGGAGGTATACCTTGCATCCTGTGACGAGCTGCTGTACAGGAACCGCACTGGCCTTGCCAAAATTGTCGAGCGACAGTTCGATGACAAGGATAGCACATTTACTGACTTCGTGGACGATGATGGTCACGGTGTTGGACCGTGGGCGCTCACTTGTTCTATGAAGAAGGTCGATGGAAACCGGCTCAAGTTCGATTGGAGTGGCACTTCTCCCCAAAGTCAACATAGCATCAACTTTTACCTCTCGGAGACTATGTTCAAGATGTTTATTGGGTACTATTTGATTGCAGCTGCTGCTCCAGGAACAGTCATCAACGATGGATTCCACGAGTTGATCGATGTGCATATCCCCGAAGGAACGGTACTGAAGCCCGTTCGCCCAGCGCCGATCTCCTGCCGAACACATTTGATGGGCCGTACGCTAGATATCGTGCAGGCATTGATCGGTCAGAAGAATGACGACTATCAAGCGGCCGCGGGTTTCAGTGACTCGCCTCACTTCTTCTATTCGGGATTCAAGCCAAATGGCGAATGGTATCAGCTCTATCAAATTGGATTTGGAGGTGTTCCCGCCCGTCAGGCGGGCGATGGGCCAGACTGTCACTGTCTCTTCCCAGCCATCAAATCCATCCCTACAGAGAGCATTGAATTGAACTATCCATTGCGTATCGAAGCCAATGAAAGTGTCGCGGATAGTGGTGGACCTGGATATTTCCGTGGCGGTAATGCCCAGCGCACTCTGTACCGATTCCTTGCACGGGGAGAGTTCAGTTTGCACGATGATCGATGGTTCACTAAGCCTTGGGGATTGAAGGGTGGTAAGCCCGGTCAGCGGTCCAGCAAGATCCTTTACCGATACTCCAAATCAGCCGAGCATCCACCCACGGAGATCCTTCCCTCTAAATGTGACCACATCCGAGTCGATCCAGGGGATCTTCTTGAGTGGGTGACTTGGGGAGGTGGTGGACTGGGAGACCCATTGACGCGTCCTGTTGAGAAGGTAGCTCTGGAGGCTCATCGGAAGCTTGTCACAATTGAAGGTGCTCGCCAAGGATATGGTGTGGTGGTGAACAACGATTTCACTGTGGATCTAGAACAGACGGCCACTCTTCGCGCACAAATGAAGATGGAGCAGGCTAAGCTGGTATCATCATCGATCTATGATCGCGGCGGGGATATTGAATCACTGCGCCAGACATGCTTGGTGGAGACCGGATTGGAAGCACCTGTGCCGCAATGGGAGACCGAGCTGTATGGTCCTCATTCTGGATTGGAGTATGTGCAAGCATGGTATACCAAGATGCAGACTGCCAAGGAGAATGGCTGGAAAGTAGAATAGAATAGAATAGTCAAGCCCTGGAAACAGAATCAATCAATTCCTGATATTTTCTGATTTGTTGATGTTGTCAAGAGAAGAAAAGAAGAGAAGATGCAAACAGAAGCAACCTTGGAAGGATCGTCACGGGACTTGCCCATTTGGAGTGACGCATTTGGCTGCAGCTGCAAAACCAAAATTGACTTGCATCGTAAACAGAAGTAGTCAATACTTACTTTTACTCTACTTCTACTTCTGCTTTTATTACTATTCTGTTTACTTGATTACTTACAGATCATGGCAACTATCCACTGAGCTATCACCCAATTTGCCCTCGCCCTACTGATCTGTCGATCGCCCCGCGGTCCCCGCTTCGCACGGCCAAGCTGCGTCATCACTGGACATTTCCTGGCCCTACGACCTCGCGAATTGGAGAAGCTCCACGTCCGTCCTTTGCCCTGTTCACTTGGCACAGGCAATACAATCACACCCTCAAAATACCGGCCTATCACCGAGTGAGTTCCACTTGATCTTGGCGAGGTGCGCGCGGCCGGTGGCGGCCCAGAACTCCCGCGGGGCGTTGTGAGACTGACTGACTGATAACAGAGTAGTCTGTTTTTTTTTTTTTTGGGCTGTTGGAGCAGAAGGTGCCCCTCCTATTTTCGCCTCTCGCTTCTTTCTATATCTCACTTCCTCATTCCTTTCTTCTTTTACCTTCTCTACCTTCTTTCCCATAGCATTTCGCTCTTTACATTCGCTCCGACTTCCTCATGCCTCTGACTATCCTCTCTCGGTCGCAGCTCCGAGAGGTGCTACACTCTCTGAACCGTGAAGAGATCACCGAACTGCAACGAAACCTCTCCGAAGCTCTCCGCGAGTACTCGACCGGTGCCCAGGACAAAGGTTGTTCGGCGACCTATCAACCCCAGCGAACGGCCATTACTCGACAGAATGGCTGTACCACCTTGTTCATGCCCGCCAGCACGGGCCAGACCATCGGCATCAAGATGATCTCTTTGCAGGACGGCTCCGCTGCAGGGTGTGCGATTGAACGTGCTGGGTTAGATCTGTCTGAAGGGGATTCGACATCGTCTCGCTCACGGACAGGTTCTGTGCGCAACTCGGTCGCTTCGCTCTCGTCTGACATGAGTGATCTCTCCGTCGGTTCCTCCCAAGAAGATAGCAGCTCGATCAGCCCAACAGTAACGACATCCGGAAGTGGAGGTGACAGTACTGAAAGCTCGACACTCCTCTCTGGCTGCGTCAACCAACAACCTGTGGTCGATAGCAATGTGTCCAATACGATGGGCGCTTGGCCTGGAGCAGGCACCCGTGATACCTCTCCGAAAGGCAGTGTGACACTTCTGGACAGCGAGAGCCTCCCATTTGCCCTGATCAATGCACATGAACTTACAGCTTTCCGAACTGCCCTCGCATCTCTGATGATCTTCAACAGACGCAAGAAGGTCAAAACCCTCTTGGTATTCGGTGCCGGAACGCAGGCCTACTGGCATATTCGATTGGCGTTGATTCTGCGCGGTGAAGAAATCCGCCGCGTTTACATTGTCAACCGTTCCTTTGAGCGGGCCGCCAAGCTCCTGCGCGATATCTACCTGCCCGAAAACACAGCATGGCGTGGGGATGTGAAGTTCTCCGCCATGAGCAGTGATTTCGGAGAATACAACCGCATCATCAAAGAACATGTTCGTAAAGCCGACGCTATTTTCTGCTGCACACCTTCCGTCGAACCCCTATTCCCTGCTGAGTTCCTCACATCTCGCGAAGGTCGGCAAAAGGGCCGATTGATCAGCGCAGTCGGATCGTACAAGGCACACATGGCCGAAGTACATCCCGATATCTTCCGCGATGAGGTGAATGTGCAACCTCCTCATCGTCATTTCCACAAGCATACTCGTCGCAGTGGTGTAGTGGTTGTTGACAGTCTCGACGCTGCCATCAAAGAGGCAGGTGAAATCGTTCAGGCTGGCATCAAGCCGAAGCAGATGGTAGAACTGGGTGAGCTTCTCATGGTACGAAATGCCACGCAAGAAGCAGCCGATGAGCAGAAGAGTCTGCGTGAGTGGGTGGAGCGTGGGAACGTCATTTACAAGAGCGTTGGGCTGGGCCTGATGGATCTAGTGACTGGCGGTGATTTAGTCCAACTGGCACGAGCGCGCAAGTTGGGGACTACAGTAGAGGACTTTTAATTTGCATCTAGCATGGCTTGTGTAACATACATACCCTTTTTGATTTATTGAACCTACTGCCTACTAGGCTGAACTTGCCTTTCTTAGAAGACGTAGTGTTTAGGCCAAGCATTGGATCTGCGTACATAGATAGATTAGATGGGCAGTCTTTTGTAAACAACTCTTGTGAACTCCCTTGATATCTTCGTCTTTTTGCGGGGTTTCCCCGCATTTGAGGTCGGTGATTCTCGGTAATATCAATCAAGTATAATAAACATCCCTCCTGAGGATGAAAAGTAGAATAGCACATAATCCACATAACTCCAATCAATACATTCAACCTCAACCACCAACAAAATGCCTCCAACCCCAACCCCATCAATCCTAACAACCCTATCCCGCCGCAAAACCGGAACAATAGCCCAACTAACAATCTCCCGAACCAACAAACTAAACGCCCTAAACACACCACTCCTAACATCCCTCCCAACAATCCTCAAAAAAGTAACCAATGAAAATCCCGACCTCCTCGCCGTAATCCTAACAGGCGCCGGACCCAAGTCCTTCGTCGGAGGAGCCGATATCGCGGAAATGGCCCGTCTGGATTCGCCTCTCGCGGCTAGAGGCTTCATTACGAATGTACATAAGGCTTGTGGGAGTGTGAGGGATTGTCCGGTTCCGGTTATTGGGAGGATTAATGGGTATGCGCTTGGTGCGGGATGTGAATTGGCTGCATCTTGTGATTTGAGGGTTGCGAGTAGGAATGCGGTTTTTGGGATGCCCGAGGTATGTATAGTTCTATTTAGATGTGGTATAGCTGGTATCACATAGTAGATACTATCAGTTACCAGTTGGCACTCCTGGCTATCGCTAGTCACCACCTATACTGTACCCTTGAGTTATAAACTTTGACAAGGTTGTCACAGGCAATATACTAACCGAGTCACAGGTACGAGTCGGTATTCCTAGTGTTGTTGAAGCTGCATTACTTCCAAACCTGATTGGCTGGGGCCGGACGAAACAACTTCTCCTACTCGGAGAAAACATCAATGCCGATGAAGCATTTCGCTGGGGCTTAGTTGAGAAAGTCGTGGAGCAGGATGCTTTAGATGAGGCTGTGGAAGGATGGGCCAGTCAATTGGAGAAGAATGGACCTCTTGCGGTGCGCAAGCAAAAGGCGCTGATGCGGACCTGGGAAAATGTTTCACTAGACCAAGGGATTCAGGCTGGGATAACTGCGTTCGAGGAGTCTTTTGTGCCTACGAGCGATGGCATCACTGAGCCTGCTAGGATGATGGGTGCTTTTTTCCAGGGACAGGAAAAGAAGGGAAAGTAGATTTGACATGAGATCAACTACGCCAAATTCATTCGATACTGCAGTGTAAAGCCAAGGAACGGAAATATTATATCATGCATCATCAATTAGTGATTACCGAAACGACATTGTGTCTTAAAACCCTCTAAATCATGAACCAATCAATCCGGTAATGTCCGACTTTTTCGTACCAATACCATGACACCTTATTAACGTACACATCCTTCACAGTATCCGATTCTCTGTAATGTACATCCTTTAACAATAACCAGTAACCAGTTACCAGTAAACACTGAAACCGCTTACAACTTCATCTTGAGCAGGTTGCCGATCATCTCGCGACCGGTGATACGGGTAGTAGCCCACAGAGTCGGGAAATCCAGGGTGCTGGAGAAAGTATCGGCGTAACCGAAGAAAAGCATAGGGGGGATCCAGCCACGAGCGTACTCGAGAGCGAAGCAGGAAGAGTCCATCTTGTACTGCTTGACCTCGCCGCGGCGCAGGTGGTGAACGGAGCCGGCCGGGTAGACCTCGGGCTCGTACTCGCCGGGAGTGTAGGCCAGCTGAGTACCGGACAGGATGTTGAAGTAATCGTCAGCGGTGTGACGACCGGTGTGGCCCTCGGTTCCGATGGCGGTTCCGAAGATGATCAAGTACTCGGTGATACCTAAAAAGGTAAAAAATCGTTAGTGCTGTGCTGTGGGGGAAGATGGAGGTTGGTGCGCCCAGTCGGCCTCCCAGCCATTGCGCAAGCCACTGGCGCGGATAAATGGGATGGACGAGATGGACGACACTTCAATTATCAGGATTTGACGTACTGGCATGGATGATGTACATGGCACCCATAGCACCGCCGGCATTGTTGAAGACCCATTCCTCGTCCAGGTTCAGGTGGGTAGTTCCGACTTTCTCCTCGAGCTCGGAGACGATGTAGTTGACAATGGAGCGAGTGTCCTCGCCGTGGGCCTTAACGGCGCGCTGAGAGAGATCGTGCAGATGCTCATGGTCGAAGATGTAGAATTGGTTCAGGCGCGCGTCGAGGAAGTTGTAAGCGGCGGAGAAGATCGCGAGGAACAGGGCGAGGATGCTGAGGGTGCGGATAGAGAAGCAGCTGCAGCAGGAAGACTTCTTGCTAGCATTGCTAGCAGATGATTTGGAAGGCATTGTGGGTGTGTTGGGGGAGGGTAAGGGGGGAGAGGTGAAGGGAAGTGAGGTTGAGAGAAGTTGGAGTTTAGGGAAATTTAAATGGAGTGGATACAACAGGGGTTAACTAGTGGTGGGCCTATTAGGTGCCCTTGCACCAAAACAAACATCCGGGGTTGACATTTATATTTACTTCATTTATGTCCTTGAATTAAATTAAAGCAAGGGATTGTTCAAAAAGAAGGTTAATCTGTGGGAGGATCAATTTTGAGATATTGTTATTCTGATATCCTGCTATTCAAGCCATACTTGGCTGAGAGCTGTTTTATTGTAATGAGTGATGTTCTTCACACGCCATGTCGGATCGCCGCAATCCGAATCACCCGCCCACTGATTGGCCTGACATCCGCTTATACTATAACCGAGTAGACCATAGAGCACATGGGGGAAATTAATACTACTACAGCCACGAGTCATAAATTGTGGTTAGTAAGAAGAAATATTCACCAAAACTACAGGGAACACAAAATGGTCAGCTTGGGGTTTTGCTGGTCATTGTGACACCAAGATTCCGATCTGCATTATCGTGTTGTGAGACATCTTCGTCACTTCACTTAGTCTGCCTACTTAAAGAAGATGGTAGATATTATTCTATTTCTTGAAAAATGGGGTATAATATTCCTATCTCACTAATACAATAATATCCTTCCGGTTACCTATTCACACACCAAGAGTCAACTATAATAACATCATCTACCCTACCGTACCATGAAAACCATCCTTGTTCTAAATTGTGTTGCTGCCCTGTTCAGATTAAATTATGCATTCAGTCTCCAGCCCTCGGAACTTCGTGTCAAAACTTCAAGTGGTGTTTTTCAAGGCATCTATAATGATACGGCAGAGACAGTGCGCGGCTTTCTGGGCATTCCATATGCAGAGCCCCCGATAAATGAACTTCGATTTCAACAGCCCAGAAGGAAGTCCGCATCTCCTTCGCCAAGAGAGGCATCCTCATCCAGCAATCCTTGTCCCCAGACAAGTACCTGGTCAAACGAGTCCATCTTGAATGTTCTGCCTTATAATCTATGGAATTCAGCCCAGATATCCGAGGATTGTCTATACCTCAATGTTTGGGCCCCAGCCACCAAGCACCAAAACCATAACAAGAGAGCTGCCGTGATGGTCTTTATTCATGGTGGAGACTTTGCTTATGGTGGCACTTCAATTGCCTACTATGATGGTACTAATATCGTTCGCGATAATGAAGATGTTATCGTTGTTACTATTAAGTATGAGGATCCACCACTTTTACAAACCCTGCTAATAATCAATCAAACAGTTACCGATTGAATATATTTGGATTCCCAAATACCCCAGGATTAGATCCTTCAAGGCTCAATCTCGGCTTACAAGATCAAGTAAGCAACACAATCCGGTAATGAAGCTGGACCACTTCATGTACTTATGCCTGCATTAGAGACTGGCGATCGAGTGGATCTACGAGAACATTGAGCAGTTCGGAGGTGACCCAAACCAAATGATCCTTTTCGGACAGTCAGTCGGCGCGGCCTCTGCAGATATCTACTCATATGCCGTATGTTCTTTTTTATTTTTCTTCCCTGAGGCTCCACTGAATTTGGTTTAGTATCTAGAAAACCCCTTGGTCAAGGGGCTCATCATGCAATCAGGGACATACACCACCGGACCTACTTCCAGATTTAAGAATAATTGGGAACGACTCTCTACTTATCTTGGCTGTGGTACCGGGATAAGTTCAATGGACTGCATGATGGATATTCCAATGGAAAAAATCGTTGCTTCTATGGCTACCGGCGAATATAGTTTCGTTCCAGCCGATGATGGATTAACGTTTTTCTCTGACTACCCAGCTCGCGCGAAAGAAGGAAAAATAGCAAAACTGGTAAGCAATTGCTCAAAAATACTTCTCTTACTTGCTAACGTATATGGATTTACCCATTAGCCCACACTAGCAGGCTTTGATGAAAGGGAACTATCGTTCATATACCCCTTGAGCGCAAATTCTATAAATGAGTCGGAAGTGGCTGAAGACTCCCGAGTAAATTTCAACTGCCCTCTTCTTCAGAATATACAGTAAGATCTGCTTCGTCATTTTCATTGCCTGATCCGAACTGAGAAACTGCAGGTTGCGTCTCGACAACAATATTCCCACTTGGAGATATCTATACCAAGGAAGCTTTCCTGGGCTGAGCCCGAAGCCCTGGCTTGGTGCATACCATACTTGTATGCGATGAACCCGAATTACTGTGAAATGGCCATTAACAAGTCCCTAGCCGAGATACCTCTTATATTCGGAACTTACAACATCACGACACCCTTTTCTCAGCCCGCGTCAGAGGTCGAGGTTCAAACTAGCAAGTACATGCAAGGTAGTCAAATATAATCAAAATCATTTGAATGAACCATTGATTGATTGATAAATTCAAATACAGAGGCTTGGGTTGCATTTGCGAAAGATCCGCAGAATGGACTTAACAGATATGGGTGGCCGCAGTTCAACCATCACAGTAAGTGGAAGTGTTCATGGTATATGATTGTCTGGACTTTGTCACCGATTCTGACAAATTTCTTCGACAGGCGACTCATTGATCCAACTTGGAAATCCGAGCCATTCGCCGATGCACTTAACGTCGGCGTTGTCGTGGGACATGCACTGCACCACAACGAGTAACGAATCTGTAGTGAAAGGCTAGAATTCTTCTAGAAACAAACACATCACATTCTTCACTTCAGGCCTTTTCGCTGATCAGTTATGCACATATAAAAAATTAAAACGCCAGAAGCAAGTTCATGAGCCAGGGGTTCTGCATTGAGATGGAGAGTTGAGCTAGATGTCAATTTGATTGGACCGAGGTCCACGAGTCGCTAAGATTCTTGGTCTGGACCTGTCTGTCCGAGACATTCTAGTGGAATTTTCCACCGATGGGGTTGCAGCCTTGGCGGGAGATTTAAGTTGTCACTTGTGTTGCTGGTTCTGGGTGATTACCGGTCAACGTGATGAATATGAGACGACGGCGTCGGTCGGCGGGGCCGGAAATGTCTGGTTTGAGATAGGGCCAAACGTCCGCTTCTCCATAAGAATCCGAAGATTGTCCGAAGATAATCTGTGCATTTTCCAAAGCTCAGAACATTCGAGTTCTGGTATATATGAAGCGTCGGTTTTTTTTTTTTTTTTTTTTTTTTTTTTTTCAAGTTGAATTATCATTCAAATGTTACGATGTTTTCATTGCCCAGCATGGTTTGTAGCCCCCACCGGGATATCGTTCATTTAGTCGGTGGAGTAGAACCGTGAAATTTGACAGGGGTTAGCCTCCTATGTCATGCATTCTTCAAAACAACAGACAGCTCAGAAGAGCCACACGGTCGCGTTTGTATATGAGATTGGCGGAAACGGTTGACGAGTGATGCTCATGCCACCACAAGTTCATCCGTTTAGTGTACATCCGCAATTCTGCACCGTTATGCACCCCGCATCGAAGGCACCCCAGATTAATTTATCCGGTCCTTGGTCTGCCAACTTGTTCATTCAGAGATGAGTTTATCAAATCGTCAACGGATGTGCTGCCGTCTTCGAGAGGGGGATGATCGGCAACGATTGTGATGTTGTTGATCGCTTTAGCCGGATCATCGCGGTTGGTCCGAGGATGAGACTAACTATTAACATTAACCGGGCTTGTGGAGTCACAATCTGGACTTGAGACAAAACTGCTCCGTGCTCTACGCGGAACAAGCATCCACAAGTCCCTGGACGGAGAAACTTCCTCATGCAATCAATCAACTTACTCCCTTATAAAATGGCCAACTCCCTTTCACCGGGACGCCCTTCGATTTTAATACACAAAATACTCTACTGTATTCATTCTAATCCTTGAATCTGCAAGCCAGTTCTTTCCTCTCTTTTCCTTCAATTCTTTCACCATGAAGTCATTCATTGCACCTTTCTCTCTCCTTTCGCTCGCGCTCGCTGGTCTGAGCAGCGGTGCTTCTCTTCCCACCAAGACTCTGGCCAAGCGTTCCGACTTCTGCGACCAGTGGGGATCCGTCGAAACCGGCAGCTACATTGTTTACAACAACCTTTGGGGTCAGAGCTACGACTCCTCTGGCACCCAGTGCACTGGTGTCGACTCTCTGAGTGGCTCTACCATTGCCTGGCACAGCTCTTGGTCCTGGTCCGGTACCTCCAGCCAGGTCAAGAGTTTTGCCAATGTTGCTCTGCAGTTCACTGCTAAGCAGCTGAGCGCTGTCAGCAGCATCAAGTCTGTTTTCAACTGGAGGTAAGTTAAAGTTGACAAAGGCTCATTTTCTATGTTAAGCAATACGGGTATTAATGGCATCTGATTATTAGCTACTCCAACACCAACGTCGTCGCTGACGTTGCCTACGACATGTTCCTGAGCTCCAGCGCCAACGGCTCCGAGGAGTACGAGATCATGGTCTGGCTCGCTGCTCTGGGTGGTGCTGGTCCCATCTCCTCCACTGGCTCTGCCATCGCCACTACCACCATCAACGGTGTCAGCTGGAAGCTGTACAAGGGCCAGAACGGCAGCATGACCGTCTACAGCTTCGTCGCTTCCTCCACCACCACCAGCTTCTCCGGTGACATGCTCGAGTTCTTCACCTACCTCATCAACAACCAGGGTCTCAGCAAGAGCCTGTACCTCATCGATGTCCAGGCTGGTACTGAGCCTTTCACTGGCACTGCTGACCTCAAGGTCTCTTCTTACTCCGCCACCGTCGCATAAATTGCCAGGGTCTAGATAGTACGGGAGATATTTCGATAGTAAATAGTCACAAGGAATGGATCTGGAATCAATTCTGACATATTTTTCATCGCTCTTGGATCGAACATGTAGACTAGATTTCTGCACTCAAACCCTTTTCAATGGAACCTTATTAGACAAGAAAATAGACCACTGATGTAATAGATCATGACACCAAGTCCGTTCAGGTTACTCAGACCATAGTAGGTGATGTCGAAAAGGAGCTGGAGAACAATGCAAATGGGGTTGTCTTGTGCGCTATCCTTCCCGGGGCCATTTTCTCCGCAACTCTCCGCCAAATGACTTTCATCGAATACGTGAGTGATACGATCAATAGATTTCGAAAGAGAATCAATTTCAGAGAGGACTTTGTCCAAATTAGAGCCCACGTTCAGTGTAGCGATTTGTTCCGACACTTTCTTCTGAATTTGGGGAATGATGAAAGAATTTAACTGTGGATCGAAATTTATGGAACTGATATCTTCCAGTATTTCTTGGATATGTTTTAATCCCTGGAATAAATTATCGGCGGGGCTCTGGTTTTCATTGCCTGGGATGTTCGAAGGGGTTGAGTTGATACTGCGGAAATAAGTGTTGACAGTGTTCAAATCGGAAGATAATTTAGCAAGTGCATGACAATTTGGCACATTTACAGTTCCTCCGTGGACGACTTTCAAAGTGCAGATTATAGCAAGAAGAATTATGAGCTTCATGGTTGACTTTGAGAATTAACACTTGTTCTTGTACAGACACATTCATGGAATGAGATCCGTTAAATTCTTGATCGACAGCGGTTTTATATGTACGAGAGCATCGGGCGAAGTCATCTGAATTTCTACATGTAGCTTTGGCAGAAACCTACCCGGATGGCGAACAAACTCAACTCCTTAAAGATTTTGGCTCTTCGCCTCTTACAAACATTGCTGAACCAGACCTCGGTAGTGTCAAATTACACCCCGATGGCCTCAACTTATACTCCGCCTACCATGAGCCATTATGAGATAGAACCCAGAAGCCGGCGTTGATGCATTTAGACATCGAGAAATCTTAGCGAGTTTCTAATGCATGGATATATTGTAGTACAATATTGTACAAATTTATGTGGTGAACAGTCCAGCTCCAGGCTGGAGCCAGTTGCCTAGGTAAGACCTTGAGACCCGAGTGCTCTTTTTTGCTGTGATCCGCTATTTTCTCTGTCGGCCGCATGACCTCAACGGCGTCCCAAACCCCTACCTGCCGATCGGATACATGTCAAGAATATCGCGAGGTACGAGGAACTGAATAGGTTCCTTAGGGCACAAGGCTATTCTTGCCAAACCATGAAGCGCCGTGCTCCACAGTTTGCCTGTGGCCGGCTATCTAAGCTTATTTAGGCCAGGCGTTGACAGATTCGCCTGGAACCTACGCGTAATCTCTAACCAATTGGGCTCTTCACGACTTAAATTTTAAAGACTGTTTTTTCGAGGGAATTGGGTGGTCCCCCTATCTTCGATTTCAAAATCAAGGGTGGGTTGTTTTTTCCCCTCAGTCAAAGAGTGCTACTGTCAATGCATGTTGGTCCCTAAAGTAATTTCCTCGAATTATCTATACCAGCCATAAGAGCCTCGATATCATAAGTCGAAAAGTTATGAGGATTTTAGCGAAATCTACTAGTTTTGATTCCTATAGTGACTAAATTTGTTTTCTCAAAAGGCACTAAAAGAACTACAAAGAATTCATAGGTGCACGCACAGCGCGGTCCCGATCGCCGCAATAGGAAGTCCCTTCTGCCATCCCTTTAGGGTCATTATGATGTCAAGTTTGATGAGGTAAAATGTAGACGCACCACGTAGGATTGAAACAGGCTTTATGTGCTTAATAAATGAAGCTTACATATAGCTGCTCTGAGCTTGAAAGGAATTAACCATGAGATATCACCATTCTTGCTAACAATTCATCGCCAACAAGAAAGAAATTGCTACTATTTTAACATCAAACTCGCAATTGCTTTGACATAATGGCTTTCACACAAGCAGCAAACATCGCCGAAAAAATAGTTGGACACGGAGACAACGCCTCAATCACCACCGATGTTAGCAACTACAACAATGAATATGGCATGGAGACCGGGGGAAAGATTTTGGCGACGACGTGGCAGGGAAAGAACAGTGTGAAACTGGGTAACTATTTTGTTCCAATTTTCACCTCGCATAAACTGATTATTTTGAAGTGGAAATGCCGAAGCCTTGTGTCGTCGACCCTGGAGATGTGATCGTCAAAGTGACAGGAAGCACCATTTGCGGGAGCGACTTGCATCTATATCACGGTAAGCAATTTTGAGTCAGTCATAGATTGGTGACTTCCAGAAACCTAACAGGAAGCAGGTGTTATTCCGCAACTCGAGAAGGGGGATGTTCTGGGACATGAGTGTTGTGGAGTAGTGGAAAGAGTTGGACCAGAAGCCGATCAAGTCAAAGTTGGCCAACGAGTCGTTGTATCATTCCCAATTGCCTGTGGGAGCTGCGAAAACTGTCGAAATGGCCGAACCTCTCAATGCGATAACACAAATGAGAATACCATCGAGAACGTAATGTATGGGAAGAGAACCGCCGGTATGTATTTTCTTTGATTGACATTTTCGAGGTCTTTACTGATGGAGAGGTCCAGGTATGTTCGGGTATTCGCATTTTACAGGCGGTTTTGCTGGTGGACAAGCCGAATACATTCGGGTTCCATATGGCAATGTGAATCTTTTGCCAATACCAGATGATGTCCCTGACGAGAAAGCACTTTATTTATCTGACGTGGTTGCTACTTCATGGCATTGCGTGGTAGATACAGGTGTCAACCCAGGTGATGTTGTTGGGGTCTGGGGAGCTGGTCCGATCGGACAGATGTGTGCCGAGTTTGCCTTCTTCCATGGAGCCAGTCGGGTAATCCTGATCGATGGCGGTGATGCTGCATGGCGTTTGAATTACGTGAAAACAAAATTGCCGCAGCTTGAGACGATCGATTTCACTGCTTTGCCTCGTGGAAGTTCAGTGAAATCACGAGTGAAGGAACTCGTTCCAAGAGGTCTAGATGTGGCACTGGAGTGTGCTGCGGGTGAATACGCTAAAGGCTGGGCACACTATTTCGAACAGATGCTGGGATTAGAGACGGATACATCCGAGTTATTGAATGAGATGATTGTTTCCGTTCGCCCATTTGGTCGCGTTGGAGTAACTGGTATTTATGCGGGATATGTGAGTCATTCCAATCAGAACATTAATCAGGAAATATTTTGACCTTCAGGATACAGACGAATCATTTCAACATCGGAGCTCTGATGGAAACTGGCGTTCGACTGATAGGTAATGGGCAAGCTCCAGTTCACCATTATTGGAAGGATTTGATGACCCGTGTTCAAAGCAACGAAATTAACCCGCTGAATATGGTCTCACACCGATTTCGTCTTGAAGATATCGAAAAGGTTTATGAAATTTTTGATAAGCGCGATCAGGGCGTTCAGAAGATTTTCCTACAAACCAAGCACTCTTCGAAGCCTGCCAAAGGAACTCCTGAGTTGAGCGCACTTCCTGTCGGTTAATCAATATCTGGGAAGCATACGGGATTTTTCTACGTATCTTTTTCAACATGCGGGAGTACTTGTACAATAAGCTCTGTTAAGCTAGTTCTTTGAATGACGATCTCGATTATATCTTACAAAGCCAAGATTTGACAAGTGACAATATTTAACAAAGTCGCGAATCATTCAAACGACTGCAACTCAAAACATTAGTTCAGTTTCTTATTTCCAATAACGACTCGTCGACCCTGGCGCGATTTATAATTCAGATAACCGTAGAACCCGATACCGAGAAAAGCGAGAACAAACATGTTGCCTTTCACCATATGGTTAGCAAATTTATAACGACGTATCCAGTGTTGAAGTTCTTACCAGCAATAAATTGACCAACTCCACCTATAGCCCCCAATGCGTCTTTCGCGGTGTTCAAAAACATGCCAAAGATGGAGGCTATAGAGGCAAAAACGAAAGTAAAAAGAGAGTGCACGGCATCAAAAGCCGTTCTCACAGTAGAGAAAATAACCTCAAAGATCGAGGTGATCAGGTCTTTGATGGAAGAGATGACTGACGTCATGTTGGTGCTGCGCTGGAATTTATCAAGAACGACTCTTGTTGAATAGCGATAATATGTTGAATCTCTGTAGATGAATATTCGGAGGGAAAATATTTAGAAAAGAGAATGCCTTTTTAATCAAATCATTATTGCCTCTGTATGTATATGTATCACAGCTACAATACCTGTTTTACGGTGGCGATGACGTGAGGTATGCGGCGCGAGTAATCATCATGCCCCTTGCCATTCTGGTCAAAACACCGCCAATTCTTTGGAAAACAAGGTTCATCATTAGTAGCACATACGCAAAGCAGGGAATGAACATAAATCACTATCCTGGAAAATTATCTCCTCGTCGCGTTGGAATGGCTCTCTTACTTGAAGCTTTCCTTAATCGCAACGACTTGGGTGTGGCCTAAAACAGAATGCAAATCGCTGAAGAGTATAGAGAAGCCAAAAAACATCGGCACGCGGAGGAAATACTCTATCTGAGTTGTCTAACAAAAATGCCGATCAAGAATCTTGAAGTAGATTCAAGCCCATCTCAGTGAGAGCTACGGAGTACAGAGCTGGGGGCTAAGGTAGCCCCCGCTGTCAATGCAAGGGGGAAATGGAGACCCTCGTATCACAACTGCCGAATCGCTTCGACGGTACTATTGTCTAGGTTAGAAAGCATAGAAACATAAGGTTGCTTTTTTGACGCACCTTCCTACAACATTTTTGTTTACCATCATTCTTATTGTGTCTAGCGACAAAAAGTCAAATCGTCGAAAATAGTGCATGCTTTTCAGACAAGAACATTTAAAGATTGGTTCACTATTGGTCTGTGAATGTGATTTAACTAAGTTGACTATTGGCAATATGAAGTACAGCCGGCTGAAAACACCCAACACTTCCATCTGAGCCTCGATCGATCTGCCCCAGTGGTTCCGCCAAAATTGCTTGGTGGAGAATTTTTCCATGCGGAGCTTAGCGAAAAGTTAAGTATTTGATGCCGACCTAATTTTTCCACCGGGATTATCTCGGAATATCTCCTATCTCGTCCGCTTTATGCGATCAACTCCGCGAGGCGCTAAAGAAAATTGCGCCACAATGAGAGCCGTCAATGGCATGGACTAACGCATTTGGGCTTAATTTCCGATGGGTCCGGAAGAATTTCAGCTGGCTTGAGTCGTTGTTTTTCTATGCACGAGATTGTCTTATGATTCTTGATTTTTCGCACTGGAGATGATTTTCTGGAATGCCCGTTCTGTGCTCGCGTAATACGATATGTTCAAAGTACTATGTTTTGAGACTTTTTATCTTGAAATACTACTGGCTATGTCGACGACTTTTGGTGAATTTATGCCAACGCCACAATCAATATACTGTGTACGATTATTGAAGTGGCTGAGCTATAAGGTTTCTCCGTTTTATGCCAGAATCAGCGGAGACCATGTGGCACAGCAGTCTAGTACTATCTCTAAAAATGGCCATCGCCGTAGTCGGCGGGGCCGGTAATCGGCCAAAAGAAAATACACGTGGAATCGTTCGCTCGGCTTCGTCCGAGCCGATTGTCACTGTGAGTCTACAAGATTGACGATTGAACTATTCCATATGCTGTCTAGACCGGGTGCTGTGGACCTGCTTTCATCCACTAATAGGACGGAACCACGAAAACATAGCTTAATTTCTCTTGTTTTGTCTTATTTTGCTTGTTCTAAATGCTTCTACTATAATGGCTTGGTCGCTTATTCTATCCCACTGGCTATGATCGAGCTGTGGTGGTTAATAGTACGACCGCAATAACGCCATGCCTACTTTTTCTCTTTGGGGCTTTCTGTTTCTCTATGTAGACGCTTAAATAAATACGGCCATGGGCCTGTTCCTGCCACAAAATTTTCACTCGCTATCTTCCTTTAATTTTGATGCCTTGAATTTATTTCAGGCGCGGTTTCTCGAGATGCGTTGTCTATCCCTGTTGGGCCTGGTTGGCTTAGCAGCGGCTACTCTCACTCCGGCAGCTCCCACCACTGTCACTGCCACTGCCACTGCCATCGCAACTTCAACCTTTTCCACCACAACATCGACCAGCTTGAGTAGCACCTCTATATATACTTCCAAGTCAACCTCCTCCGGTAAGTTTGATTCTGTTTACCGCATCCAGGGTGCCATTCTGACAATCCATAGCTTCAGATAATGCAGTCACCGTTGCCCTTGACGGAACTGGCCAATTTACTGCCATTGGTGATGCTATACTCTATGCGCAAAGCCATGCGATCCCGAGTGTCACGATCCTCGCAGGTACCTATACAGAGGCAGTTACGGTTTCCGCCACTCCCACCGTTACTGTCGTCGGCCAAAGCAGTAGCTCGGACGATTACTCCCAAAATGAGGTTGTCATCACAAACAGCGCGACTGTTCTGACCATCAACAACAACGTCAAGCAAGTCAGCTTCAGGAACGTCAATTTTCTCAATACTGGGCTCGCCTACGGAGCTATGATCTTGAAGGGAAACAAATACGCTTTCTATGATTGTCAAATCCTTTCCGAGGGAACTCTAGGTGTCACCGCCAGTGTTGGACTTGGTGTTATTGCGAACTCCTACATTGAGGCTAACGACAAGCTCATTTATGGTGCAGCTAATTTGTACATCTACAACACAGACCTGGTTCCTCTTAAAAGCTCAAACCTTGTGTCTTATATGAAAGGCACCCTTTCCGGCACAACGCTGCTGAAGAACTCCACCACTGTTTTTGATCACGTCACAGTTTCTGCAAAATCAGGGTCATCCGCCCAGAGTGTCTATCTTTTCTCGGCGAACAATGCAGGTGTAAATATTCTTTTTAGAAACTCTGTACTTGACAATATTATTGCAGCCACGGGAGCTCATCTTGACACCAACAGCCAAGACGGCTATACATTGTTCATGGAATATGCCAACACCGGTGCTGGAGCTTACGCGAGCAATGCTGCCTCTCGCGCAAAATATGTGACCCTTTTGGATTCGTCTGAAGTATCTGATCTGAGCATCAGTGGTGTATTCAGAGACGCTTATTCTACCTATGCTTCTTCCGACGTGAGCTGGGTTGATGCATCCGTCTTAGCCGCCATTGAGAGTGCTGATGTGATTACAACATCGACATCGGCTTCCTCCACTGCTATTCTCACCACTGCCGCTACTAATAGCTTGTCTACCACTACCACATCTGCTGGCACTTCTACTTCTACCGCGGCTACCGCTGCTACCGCAACATCCACCTACGTTGTTGATGCCACTAACGGACCTTACAAAAACGTGACAGCTGCCATTGCCGCTCTGCCCAGTGACGGAAACGAATACACTATCTATGTCAAGGCCGGCACTTATAATGAGCAAATCTCAATCACTCGCAAGGGTTTGACCATCCTTCGTGGACAGACCACATTCGAGAATGACTACACCCAAAATACTGTGACTATTGAATTCGACTATGGTGTGCTCACAAGTGCCAACCAGGATGAAAGCACGCCAGTAGTAAATGCCAAAAATACGGATGGAAAGGGTCTCGCCATCTACAATATTAATTTCCATAACACTCACCAGCAAGTCTCAAACACCGCAGCTCTGGCGGCTGACTTTTACGGCAATGTTCAAGCCTACGGGTGCTCCTTTATTGGATTCCAAGACACATTACTCGCCAACAAGGGCACCCAGGTCTTTTCAAACTGTTACATCGAAGGGTCCATTGATTTTATCTGGGGATTCTCAACTGCCTACTTCTATCAGTCCGTCATTGCTAGCAACACTGCTGGTGCAAGCATTGCTGCTATGAGTCGTTCTTCTTCGACCGCCACTGGCGGTTACGTCTTTGACAACTGTCTTGTCACATATACCTCAACCTATGGCAGTGTTTATCAGGACACCTGGCTCGGCAGACCTTATTCTCAGTACAGTATTGTCGTTTACATGAACTCCTATCTTGATAAGCACATTAACCCTGCTGGTTGGCACATCTGGTCAACAAGTTCTCCCCAGACTGACTATGTCACATTTGGAGAATTCAACAATTCTGGTCCAAGTGCTTGGTCGGACAGTCGTGCATCGTTTGCCACTAACCTCACTGAGGCAGAGGCAGAGGCATACACTCTGGCGAATTGGATTGGGAATACCAATTGGCTGGACATGGATACTTACGCTCTTGTCCCATCTTATGACCTTTCGGGGGGAGCTAGCGCGACGGGAACTTCGACCAGCTCTGCGACCACTCCGACTGCTACCTCTACTTCCACGGCAGTTGCTACTTGGACTCACCCAGCTAGCGGTACAACTCCTCCTACTGGCGCTGTTCTTGTCAGTCCTTCGGGAACTATCAATGGCTCTTACAGTAATCTTACTGATGCCTTGGCCTCTTTGCCCGATGACACTTCAACTCAAGTTATCTTCATTTATGCTGGTACCTACACTGAACAGGTTCCTAGTATCAACAGAGATGGCCCAGTCATGATCATTGGTTACACCACTGGAAACCCTGGCCAGAGCTACGCCGACAATCAGGTTACCGTTACCTTTTCTCGGGGTCTTTCTGTTTCGCCCTTGCCAACAGGTCACTCTGATGCTGAGACTGCCACTATTGCTACCGCGTCCACCAAAATCGCCTTCTACAACATCAACATAGTCAATTCAGCAAATCTTGATGGGTCAGAGTCCTCCTACGTCACTCTGGCTGCTTCCATATATGGCAATCATATCGCGTTTTACGCTTGTTACTTTCAAGGGTGGCAAGATACTCTCTTGACTGGCGCCACTGCTGGATACCAATACTACGAGTCTTGCTACATTGAAGGTGCCATCGATTTCATTTGGGGATACTCCAAGGCCTATTTCAAGGGCTGTACTATCGGGTCCAAACGTGCCAAGTCTGCCATCACCGCTCAGAGTCGTGCCTCTGTCAGTGCAATTGGTGGTTACATCTTTGACCAAACGCTTTTCACCGCTGCTGCCGATGCCACTGTTGACCTCACAGACACGGTTTACCTTGGTCGACCTTACTCCAAGTACGCACTCGTCGTGGTGAAAAACTCCTACCTTACAGATGTCATCAACCCATCCGGATGGAAGGTCTGGTCTACCTCGGATGCTCGGACAGACTATGTTACCTTTGCCGAGTTTAACAACTCCGGCCCTGGTAACTGGGAGAATAACGAGGCTGCCCGTGAAGCATTCACTTACTGCACGCTTTTGACTGAGGATACTTACTCGCTCGCGACAGTCATGGATTCTACTGACTGGATCGATATGACTTACTGGGATACTATCGATACCCCGACTGCGGTCTCCGGAATCTCAAACACTGCGACACCAACTGCTACTACTGTCGCTACTGCCACAGCCACGGCTTCGTATGATGGAACTACTCCTCCCTCCGGTGCCTACATTGTGTCCAAGACCAGTCTGGGGAACGGTACAACTACTTATGACACCATTCAAAGCGCGTTGGATGCTATTCCCACCTCTTCCAAAATTACCCCCACGATTTTCATCTATCCCGGTACATATGAAGAGCAGCTTACTATCAGCAAGCCAGGCTCTGTGATCTTCATGGGCTACTCTGAGTCCACCTATGACTATTCTAGCAACCAGGTCACCATTCAGTACAACCATGGTATCGACACTGGTGCTGATGAGTCTAACTCAGATGGTGCTACCGTTTATGCTACCGGCAATTACTTCACAGTGAGTTACATTTCGAAAGCTTCTCTGAGACCATTCTAAGCTGATAATAAACAAAGGCCATGAACATTAACTTTGTCAACAACAATGGAACCCAGAAAGACATTGCGACCTTGGGCTTCGCTGTCAAGTCGAGCAAGTATGCCAGTCTTTACGGTACGTGACTTGTATTATCTTTACGCCCTCAAGTTGACCACTATCTAATGGATTTTAAATGTAGGGTGCCAAGTTTCGGGTAACCAAGATGCCCTATTGATCAACGGTTATCTGTTCATGAGCAATGGCTATGTCGAGGGCAACATCGATATGATCTGGGGAAGTGGCTCGGCCTACTTCCTCAATACTACCATTTCGCCCAACGAGGATGGCATCAATATTTCTGCTGACAAGCGCACTTCTGCCGCCACTGCTGGAGGGTTCGTCTTTGATCAGTGTACTATTGTTCCCTCAACCGGCGCTGGGACTATGTCCAAAATCTCACTCGGTCGACCTTGGAATCAGTATGCTCGGGTCGCGTACATCGATTCTTATCTTGATTCCTGTATTCAAGCCGCAGGATGGAACCAGTGGTCTACTTCCAGTCCTCAGACCAATGGAGTCACCTTCGCGGAGTATGGAAACTCTGGTCCCGGATCCAGCACTGCCTCACGTGCGTCATTTTCTACCCAGCTTAACAGTACTGGCGTCGGTCAGTTTGAGCTTGCGAACCTTTTCGCTACTACGTCTTGGATCGATTTCAATCATGTTGATGGGAGTCCCTTCGTTCCAGGGACGAGCACTACTACTGCACTGCCAACTACCTCTTCCAGTACCACTACGGTCTTGACCGCAACTCCGGTCACGGTTACTACCACCGTCAATGTTGTCACTACATCTACGGAGGCTATTTATGCTACCGTAACTCCGACTGACAAGACTTCGACTGTGAAGTCCACTGTGACTCTGGCAATTACCCCTGATGTTGTTTCAAAGACTACTACCGTCAAATCAACTATCACTTTCACTGAGACGATCACCAAGGCCGCTTCGACCTCCACAGAAACTTCAGTTGTGACCGTTGACGTCGGTCGCACGATTACTCCGGACCCTAAGACTGTCACTTCGACTGACAAGATCACCACTTCTATTACCGTCTCAGTCTCCGGCAAAGATTCTACTAGCACAGTCAAGAGCACTCTCACAGAGACTTCTATCATCACCGCGGCCTCATCCACAGTGACTAGAACTGACATTCAGACCACTCTCAGTATCAAAACAACTTCTGGAAAGGCTGGAAAGGCTACCATCACAGACACCGTGACTGTTGGGAGTGGAGGAACCACCACTACATCCGCAAAGGCTACAACTGTAACTCTCACTTCCACGTCTACTAAGACTACAACTAAGTCTGTGACAACCACAGTCGCTTGCACTGCAGCCAAGGTCAAGCGTGAATTTGGGGGCATTATTCCACGAGCTAACGCTGCTACTGTCACTGCCACTGTTTACAATTCCGAAATCGACTATGTCACCAAGACTTCTACCACGACCATTCCTGTAGTGACCGACTATATCACCGATGTCACTACCAAGACAACCTCTATCAAGGCCTCTACCGTCACCAAAACAATCACTTCCGTGGCAACGAAGATTTCTTCCACCACTATCCCAGCCAGCACCACAGTCATTACCACTACTAAGACTACCTCTATCGGCAAGACAACTACTCTCAAAGCTTCCACTGTCACCGATATCGTGACCTCTCTTGTCGGAAAGACTTCGACCATCACTTTGCCCGGGTCCACTATCACAACCACCAGCCTCAAGACAACCACGGTCAAGAGCACGACCAAGCTTCCTGCGACCACCACCACTATTACCAAAACCACTACCGTGAAGAGCACTACCACTCTCCCAGTCACTACTAGCACTGTGACCAAGACTTCCACTGTTAGCAACACTCCTTCAGTCACTATCACGGAGCGTGCTACTTCTACCAAAACTAAGGTCGTTAGCACTACTTCCACTAGTACTGCGACCGTAACGAAGACAGCCAAATGCTGACATCTTCCATTTTCTTTCGTTTTTGGGTGGCTTTTGTAATTTAGGGTTACTCACATTTCTTTGTCTCAATTTCTTCATGTATTAATTCGTTGCTTTATATCTGTAAAATAAATCCTATTATGATAGAACTTCTCAATTGAATCTTGCTTCAAAGCATGTGATAAGTTCTATGGCTAGACTGATACAGCTAGGACTAGATTTACAGCTTACACTTTTAGGCGCATCACGCGGTTCCTCAGTTTTCAACTTTTTTTGAGCATTTTGAAGAGTATAAAAGGTAGACAAGAATCCCAAAAATACATGGTTACACAGTATAGATGTTACAGGCATGGAAGAGAACATCTCTATCCTCTGCCCTGATTTCCGCTTCATATAAGAGCAATCAGGCGTTCTTCTCCTTCTTCTTTCTCTCCGTGATGTCAACGTAGACATGTCCCAGAGGGCCAGCCTCTGGGCTCCATCCCCCATGCTCCACTCTATATTTACTGTTTTCATCAATTGTCTCAACCAGATTATGATACTCTCCTCCACGATTCTCCCAATGAAGCTCACAAATCTTGTCATCTCCATGAAAAAGGTCAAGACGTCCTTCGCTTCCACGACGACTCTGGGCCCCGATCTCGCCGATGCCACCACCGCAGATACTGATCTCATCGATCTCTTCTTCGGTAAGGGACTTGCGGCGGTCGTCAGGGTTGTAAAACTCCCCGCTATGGAATGTAAGTAGATGTAGTTATCATGGTCGGACAACATAGGATGATATGTACCCTTCAATCACAGTGTGGTGCACCGAGATTGCATCTTTGAGATGATCCCGAATGTGGAAAGACACCCATTGGGAGTTGTGGTTGTTGAAATCATTCATAGTGAAGATGTTTGTTTAAGTATTTGTTCAAGGTAGACTTGCTGAACCATAAGAATGGTGAAGAATCTTGCAACAATGAGCTAGGAATCGTAGCTTATATAGGAGGGATTTCCCCCGCATTCCTAAAGTTGCGGGGATTGCCTGACTCCATGTCGTGTGATGAATCGACGATGTCATTATCAACCCATTATCCACGGGGATTGGATGCGATGATCATACAATGGGTCCGTCTCATGATGCAATTGGCCAATGGGGAGATCATCCGGGATCCCGCATTCTGCCACACAACGCCGCCTTAGACTGCCCTCTTCTAGCATCTTGAGAACAGGAATAATTTCGTGTTGTATATCAATGGTTGGGAATTATTGTTTGCTAGGAGTAATATTTATTGATTCGGGACAAATTATGTATTGTCGGGGGCTGAGCAGGGGGTTCAATTGTACTACGATTGAGCATTGAAGTTGCGCTGCCGATCTCGGTCTGGAGTAGCCTCTCCAATAGGCCAGTATAGCCTCTATATATATTGGGGCTAGAAACACTGCAGTCACAGCTCAACTTAAAACCACTGGTTTCAGAATTATAATCGCTCCGATCAAGTTTAAGACTAAAGTATCTCATATCTGTACTACTATTAATATATTGGAATGCTCAATGCCTATTTCCCGCAATATCAGAATTTAAGTGAGTAGATGGCTGATAAGAAATACCTACCTAAATAAAAGATAAGCCACCTCCTAGATTTCATTCAGCAAAGGATGTTCAAGGTAACCAGATGCCTTGACGATAATTTTCGCACTTTCAAGAACCCTTTCTTTGCTATTACCTCTGGTGTCCTGTCCTGGGAATGCACCATGAGCATCCTCAAAATCGAGGTCTTGAATTGCTTTCCAAATATCATGAATAGCATCTGGGGGAAGAGGAATCTATGATCATCGTAAGCAAGGTACAAATCATACCAAGTGGCGACTACTCACAAAGTTGGGATAAGACCACATAAAAGAAAACGAAGATGTCCCGGGCGAGCGATTCACGGTGTAAAGGCCGCTGGGAACAAGCATAATGGTGTCGGCAATGAAGAGCTTTTTGACCGACTTCCACCAAAGGACTGAACTCCCAGGAAAATGGCCACCCGTCTTAACGGCGATTATATCTGATTCATCTTGACTTTTTTCTGGTGATGGAAGACTAAGTCGTTGCCCTTTCCACAATTTCAGTCTCTGACCATCACCGCGATTCCCTAGCCATTCTTCATCTTCTGCAGATATATACAGGTCGCAGTTAAAGGCCTCAGCCCATTGAATACTGGTGGAGAAGTAGTGAGGATGTGAAATCACAATAGCACTAATTCCACCAAGTGAGTTGACGTGTTGAATTGTTTCTTCGTCAAGATAGGTAATGCAGTCCCACAGAACATTTCCATTAGCTGCACCGCCAAGACAGAGGAAGGCTCTCTGGCCAATACCTAGCTTGGGAGCAGTGTGGATGGTGATTAGATTGGGACTTTCTGGGTATGGAGTGAAAATGTTGTGGTACTTCTGGGATGAATGCAAGCTCTTGAGTGTCGTCCAGGACTGTCTAAACAGAAAATTAGTTCTTAGCTTGGGGAAATTCTGGTGATAGTTGCAAAGCCGTCAACACGGGGTGAGGGGAGAAGGCGGGAGGGGGAAGAGGGGGAGTTACCCAGTTGGAGGTACATATTGGCGTGGATCATCACAGATCTTACATGAATTTAATCCTGCCTCAACTTCGTACTGGACCCCACAGGTTGAGCAAACCAGAAGGTCAAGAGTTGAGAAGGACATGATGGACGACTAACAAGGAATAAAAGGAGCTGCTGTGGTGAAAAAGAAAGTGATGAGTAGCAACTAAGAGATCTGACTATTTTAACTAGTGTTGTTTATGCATGACGTAATCACAAGGGTCTACAAAACAGCCGAGATTACAGTACTTGGGATGCTTCAAATGAAAATCGATGGTTATTATTAGTTGAGATATTTGGCCTAAAAGAAACTTTGAATCGGGGGGGATAACAGGCCCAGTTTGGTTCCTCAGAAACCAAGGTCTCGGTAGGATCTCGATTACAAACGGCTAACCTTACTAATTGGTTGTTGAGCCAGCCCCGAGCGAAGGCGCTGTATATCTTTTGCCTCCGCAACCGCCAGTCCACATTCAAGGCCGACAACGTCTAGCAGCCCAACTGTCACGACAAATATTTTCGTGATAATGGGCCGAGTGCACCCACGCACCAGAACAGGCTGCTTACCGTGCCGTCAGCGGAAGAAGAAATGCGATGAGGCGAAACCGCAATGTCGAGCGTGCACGCGTAATAAGCTGCAATGCGCCTGGCCACCACACCTAGTCCGCATATTTGGCCTTGACACCGAACAAGTAGAGAATCACAATGAGCTGTTTTCTTGCGAGGAATCAGGCAGTCCAATTGAAACCCAATCGAACTCTTTACTTCCCGTGCTGCCTGCTGCTTCCACTGGCCCCGGCACAAAACCAGAAGGTACAGAGCAAGTGACTAGTAGGCGAGGAAGCTCTCTCCTATCTTGCAATCTAGAGTGGAACTGGTTCAGCACTATACCAGTCAGCACTCTGGTCTCAGAATCCCCGATGCTTTTATCGCACTACCTCGAGGATACAGCTCCCAAATTGTCACCAGCATTAAACATACCTTGGGTAACGTGGATAATGCCCGTCGCCTACAATGATGGTCTCCTGATGAATGCTATTCTGGCTTTAAGTGGAGGTCATCTTCTGTATAAGCTGCCAGATAGCCAGGATATTTGCCATGCAACCCACCGCCATTATTCATCGGCTGTGAGGTCCCTTCGCCGCATATTCAACGACGAAAGCATGCTATCGAACCCTCTAACTCTCCTTCAAGTTACCTTGGCTATCTTGATACTTTTCCATTATGAGGTATGTTTTCGTGCGATGTAAGTCTTTATCGATCTTACTTTTGCATAGGTTGTGTCCGGACATGTGGACGGTTCCCCGTTCGTGCATCTCCGAGCCACTCGCCAGCTGGTTTCGAATTTGCAAAATGTATCTTCGCAAATCTCATCAGTGGCTGAAAGAAGATTATATGGATTCGTGAGAGAGGTCTATTCATACATTGTTTCGTGCAATAGTATCACTCCATTCAACATGGACGGGAACCGAACCCTCGTTTATGACTCCTCTTTACAAGGATTTAATGACTTAGAGAATTTGGGCGCATTTGGCGTGATGTTCAGTGGCGGTCATGAGATCTTCGAGCTCATATCATCGGTATCTATTCTCGCTACTAAAGAGCCAACCTTGTATCGCCAAGAAGAATATAGGCAACTGAAAGCCAGAATAAGCACTTTGGAATTCCCATCCAAAGAAACCGATGCAGATTTACGTCCCGGGTGCAGTCAGACCTTGGAAGTGTGTCGCCTTGCCTTGCTGGCTTTTCTAGAAACTATGAAGTCACCATTTTCAAAACATGACATTGATCGAATACAACAACTACAGCCTTTACTTGATGTGGCAGTACTGGAACTACCCCAGCTTTTGCCGTCCAAATACTCATGCATTATGATGTGGCCTATAATAATTATTGGATCCTGCCTGGTGAAGAAAGACCAGCGTGAACTGGTCTCGCATATGCTTCTGCACAATCAGTATGGGATGAAGAACACGGGTCAAGCGCAAATGTTACTCGAGTTACTCTGGAGTGACTCCGATGAATATGCATATGGGCCTTATGGGCTTGGACTATTGATGAACAGGCATAAATTGCATTATGGGGTTATATGAACATAATAAAATCCTTGATGTCACTACAAAATGCGCATAGCTTCATGTTGTTGCCTATTCCGAATCAATCAATAACAGTGTCACTCAAATTCCAGGTGTGTTGATCATGGTGCTTGGCTCAAAGGCCGTGCTTGATCGATATCCGCGGCTACAGATAAGAAGGGGTTTCTCCACAGGTGTACTGGCTATAAATGCTGCATCTACACAGAGGTATCTCAACACAACAATTTATCGACTTGAAACAAAAATGGCGAAATCTTCTGAACCCAACGACGCGTACGATGTGGTTGTGGTCGGAGCAGGTCTCAGTGGCCTTCAAGCGGCGCAATCAATCCAAGCCGCGGGTTTCAAAGTATGTGTACTTGAAGCCATTGACAGGGTTGGTGGGAAAACTTTAACTGCCAAATCGTGCGAAAAAGGTTTCAACGACTTGGGCGCATCATGGATAAATGATACCAACCAGAGTGAGATATTCAAGCTGTACCAGCGGTACGGCCTTGAGACTGAGACTCAGCGCGCCTGCGGCGATACTCTTATTCAGTCAATAGAGGGAGATGTCGTGAAAGTGCCATACGGCCAGCTTCCAGTGTGTTTGTGTCCTCCTTCAATGAAATTGAAATAATCTCACGGTTATATTCTAGGGGGATCCGGATCTTCTACTACGTCTGCTCCAAGCATTTCGAGACGAATGCGCCTTCATCAGCCTGGACAGCCCGACCGAGTCATCGCATGCCAAGGAAATTGATCAACTCACCTTCCGCGATTTTTCAATTCAGATCGGGAAGTCTGAGGAAGCTGCCGCTATTGCCGATGTTCTCTCAGCATCTTTACTCGGGGTGGAAAGCAACGAAGTTAGCGCGCTCTATATGCTTCTCTACTTCAAAAGTGGCGCTGGAATTGACAACATCATATCGGACGAGAGGGATGGTGGGCAGTACTTGCGATGCCGACAAGGTAATCCATTCCAGCGATGAGTACCCATAATATATGTCCTAACTAACAATACGAAAGGCAACCAGATCATTTCTCGCAAGATGGCTGAAGACTTAGGCCCTGGCGTCGTCTTCCTGAATATGCCAGTCACCACCATCGACTATTTGAAGCGAGGACATTGTACATTGCATACCCAGAATGGGAGGGAATTCAAATGTCGCAAGGTGATTGTGTCAATTCCGACCAGCCTATACCACAGAATTACCTTCAACCCATCGTTGCCGGAGAAGAAGGTTATCCTAAGTGAAACACCACGACAGGCTGCTATACAAAGGTAATTTACGTTTTCAGCGAGCCATGGTGGCACAAAGCTGGTCTGTCCGGGGTGCTAGATTCCGAAAAGGGCCCCATCGTCTTCTCGCGGGATACGAGTATTTCCGAGGACAATCAGTGGTCTATTACCTGTTTCCTGACCGGAGATCTGGGACGGAACTGGTCCAAGCTGCCTCGGGCCTCACGTCACCGACTAGCCTGGGAGCAGTTCAGCCAGAGTTTTGGCAAATTCACCGAGGTACCTCGGCCAGCCAACACTTTGGAAATGGAGTGGACCAAGGAGACTTTCTTCCTGGGCGCCCCTTGCCCGATCACAACCCCGGGGGTTCTCTCAGCTGTCGGGGACGAGCTCGCCTCTCCTGTCGGTGATATCCACTTTGTTGGCACCGAGACTTCTCGTGAGTGGCGTGGCTATATGGAAGGGGCTGTCCGCTCTGGTCTGCGAGGAGGGGCCGACGTAGTGAAGAGCCTTGAAGGCACTGCCAGTCGTCTTTGAATACGTATTTATTAGCTAGTAGCTATCCAGGACTCAAATTTTATTTGTTTTTGTATCCCAAGCTAAGGATCTTCTGATGCAATTATCAAGTCGTTGTCCACTTTACTACTAACTCGATTCGAATAACTTCTGGTATTAGCGACATAGAATCATACCTCCAGTAACAGATAATACCATGACCAACATAAGTTATTTTGAAATTATCATTTATCATACCTATGTAGGTACATTTGACCTAAACATGACGTTTCCGAAAAAGGATAAAAAGAGTAGCCAGGAAATATACCATGTTTTGGTAATGCCATTTTGCACTAACGAAGCCTTCAATGCTAGCTATGATACAAAACATCAAATTATTGAGGCGTTTTATTGTCACCCAACCATTTGGGCCAAGAATCTGTCTGAAGAACGGACCGAAACCGAGGAAAACGTCACCCACAAATCCCCTGATCACTAGCGCGCTTTGAGGGTGGAAGTGACCTCGTGGGCGGCGCGCTCGCCCGATTGTATAGCGCCTTCGAGATATCCAGGACGTTCCTGCGCCGTTTCCGTTCCCGCCCAGTGCAAATTCCCAGTCGGTTTATGGAGCATTGGTAAAAGTCCGTTTGTAGTACCAACGAGGGGATATCCCAAATACCCGCCTCCGCAGAATTCGTCCAATTGCCAGGACTTTTCATACCATTCCACTGGGTGTAGAACCCGATGTCCGAGATGTGGGGCAAGACGAGATAATAGCAGTTCGCGACGGGCTTTTGAGTCTAGCTCGTCAAGTTGACGTGCTGGGGTACCGGCTACTAAGAAGCATAAATGCCCAGGGCCTCCGGGAGATGACGAATCGAAAACACCGCACGCAGGATCGTCAAGCACAAGGAATTCCCCGCCCAGTCCCTCTCGCCAGAATGGGTCCTCAAAGACGGCGATTGCTTTGTAGACGACACCCATGCGGGTATTTTGTTGAAGTGCAGTGCGTTCGGGTGGCATTGACGGATCAAACATAATGCTTTTCAACATTGGCGGTGGTACAGTAATTATGGCTTTTCTAGCGTGAAACTGCTCTCCTGATGCTGTATGCACAGTCACTCCATCGCCGTGCTTGTCAGACACGCCTGCGACCGACATGTCGGTCCGGATTTTTCCAGACAACCCTTTAGCCAAATAAGATGTAGTGACGCCCATAGATTCTACCACCAAACTGTCTTGAGCCCCGCCGTGGGTACCTAGCATCGTTGGCAGACCTCCGGATAGAGGAATAGATTTCGCATAGCTGTAGATTGAAAACATGCCCAATTCCGCGGTAGAAGACACTGCCACGAGGAGACGAAGGAGTTGTCGGGCAATTTCTAAAGGAATGAATGTTGTGATAGCTTGATCCACCGAGACTCCGATCCAGCTCTCCGGGACATAAATCTTGCTTGCTACTTCGAGAAATATGAGAGAGGCAATTGCGAGAAGGCCTGACGGAGAAAACAGAGACACGGTGTGGCCGTCGCGCACAATTGTCGGCAAACCGCGTGAAAACGTCTGATATGTCGTTCCTCCGGCCTTATCTACCAATTCAGTGATACGATGATGTCCGTGCCCAATCCATTGCCCTCCAAGGTCCAGATGCGAGTTGAGTTTGGTAGTAGCCGAGTTCACTCTACCGCCAATGTTGGGTGATGCCTCAAGTACAATGACATCGATCCCTTGGCGATTCAGTTCTGTAGCGGCTGTAAGACCAGACAGTCCGGCGCCTATCACAATTACTTGCGCACGATTATCTTCACTCATCGTGCTGCAGAATGGTTCAGTTATCCAGAGCTGTAGATAGTTCGGAAGAGTGAAAGTTGTTAAAGGATTCGGAGCCACGTGCGACCACAATATTATGGGTAATGATGGTCTTATAGCTAAATAAACGGGTGTGTAGGGAGATGACAGCAGGTCTCAATAGAAACTCGTCAGAGAAAAGTGCAAAGTTTTGGTTCATGACCTCAATGACTGCGGGGGTCTATTGCCACTCGTGGCACATGGTGTGCCTAGTAATGGGATAATGACCCAAATAAGCAGGCAGAGACTATTCGATCCGCTGAACGCAAAGTCATATCTCAAGATACAGACCGTTTAGCTAAGGTAGCTCACGAATAAGTGGGTACTGCTCGCTTGTTGTAGGAATGACCGATTGTCCAAGAAGGGGCCCGCGGCCTCCGAGTGGGACCCGCCCCGGGTTTAATACGATAAGCGCGGCTGCAGATAAGAGTCGGGGAATCGACCCCAGTTCCCCGACTCTTCGGGGGGTTCCTAACTTCCAGGGGCTTTGAAGGGGCTCTGGGCACCTCTCGTTTTGCATTGTTTGTATTTCTTTGTTCTGTTTACGCTTTGTGCGGGTACTTGACGCCTCATTTCCTTTGTTTTGTGTGATCAATCAATCAATCAATCAATCAATCAATCGATAAGAACGAATTCGTAGGCCCGATCAGGCCTGTTATACAGATAATCCTATAGCATAAGGATAGACTGTAAGATAATGTTGATGCTCTAGCCATAGGGCTTCGACTAATCCCATTTCCAACCAAGTTCCTCAGTTTTCGAATATACGAAAGGGAGCCTATTCACAGATTATTACGGGGGACACTGATCTTCCAGGGAGAGTTTCTTTGGTTCATGGTGAGCTTCTTTTTCACGACCGTCGGAAGCTAGATGCAATACCTACCAACGGCCTTTTGTGGAAGTGATTGAAGTCAAGCTTTGAATATCTAGATAATAGCCTTCGGCCCTGATCCATTTTCATTCAACTTCTCATGTCTATAACTGCAAGACAAAGTAATCTTTCCGCCTTTGGAAGTGGAAAACTGCCGAATCCAGACATCGCATCCAGAGCTATGTAAGCGAGGGCCTTCTATATATGAAAACCAAGAAAATATACCCCCACACACCGAAATCTTCAACTGCCGAGGATAGAATTTTGAACACTTGAAGAAGCACCTTCAAGCCAATCTACCAATCTACTAATCAATATTAACTCACAGGGACCAGCTATGTGATTGGAAGCTGAGATGGCAAATACGGAAGAAGATACTGTATGGGCTCCGAGGAGACAAAACGTATACTCGAACAGGCATGTATTGGTAGATTAGCGATAGTTGCCCTTTTGGTCCGACCGCTGGGCGTTAATGAATTGTGTGTGTGTGTGTGTGTGTATCTTGCAGCCAAGTGAGCATCAGTAATACACTAATCTTCCTCTTCTTCTTCGTCAGGATATTGCACCAGTACTCCATCCAGGTTCCTCAGCTCTTCGACGGCGGTTTCATCGAGTCTGCATTATAAACGTTAGATAATCTATTCGGAAATACGGAGAGCACACATACTCTGCACCAAATATAATAGGGGGCAAAGATTTAGTGGAAGGATATTCCGAGCTGCCAGTATATTTGTCCAAAATGCTTCGGCTATATCAGCTGCTCTATTGCAAAAAAAAGGGCCAAAATTGAAGTTCCGCTCACTTGTCAACATTTTCTCTCTCATTGTCCCACGAATCTGGGTCTTCAAATCTGATAATTACTGGCTAGAAAATATAAGTATTGTTCAAAATTAAGAGGCCTCAGGAATTCACGACAGCCGAACCTTTGCCATAATATAGTTTCCAGAGAATATTAGTGGACTATGAAAGTTTGGGGAGGGTGAGGGAGTTCTAAAATGGTAGAAGCAGCATCTTATAAGTAGTCAGAATCGGGAACTTATGTAGTATTGATTTACAGTATGATGGCGACATAAGAAATCTGGGTACAGAGTCTTTTGCGTCATACAATTTAGAGCGCATCGATTTTCTGGGTCCAATTATGTCACCCTACATCCAGGTGCTGGTGGCTGGCTGAAGTATCGCACACCGCTTATTTTCGTAATGTGATTCGTGGTCTCGGGGGTCCGAATCCTGGAAGTTAGCCTAAGTGGGTTACCCCTCACATTGTACATTGCTCAGAAATCGGAGTGATTTTACGGGGTCTCAAGGGATGACAGCACCGAGCAGGCAAATTGAATAAGCTCGCAATCATTTTGATAGACGCAGCGATGTAGAAAACTTCATACTGTCCGGTCCCTCATTTTCTTACTTTTCTTCACATTATTGCTTTTTGTACAATATAGACAGGATATCTGTGATGAGCGCTTCACATCCTGAGGTTCGAACAAAGACTCAGGCGCGGGTGTGAGTTCTGTCAACTTTGCCATGTTCCTTGTCGGCTGAGTCATTTTCCTACATTTTAAGCCACTTATACTTATGAACAAGATCGACAAGAGGTGCATGTTCAATGGGCCATATTTCGGTTTCCGGTTTCTCGTAACCGAAAATTCGAGCAGGTGGTATTCCGCTATGCGTGACAATTTCGATTCTCATCGTGATGATATGAGAAAATAAAGCTCACGTTGTTTATACAAGTCAAAATAGGTGCTCAATCCATCCGTAATATTCTTTTTTTGCCGGATTCCTTGTATCTTGGGGCGGGTGGGCCAATTCGCCCTTTCCTGGCAATAAGGGAGAGAAAATTTGACTGGTTCTTTCAACAACTGTGCGATCATGGATAAACAATTACATTATTAACACATTTATCAACAATTATCTGGAGGATATACTATATAACTTATATAGTGTCAGTGAAATAATAGTATTATTTCACTGACGCGGAATATTCCACCAAAGACACCAATTCCCGAGATGTCTAATCGGTTTGAATGTTGCTGTATAATTAGTACCCCCCTCTCAGAGATATTAATTAAGTCAATTTGCCTTTCAGGCTATAACTGTATATTGTAATCTATTTTCTTATCAATTGAGTGTTTTCTCCTTCCGCACATCTAAAGACGAAGCACGCGATTTCATCTCGATAGAAATTAGCTGCCAAAACTTTATAAGAAAGTGACAAATTGTATCCCCTCTTGGGAACAGGAAGAGCCTCTAATACATATAGCAGTTGCCGAAAGAATAAATCGCGTTGTTGTGTTAAAGATAGCGCTAGTGAAATTAGCCTCCGCTGTCATACATTGTCACAACTATGTGTGCTTGAAAATTTCTTAGAAAATCACCAATTAAGGTCGAGTTCCCAGCGACAGCCTAAACATGGAAGCGTATCTCGAATCTCTGGATATTCTTCCCCTAGTAGAGTGCCCTCCACAGAGGCGAGGTATGTCCGCGCGAACTTTTCAAATTGATATGCAAATTAATTTAAGCCCTTTGGACTCGATAGAATTGAAAATATCGTCTCAGAACTGCTAATTCAGATAGAGTTCCGGTTCAGCAACCGAGGTATATCGTCGGAGAATACCCCTGTTGAAAAATGTATAAATGAACGGCATCCGAGACTTAGGTCTGCAACATATGTACTAGTAGTATACAATAGCTTTTAGCTGGAGGGACAGTCCTCACACTGAACACCACTTTCGCCCGCATTCAGAAAACAAGAGCCGCCACTGCATGATGCATCACAAGTATCCATATCTTTATAGCTTCCCGTCTTGCAGACTGGAGTAGTGGGTTTCGCAACACATCCACTGCACACAACCGTGGAATTTGTGGGACTTTGCGTGCAAGTGCTCTCATCACCACCACAGAATTCCACACATTGATGCAGGTCCTCATAAAGACCGTCGACGCAAGAAGGAAAAGGCCCTGAATCCATCAATGACCCTACACTTGAGAGCATTACTGTGTCATCCATCGGAGGGTCGAACGTTTTTGAATCAAGGTCAACAGGCCGCTCCCACCATTCCGGAGGCGCACCAAGGTAAAGTTCTTTTATATCTGCTCCTGCGATAGTGGGAGTATCTGAAGTGGATTTGTCTTTGACCATTGGGGCAGGTGGACTATCCAAATGGAAAATCTGTTGCAAATAAACGGCGAGAGCGGCGAGGGCCCAAGATTCTGCATTGATAACGGCATCCTCCTGACTTACTCTTGCTAGGTTGACTATTGCTCTGGGATCCCACTGCCAGTCAATGCACCTTGGTACTGAGACAGTATTCCTCCAATGGTAAGTCTCGTGGAAGAGCGACCGAGCTCGAATCGGTTTCCAGTAGTCGATAGTGCGCTGTATCACCGGATCACCATCTGCCGCCTGAACCGCTGTGGAAAGCGAAGACATTCTGCTGCTGAAGAAAGTGGGGCAGAAAACGACATAATGCGCAGACCAAAATTTTCCAGGGTCGTCCCAAGTATACGCTGATGTGGTAGGGTTAGAGCATGGGAGCTTTCCACCCTTCCTCTTGTTCTTTGGGACTTTGCTCTCATCAAAGTAGAAATAACCGTAGGTATTGACAGGTGCTTCGCCGAAATGGCCGTGGTGGATCTTATATTGTCTCTCGACATTTCCTACCATGAATAATGTCAGTATAAATTCAAAATCTCCAGGTTAAACTTTGAAAGCCTCATACTCATCAATGGTGCTGGGACTGTTACAAACCCACTGTAATCAACTTTAGCAAATCAAAATCCAGAAGAATACAGAAACTGAGAGGTTTGTGACATACAAATCGTCTTTGGAATTACTCCCAATATAAAGAGTCATAGTATCCTGCCACTTGCTATTCGGAAACCATTCATAGTGTCCTTGGGCCATGATGGAAGCTTCTTGCCATGCTTGGAGGACAAGCTTCTTCTGCGCGTTTGTACAGCCGTACATGTATGGATTGATGGCTCCCTGGATATTTGCCGGAGACGTAGCTGTAACAGACACAGCGGGTGCAGTAGAGGAAGAGGTTGGTGGTAATGTCGGAGTTGATTCAAATTCCTCCAGATCAATAGCCCATTCGACCACACCACCAAGATTCTTCCCTTTGTACAAATTCGTTCGACTTTTGCGAATCTCTGCGTCCATAAATGCAACCCACTGAACTGAATCATAGACAAGAATGTTACTGTCACTCTCTTTGTCCACCCAAGTCTTCGCGCTGCTGTCTTTTTCGATGATTTCTTTGATCTCCGCGTCGGCGAGAAGGCCAGCGGTGCCGGTACAACAGCCAGGCTTTGCTCCTGATGCCTCGCCGGTGTATTGGCACATAGGCCCTGTGCAACCTGCCTGCGTCATTTGAAACGACCTTCCATAATTGCTTAGACCAACGACGACCTTATTAGAAGCCACTCCTGCCTTGGTGATCATAGAAAGGGCATCGAGAGTCTCGGTCAAGTTCACATGAGATCGTAGGCAGCTTCCCAAGGGGCATCCAGGGGTTGCCCATGGCTTGTCGAAATCCCATTGTCCGTGCAAGTCATACGACATATACACCCAATAGTCAATAGAAGCATCCATCTTACCAACAGGATATCCTTTGAGATACCAATAGGATGCCAGAGCAGCCACCGATATACTCCGCTCGCTTACCTTTTTTCGCAAAACCGCAAGGAAGGCAGAGTAATCTTCTCCATTCTGCTTGCTTCCCTTCGGAATTCCGGGAATGTCGGACTCACCGGGGTATTCCCAGTCAAAATCAACGCCATCCAGATTCCACTTCTTTAGGAAATTGGCCACATTGTTCGCAAATGTCTCCCGATTCTCTGCTTTCACGGCTTCACGGAACACATTGTATGTTTGAGGATCGGTGCTGAATGCCTATCCTGAAACAGAGGTCAGGTGTCAAATGATTACGAAGATTTAAATAAATAACGGTTCTTTTACTTACCACCGAGAGAGATCTATCACAACATCGATCAGTAAGCCAACCTCATAACTCATTTTGAAGAACTTACAATGCGCTTGACTCCCTTCAACTTGACAAATTGGTTGAATGCCAATCTGTATGCTTCAATGTCAATATTGAAATCCCCAGTCAGGTTTTCAAAAGCGAAATGGAGATGGGTATATTTTGATGTGTCGATCTGATTCATCCCCATGTTCAAACAGGGGCGATCGACATTGAATGCCTCGAAGTAGCCTATCTTGCGGAAAGTGCTAGGTTCTGAGGCATCATTCACGATATGATTACTACAGTTCGAGATACATCCATTGGTATCAGGGGCGGCGGTTCCAGGTGCACCAGATCCTGTATCAGTGCAATAGTCTTTCGATATCCTACATTGTCCCCAAACATCACAATATGAATTCAAGGGACATGGATTGAGATCTGCCAAATTAGTCCCCTTTTTAGGCCGTGCAGTGCCTGGCACTTGAGGACCACAGACAGCATTGGCAACAGATGCAGGCATAGGAGGAGTTCCCTCGCTGAGACAGATGACTGCGCCAGACTGCATGTTACTGCACCCTGTCCAGCCCCAAGTATTTTTGTTGTAGCTTTCAATTTTACTGGGCGTTATTCCATTATTCGGTCCAATCACCGCACATGTGTCGTCGGCATTCACTTTGTACGTAGCACAGGAGCCGTCCGAGTTCTTACTAGGGACGGGCAATCCCCCTGGGCCGCAGCATACTTTCTGACCCAGTTGAAGATTATTGCAAAAGCCTTGTCCCGGATTGTATTTATAGAAATCTTTGAGTGAAATTCCACATTTGGTTGCCAGATTTCCACAGAGGTCACCATGTTGGACCTTGGTGGTGGTACAGCCAGCACGGGCTTTGAGCTGCGAGGCCTTCGTCGAATTGACGGGAGATGATTGACCATTTGAAACATTTGTCCTTGGAGCAACAAGTGGAATAGTCTTCACACTCCTCTTCTCCTCGTAACCAGAAAAGCACGTCCCATTTACCCAGTGTTGCATGGCATGTTGTGCTGTTGCTAATTTTGAGGGTCCAGTTCCGGCTACAACACCCAAGGTATAACCATTCTCGCAAACTTGTAGCATTATGGTTTCTTCAGAATTCGAATCTTTCAGGTAGGCCATGAGCTCTTCTAGCAATGCTTTCGCCATGATATCTTTCTCGACACCAGGTCCAGTATGAACTGCCAGTACTGTGTCAAGATGGTATGCGAAAAGAGAGGACTGGTACGAATGGCTAATATCATAAAATGCCACCATCTTCTCTGCCGCCTGAAAGGTAGACGTGATATTGATCCGCTCCTTAGAAAGAGAGTTCCATGCTGCGTGAAGTGTCACATCCGTGTTACTGGTAAGACCTGCGGCTTTTGCTTCTTTATTCGATTCAAGCAGGAGTTCAGAAGATGTGCAGGCACGAATAGTCTTGGACAGGTCAGAGTTATCAATATCCGTGAAAATGGCGAAGTCCATCACCATTTGAGCTTTGCAAGTTGCGAGGAAATCAAGATTATGATATGTCGTCCAGTTGCCAGGATCATTAGAGGAGGAGTCACAAAGTGATGGACATGGCTCGTGGTTCCAGCCCTCCAGCAGCTCTAATCCCAGGCTTAGAGGGATAAGTGATGCCCCTATCGCTGCGCACAGCATAGAGCATTTCGCCCTGATCAGTCTCATTCTTCAGTCCCTGTTCAGGAGGCCAAGCAAGGACAGAAGTTCGAGAGAGAAAAAGATAACAATAGAAAAAAAAAAAGAAAGAAAGAAAGAAAGGATCAAATGTCAATAACACTGGTAATAGGAAAAAAGAAACAAAAAATGATCATGAGAAGTATGAAGGAGTGTACAGTTTGAATGTCTTGTTAAAAGAAGGAGTGTAGAAGACCGGATAGTCCTTGACAAGACATTCATGAATCATTGGAAGGGCGGTAGTCAACAATTTATAGCTTTGCTTTAATTTAACTGTCAGTACCAACAGGCTTTCAATTTTGTTAACTGCACTTGAGAGTCGCAAGATATCTGTGAGTTCGAATCCAGACCAAGCTCCATCCTGCATATGGCTCCATCTATGCCTAGTTCATGGTCCACACTTCATCCTTAATGGTTTTAACTCTTAATCCCGGAAGACAATATCCACTACACTAAAACCTAGATCGGTTCGATGTCACATCGGAGATTCGTTTAAGCAATTAGTGCAATATAGTCAAGCTTCAACCTCAAATTTGCCAAGATCAGGGTACAGTTACCTAACCCAAAGAATATCACGCAAAGAGTAGTGGCACCAAGAACTTCGAATTAACACATGGGATGACTAGGGCTATAGTATTCGTATTTTTCGTAATCTCAAGGTGGAATTGAAGGATGTCAAAATAAGCGAACATAAAGTCCATTGGAAGCTCTGTTTCATGCTACTCTGAGTAGTATGAGTTTGGTATAGAGCAGACCTAGGTCCTGATTTCATACTATTTTCGCTCATCATTCGGAATGTACCGGAGGGATTTTGGGGGCTACAATAATGCAATCCACAATCTACATTAGATTGTGGATTGCATTGAAGCTAGTACCTCGCTATACCTACTACTAACTAACATCCGAGGTAGGATGTTAGTTAGGAGTGTAGGTCTATCCAGAATTTCTGTTTGATACACGGAAGAAAATGACATTCCGCGTTATGTAACTCTTGCTGCAGGTACAGCACCAAGGTTCCATTGCTTGAAAAATGAGTATGCACTATTCTGTGCTATTTTCACCCTGCATATAGTAGCGTCCGGCGGTTCCGGGCTATAATTTCCTGCTTGGTAAGTTTCATTCGTGGCATTGGTCGGGGCCAATTGATACTAAATGAAATGTGTAGACGATATATGGCGCAACGCAGTAGTAGCAGATAAATAAATAATAGTCCGGTTCTGCTGATATTAATTCGTGGCGTGGGTTATCAAAACAATCGGACAATAGAGTCGGTCCGTATCACGTGATCGGGTCGTTATTCTCAGAGCAGCTGTCACCCAGAACCCAGAACCTTCATCTTGCGAGTACAGACATCTGTCCTGGTTCCAAGATGCTTCTTACTTGGACATTCTCATTATTTGCCTTCTCGACAATTTCTTGTCATGCTCTCCATGACTGTCCCCGTGATCAGTGTGAAACATGCATCCCTGCCGACGTGTTTGATGCCCCGGGGATCGGGTTTGATTTAACGTCGTCATATGGGTGAGTATAGCTAGCAGTGTTAATTAATTAGCCAGTCTAACACTCGCTGCTTCTAGCACCTCTGCCGTACACTACCACAATGGCACCGTCGTCGAAGTTGTCCAGTTTCAGGGCAAGCCTGAGTATCTAGAGCTAATGACGCGCCTTGCAAAAGGGGGAAAGCCTGTGTTAATTGAAGATCAAGGAGTTCTCGAAATGATTTATTTCAAAATTTTGACTTTTCTGAATTCTTTCATTGATCTCCCTTTTCCGGCAAGAGCTGGGTGGCGCTGGTTGAGTAAGAAGCTCGATCGTCCTGAGAAGGTAGACGACATAAACGTCATTGGTGAGATGCTTTGGGCTCTTAAACTCGCTACAGAGAAGCACATTCACCAGGATCTGATGAGGATTGCCATCACAACTCCTGAAATTGACAATTTAAGTCCAGAGTTGATCAATACTGCTCTCGAAGAGCTAGATCTACGGACCTGGACGGGTGATTGTGGATGGTATCCTAAGCGTCTAATCGAGGCCGATGCTGTTTATGCCGCTAATGGCCATGGACTATGCAAAAATTACTATGATCTATGGCAATGCTCTGAAGAGTTCGAAGGAGCCCGCTCTCCGGTGATTCTTTTCGTTTCCTTTACCCGACATCTTTTATATACCAGTGTTTTCATACCCAATGGTGGCGAAGCTCTATTGAGCTGGGCGTACGATGAGACGAAAGCTTTTGACTTTGATTTGGGGTTGGATCGGATTCTTGAAGCAACTGACCATGACCAAGAATTACTATGGGCTCGTATCCGTGAACAAATTGCAGGTTTTGCTCGCCCTTCTAAGTTTCGAATCACCGATCTTCTGCTAGCTGGCGAGAGTATCACAAACACTATCTTTTTGGAAAATTTAAAAGAAGCCTTGGCTGGGCTTTCGGGGTTTCATACTGGTTTTAATGGAGACCCCTTTGCTTTGATGGGATCTGCCCATGGAGAGGAATTTATGAATTTGACTTTCGCGGCTGCTCGAGGAGCAGCCTTGTATGCAAGGAGGAGACAACAAGTACAGTGTGACTGCTCAGAATTGGGAGAATGTGAAATATCAAGACAAAAAGAGCGATTGGGTGGTCAGCTAAAACTGGATCTATGATTGAAGCATACTTTTGTCTCCAATCGTTCATTTGATACATTAAAAATCAACCTTCCTCTATTCAATACATTCTCATCTGCGTATCTACAGTAGTAGAGAAGGTATTTTGGCCATATACGGTATAGCATACTGTATGCCAAAGGTGATTGTTGGCGGTAAGGAACTGGTCCGCTCAAATCTTGGGATATATCTTCAGGAGAGAGATGTTTAGAAGATACAACACTGAGAGTTTGATTGAGACTTTCCCTTTGCCCAGTCAATAAGCACCTTCATTACCCGCTCATGGCCATTTCGTGAGGCCCATTATAGTGGTGTCTGACCATATTCCACGTGTCTTGACTCTATATCAGTACCCTGTTCGAGAGGAACTCTAGTAATTCCCTTATGTCTATCCCTTGCCGCCTATAAAAGCGGTGTCTGTCTATAATACTTGCCTTTAGCCTCTATATTAGTACAGTTCTTAAGTAAGAGTATTACTACTAGCTTATAGCTATTCTGTGCTGCCTATGATAATAGTATCTGGCTATTCTCTGTCTATTCACTCTATATTTATATCCTTTTTGAGGAGAATTCTAGTAATTCCTAGGTGTCTATTCCTTACTGTCTATAAAAGTAGTGTTTATCTATAATACTTGTCTTAAGTCTCGATTTTAGTACTCTGTTTAAGGAGGAGGATAACTACTAGTTTATAACTATTCTTTACTGCCTATAATAGTACTGTTTAGCTATATTCTTTATCTTTTGACTCTAGATTAGTGCTCTCTTCGAGAAGAAGTCTAATAATCCTCTTTTGTCTATTCTATACTGCCTATAAAAGCAGTATCTGTTGATAATCCTTGTCTTTAGATTTAGTCTCTGTCTCAGTATACTTCTTAAGCAAAAGCAAAACTACTCCTTTATAGCTATTATATATAGCCTATAATAGTAGTGTCTAGCTATACTCTTTATCTCTTAACTTAATATTAGTACTCTTTTCGAGAAGAAGTCTAATAACTCCTTTATACCTATTCTTTATAGTATATAAAAGCGATATCTTATTATAAAATACTAGATCCTAAAAAGTACTATTCTTAATAAGTATCTTTATTACTACTGCTAAGCTATTCTAAGCTACCTATATAAGAGGTGTCTGACTACTATTAGACCTAGACTCTATATTAGCTCTCTCTTTAAGTAAGGCTTTAATAACAGCCTTGTGTCTATTTTCTGTAGCCTATAATAGTAATATTTATCTACTTCTAGACTTAGACTCGATTTTAGTGTCTCTCTTAAGTAGGACTTCTACTACTGTGTTGTGTCTATTCTTTACTACTAACGATAGTGCTATTTAACTATATTTCTGTTCTTTACCTTTAAGAAGAGCAGATTCTCTGAGTAGAAGCCTTATAACTTCTATATATCTACTTTATATAGCCTATAATAATAGTGTGAAACTGCTATAAGACTTAGAATCTATACTAGTAGTATCTCTGTTAAGTAGGTACTTTACTACTATTATATACCTATTCTTAGCTATAAAGGATAGTAGTAATCGATTATCTCTAATCTATAACTTTAGGTTAGCTCCTCTCTTAAGTAATAGCTGTACTACTGTATTATGCCTATAGAGTACTACTAATAATAGAGGAGTATAGCTAGTTCTAGACTTAGGCTCTAAATAAGCACTCTTTTCTAAGAGAAGTTAGACTATAAATTTCTGTCTATATTGTGCTGCCTATAATATTAGTATTTAGCAGTATTCTGAGTCTTAGGATTCTAGATTTATACTCTTATTGAGTAAGAGCCTTACTACTACTTTGTGCCTATTCTCTGAGGCCTATAATAAGGGTGTTCTTTTTTAATTATTCTCTATATTAATATAGGCTCCTATAATTAGTAGTATCTTAGTTGCTATTTTATATCTAGATTTAGCTACAGAATATAGAGCTCTATCTCTGAAATAGTCTATAGAGTAACTAAGTTTAATATTTAATAGAGGAATATTAGAGTAGAGATTGATCTAGACTTCTAGTAAATAAAGAGCTAGACTACTAGCTAGCTCCTTAATAAACTTAGAGAAAATATCTAAAACTCCTATATTCTAGTAGTTATCTAGGTAGTAAGTGATATATAAGAGAGTATAGTTTGTAAAGAAGATTTCCTAGAGATACTGAATATAATTATTAAAATTATACACTGTCTATAATTAGATATCTAATAGCCTCTTCTCTAAAATCGTATTTATAGCTAAGAGTATAAGACTCTAAACACAGATAATAGCTATATATCTGTTTACAGAATCCTCGATTATCTGAAATTCCGAATTCGCTATATATCTATTAGAGCAGAGGAAAAACTCGCGAACTGTTTAGTGTATAATTTATACTATCCTGTTTTCTGTAGATTTATTAAGTACTCTATAATATAGTCTGAATTCTAAGAAGTTCCCTCTATAACAAACGATCTGTCGATATAAAGAGATATACTTTCGAAATATCTGATTAATTAGCTCGAATTTCGAGTGAGGGCTATCTAGGATAGTAAGAGCTTAGAGTAACTTAGGTACTATAAGAGAATATTTTATAAAGAGGATAAATTAAAATATTTTTATTATATCCTAGTGATTTAGTCCTTCTCTTTCTATCCTCTAGAATATATATATTGTAGTGGGGATTTACAGTTTAATACTGGAATCCCCTGTTATATGATTGAGGCCTTAGCAATAAGGCTGTTCTGCTAGATTATATTATATTATACTACAGTTCTGTATACAAAGATAAGTAGTTTGTGTTCTGTTAGTTCTAATTAATAATTAGGAATATCCTAATTTAACTGCGAATTCGCGATTACTATTTTTTTCTGAATATATTTTTCTGAGGTTTATATTAAGGTAGTAGTATAGTATTTACTATATATAAGGTTCTGTTATTTATCTAATTTTACTTTTATTTTATAGATTACTAATTTTCTGAATATATTTTTTTGAGATTTATACTAAGATAGTAGTATAGTATTTACTGTATATAAGGTTTTATTACTTATCCTATTATATCCTATTTATCTTATTCTATTTATCTTAGTATTACGACTACCTATCTCTATCCTATATACTTTATATATAGTAGTTTTATCTCTTTATAATCGATCTATCTACTTAATAGACTACTATTAAGTATTTCTATCTTTTATATAGTATCTCTAGAAAGGCTTAATTAATAAGAGTAGCTAAAAATAAAAACAATTCTATTATAAAAAAAGTAGGTATTATATTTAACTCTGAGAGAATATAAGGATATTTAAATATATTATAAGAGATAAAGAGTAGCTTAATCCTAGATAGGACTAGTCTATTAAATATTTAAAATATCTATAGAAAAGATTACTAGAATACTACTATCTATAGAATATATATATAAAGGCTAGGTAGACTAGGCGAGATAAAATAAGATAAAGGGATCAGGAGAGGCTTAATTATTACTAAGAATAGAATAAAGACTGATTCTTAAAGAAACTCTAAAGAATCGAGGGTGATTCATAACTAAATACAAAGAGAATATTATATAGGATAGCTAGGGTAAATAACCTAAGCTAATTAAGTCTGTTTAGGGAATATATAAATATTTCTCTATTACAATTTATCTCCTTTCTGTAAAGGCTGGGTAGACTAGGCGAGATGAAATGAGATAAAAGGATCAGGAGAGACTTAATTATTACTAAGAATAGAACAAAGACTGATTCTTAAAGAAACTCTAAAGAATCGAGGGTAATTTATAACTAAATATAAAGGGAATATTATGTGGGATGGCTGGGGTAAATGACCTAAGCTAATCAAGTCTGTTTGGGGAATATATAAATATTTCCCCGTTACAATCGGATTCGGCCCTTCAGGTGAAGGCCTAAAGTGGCGGCCCGCTAGGGCAGCGAGCCGCCTAGGACCGAATCGTAGGCGCTAGGTGACCGCGGCCATACAATATCTGTTGTATGTTTTTGTTTTTGCTCAAATTTCTACTACACAATTTGTATAGTAGAAGTGGTTCTATAGACCCTAGTAGCTAGAGTGGTGATTACGATATTATACTCTCCTATATAAATTCTATTTATACTTATAGTATGAAAAATCTAGTATATTTTTATAGCTTTAAGTATAAGAAGTGTCAGTAAGCTTATTACTATAGAACAAACATACTTATTTTAAGGGATAAACAATAATATTCTACTAAGATAACAAGCCAGAGAAAGCAAGAAAGAGAGAGAGAGAGTTATAAATATTAATATAAACCCAGGTTAATGGGCGGTCCGCCGAATATTGCCAGTTGGTGGCCTCAGGTTCTTATCCACATGCATGTTGTTACAGACAAGTAGGGACTTACACCAATATAGTAGACCCAAGATCATACTATTGTCTTTAATAAGCCAAAGATTAGACCTAAATGGCTATACTCGGAAAGTATTGCGCTCCCAAGGGTATTATTTTGGTGTCTACTAACCCAGAAACTATCAAATTCGGAATTCAATGCTTTTTGAAGGGGAAGCAGATAATGAAGAATCTATTAATGTTGGTGGAATTTAAACTAAACAAATGTCGGAAATAGCGGCAATCGAACGCCTAGGCGGGGGGGCTTGTCGGCCATTTTCTAACTCTTGAGCGTATAAGTTAATTTTCACCCAAAAGCTAAGCCTTTTATTCGCTTTAAACCCTTATACAGAGTTTAAAGTTTAGAGTCAAACCACGCCCAATCGACGTAATATCTGCATTTGATTTTACCCCAGGGCGATATTACAGGCTTTTGCGAGGCGATCCACGTATCTTGGGTCCTTTTTGGGCATGTTAAAGTGGTAAAGTTAATGATCAAACTTTTTAGAATCGAGGATAAAGGAGCCGCAGATTTGGGATCTCGCTACAGGCCCAGGAGAACCCATACGCTTCGGAACCAGTTCGAAAGCCAAATATTGAAGACAGGTACTTACAAGGTTCCAAAAGGCTACTTAATTTGTATCTTGGTCCAGATGTCATGCCAAGCCATGGAACCATTTGCGGGTAGAAGGGATAAGATCCATAGATACTAGGTAAAATTGCAATACTTCTGCCTAGGTAATATTAAAAGTCAAATTCTGTCCAACAAATTAGCATCCACCCTAGATATTCTAGGTAGTCACCATCACGTCAGGATATGGCATATAAGAAGAGCGGAGATTTGAAGAATCATTTCTTTTACCTTAATTTCTCTTGCCACCTTCAAAGTTACCCTAAGTTTCACTAAAAAACGGATGATCATAGCACCCCAGTCCTATTGAATGTTTCTTGATGTCATACAACATGACAACCAACGGCTTAACAGCTGCTCAACACGCCCTTGCGCTTCCTGAAATTGTTCAGGAGATATTCTCATGGCTTCAGGTCTTACTACCAGAAAACCAGGGGAAGGCAATAAAACCTGGGATAAGACGTCTCTTAAGCTGTGCACGAGTTAACCATACCTGGCACTATATTACAACACAAACTATTTGGCGCAATATTCCAATGCTCTCGTACACTTTCACCAAGTATGTGAGGAAGTCACCAAATAGACAAGCACTAGCAAATTGCGTGAGATGTGCAACATATGATACTCTTGAGCTATATGCGGAGAAAAGGTATCTCAGTGGCTTGGAATTTTCAAGGCTACATACCCTTACAATCCAAATATCGATAACACCTTCGTCAAGCTGCTGGGTAGGAAGGCATAAACATAACTATAGCTATATTTCTGATATAGATTTACTACCTCTGATCAAATGTCCCGCACTCTTAAGACTCAACTTATGGCATAAGACTCACAGCATATTTCGGGGCTGTGCTGTTGGTGCCCTCCCTGAAATATGGATGAGATATTTGAGAAGAATTTTGGTAAGTTTAACTCAATCATGCTGCAGCTTCTGATAAATTGACTAACAGTGTTCTACTGGACGAGGTAGTCAATGGCGAAGTTTCTTGAAATTTTCGAAATCTCAGAATTGATCTTGGTCACCCCGAAAAGTCTTCTTAATTTCTTTGTGAGGAATGCCCAAAACTTGAAATATTTGAAGCATGGGAAGATAATCATACCTGGCTACCGCTACACGGAGAATCCTCATCAGTACCACGATATGATAGGATATAGAGATAGTTCCTTGAACTAGATAGGATCCACAAAAAACTGTATTAACAACCTGTATCTTTCGGATTGTTTCTCTGTCTTACAGATCTCCAATTGCATGTTTTCAACTCAAAAGGCTCTTGATGTTCTACTTAGCTATTGATTTATTCTCCCTTGAAACTTCAGAGTTGCTAATATTCTGATAGTTGCATAGACGGCATTGAAAATTATAGATGGATTTATGAAGATGCTATAAATGTTCGACCGTGGGAATCTACTGAAGAGGGGAACATAGTCTCCCACTACATTAGGCAGGTACCTGAATTGAACGACAAGACGTGTGATCAGCCCGGCAGCTCGGCCCCAGCCACTCGAGTTCCCCGATCAGATTGCAATACTGATCAACAGATCATGGAGTTATTACCGGCGGTTAGCCAATCATACGGTTTGCCGATTGGGATTTAGATATGGACAAAGCGGTGTCCGGATCACAACCCTGCGAGGAGTTGAGCACATCATGTATTTCGACCGGCTAAATTGTTGAGCTTAAAATCCATCAATTCATTCATCTCCCCCAGATTTGGTCCCTTTTCCTAGATCTTTAGACCTTAATCAATGATAGTATGAGATAATACTATTCTGTAGCGGTACACAATTTTATGTCTCATTAGTCCGAAGAAATGTTCCGCCCTCAGGTGCTGCTATTAATGTATCCTTGGAAGCATTTGAGTAGGTGTAGTAATGGCCAGTTCAAATTTAAGCATTGTCTTCTATATCTAGGTTTGACTTAAGACTTCGAGATGGCGATCTAAGTTCATTCAATACAATTAGGCCTCCATCGCTATCATTCACTATGCCTACACAGTAGGCTTCAATCGCTATCATTCACTGCATATGTAAATTAACGTTCTCAGTTTGCTAGCTGTTGGCTAGGCTGCTAGATTACTCGTAAGTAGCCTGAGGTAGGCCTGCCAGGTATCCACCTCTGCTACATTAGCATGTACTTCTATCTCTCACCTTCACCACCTCACCTTTCCCAATATACACATCTCTAATTGCATTTACTTGTATATACCTACAAATAATATATGTAAAATACAATTAACGTTTTTAATGTAAAAATGTAGGTCACTGATTCAAAACTTTTCAACCCTGCAACACTCAGGACCGCATCGTGCACATACCGATCTTTACTCAAAAACTTTCAAAGTCTGACAATCATGAGCAATATGAATGTAAGGGTCTACTAAACTCTCTACTTTACAAATCAAGGACTAACATCACAAATGTACAGTTTTTTGAAAATCCGGGTGTGAGGTCTTACGTCGATGACCTGAAAGGGGGACATGAGGTTCTGGTTGATCATATCTATTGCCGCATTTTGCAAATGTTGTTCCCGTGGGAGGAAGGCTTTCTACATGAACGGGAAGAATACCCATCGCCACGCTCCCAGAGACGATCTGATGTCAGCCTATCTGCCATAGTCAATGGCAGACGCAAAAAATTGCTGGTGATCGAGAGCAAAAGAGAGTCCCGTACCAGTAGGACGGAGCCAACACAGACAGCATGGACGACCGCACAATGGCAACTTATCCAATTCTGTGAACTTGCATACAGGGAACAAGGATCCTTGCCGGGAAATCTACCATTGTTTGTAGCCGTTGCGATTGGGTCACGTATCATGTTCGCAGAATTTCGGTTGCTTCGGATTCCAAATCTAGTCGGGAACAGAGAGACCTTCAGCTACACAACATGACAGCTTCATTTGATCTTACTACCCCAGAAGGTCAATCACGCATTCAGTCGAAGCTGCAAGAGATGGCGAGGAGGATTGTGCCGGTTTTGAGATCTCTGCCGTCTCTGAGGCCCCTGAGAAGCCCAGTCAACCCAACTCAAGCTAGCAGCAGCTAACTTTCCGTCCGCTAAGTGTTACAGCGAAAACGGAGCCAATGGGCATATTTTGAAAAGAGAATGAAGCTTTGTTTACAACTGTTTTTGCAATCAAACAATCAAGCTCTTTGCGAGGTGCACTACCTGCTATTTCCAACACGCCATGGCACCCGGAGAAAAGACATTTCTCCAGAGTTCTCGATACTTATCGTGAAGCGATCGACTACGAGAAATAGTCACCCTAATATGAGGACCTGAGAAAGAGGGAAGACACACGAATACATGTTTTGAGCTTTTTATATGTTTAGGGCCAGTGAAAAGAAATTATTTACGAATTCGGTGCGCAAGCTTCTTGGTCTGCCTTCTTACAGATTCAGGTGTTCGTGACCTCTATTCTTCGAGTGGCACAAAATACACGTATACAATTGAGACGCTTCGGCTAAACAACTTTCTAATCGTCTTCTGTTGCGGCAGACTAAACTAAAACCAGGTAGCCATTAACTCAGATGAGCTGTGATAATATCCAAATATGAATGCGCACGCGGTGTTGTAGATTCAACACCAGCCAACTTAGCCCCATCATCCCATAGCCGAAGTGAGACCATCTCATCTCGCAAAGGATCCTGCTCAAATTCCTGGAGTTCTGTGCCCTGAAATGGCCCTCCTTGAAAAGCCAGGGACTTTTGAGAAGCCGAGGACAATGAGTCGTAGTATGCACGATCGACAGCAGTGAGGTACCTAGTCATCCTTGATGAGCTTGGTGAAATGATAAATTCGGATTGGGGGGGGGGGGGGATTGAGTACCTTTTCGCAGCAACGTGGCTATTCACTAGGCGACAGACAGTCTCGCTGAAACCCAAATTCTTTAAATATGCGGCCCCGATAGCTTCGTGGCCGACACGGCCTACATTTTCGCCGCTACCGCGAAGATTCATTCGGGCTTCTTTGGTGGATTCCAAGGGGATGATTTGTCCAATGTCGTGGAATAGAGCTGCGATGACCAGCTCGTCACCAGCTCCTGAGAAATTATTCAGCCATAGGATATTTTAGGAGGGATGCACCAAACACAGACCGGATTTTTGAGCCTGGTGTGCTGCTTGCAAACAGTGTTCGAGTTGGCTTATCGACTCTCCAATGTAGTCGCCTTGGCCATAATGCTCAAGAGCTCTGACTAACGATTCCGCTATTTCAGCTGGCGTTTGGGAGTTCATTATGACTTGTTTTGAAATACACAACAAGAAAAAAAAATGAATTGGTCGGAAGAAAGAGGCGTGGGGAAATAAAAAATTCCAGAAGAGGAGGGCGGGGAATCTTTTATACCAAAAGCTCGGGGCCGGTGCGAAGGGCGAGCCTCCGGTTCCGACACCATTCACACTCTTTCCACGGGTCTGGTGCCAACGAACATTGCGTGATTTTTATTCTTTTTCTTCTACGAATTTGAATTCCTGTTTCTATTCTAACGGTCATTACCCTCATGGGAATAGAACTTTTTTTGAGATATATTGCATTTGGTGATACGTTTATTAAGACTTTCATTTTCCATACAATTACGGCGCGTGCGGTATCTGAAGCCTAACACGCCCTCGAGAACCATGGAACATTTTGGTCTTTACTACTCTCAGGTGTATAATCTCTTTTCCCTTTTCCTCCATGTATACTCTTACATTATTTTCCCATGTCAACCTGGTGCAGATCCTACGCTGCCGACACTGGTTTGGAGTCGACTGTCAACATCGGTGAACCAAAAGCGTAGCGCACTCGTCCCTCCTCGTAGTCAACACCCTCCTTGCGCATATGAGTGGCGGGCCAAAGCTTTTGGCGATCGGCATAGTACTGATCGTGCAGATTTCCCTCTGTCGCACAATTGTAGGTGGCATAGATAGCGCGTCGGTCCTTTGAACTGGTGTTTGCACCACTTCGGTGAGCCAGGTAAGAGCCAAACACAAGAATATCGCCTGTCGATCGCATTGTTAGAGACGAAAGATAAATATAATAATGCTTATCCGGAGGAAATATTACCAGGCTGAAGATCACAGGAAGTCCAAGAGTGCCTTTCCACCCAAGCAGGCTCGATGCAGCGATCGGCTCCGAGAGGAACCTCCATGCGGTGACTCCCATCGACAACTTCCAAGCCACCATTTGCAGACGTCATCTCATCTACAGAGGCGAGAATGGTGAGATGCTTAATGTTTTTAACGTGGGTGTAGGCATTGGCATCAATGTGAGGATCGAAACCGCCTGTTAGATGTATAAGTAATGGATCTCAAGGAGGCCTGTTGGAGATATTGCTAGATCTTACCACTGCCGGCGAGCTTGTAGTTTATCTTCTCCTTGAAAAGAAGCATTTCTTCCCCAGCAAGTTGACCAAGCACACTAGTGGCGCGTTCACCGCGGAGAAAGCTGTCGAAGCCCTCGTGGAAGTTGGCGAAGTTCTCGGTGCGGCACAAGACACGCTCTCCCTTGCCGTTGACCTCTTCATACGGCATCCATGGGACGTCAGAGGTACGAGGTAAATCGTGAATCTCTTGCGACCATTGCTGGAGGACCTTTGCCTCGTCCGGGGAGAAGAAACCACGAACAAGCAGATAGCCGCGCTCTTGGAAGCTTTGCAGTTGATCTGCGGACAGAGAATAGTATGAGTTCTCCATAATTAGTAGATGAATGAAGGTCTGAGGACGAGAAAGAATAAAAAGGAAGGACGCAAGAAATTAACTTGAGAAGTGAATGCGCGTGGTTGGGATCTTTCTTGCGACTCGCCAGTGTTATAACCCATCTTCATCTATTATACCGTCTAGTAGATCGGAAAGGGCCGCCATCTGTAGTTGCATCGCACTTCGCACCGACATCTCATAGTGGAGTCAACAATTTAAAGTCCAGATGTTACATGCAGGCGAGCCTTTTGTTTATTATGGGGTAGACTAAGATGGACTGGGAAAGAAGCCTTTGATTGTTATCTTGTCGCAGCCATCGTGGCAGCCACATGGGGGTGACTGCGGGTGATGATTGGCTGAAGAAGGATGGGGTTTGCTCGGGAAGGATCCACCTGGAGAATCCACCCGACAGGCACATATCTCAACCAATCAAATTGCAGGATTGCACCATGTCTATACTTTACATCGCATCTCATGGGTTGCTGTCGCGTTAATCGCCGGCGGACGGACCCGAGTCTTTGAGATTCCATGTGGAAGTTCGTAAAAACTGCCACGAGTTTCCCCACTGACGATACCCTGTGAGACAGTGACATCTCGCTCTTCACACCGGCTATCGCCTAACCCATCGCGATCCCCGATCGTCGCTCTCGCATGCAGGAGGCGCTCACTGTCATTGGACCTTTCAGTTTGGAACACGAGAGATTCTGCAAGACCCAAGCGAGTAGGTCTAGCCAGTGTGCGTGGAATACAAATCAGACGCTTCTCGGAGTGTTTAGAGTGAAGTGAGAGCTTCCTTTCCTTCACTTGGACCCGGTGTTGTTTCCATCTTCTGCAACTCCTCTCTCCATTGTCAATCACCATGCAGGCATCTCCAAGCGATTCCGTCATGAAGATGGAAGACAAGCACCATGATCGTACCGATGAGTGGGATCTTGAGCAGCCCCAACCAGCCCGCAAAAGCTCTGGCATCCTGAATGTCGTGGTGTCTGGTCTTGCGCTCTTCAGCGATGGTTACAATGCGCAGATCAGTGAGTATAATCCACTGCTCCTTTCAATCTGTTGAGGCTAACACATGAATCTGCTTGATAGTCGGTTACATGGAGCCTCTCTTCTCAGTGCTGTGAGTACATCTACGAATACATCATAACCAAAGGCGTGATGAGAAATGGAAACATCTCATATTGACCTCTTCTACAGGTACAAAGATGGAATGTCTTCAACCATGAAATCCCGCCTCTCCAATTCCTATCTTATCGGAGAAATCTTTGGCATGCTCTTTTTCGGAGTGCTAATTGACCGTATCGGGCGTCGCACCGGTATCGTTGCTGCGACAGCCTTTTTGATCCTCGGAATTGTGCTAGCAACAGCCGCTCATGGAAATTCTCAGCTAGGGTATGACGAAGTGTGATCCAATATTAACTCAGTTTGGCATAGATTTGCTTACCGTTTGTGAATTTAGAATGTTTTGGATGATGGTGGTTGCACGAGGTATCGCTGGCTTCGGCGCAGGGGGTGAATACCCTGTTTGTGCGACCAGTGCAACTGAGGCTGCCGATGAGACGACACAGCTACGGAAACGTCGAGGATTCCTGGTTGCTGTTACTACCGACTTTGCCATTGACCTGGTAAGTATAGAAGAGCAAGTGAGAAATGTGTTGTTCCATGACTTATTTTTTGACAGGGATTTGTCGGCGCTGGACTCATCGCTCTCATTGTTCTCGCATGTTACCACCAGCATAACTCGGAAGGAGTATGGAGAGTCTGCTTTGGTTTAGGAATTGTGGTGAGTTTATATTCATGCTCTGAGGACCTGTCCATGAAATTCGAGAAAATAACTCATCTTCGTCTAGCTGCCGTTCTCGATCTGCTTCTTTCGCGTTCGTATGCTCAACTCTACTCAGTATCAAAAGCATGCGATCAAGTCAAATTACCCTTACTGGCTAGTCCTTCGTCGTTACTGGAAACCCATGCTTGGCACTTGTACGTTTTCTGCAGCTTCCGAACTTGTTGTCTGAATTCTCACTGACTAACCCATAAATAGCTTTGGCCTGGTTCTGCTATGATTTCGTCACCTACCCATTTGGCCTGTTCTCTTCTACCATCATCGAGCAGCTAAACCCGAATAACACCACAGTCCAGAATATCGGATATGGCGTACGTGATATCCCTGCTATCTGTCCTTTCAAAATACTTACTTGTTCGACTTTTTATAGACTGTGATCAACTGCTTCTATCTCCCTGGTTGCATTCTAGGCGGATACTTGATGGACAAGATTGGCCGCAAGCAGAATATGACTCTGGGATTCATTCTCTGGGGTATCTGGGCCTTCATTCTCGGCGGAGCCCTGGGTCCAATTCAGAAGATCTTTCCTCTTTTCGTTGTCATGTACGGCATTTTCCAGGCCCTTGGTGAGATGGGACCCGGCGTATCCACTTTCCTCTGTGCTGCGGAATCCTTCCCTACTCCCCTACGAGGCCACTTCCTGGGATTTGCCGCTGCCGTGGGTAAGGCAGGCGCTTCTATCGGCACAGAGGTCTTCACTCCTATTCAGGATTCCTTCTCATCCACCGAAAAGGGACAGCAGGCGGTATTTGTCATCGGAGCGGCCTTTTGCTTTGTCGGTGGAATCATAGCGTGGGTTCTGATTCCCGATATGTCCCGGGAGCTGGAGACTGAAGATGCTAGATTCAAGGCATACTTGGAAGAGCATGGCTACGACATCAGTCTGTACGGAGAGGCTCTCGTGGTCAATCAGCGCCCGTCCAATTAGGTTTGAGGCTCAGGATTCGCTCATCGATATTAGTGGAAAGACAAAAAAGCGATTTGAAGGCAACATAATGGAATTTCAGAGCCAGCTAGTGAAATGAAAGCTCGCCAAATTAATAATTTTTTTTTCTTGCTCTTTGGGACTTAAAGTAAAAGAAAGAGGCTAAGCCCTCACTCGTCACATATTGTGCGCTCAATCCTGAGGATCATAGTTATCTTTGTCGATCCTTTCCTCTCTTTTTCTTGTCTTTGATTTCATGTCGCCTTGAACGCTGGAAAATGTTCCGCAATTGTGCGATCGAGTTTCTTCAGCACAACTGGCTTCACAAAATATTCGTCTACTCCGGCCTCATTTGCGGCCTTCAGATCCGCGGCACTATCTTGTCCAGTCATGACAAATATTCGGCTAGTAGCCCATTTTCTCCCTTGCTCCAATAGACGTATTTGCTGACTCGCTTCAATGCCACCACAAACTGGCATTTGGAGGTCCATGAGTATTAATTCAATCGGGGCTTGATTATCTCTAACACAATTTGATTGATGCCGAGAAAAGGTTTGAATTGCTTGTAAGCCGTCGGTGGCGGAAAGGTATGGCAACTTTCTTTTCTTGCAGTATGCCTCCATTAGACGGAGATTCACGGTGTTGTCGTCCACGATCAAGGTCAAAGGCCGTGAAGAGTCAGAGGGTGGACTCGCTATATTCAATTCCGCTGGCGCAGAAAGTTCAATTGGAGGAAATGATTGGGACTTCTCGTTCGTATCAGCGATTTCAGTGATGGTCAATTCTGAAAGAGAAGGCAATTTTGATAGAGGAGACTGAGACGAAGGTGAATCATGACGCACTTCTGTGAGATATTTGTGGGCTTTCTCTAGAGCCGAGTGGAGGGTGGATGTGGTAAAAGGGCTGGCAAGGTAGAAAACATTTCTTTCTGTTTTTTGATCGGGATTCATCTCTTGCGAGCCTGGTATGAGACAAATGGCGACTTGCTCAGGAGCTAATAGAGATAAGCTTGCTGCATGCTGTTCGGGATCAGGTGCGGCCTCCAGAATGACAATACTGTCTTTCATGCTCTTCGATCTACTAAACCCGTTGCGCATGAGGAAATTCTCAAATGGATACATTAATGATGAGCTGTCTTCAGCTTTCCGGGTCGTGAAGAATTTAGAAGGGAGTGGATCCAGCTTCATGGGCAATCCCTGTTGAGGGGGTGTGGAGCAATGACAGTCAATCACCTCAAAAATAACTCTGAAATGAGAGCCATGGCCGATTTTCGATGATATCAAATTCACGGTTCCATTCGCAAGTGATGCAAATTTTGATGCAAGTGTAAGACCAAGTCCAGCGCCAGATGAGTGACAGTTCGCTTTTTCATAGGCTTCAAAGATGGTCTCATGGAATTCGGGAGCAATTCCGGAGCCATTATCTTCAATATCGACAATAAGCTGTCTATTGTCTGCGTTGAGTGATGTGGTTACCGATACGATTCCTTGCGGTGTATGCTGAATCGCATTTATTATTAGCGGCAAAAGTGAATCGCGAACCACTCGAAGATCAACGCGGAAGAATTTTGAAGACGTTGTCAAGCCATTAGTAAAGAATATCGAAGTAGAGTATCGTGCATCCCCCTGAACAAAATTGGTGATTTCTGCTTTGAGATTCCCTTCAAGTTCAATTGTGGTATGACTGCCATAATTCCGTTCTGATTTAGCGATGTCTATCCACTTGTTCAGAGTAATAAGATTATTGATAATCGATGTAAGATCTTGTCCTGCCATCTTGATAGTTTTTAGGTATGTTAACGGTGCATTGCTGTTGGTTATGGGCAACTGTTTCATCGGTGATGTCGAATTCGTGGTTTGATTCAACCCATGTCCCTTGAGCTCCTCTATCAGGAGTTCTACCGATCCCAGAATTCCATGTACCGGGGTTCTAAGTCCATGCGAAAACGCGCGCAGGAACTTCTCCTTTGCTTTCAAGGCCTCTCTCAGAAGACGCTGTTGCCACATCTGGGAAATCATATCGGCGCATGTTTGAATGAACCAAGAATCGACGTCGTCAAAAACTAAGTGATAATCCTTTGACGCAACAGCTAGTAACGAGGGCCCAAATGTGCTCTCACATGTAGCAGATAGAATTCGCACAGGTTGGGTCGATGGAAGGGGAGTATGGTTCGAATTTAAAACAAGATCGTCAAGGTAATCAAGATCCTCATATAGGCCGTCCTGAAGGTGGGCTATCGGGATCGAAAAATTCTCATCCAGATCTATGTGTGTTGAGTTGGATGGTCTCAAGATAATTATTGTATCGGGGTATATCAGTCTTAGAATACCAAGGACGGACTCTGCGGTACCAGTATTGTCTTGGTTCCTTTGAACCTCGGTGATGAGTTTAGACATACGATAGCGATCCTGTTGACGTCGAACTCTTGTGCACTGTACAAGATCGGATATTACCCAGTCGGCTAAATGAACAAGTGCTTGGTGTTGCGATTTTGATAAAGGCTCCTTACTTGTCTGCGACGCGACACAAAGCGATCCGAGAGAAACACATTCGGATCCCGCTTGTATTCGAAGTGGAACACCGGCATATGCCCTTAACCCACCATCCTCGACATAAGGACACTGCCGAAATCTCCAGTCTTCCATCAAGTCTGGAAGGAAAAAGACATGCTATACTCAAACTTTAGCAAAGATACTTTTCTCCCACACGACGCCCATAACTTACTCCAGGTGGCTGTGTCACGGTGTGGGCACAAATAGTCTCACCTCGTGGCAGTATGCCAAGTTCCAGTCCAACAGTCGCTAACCGGATATATACATTCAAGTCAAGAATACCGATGACTGCAAAATCCCATCCTGTAGATTCTTGGGCGAGGTGTACTTTTTCCTGGAGCCCAGAGAGAAATTCTGCTTCATTAAGCACATCACGAGTGTAGTACCAAAAGACAGACAGTCGTAGCCTCTCGTTATCGGAGAGGAAAGCACGTAGGTACCGTTCGCCAAAGCCATCCGGTTTGTCTGGGAGCACCGAAAGTCCGTAGGGCTCAGAATTTGGATAGAACGCTTTTTGGACGTCGTCAGACCATTCGCTTATTGGCCGATTTGCATTTTCCGGATCAAAGACTGGCCCCACGGCCTGCGGGCGAGAAGTCGGAGGAGCGTGGTTCGACTTCAGGATCGCGTCGTCCACTCGAGGGAAGAAGGATACCTTGCGGCCACTGCACGCCATGTTCACATTAGTTCGTGGCCGGTAGTGGAATGCTAATCGCAGATCTTGGAGTAATGGAAAGTAGCAGCGGAGACACCGGGACAGTTTAGCAATTTCACGTGATGTGGGGAATCATTATTGCCTTCAAACGGGATTTTTTTTGTTTTCTTTTCCCTTGCCCTTTGCTAGTCGGTTTTTTTAGATCCGTTCTAATAGCCTAAGATTCCAGCCGAGAAACCGTTTCTCGGCTGGAATCTCCGATCCTGAAGTACGGTAAATGGATCCGACCAATCACAGTAAGCAAAATCGGGTGCCTTATCCACACACTTCTACTCCGTACAAAGTACAAAGTACTCAATTATGCCAGCAGAACAAAGCCCCGCTTTCTAACAAGAGCTTGTTTCATAGGTTCTTTCCAAACGCTAAGGCACGAGTAGCTAGCTAGGCAGAGCGGTGATGACGGTGAGAACATAGAATAAGAGCTAATCTCGCTAGCCACTATATACGTACAGCAGCCAATATAACCAGATTTGGGAACTTTTTGCCGATAGGTGATTAATTATTTGCAGTCAACCAATCTCACAATATACCCTGCTGTTAGTGACCATTGATAATGTATCAATGGCCACTAACACTAGACTCATCATAATGCATGATGAGTCTAGTAGAATTATGAAATTACTTACACAGGGGAAGGACCTCTGCAGGGTAATAATACGACCGTAGGGCGCATTTCCTATAGCAGCGGAACAGTTAGATGAACCCGAAAACTCATTGATTTTAATTTTTGTAACACAAAGAGGTGAGCTTTCGCAAATAGAGCGAAACCACACTTTTCTAGCAGTTCATATGATTTCGAAGTAGCAAATACGATTTTCCATCTAACTTGTAAGTAAGATAAAAGGGTTGGCAACGAGGTCAAGCAATCGGTAATGCCTATACTGTGCTACGTGAATTTGCCGCCAAGAATTAAATGAAAGGGGAGACTGGCAGAAATTGCGTTCCTTCCTCTACAGCGCTCCATAGCGGCAACCGGCTCACTAGCCTTGGCAGGGCATTTTGGGTGGGCAGAAAAGGGACTGCCTGTATTAACTCTGTCCAAAAATACTATTATCTTCTATACAAGTCCAGACTCAATTGAAATACCATTTTAATATCTATTTACCGCCTATATCCAGGTCAGATTTTAAGTATCTCCTTCATCTCCACACTGCCGCATCTCTACGTTGGGTATGCTTTAGATGAGCACTTATTCTATGTCAAAACATCGTGAACTCTACCCAGAGTGTTGGTAGGTACCAACACTGCGCAGGTTGGGCTCTTCCCTTTTTTTGGGGAGCTAATATGGCGATCATCACAACGACAATGGCAAAAGCAATGATCAGACAGGAGAAGGCTTTGGAGCTTGTGATAGAGTATTAGATGTGTCGAATACGTGTTGTTGTATTGAAGGAAGATCTAGTGAGAGATGAGAGATGTGTGTGCTGTCACCTGACTAAACATGGGGGCAGTGCTACCTTCAACAGCTTCATCAATTCCCAACAAGAGCATCAGGATAATCACGGGCGGAACACTTATGTGGGTAGTTGTGTCTGGTTGACTCAAAAGCAAAAAGGTATTTTCTGGGATTTTGTGGTAATCGGAGTTTGAGGAATGTTTGATCTGGGGTATGGCACAATTATAAAAGATAACATATAGAGTTTGCCAAAGGTTATAGGCGATAAGGAGCTGAAGACCTTCATAGTGTCGCACGCTTCCCACCTTGCTCGTAAGATCTCGAGATCATTCCCAAGCCAATGGCCCAATCATCCCTCCCAGACTCTTCAACAAGCTGTTCAACGAGATCCAATCTTCGTCTGTATGCGGTGCGTTTCCCATCCATTTTGACTATTCGTCCATGCATCTGAAGACCTTTAGAAAGCGATGTGGCTAGTTCCAAGAGACCTGTCGAGACGAGTAATAGGCAAAGGAGAACTAGATTTCCGGCTGTGGAAGAATTGCCTGCCAGTGCCGCAGCTAAATAAACAAGCACCGTTGCGAATGCAGTCATAAATTCCTCGATGACAGTTTTATCTCGTAGCCACTGACCCGCCGTCACGGCTTTGAGATCATCAACTAGTCCTTGCATGCGGATCCATCGATCCTGGCTAAGCAATATCAACAGATCCCCGCGGACACCTGGTTCTTGCGCACCTACCCAGCCCAACCGACTTCTACGCCGGATGATTATAACGTTGAACAACCGCGCAACAATCAGCATGCCTAAAATTCCAAGAGCCCACCAATCTCCCAACAAGACTATAACCACTATGGCAGCCATAGTTGCTACCAGCCCCGCGATATATAGAAGCCCTGATACAATTCCAGGCGTTTGGGCCATAGTCATTATATCCCCGTTTGTTTTCAAAGAGAGCCGCTCAACAGCCAGAGTGGTCAGTTGGCCCGTCATCCCAACAGACTGTAGAAATCGCACGGTAGCCTCATTTTCGATTCGAAACACATAGCCTGTTGTCAATGCTCCGGTTGCCGGATATTCACCGCGATTCAATTCTACAGCCGCTTGTTGTTGATGGATTCCCGGTGCAATGAAAAGCACATCGAGCAAGGAGGAAGACCCGGTAATAGCTGTCCATTTAGCTATTGATCGTACATCTGCGAGTGCGACGAGCCCCGCTGAATCGAGCTGAATACAGCGAAAGGTTTCTGCAGCTACTGGTATGACTGAACGTCGATAGGCATGCTGCTCCATGTGGTTACCAACGCGATTTCACAAGGTTGTTTATTGTCGTGAAAAAGAGAGATTTCTAGGTGCCGAGTCGATATATCCTCTGAATAGAAAATTGATTCAAATGTTAGCAATCGAGAAAAAGTCAAAGTCGAAATAGTTGAACCAAGAGTTTCATATCCGCGGAGATAAGTTGCGACTTTAGAAATTCAGAGCGGTTGAAGAAAACTCGTGGGGCTGGCTGAAGGTGGGGGGGGTGCTCCATGACGGGTCTATCAGAATCCGGGCTGCCTGAATGGCTTCAACTATTGTCCTGAAGATGTCAAGAGGAAGCCAATCAGTTCACTTGCCCACATTAATAATGTTATGTGCAGATACGAGGAAGGCGCACGTCAGATCGCCTCACTCTTTATGTTGATTCTATTGATGGAAGCCGGCAGTTCGGACATACACCCCTGCACGTTCGGCTGGCGATGTTTGGTTTGACCATCTTCAGAGCAGAAAAGGCAACCGGATGTTTGCCTTTCCATCAACCAAATTGAGTTTGTCAATCTTTTCAAAAGTTCCAGGGATTCCGTTTGGATAAACCTATGCTGCTTAATGATAAACCTATCCTATGTAATTGACCATCAAGATTCAATCCCTCGCCTGGCCAGCGAACTGTCAAACTCTTGGCTCCTCCATAACTCCTCTCTCTCTATTTCTTTTTCTCCGTCGAGTTCACCAAATATGGGGATCCACTGGTCCAGTCCCTTCGAGCAGTTCCCAGCGGGAAGTCCAGTTGCTATCACACAGCAAAACCTACTTCACAAACTTTGGGAAGATCTGTATGGCTGGCTGGTTGCCTCCGATTATGATGACTACTATGGCCCGGCAATTGAATCCCAGCGCGATGTTTCCTCGACCAGTCTAAACGAGCAAAGTCAGAGTCGAAGTTCAAAACAACCACAAACTCATTCGTCACAGCATGGTATTTGGAGATCGCTCCGCGAGTGGATGGGAAGTTCCGAAGGCGATGAGCGTCATCTCGCCTACCTTTCATTCGAGGAAACTGATGAGAACCACCGGAACCGCTCCTTGAAAATCAAAGACAATCGAGAATATTCGCACTGGAGCAACGGATATGGAGCAAGGGAGAACGGAGGTCTCGCTACTCTCATTTCCCAGAATCCTCGGGCTCCTCTTGGCGCAGAAGAGTTGATGTCTCCCTCCGTCGTCGAATCGATCCGAGGATCACCAGCGACATTTCCCCACCACGGTCCAAATAGCATTAGAATTCATGAAACGAAAATATCGGTACCACCAGACAGAAATCTATCCCCGGAACCATTTTATTCATCGAAACACAGAGTCCCGAGCTTGCTAGAGTGGGAACAGAGTTTGCCGACTGATGTGCACAGTTGCCGTTATTGCCAGCTATTGTTTATCGACACGACAACCACGGGTTCCGCAATTGAGTATTCGAGCCGTATCATCAGTCAAAATGAAATTAAAAAGACTGCTGCAGAAGGATGCGTATTATTTCGCTGGCTTCGCCGATCGACGAGGCATCTAGAAGACAGACATGACCGCCATTTTTATCTAACTCTCATTCCGAAAGGATATGCAAGCATGGATCTTACGTCGTTCAAGTTGGCATCCAATGATCACGACGGATTTGATTATACCTCACATGGTGATCTCGGGGTATATGCGGATCCAGGTCAGTTGATTTCCAAGACGAAATTACATATCTTCGACTGACAGTGCCTCGAAAGACGATCCTGCCGCAAGATATGTCAGTGGCAAACCTCTCAACACATTTGTGAACTCGAAGCAAAGTCTTCGATCCTCTCGGAAGTGGCTGGCTTGGTGCCATAAAAACAGGGACCACAGTGCATGTCGCGGCTCTAATCGTGGTTATATACCCAAAAGAGTGATCCGGATCGATGGAAACAAGTTGAGTTTGTATGAGCCATCAGGGAATCTCTCCGACAAATATGCAGTGTTGAGCTACTCCTGGGGAGGTACTCAACCTTACATGACAACTATGAAGAACCAGGTGGAACATCGCGCTTCTATTCCGTTTGACCAGCTATCCAAAACAGTCCAGGATGCCATCACTACTACCCGACATCTAAGAATAAAATACCTTTGGGTGGACTGTCTGTGTGTCATACAGGATGACGACGAAGATAAAATTGAGCAGATCAAAAGATTGGCCGATATCTTTCAAGGGGCATACGTGACGATCTCTGCGGCTAGCGCCAGCAGCAGCCGGGAAGGATTCCTGCATAACCGACAACCTGAAATTGTGTGCATTCCATATAAACTACCTGACGGAGTTTTGGGTGCACTGAACCTATACCAAGAGATAGAGGACGAGCCCATCCACACGCGAGCATGGACGCTGCAGGAACATGTCCATTCTTGCCGGATTCTCGAGTATGGCTCTCAACAACTTCGGAGAATCTGTCGCGGACCATTAGAAAATGGAGAGGCGACATACCGTGAATTTGATCCGGCAACATTTGATAAAAAGATCTGGTGGAACAATCCCAATTCCCACGTTATCCTCACTCAGTACTGGAGGCCGCTGGTGGAGCACTATAGTCGACGGGCTCTTACGTATCCTGAAGACCGACCACTAGCGATACTCGGAATAGCACGAGAATATGCGAAGGCAATGAAAGCGACTTATGTGGAGGGTCTGTGGAAAGAATACATATATGAAGATCTATTATGGCATCGCGATGTGTCTAAAAGACCTCCGGCTCGTAACCCGGGAATTGCACCGTCCTGGTCATGGCTGTCGCTCGATGGCGCAATCATCAAATGGAAAAACTGCGAAGTTGATCTCGAGTCTGATGGATTTGATATCGACGTCTCCCGGCTTTCCGATCGGTGGCTCGGCTACCTCGGCGGTGCTGATACAGGGGTCTTGAAAGCGAAGGGGCATCTACGGGAAGCTCTATGGATGCAGGATTCAGAATGGCTGGTTATTGGAAGTAACAACACACATATCGCGACCATAATTCCGGACGCGGATGAAAATTATCTGCAGGGAAGTATTGTGAAGTGTCTTGGGATGCGCCGCAATAGTCTGATATGCGTCGGCCTGGTGCTGGTAGAAATCGCACCCAATCGATATAGACGTGTCGGCTTTTTCTCAACCATGGAGTATCCCAGCATGGACCCCAGAGTGGCAGTAGTTGAGCAATGGCTTTATAGTAGCTCAGAGCAGAAAATCCAGATAGAGTGAGCCGGATACTATTTCCTCGGTTCAAGGTCACTCCTTCTGTTTGCCGATATACCAAAGCTGGCCTTTACCACCACAGGGCCTGCACCTAGCTAAGAAACACATCCACCGGTGGGTGTGTTTCTTCGCTGAAAACACAATCGGTCTCTGGATCTGTACAATACGGAAAAAAAAAAAAAAAAAAAAAAAAAAACAGTTTTCAGGAGCAAAAATCCTTCAGATAATTGCTGTAGGATGGAATGTCTAATGAGGAGGTTGAAATTGTAACATGCAAGGTCGTGCCTTCCGAAAGTCAGCGTGGAGGGGAAGGGGGGGAACCAAAGCTGAAGGCAACATCAAAAATGAAATCAAAAGTCTTTCAAAGTCCATCTGAAAGTTGGAGATTAATTACACACGCCCGAGCCATGGAAAATCGTCGAAGAGCCGAGTCAGAATCAGGGACCGACTCCCAAGAGCCGTCAGATACTCCCCGCGCTTCAGAAAGCATCCCAACAGGACCATCGACAAGCACGGAATCTACGACGCCAGAAAAGGAATCGACCACCCCACCCAAGCCAGAACCATCGACCATGTCAGACGGCGCAGAAATAAGCCCGTCTACTCTAGAAGCAGCTGGCTATAAGCCAGTATGGACCCCAGAGCTTGGATATCCAGGGGAAATACCCCCTGAGAGCGAAGAGATACTCGGACCAGACTCGTGGCAGGACGATAAGCTCATTGGGCCCCTTCATCCTCGGAGAGCTCTACGGTGGATGGAAAATACCCGATAACTTCATATCCCGCATTGAAAAGGACCTGAATAATACACCAGAGTTGAACGCCGCCTGGAATCAACCGTCCTTATCAACTCGAAACAGCCCGATTCCAGAGCACGTCACGTCCTCAGCGCAAAAATATCGGATTGGCGAATTATTCCCATTCAGTCGCAGAGGGTAGCTACCAGAAAATATCACCGGAGCGAAAATATCAACATGAGCGAAAAATCCTCCAAAGCTTCCAATGGCGCCATTGAACGAAGGTTCCTCCATAATCCTGATCGGAATATCTTATTCCGGGGTCTTTGAGTGAATTCTATTATGTATTTGTTTCACTGCTTGCTTTGTATTTTAGCTCACCCTAATCCAAAAAGAAAAAAACAACAGCCCTGTTTCTTTTAATGAAAAATGGCAAAACACCATAGGGAAGATTCAACCAAATACCGATAAATAGACGGCTCAGTTGCAAGTAGTGCCGGTATTTGATATATCTACAATTAGACCGGTGCACCTGGCTGAGTATGTACCCAAGGGTGCCCGTGGGTAGCCCATGGGTAGGTTATGGCACGCTCGATGCCCATAGGTTACCTATTCTTACCTGGAGACTTATTTTTCTTGATTGTGTTCCAACCTAATGAACAGTGATATTGTAGTCCTAATTTCTTAGTAACCTGGTATATAACTACCTACTAGATAAGGGATAACTTTGAATCTTATTGAGAACGTTCTAATGTTCTCGCAGGTGTTTTGTAAGTTACACATGATATAGCTAGTTCAACTACCAAGTTGGTAATACACAACCACTTCGATATAAAAAGATAGTATAATCTTCCAAGACTTCCAAGTCTTTTTATCTCGCAAAGCTTTGCTGGAATCCATATAAGGTCTTCTTATTTTTACTTCAATTCCTTTTTAAAAATACTCAATATTCACAAATTTGAAATGTTCTCATAATATCGCATTTAAATCTACTAAATTGGTCATGATTGTTATGTGATGGGTATTTCATGGGTACCCATGGGTACCCATAAGACCCAAATTCACACATCTACTTACAATAGGCATCTACCCCAGGCTACCTGTTATTGGATGGGGTAAGATTGGCTGGAGTTTCTATCGGGGTCAAGAACAGACTATGCCGCTGAAGACTGATGTTCACAAATTCCAAGATATTACAAGCAAAATTTCCGAATGCATTGTGGTTTTGATAAAATACAGGACTAATGATGTCAAAGTCGTGATTCTGGGTAGAATCTAAAAAGAGTTCACTATTAACTGAGTCAATGATTCCTACGAATTCTTGTCAATATCCATCATCGGCTCCTATATTAGTTGTCTTGTGCTACATTGATTGAGCTTGAATGAGAGAGTCATGCTGCTTGGCGTCAATGTTTCTATTCTTTTTATCCCTTGTCAGAATTCCTTAAGTCACACGGGAAAATGGAACATGTCATGATCTAGGTGCAGTCCCTGATCCGTCGGTATTGGCAACTGAGAACCAGATCTAACATCAACTGTCCCTGGAGCATGACTAAACGATTGCTCCGAGCCGACCAAACCTGGATTAACTAGTTGCCACGCCCATGCACTAGACGGGGATAACGACAATGATGTTGGTGAGACTCCTGCTACGTTTGTTGTAAATTTATTTGTCAGTCATGTGATGAGGTATCAAAAAACGAATGGGTATCTTTACCATCGAAATCAAACGCAGTAATAAGCCTCATCAAGGTATCTCGACAGCGCTTGATGGTTTCGCTGCCCATGTTCAACCCACCAAGGATATCCATAGCTGTTTCGAGCAGGCCTCGGAGTTCAGGTGCGGAAAGGGAAGATAATTTTCCAGAGTACGCGGGGATCTTTTTGATCTGAAGAATCCCCAGGACCGCGAGGGAGGAGTTGAAAGCTGCGCATGATCAGAACTGAATAAACACAAAAATACGATATAAGAACCAGGGTATCCATACTGTAATAACAAGAGAACCACCAAGCTCCTAGAAGATTCTGATTATTCCTGGAACTAGCCAATATATTCTTGCTGATTTGCAAGACATCGGCACACGTGCGAGCCAAGTCTTCCAGCAAAACAGAACCTGAACTCAGGAGACATTCCGATTGATATTTGTTAGATGATATCATGCCAGGTAGGTCGAGAAATTGGCCGAGAACGGGCCGTAGAATGAGTATTCTGGCACCAAGGACGCGGAGGGATAGTAGGACGCGGAGTCTCATCGTTCCAACTGTCAGAGGGACATCATCGAGCGTGTCATTGGAATTTATTATTTTTAAAGAGGAGGGGAGGGTATCCTGCCACTGAGCTAATTCCCAGCGAAGTTTGGAGATCTGATTGAGGCTCTCACTCAACGGGAGACGGGTACGAATCCCGAGATTCTGGTCATAAAGCCGCTCCAGGGCGTCGCCCATTATGCGAGTCATGGACCTATCAAAATTAGTCAAGATATCAGAAATCTTTCATGCATGCATCCTTACATCATAGCCTCAAAAAAGCAAATGCTGGATAAAGTACTGCTAAGAGGCACATTGCTGAAGGCAACATAGGGGCCAGCCTCGAACTTCACATGGGATAAAGGAATCAAAGGTGGCCGCCCGTAAGTCATGCTCAGAAACCTGATCATCATCAGTATATTCCGCCATCTAACCAATTGCAGAGATGTACCGATCATTTATCACACAACAATACCATGCCCTCCTGCGTGTTTCCCGCTCGATTTGTGACGTGCTCTTGCACTCCATAACATGAAGACCAAGCTGGTATGACCCTTTCACAGCAAGACCGTGTATTGTCCAGGCAAGCGATGAAGATGTGGTTCCTTCAAGGTACGCCTCCATCAAAAGTAATAATTGCACTAACCAAGTTAGGGTGGGAGGAGGTGAAATATTTAGCACTTGGCATACCCATTTCTAGCGAGAGACGACCCAGGAGATCTGATTTCACCAATTTCATCGCCCGTTCAAAATACATGCTGGCCCTTGTGGCCCTTTCGATATTCGGCGAAGTTGCAGTCATGACATTAGTCGCGATGTCGAATATGACATTCAGGGTCCCCAGCCAGGGTCTTCGAACACTTCGAATGCCGTCTGTCTGTAGTTTTCGGTGTGTGTCCCGGAACGTTTCTTCATGGATGCAGGGAATCATCAGATTGACGGTGGTGAAATACAAATGCAGTAAAGAATCTGCTTCCACATGAGGGGGAAGTGCAATTGGATCCACGTGAACTCTGCCCTGCGCTTCAGTTGGGCTTCCCATACCCAGCGGCATTCTCAGAAATGCATCGAAGCGGTCACCGGGTAACTGGCCAATGTCATTAGAAACATCGATATTTGAGATAGGAAAGCTGTCGGTGGGGTTTGCCAGATGGCAAGTGGCATGAACTATAAAGCGCAAGAAGGCCACATTGGACGAAGCACCTTTCGAATTGTTAGACAGGATCCATGGATTTAATTCAGGCAATCTGCGGCGATCAATGGAACTGTACCGAAATACTCTTCCTCGTCAGCTCCGTCTTTCAGTGCCACTGCACCCATACCATCCACTCCATCATTCTGGTCCAATGGCCCTCTTCGTGGAGTGCGTCGGGGTTCATGGTCCTCTTGGGTTGTGCGAGGGGTGACAGGATGCATTTCAGGGCTATCAAATTGCTTTTCTTGCCCCCGAAGTCGCAAGGTATTTTCTATTGCGCGCAGTCGCTGCTCGAGCAAGCTGTTCTCTTCTCTATCCAGATGAGTATAGGTTCAATTGACAGCCTGGGCATATTGACTCACTGTTGATAGCTGCCGCTGTTGGTTGTTGTTACAGGGTGGCCGTGCAGCTCATCATACCGACACTCAGTGTCCATATCTTCACATGTTGAACACGGCTGTGCGCCATCACACTGTGACATCGAAAAGGTCAGCAATCGACGCGAGAATACATGAACGGCGGTCGTATAACAAACACGAGACTTGCGGAGTCGACAGGACCGACATGCTACAGCTACCCTCTTACGTTTCCGACCCTGTGTTCTTGTGATTCGCGTGTGATCGGGGCCATCTGGCGATGGAATTGAATTTCGAGAATGGTTGTCAGCCATGAGAAATTGTGACAATTGGAAGAAGAAAGATGGCCTGAAGGAAACAGAAGAATGATCTGCAAGCGCGGGAGTTGCAGAAGGTGAATGACCCGAGGCCCACTCCCCTTTTGACTAATCCGGAAAGAATCTGGGGAATCCCGAATTTCTAGGTAGAAGCTGAACTGTGCCCCACGCCCTTTCCAAGGCAGAGATGTGCAAATTGTAGAACCATAATTATGTAAATCTAATCATTGAAATAGTATTCGACGTGAAAATAGTACAAGGGATCCCACCAGAAACTGCTAATTGAAAAAGAAATGGGAGGTACAATGAAGGACCCAGGATGGCCTTATTGCTAAAGTAGGCCATGGTGGGAGCTAGATGTCGTGAACTTCTTATCTCATTACCAGTCTGTGCAGATGACTCCTCATATAACCCTGTAGGTATTCTCCTAATAGACACCATAATTATAAATAGGAACATCGAGGTGAAGTCACCCAACACATTCGGGTGTGTAAGCGGAAGATAATGCGCCCCACTCTCGGCACTCTGGGGTATCCCGGGGGTATACCCGCCACATCCCCGGTTGTTTGTCCTCTCACCAAACTTGATTCTTGTGAATATTTAATAGAAGGTTATTTCTTGCTTGAAAAAATAGAACTTGACACTTTTCGAATAAGCAAAATGTCTGTTCATTCTCAAAAACCCCGAAAGGACTTCCCAAACCGCCCGCAATTTTCTGGGTTCATGAAACCATGCCGCATAGAAGGAGAAGTTCGCAACCTCGAGGTGTATGGTGAAATCCCAGAAGATATCGATGGCACATTTTACCGGGTGATGCCCGATCCCCAGTTTCCGCCCTTTATCGAGGATGATCCAGTAAGTTCATCTCTATCAATATTCTATTCTTACGCAACAGGATGGCTGAAGTCATAATAGTGGTTCAATGGCGATGGCAGTATCAGCGCCTTCAAAATTAAAGACGGCTCGGTCTCTTTTAAGCAATCGTTTGTCCGAACAGAAAAGTTTGTCAGGGAACGAGAAGCTAATAGAGCATTGCTTGGTACCAACACCTCCTTTCAATCGTCCAAAGGATTACATAGAATTGACTGACAAACTGACCTTGTATTCCTCTAGGTAAATACCGAAACAAGTTCACCGATGCTGTGGAATTCAAAGTCCGCACAACAGCCAATACAAACGTGGTTTATTTCAACGGCAAATTGCTGGCTCTCAAGGAAGACGCCCCGCCATATGCATTGAATCCTCGTACCCTTGAGACAAGCGGCTCGTACGATTTCGAAGGGCAGTTGCCCAGTTTGACATTCACCGCACATCCGAAATTCGACCCGCGCACAGGGGAAATGATTTGCTTTGGATATGAAGCCAAGGGCGATGGAACACCCGACATCTGTTATTACCGTATTGCGGCTGATGGAAAGTTCTTGGAAACTGTGTGGCTGACTGCGCCTGTCCTGGCCATGATTCACGATTTTGCTGTTACAGAGAACTGGGTGAGAAATGATTCTTGTAATACTACCCAAAATCCCTCTGACATTGACTGCTCTTCTTAATCTAGGTCATTTTCCCTATAATACCCCAAGTCTGTGACATCGATAGAATGAAGCAGGGAGGCGAGCACTGGCAGTGGAGCCCGGAAACTCCCTTCTATATTGGAGTCCTTCCACGACAAGGAGCGAAGCCATCCGATATCAAGGTATGTTCCCACATCTTATCTTTCCCATTCCAATATCTCATCATTTTTCACATCTCCTAGTGGTTCCGCTACCAAAACTCATTTCCGGGCCATGTAGCCAACGCCTACGAAGACGAATCGGGCAATGTCGTAGTCGATCTCGGACTGAGCGAGCAGAACGTCTTCTTCTGGTGGCCGGATGAAAATGGAAATTCCCCCGAGCCGAGTTCAATCCACTCTCAGCTTACAAGATTCACCATCGACCCAAGATCCGAAGAGCTTGACTTGACAAACTCAACAGTTCTCCATAACGGCAACTCGGAGTTCTACCGTATTGATGACCGCTTCGCTACCCAACCATACAAACACTGCTTCTTTGATCTCATGAACCCTGCTCTTGGGACCAACTTCCCCGCCATCATGCCTCAGTTGGGTGGTGGACATCCACTTTATAATGCTCTGGCACGCCTGAATATTGAAACCAAAGAGACAGAGGTCTATTTCCCCGGTCAGACACATATGGTGCAAGAACCAATCTTTATTCCCCGACGCGGATCTACTGCTGAAGGTGATGGGTATGTTATGGCTCTGGTGAATAACTATGCTTCAATGTGCAGTGAGTTGCATTTACTTGATACTAGGGAATTCACGAAGACCAAGGCTATCATTATGTTACCGCTTCGGTTGAGGCATGGTCTGCATGGTAATTGGGTCGATGGCGAGGAGCTGCAGGATGAAAATTAGCAGGGATGCAGACTTCATATCCATATAGATTGATAGCACACAATTGTTACTTTTTTTTTCATGTCTCTCTTAGTCTTGAAGCAAAGTTGATGATCTTTATATTTATTCGAGCTCATGTGATGTCAATATAAAGGACGTTTATTCTGATTCTATTTAGACTCGGTATCTTTCTAAGCTAGCCACAATCTAAAATATAAAATTTTCTGTTTGCAGTTGATTTCGATTTTCAGCTACCTGGGTCCAGTGATTTATGGTTCTATCTTCTCCATACCTGGATGCAAAACACAATTGCTGCTGCACTCCCAGTATCCTAACATTTACCAGTAGGGCATCAAGGAACAGGACATTATTATATCATATTGATTACCCCGGGATATGTTTTTTAATCTAGCAATAATATGCCCTATATTGTGTCTGGTAATTGCAGATTCAAAAAGAGCACTTATTGATTCTTTTTCTGGTCCAACATTTCTCCCCGACATCCCCGGGACCCACACAAGTTTCAGGTTACTTGCCGATGTTGGAACTGACCGCGGGTGAGCTTAAGGGCTTCCCCCGGTATCCCCGGCTGTTGGTAAACTATCCCCACAATAAGCCATGGGCACGGCTAGCAGAAGCTTTGTTGATTATGAACACCGAGAAAAGGGATATTAATTTAATAAGTGAGATACGGTGTCCCTGTAGCTCTCTGTGGATATGGCATGACTCTCAACTTGCAACATCGACATAATGGCACCCCAAAATTCCCCAACCGTCAACTCTCAGAGACTGGGAAATTTCTTTGACGACGTCGCCCGCGTGCTCGGCGAAGACAACATCTCCCGCACCCCTTCTCATGGCGCTCTTGAGGGTATCCGGGGTCAAAGGTCTTACGGCGATTCATTTTCAACTTCGGGAACCCACGAACCAAGCGGTGCTGTTAGACCCAGCACAGTGGAAGAGGTCCAGGAGATCCTGAAGCTTGCAAAAAATCACAAAGTCTCTTTGTGGACAGTCTCACGCGGGAAAAATCTGGGGTATGTGGTTGATGGGTCCTTTCCTGCACCAATGTCATCTGCATATTATTAACGGTCACAGATATGGTGGATCAAGCTCAGTCATCAAAGGATGCGTTATTCTAGATCTGCACCGAATGAACAAGATTGTGGAGGTAAATGAGGAGTACGGATACGCCATAGTCGAGCCTGGTGTATCATTCTTCGACCTGTACGAAGAAATACAACGACGGGGCCTGAACCTCTGGCCATCGGTGCCAGCGATTGGATGGGGCTCTGTTTTGGGAAATACCATGGACCGAGGTTTTGGGTATACGCCTAATGGAGAGCATTCGTAGTCTCAGTGCGGCATGGAGGTTGTGCTGCCAAATGGTGAATTGCTTCGAACAGGTATGGGAGCCATGACGGATAACAAAACATTTGCGCTGTACAAGGGGTACGTTCAGAGTTCACTGGCTCGCCCATCGCCTACTCCCGGAAAGAAACTAACTTACCGTCAAAATAGAGGCTTTGGCCCAACTCTCGATGGTCTATTCTATCAATCCAATCTTGGTAAGAGAGGTTTATAGTCTTCTCATCTCCTTAAGTCTCGATCGCTAACAGGAACAGGCGTCGTCACGAAGATTGGCATGCACATCACTCCCGCTCCCGAGGCGTACGCTACTGTCGAAGTGAGCGTTCCCAAGGAAGCAGACCTCGTCCCTCTTATCGGGACTTTGTCAGACCTGATGCGTCGCTCAATCATCCTCAACTCACCTTCCATCGCCAACATTTTCCGCATCGCACTTACGTCCAAAGTCCCCCCAGTTCACGCCAAACTGGCTCAGTACATGAAGCCCAACTCATATGTACCTTATGACGTACTCGAGGAAATCCGCGCGGAGCACAATTGGGGATTCTGGAAAGCCTACTTCGCTCTATACGGATCAGTCGAAATGCTCCCAGCGTTGATTCAAACCGTGCAACGCGCGTTCTCCACAATCCCAGGCGTCAAGATCGAATGGCGCGAGTTCCCCGGATCACCAGGTCGCGCCATCACCACAGCGGAGATTAAAGAAGAAGAGATTCCGCACAGTGGTATCCCGACCCTTGCCCCGCTGGGAATCTTCGACAGTCGATCGGACAAGGGCGGTGCACACGTCGATTTCTCGCCCATCATCCCTCCCTCTGGACGTGAGTTATACGAGTGGTACCTGACAGCGAAGCAACGCACCGTCGACGCAAAATTCGACTTTTTCGCCGATTTCCATGTCTATCCACGGTACGTGGTTGGCATTGAGCTTGTCATATACGCACTCGGCGAAGAGGCACGCGTCCACGAGTTGTGCAGGAACTTGTTGCATGATGGTGCGGAGCAGGGATATATGGAGTACCGCACACATGTGCGCTACATGGACCAGATTTCGAATAAGCTGGACTTCAACAACTTCGCATTCAAGCGGTTTACGGGGCTTTTGAAGGATGTTCTGGATCCCAATGGGGTACTTTCTCCCGGGAAGTCGGGAATTTGGAATGAAGGGGCTTCGTCGTCAAAGCCGAGTGGGCCAAGTGCGAAGATTTGATTTTCCACGCGTCAAAACACATCAGGATAATTCCATTGCGGAATTCAAATGATGGATTCTGGGGCCCCAGATTTGTTTGGTCGAAGCGAGATGGATTCCATACAATTTAAGACTCAATCAGACTTTACTTGGGTAGCGTTTTCGTTATGTGTTTCAAGTGAATGTTATTAGCCACCTTTTTTCTTTTCTCTCATCTACTACATCTTTTGTACGGAAAATAAAATTCAGCCAAGTAAGGGTTTGATGCTGTCATTCGACAGCGGAATGAAAAGGCTGTCGAAACTAACTAAAAGGTCGGCTTTGTGGGGTCTGGACTTAATACACCATGGATTGATGCCACCTCCCTTAGTAGCATTACAGTGAGGAAGAAAATCGGATTTGGGATTATGCCTAATACCATTTTAGGTCAAAGAGCTCCTCGCTGTTGCGTACAAGCAAGGATTTCATCATTTCAAGTTGAAGGCCGGTCTTGGGCTAGAGGCGGATCGCAAAAGACTGGGACTTGTATGTGAGGCTGTTGTGAGTGGAGGTATACTAATGGTGGATGTGAATCAGATTTGTGATATAGATGAGGCCATCCAATATATGAAACAGTTGGCAGATCTCAAGATTTGGTAAGTGATTACGCAATTGAATAGGAACTACTAGTATTGGTGTGACGGTGATTGACTAGGTTGAACAGGTTTATTGAGGAGCGCACATCACCCATTGATATTCTCGGCCACGCTAAAACCTGAGCTGCGCTGAAGCCTTAGAATATTGGGGTTGCAACAGGCGAACACGTCAACAACAGAGTCATGTTTAAGCAGCTTTTGCAAGCGGAAGCTCTTGATGCTGTGCAGCTCGATGCGTGTCGCTTAGCGTCCGTTAATGAAATTCTTGCAGTTTTGTTGATGAGTCTTTGCTCGCACATCAGCACCATTGATTATGTTGCTGTTTCTGGTAAAAAGAGCATTCTGGAATACACCGATCACTTGCATGATGCATTCGAGGCTCCAGCCACCATAACTGAGGGAGCCATGGGGGAACACCGACCATTCCTGGTTATTCATGTGATGTCAAAGAATCAAAATTCGAGGAATTTGAATGTCCAAAGGGAAATTTCTGGCAAACTGAGCAGGGACAGAGAATGTTGAATGACACATGGAGAGGCACGCCCGGGGAGTAAATATCATAGATGCTATGATAATTGTTCAAGTTCGGGCATTTTGTTAAATAACTGAGTCATCCAACCTTACCGATCTATTATCTGTTCTTTCGTTGTCGCCCATTTTTCTTGCGTACGCTTTTTTCAAAGCCTGGATTATTTCCCCGTGGGGCTATGACTATGCTCGTAGTTCACCTACTAATACCTGAGCCTGCATAGGTAGTACCTATCCACTAGAACGTCCAGTAATTTGGCTTATCTCCCATCCTAGTGGTTTCCGAGCGTTTATCTACTGCGCTAGTATCCTCATCGCCCCGCATTCTAGCCTGGATGCGGGGCAATGCTAGTGCTAATGGGAATAACAAAAGCTCCACGTGTTAATTCTCTTTGAATTGCCCTCTCGCCGTTCACGGATATCCGGCCCGACCAAGGAAGATCATCCCGTATAACGAACCTTGTCGAAATATCTGTTCAAGGAATACTTTGCCAAGATTCACCACGAACCCCGTTTCAGTTCTGGCTATTTCGACATGTCAAACACCGCCCCCACTGCCCTTGTCCAACTTCCGTTGGATGAGGACGCGATTCCACGATATAGCGAAGCCGACCTCCGCGAATATTTTGAGTGCATCAAGCTGCCCCCAAAGTATCTGGACTCGATTGTGCTTAAAGACGCGACCCAAGCCCAAACCAAGGAGCATGGCCTTCCCCTGCTTCAGGCCTTAACACGCTATCATACGTGTAATGTTCCTTTCGAGAATCTCGTTCTTCATTATTCCGCGAAGAAGACTGTTACGCTCGATGCGGCGGAACTTTACAAAAAGATAGTTCGCCGGCGTCTTGGCGGCCGATGTATGGAAAACAACACTTTTTTCGGCACCGTCCTTCGCTCCCTCGGCTATGAAGTGCGCAACTGCGGGGGTCGCGTAGCGCGGGCAATGAGTCCTTACCCAGAGGTTCGACGTAATCAGAATATGACTTATGACGGCTGGAACCACATGCTTAATCTTGTGCTTCTAGACGAAGAGTGGTATGTTGTGGACGTTGGGATGGGATCTATGGGTCCTAACCTCCCGTATCTACTACGCGATGGATTTGAGACGACCAGTATAGCCCCACGCCTGATTCGTGTGCAGTTGCGGTCTATACCCGAGACCTACGCGAGAAAATCTGCTTCCGGCATAGGGCTACCGAAGATGTGGTGCTTTGATGTCTGCTATAACCCGGTTGAGGGCGCGAAGCAGTGGGTGCCAGTCTATTGCTTTACCGAGACAGAGTTCTTGCCGCAGGACTATGAAGTAATGTCCTGGTTTACGTCGACAAATCCTCGATCTTTCTTCACCCAGTATGTGATGTGTACGAAAATGCTTATGGATGAGGACAAAGAGGTGATTGTTGGCAACATCACTTTGTTCAAGGACACCGTGACCGAGAGTATTGGCGCAAATCGCACGGTAATCAAAGAGTATAAGACGGAAAATGAACGCTTGCAGGGGCTGGCGGAAATTTTCAATGTTCATCTAACAGAGGAGGAAAAGCTGGGGATTCCCGACGATAGAAAATTAGCTTAAAGGTTATGGGAAGGATAATGAGGCACGATACTGGTGCCACCTTGAAGATTTCCTTGGGACACCATGATACGAGCATGTTGCAGAATATTCATGCCATTCGATTTGAAGAAATGAAAATAAGCAAGTCACAAGAGATAAAGATCTTGGAGTTCCCAAACAGATAATCTACCAAGGATCTACCGGATTCCTACTATTGTTACCAGAATAAGTTGAAATTAGGTATTTCTACCTTCTGCCGGATATAGACTCATATTATGAGATTCTTGAACTAGTATCCGGAAAGAATATGAAATTTCGTACGGAGCAATTTGCACTCTTTCAAGAAATTGGTCTCTTGGATCTTTTGGAGGGTCCACCTCTTGGGCATCGACAAAACGGCCACTGGGGGTTGTAAGACTGGCCAGGTCCAAAATTAGGATGCATGCGGGACTTGCAGTGGGTTACACTAATCAAAGGAGAATTTGCACCAATCTGGATGAGGCCGGGCTACGGCCGAGATTCCTGCATATACCCCTGTTCATCCTGAACTTGCAGGGATCGAAAGCCGTATCTTGGTCCGAGATCACCCGTTTATCGGGTCCATCCAGACATAGTAAGAGGCTTGATTCAGGTACAAGATTCATTTACTATAGCCATTGAAGTCTGGCAGTTCATGGAGGAAAGCTTCTGAGCTTATGGATATGGAGTACTGGGTTATTTCCGCCCTGGACTTCCGATGGCGCGGGCTACGAGCTACCGGTAATTGACAAATTGATTACAACCTAATCATCCATGATTATTACAACTGAGCTTCATATCCTAGTAAAACTTTCTATAGTGCGGAGAATGGTGCACTCGGCGCAACGGCAGATCGGCATAAACCGGGAGATCATACGATCTGTACAGCCACAGCCGCCCCATTATGCTAAAATGCGGAGTTAAAAGTGGAGAGCCGCGAGATCTTCGGGCTAGAATCGAGACTATTGATTTCAAATCTCCAGGGCGCATTCATGTCATTTGATCGTGCATGCATTAAGGTGTTTGAGATAAAGAAGTGATCGTATATCCAAGCCACAGTCCAAAATCGACTAGTACGTCCCGTTCATCGCTTTTTGAATCTAAATTGTGGGAAATACAAGCAACGGGCAATCAAAGGCCAAATTAAAAACTTAGGAGGTTGCGGTTGTTCTCTTGAGGCGTATCTCTAGTCCCTTAGAGCTCGGGGGTAGACCAGCTCCATCGTCGTTGCCGTCAAAGTACAGCCGCCAAGTTTCAAGGCCATTTGTATCAACCGAGATGCCATTTGCCAGTTCCTGTGCTTCGTCCTTTGGGAGTCTGACGGCCAACCAGCCTTCCCAGCCTTCCATTGTCAAAAATTGCTCATCCTTCGTCCAGTCAAAAGGCCCGCAGATGTGACCTTGCGAGTCAGGGCGACCGCCCCAACGCATCTCGTGCGTCTGACTGTCTCGAAACACCCACCTTAAAGTGGGAACTTTCTCTCCGCTAATTGTCACCAAACCAGAAGTGTTGTTTGGCGGAAATTCGGGATGCGTATAATAGCTGCCGTTGAAAGGGACCATGGAAGCGCTGGGATGCTTGGTGATGTAAAGCTGCAGGTGGTCAAACACGACGTTAGTAGAAACCCAGGATCATCATGGCTGATAGAACTTACCCTCCCGTCTAGACCCACGTGAACCTGGGCATTGTGAACTTGCTGGCGCATCGTTGGTGTTCCCTGTGTGAGAGGAACTATGGCCACTAAGTGGCCACGTTGCTTTCGTGACTCGTTGAGCCGGGCCTCCTCCTGTTCCCGACCTCCTTGGGTTGCTTCATTCAAACCAATCATCGTCGGCAGCATTGCCGCCATCATCACCACCCCAAAAACCATTTTCTGTTTGAACCAGTCGTACAAGGGTCCTAGCCCAGTTCCAGTAAATATGAGTATGATGTGAATGGGGTGATAGATGTTGGGAGGTTGGCTGAAAAGTACAAATATTCATGCCTGCATATCGGTTTCTTCTTTGTTGTACGAGCTGACGTCGCTTGGGGATAATTCGATTGAGCTTCACACAAAACAATTGAAACCCACTTCTTGAATCGTATGATGTTTGCTGCAACTAAACCGGGTGGACCTTCGATGAACCACCTCAACGATCGAAGGATCCGAACACCTGCATATTGCATGGTCTAGACACGACCCAGCACCATATAGAAAAGGCCGCATCGGATCGAGCAAAACTTCCCTTTTCTTTCACTCAACTCCTCATCAACCAAAGCAACCACTTATCATACGGTCACGCAAGACTCTCCTCAATTGCTTAAATACCCAAGAGCTCTCAGCAACTTCAAGCAATGGCGGACCCTGTTTCCAGGTATTTAGATATTGTTTCCTATTCCATTCCTCATGTTCAGAAGCCAGTCAGAAAAGTCCAAGCAGAAGCAGAAACAGAAGCAGAAGCAGAGGCAGTCGCCATTGCCAATTTCGTCCGCCAGTGAGAAAAGCGGCAAGTCCAATTCGTCGACTCATACCTTACCAGGCCGAATCTCAATGGAGTCGATTCCCACGGTTGTGACTCCCGAGTCAAAGCCGGAGGCTCCAGTTCTATCCGATCCTGAAACAAGCCCTCCACGCCCAGTTTCCACATCATCCAAATTGGAGACCCAACCTCTACCCCGGCCCGAAAATGCTCCAACGGGTCTGGAGCCTGCTCAGCCAGCTTCTTCGCCCCCGAAGCCACATACGATTGCGCCTTTCAGCCCAGTCACTCCTCCGTATACCCCTGCAAATCCTACTGCTGCTCCTGCCTCTGCTTCTGCTCCCCGTCATGCTTCTGTGACACCTGTTTCTGAGAGCAACCCTGAGAACGATTTTTCTTTCTCAAACAAACCGACGGCTGATAATCCTTTACCATCTATCAGCATTCCCTCTGAGTCCCGTCCTGTTGGCGGCCGTCGCGGCAAGTCCGACGATGACACAAACGGCGCCACTCGAGGTGGTGAGCTTGTTCATGGTAGAGAGGGTGCTATCTCCAGCGCTGGCCTTCAGATGCCCGGCAAGCTGCTCAATGACCCGGATGAGAAGGGCGCCCTGAAAATCAAAGTTCATCTCAACCTCCACGCCAAAGTTCGCCTGGACTTGGATGCACAAATCTATGGTGATGTGGTTATCGGGCTTCTATGAAGGATTTGGAGGATGGATCCACATGGCAAATTGTTCTTGGTTGGGGTATGTAACCAGTAAAATAAATTGCGCAAATCTGTGGACGTGAATCTTGGAAGCATAACCAGAATCTGGCACTTCATTCAAGACTACAGACTCCATCCATTCCTAACTAGGTGGCCTGACGGTAGTTGTTGAGTCAGTGAATAAACAAAATTTGACTGTTTTGTTCAGACATCAATAGTCCTTCGATTCTATCATGAATTTTGAATAAATTTGACCGCATGTAAGAAACGCAAACACGGAACACGCGTTGATGCGTATGCAAGGTGTTTTGCGTACGGCAGATGATAATTGCCATTGTTGTCTGCTCGCAAAGTTTCTCGCAGCCACAGGAATCCATTTTAGAACTGGTGAGTCAAATCCATTTGCCCAATCTGCCACTCGTCCAACAAATCAAAGCCCAGGAAGTCCACATAGAGCGATGGATCACTCTCAATATACTCAAATTGAGAAGGAATTGTGCTGACTTGCTCGTTTGGTGAAGTGGAAATGTCTAGCATGTTGCTGTCTGGTAGAGTTGGCTGCGTGGGTACTTGACTGAGAGTATTGGGTGGAATTAGATAGAGGTTCTTTTTTGCGAGGATATTCTCAAATAGCGGTAGGGCTCTCTTCAAGGCTGGTATCTCTTTCCCCTGTATAAGAACAAGCATTGCCTGACTGATAGATATCCGCGCCATCGAATGAACAATTTGTGTCTCGGTAGGGTCGAGAGCTGATTCAATGTGTAAAGCGACTAGTGCTATAATAGTGGTAATGCTGAGAGAGAAGTTATTAGCTACCGACCTTTGCGCCTGGCGAGTCATGTTTGAAAAGATGAGGATAGAATAAGCTGCTCTTACAACGAGATTGGAAACATTTGCAGTGTCTCCTCCGACAAAACTGTTTTTGTGATCGTGTCCAGCTCAAAGATAGCTGATCTAAGTCTCTGTTTTGCCCATTCGTAGTAGTCCGCATGTTGGGATTGCTTCCAGTAGCGTCGTATGAGGCGGCACAAAATACACTCGAACCTGTAGCTCAGTCCTTTTATACTCAGATAGCAGACATCACTTCCCGTAATCCCATCCGCAAACATTTTGTTGGCGAGAGACTTGCGCCATGTATCAAGCTGTTGTAGCATAAGACGAGGATCCTGCTGTGGCTTGTTTTTAATGCTGGCAAGGCACCGACCGACTGAATCAAATTTAGTCATGCAAGTTCATCATTTCAAGATATGAAACTCTCGAAGAAGAGTACGTACATATCTGAGAGAGTTCACATTGAACAACCGGCAAGCTCCTTTGCTGAGGCGTGACTGGTGAAAGCAAGCTGGACGATGCCTCCGAGGCAATATGCGTATCCCAATCATCTTCTGTTCTCGGTTTTATCAAGTTTGTGTCTTCGAGTAGTCGCGACCGTCGGGTGTTAACTGAGACATGGAAGACATCTAGAGACTACATTCCTGGGTTAATCACAATCTTGAAGGGGCAGAACGCGATAATGCGGAGGGAGCCTACATAAAGAGCCCACCAGATTCTTCTATACAGCTTTAAAGATGCAGAGGGTTTGTTTTCGCGGATACATCTGTGGAGCGGTTTGCAGGAAATTAGCACAGGCAGTACTTGTCTTGGGCCTCGTATTTAGGCAATGAAGAACGTACGCGCTACGGATGTCAAGCTTAGTGGCAAGACGTATCGCATTGTGAAACCAGTAGCCAAAATCTCGATCGGTCGGGTAATCGAGAACGACCATGCATAATATTATGGATGCCTGTAGCATCACCAGTGGATCCTTCTCAGCGGCGAAGTCATGAAGCAGTTTGACTTTTGAGAAAAGCGACGTTTGTGCGAGCGATCTGCTTGCAAAGCCCCAGGCAGATAGCACGTCTGTTGCTACGTGGACACATGCTGGTGTCAATATAGCATAAAGAAGGAGCAAAGAGCACTCGCCAGACTCATAGCTGCGAATAAAATCGACTCTGTTAATCACCGGGGCAAAGGGGTGAACATGGTCGAAGTATGATTTGATGAGCTTATCTCTATGAATTGTGTCAGTGCGTTGAGACGAAGACTAATACAATAAAATCAAAGAACAAGATCATATAATCTCTCATACAGTTGAAATGAAGGCGGTAGGTCGAAAACACCCTTCTTGGCAAGATATTCATTGTCGATGTCGTCTAATTGAGGTAGCTTAGTCCATTGACAATTCCGAGGTGTCAAACTTTCATTCTGGTGAGGGAGGTAGGGCCTATTAGAAGGAGGTTGCTGCTGATTTGATTCTGTCGTTTGTTCTCCGGCCTCTTTTAGGATATTAAGATAAAACAGATCCGACTCGGTTGAGTGAGAGTCTCCGTGGTCAAGGGCATCGACGATGGTGGGCTGGTTTGACTGCTTTGATGAAGTTTATTAGATTGGGTTCGATTTTTCGGCGAGTAATCAAGGCGTGGCAGGAATGTGCTCTCAATTAGTGAAGCATTCCCAATGTCTATACAGCGAGCAGAGGAAATAGTGGAGACAGCTCGGAAATGCCGAGCGTCTATTGCATATTCGTACCTGGCTGGGGATCGGGGATTTGTGATTGATCTTCCTATAAACGAATGAAGGTCAGGGACACCCTGGAGAGCTGCAAGAACCAACCTGCCGATAATAAACTCACCGGGTTCGACCCTTTCGGACTGGCAGTATACAGTCTCTGATACACTCCCTGCTCGTACAGCTGCTACAGGGCAGGCCGGTCACTGCAGCATCACATTTGGTCTTTCTGGCTCTGCAAGGCATACAGGCCTTATTTTCTTTGAGAACACGCTTGACAGATCTTCCCGGTGTCACCGGGGTCTCACTTCCTGAATGATTCATCGAGGTGGACGCGTGGGTTTGTTGTGGCCCCGAAACGGCGCGCACAATTGGGGCGGAAATACGCTGAATTATAAGTCTTCGGCGATTTAAATCCCGGTCCGATCGGAGGATCTCGGAGTTTCGGGCGCGGAACTTAACTTTTAAAGCTGCACATAGAATATAGTGATCTGATCTCAAAGGGGAAGAAGCTACCTAGTGAGAGCTGGTGAGACGACACCTTGTTGCCTTATTGATGCCTGAGGCTTGAATAACTGACCATTTTATGTACGAAGGAGCAAACACGACACAGTTCCATCAATATTGGCTTTGTTTTGCTCTCATTTTCCACGAGAATCAGTTCAAAAATTACGTTGGAAATCTTATTTTTCCTTTCACATCTGAGCTTTCGGCTTTCCAGAGTGACGCCCAACTGCTGCTACATATGAAATGGACTATAAACTAAACGCTAGAATATCCACGAGAAATCTTGCAGGGCAATCAAAGAGATTCAAGTTGAATCTGAACTCCCATGCAGTTCTATCTGACCTCCCTCTCCATGTCACTTGGCTTATCCCCAACGACATTGCCTTGTCTCTGGCGCATCGTCTCCATCACGCTGGCTGCCTCGAGGGAGTACTTACACTTCGCTCGTATTTGTGAGCCATATTTGTAAAACAGAAACGGGAATGGTACACAAATAAGAACCAAGAAAGCTGGAATCGAGCTTGCCCACTGGTTTCCAAGGTTTTCGTACATCTGTGTGGTAAACAGCGGAAACGCAGTACCGAACAAGGACCGAAGGACTGAGTTGGACGCCAGTACAGAGGCTGCATAAATGTTATCTGTATTCCATTAAGCATTTTGATTGTCCGCGGGCCAAAAAAGATGAAGGTAACTTACAAGAGTCAACAAAGTAGCTCATGAACGAGATAAACACCATGACAAGCCCACACGAGAAGAACACGGCGCCGATAATGGGTACAATCCAGTGTACTGATGGATAGGTTGTCCAAGCAAACAGAAACAGCCCTATCGGAATTACAAACGACCCAACCATCGCCGTGCTCAGTCTAGCTTCTGGCTCGACTGTTTTCCCCCTTGTCTCGGCCTCTGCGGATATACGAACATAACGTTTGTTATCGACGCCAGCTGCGAGGGTGGCAAGGCAGACACCGATAACGACGCCGATAAAAGGTAGACCAGCAATACCCTGGCTCCATCCCCGTGTGTATTGGAAAACAATGGGAAACCCAGCAAAGAACATATAGAGTGTTCCATATACAATTGAAACATATAGCGATGTCAACAAGACAATGGGTTCGCGGAACAAAAATATCCAGGGGCGCGTGAGAGATATCAAGAGTTGTTGGGAGAACGACTTGGGAGGCTTTCCTGCAGTAAAGCGAGACACAAATGCATTTCCTGTCACTCTGGAGAGAGCCTCAGCTCGTCGTTGCAAAATCACTGGTGCGTATGTTTCCGGGGTGATCAACGTGGTAAGAATGGAGACAATACCGCCCATTATAGCGACCAAACCGAGAGGCCAGCGCCATCCTTTGCTCTCAGCCAGAAATCCACCTGCAATTGGTCCTGGAAGAAATCAACAACAAGTCAAACCCCGTCTATACGCGGAAAAAGTGAAATGCGACAACGACATTCGCTACCTACCAAGTGCAGGTCCCAGAAAAGGAGCCGTGACAAACAATCCTGTCGCCAAACCACGCTGTGCCTTACTGAACATGTCGGCGATTACTCCTCCAGTATTCGTCATCGAAGATGAACCAAAGGCGCTCGCAAAGAAACGAAGAATCAACAATGCCGTGATGCTGGGCGAACAGGCGGCCGCCACACTGAATGCTGTGTATGCCACGAATGAAATCACATATACGGGCCTTCGCCCGTACATTTCCGACATAGGCGCCCATATTAAAGGTCCCACGGCGAATCCAAGCACAAACAGTGACAAGCCCAGCGTGGCTACCTCCCCAGATACATTAAAGCGCTGCTCGATCCCCCCGATACCGCTGACATACACCGAGCTGGAAAATGTCACCACAAATGTAGACAGAGACTGCAAGATTGCAATTGCCCACTTTCGACCGTATGAGAAATTCATGGCATCTTGGTGGTCATTGTGTAGGTAATCGACAATATATGGATCGTCTTCGGTACCTTTCCCGGCGTATTCCTGACTGCGAACATCTTGGCTGAGAGGTATCTGGAATAAATTGCCTAATTTCTGGATCCACGTAATATCTCCGCGAGTTTCTTCTGTGTGTTTCGCTTGTTGGGGACTTTGGGTGTTTGAAATCGGAAGTTCGGGAATAATGGCCATATTGGGAACAACGGGGAGAACTGGGACAACAGTGTCGAGATTCAATATTTGGAAAGAAGTTAACCATTTAGTCTTCATGGTCATTCATCATTCATTTTCTCGTGATTACATGCGCAAGCTATGATGCTCGTTGTTATATAGTCGGTCATCGCAGTTTCCGCATGGCAATATTGCTCAGATACAAAAGCCCGCGGCATTAACTGCGGAGTTATGTTTACAGGCACAACGATGCGACTTCGGAGGTGATAAATCATGAACAAATATTTACTAAATTTCATTTATATATGAAAACTTGATAATTAATGGCTATTGATTTTATTGAAATCCGCAATAATAAATTTAAAAACTAACAGTTTCTTTTTGAAAAAGAAACTGTTAGTTTTTTCAAAGAATGTGGTGGTAGTACCTTGCGAGTAGTACCACTATGTTTTGGAATATATAACCTCACAAAATCCGATTTTGATCTCCGACTCGATTCTGACCCCTTAAAAACACGTGTTTTTGATTGATTAGTAAATGCGTTCAAAAGGTTCCTGACCCTCAATGAATATATTCTGGACTAATAGCGCTCTTTTACGATTTTCTCAACAAGACATTGGTTGTGTGTAAACGAAAACGGGCTAGTAGACTCAGCTGGTTCCTGTAGTGAGTTGGATCAATACTGGTACTGATATATTAAGGCGATCCGCTCAGCAAAAAATGGTAAGAGTGGAACCTGTGATATTTGATTAAAAATATTCTATCTGTATTGATATTTTCGCTACAAGAACAGGAAGTAGTGGAGGACGTGATAAGTTCCTTGGTCGCATCACAAGCCTCAGGCAACAATTAAATCACCTTGCTGTTTACACCGTCACCGCACGTAGATGTCATCCGAGATTCCCTTCTTTCATCCCTTCACTCTCTCTAGACTCATTTGACGCGTTCAAATAACTCCCCAAGCATTCTACACCCAATAATCGAGTGACCGTGACAGGGAATACGAAAACTGGGCATTTGTCCTGAGAGCTTCAGACCTCGGGCATAAAGGCTTCGCTGCCCTCATCTATATTGGGAGTATCCATGGGATAGTTACATTCACGTCGAATACAATTTGAATGTCCAAGTCTGGGAGATTACTGAGATTTAAGATATCATATCCGGTCATCAATATGTCCTCATGACCCAGAATATTTACGCGAATCGTTATTATGATCAGCAAGTCTGACAGCTTTGTTGCCAGTTTCTAAGCGCAATGAATCCCCCCGGGCTAATGATAGACTCGCAAGAAACCACGGCGATTTGATCCGACTACGCATTGGCATGTTTCCATCAGACAGTCCAAACACTACCTACGCAGAGCTTTTGAGCAACAAAGATTTCCACCACATAGTTATAGTATGGAGAGGAATCGGTGATTGGAATCACTTTCATCCAACAGTAGTCGCGAGCTTGGAAGTCCTCTTCGCTCACACCAGACACGATACTTGATCAACATCCCATTGACAATAGTAATAAGAAGGAATTGTGTCATGCCATACTGAGTACTTACGTGTGCATATCTGTATGCATAGGAAGTAATGGATTCAGGGGCGGGTTGTTTCAGCTTTCGCCCCGTTCGGACTACTCGGCGCTAGAGTCTGGAGCTCAACAGCCTGTTTCCTGAAACCATGCACCAGTCCATAGTGAGACAGACTCTTGTTTCAAAATTCGTGTCGTTCGTTGTCGCTCAGGCCACTGGAGGCTTCGTGGGCCTTCTTCTGGATGGTCCAACTTCTCGATCGAGCATATTCGTGCAGTTCAACGAAACATCCGTTGCGTCATGGTGCATTTTGCTCTACCAAGTCGAATAAAAAAAAAAAACTGTTCTCCTCTGCCGGTCTATTGATGGACGAATAATCAAATCGTGTTGCAGAATCAGACCGTGATGCTGAGAGTGTCTCGTTCGGGAATCAGGAGGGGCGGGATCCAGAGGGCGCGTATTTACTGCTAATAATAACAAAAGCCATGCTATTCATAGATTAGCTTGACAGCAGCGTTCCCGGTATTACTATTAGCGGCAGACGAAGCGATCCTGAGGTGATTTTTAACGGTCGCAAGTCGCTTCATGGGGGAGATGAAATGCTGTAAGCGCTGGCGGAGGAGACGGGCGCTTATATACATGTACAGGCCATGGCTTCCGAAAATAGGTCAACGGTTGCTTTTTTTAGCCCAGTGACACTAAGATGCGGGAGAGATGATGGTCGGAACATTGCATGCATCCTAAATGCATCATTAGATGCATGGTTAGATACATCGATGGCGTGGGAACATCATGAAAGTCCGAGTGGCGGGGACGAGTTGATAGATCGACTGCCCGCCCCCTCCTCAAAAAACCAAAAATGATACAAATCAAGGCAGAAAAGTGACTGCCCTCATGCGAGCTGGCAGACTATCCCATTATGTCCCACAGACAGGAACCATTGAACCCTCCTGCCCTACTATAGGGGGAGAGAGGGGATGGTGCTCCCTTCTGATGCGTCCGATCGCGTTGTCATCTGGCATGTACGGAGTACATTTTCTCAGGTTCTTCTCCTCGAACACGCTTTTCGACCCACTACTCGTGGCGCGCCGTGTGACAGGGGTCATTTGGCATGGAGCAGGGATCCCCAAAGTGCGAAAGGGTGGGGGATTCGGATTCGCACGGACTATGATCTTCTGCGGTCGGAACCTGTCAGTTTTCCGCAGTGATTGGGTATATTCAGTCATCGCGGCGCCAAATTGAAACTCGGATTTCCAAATTGTTCTACGAGGCTTTAGTTAGTTGGCTCTTCCTCTAGTTTCGGACCGCATGGCATCAGCCCAATCCCACCTACGAGTTTGCCAGCATAGCTTTGGCTGAAATTGCTGCTTCCCCTTTTCGATTAATTGGAGGGTCTTCGTACCCTTGGTTTAACTTTTTGTCTTGTTACCCTGTTTTTTTGAGAGGGTGATACATGTGCCTAGCTAGGTTGGGCGCAGCTGAGATCCCAAGAGAGGGAGGGAATGGATACAAATGAAGTAGGAGTAACTTAGATAGTAGTACCCATGGCCACCTACGTACCTACAGTGAGTTATCGCTTGAAGAAGAAGGTTCCAAGCTATGTGCTTTACCGTGTCTCGAACCATCCGTTGCTCTAAGTGGGACATGGTGGAATCTGACATGGCATTTTCCCCCCGCGTCTCGCAAAGGAGACGTGAGACGGTCGCGAGTTTCATGATGATCTATTGTAAAGTACAGAGTAGATAGAATCCATAAGAGGCTGGGCAATGGGCATCGGTTCCCTGGCGTACCAAAGGATGCCCCCGACACCAGGGGAGGAGGGCCAATTGATTGGAATTGAGTGGGAAGGCTGGACTCCACAGCGCTCATCCAGTGGGCCTAGCGTTGATCTCCTCGCAGGCCCGGTGGAGTCTTGTCAGCGAGTACAGTAGCTGGGTTTACGATCGTCTACTTGTGCTCACAGAAGCGCTGGGGTATTTTGGGTACTTTGGGAAGTGGCGACTTGGAGGTTCTATTCTTAGTGGTTCTGAATATTGAAGGAATTGAGGTCTATCGACAAATAGCAGCAGCAGAAGGAACAACTGGAAGAGGCTGGAAAGATAACTATACACATAATCGACGCGAGGTAGTGTGTTAACCCGCGCAATATGTGGGAGGCAAATACCAATGTATTTGCTAGGTAGACGTGATGAATCTAGGGATAGGGGAAGGCACAGACAGACAAGGTCTGATAGACAGCAATAGTGCATACCCGATAGACCATAATCAATCGTTAGACTTTCTTTTTGCAGGACTCCAGGTATTCAGGTCCGTGTAAATCGCCATCTCCACTACATTCCCCGACAAATCATAGCGACCGGCCCCTCCCAGACTCCCGGCGCGCGCGACAAAGGTTTGAGCATCTCAGATCCAACTATGCAGGCTTGCTCCAGCTCCTCCGCGACCCCCCTGCCCCGTCCTGCTCTCCTTCAGGGACTCTGACTGGCCCAGCGGGCCTTGCAGTGTCCTAGCCAGCCGCCCTCTGGCGCATACCGGAGCTATATGTAGTGAACTATTCCCACTCGTTGGATTCTTCACGGGAATCATCCACATGCTCAACGTCGTCACCACACTTTCCTTACCCTTTTAATCTTGTCTTTTATTATCTATCGCCCGGTCGCTCCCTCAAAGTCTTCCAGTATTACACTACCACTACATTAGTGCACTACCACACCCAGCAACGAAAACCCACTCGATTCAATAATCATTTAAGACAGCGTCTGCTTGATCTCAATCTATTGCCATAGTTAAGTGGGCTGTCTCTCGGCTCAAATTCTCCGCTTCGGCAGGTCTCAGTCTTTCTGGAGATTCCTACAGAGTTAGGGCTATCGATAAGAGGGTTGACACGACAACCTCCGCTATCCTTACAGCAACATTCTTTTTTAACTACGCCGCTCTATCCTGCTGGTCAGGAATTCCATACTATTTTATTTTTACATTGTTCTGCTTCTTCGTTGTTTGTCTCTTCGTCGAACTGCTTTGTCTTTTGCTTTTACCTTTGTTCATCAGCGATACCCTCTGACGACAAGTTTATTGTCTCGTATTGTCCCCTTGTCTCGACTCTAGCACAACGGGCTTTGTGACAATCTAGAGAGATACTGGTTGGATTTAATTCAACTTTCAGGAACCTGATACCCCTCCTGTTACTCCACAACTACCTCATCAAACGGCTTTTATAAACCGATATCCTCCTTCCCCATCTATCACTATTCAACTCTCACTCTTCACTATGGATCAAACTACCATGCAATCGCCTACAATGTTCAATCGAGCAGCCCTCGATGAGTTCGTCACCCAAAGAGTGTCCCGAGAGATGGTAACGCACCTGGCTCGTCAGGCTGCGCGTGTCATTCGCTGTGAAGCCCATGTGACCAACACCGTCAACCAACATGGTCAACCTACGCCTCCATCAACTCCTCCAATGGAAAATGCCGACTCCCTGCCGCCGCTCCCAAGTATCGAATCATTCATTGCATCTCTCGTCGCTCGGTCGCAGGTTCAAGTCCCCACACTGATGAGCTCCCTCGTGTATCTCGGTCGCCTGCAGGCCCGTCTTCCCCCTGTCGCCAAGGGCATGCGATGCACCGTCCACCGCATCTTCCTTGCCTCCTTGATCCTCGCAGCAAAGAACCTCAACGACTCCAGCCCCAAGAACAAACACTGGGCTCGTTACACTTCAGTGAAGGGATATGATGGCTTTGGATTCTCACTGCCGGAGGTGAACTTGATGGAACGTCAGCTGCTCTTCCTCTTGGATTGGGAAACTCGCGTGACAGAGGAGGATCTTTTTACCCATCTCGAGCCGTTCCTTTCTCCTATTCGCCAACGCATGCAACTTCAGCACCGTGAACAGATGGTCCAAGAAGAACAGCACCGCAAGCAGCAACTTCACCGTGAATGGTATGGACCTTCGACCTTTCTAACAAGTCACTTTACTAACTATTTTTCCCAGGCGTCGTCTTCATGCCTCAGCGGATCTGCTGGCCAGCCGCCTCCGTCGTCAGAAGCTGGAATCTCGTGGTGATAATCGTCGTGCCGTCGATACATCTTTGCGTCGCCTGCCAAGTCACGTTTCGTGTCCAAACATTCAGAACCAGAACAACTCACCCCAGGTCATTGCTGAGCAAGATCGCTACAATCCTTACAACCGCCACCGCACATCTCCTCACCGATCCGGGCGGTCCATTTCACCTCCTTCCATTCGCGACGTCCCAGGTCTATCTCATGCTGAGACATTTAACTCTCTGTGCTCCCGGTCATCCAGTGTGGCTCCAAGCTCTCGAGGAACTCCCGCTAGTATGAGCACCTGCTCCTCGCATGGAAATGACGATGTCATGGTCAATGACTCCAACACGAGCCCTTCATGCTCTCTGACACAGAGCTATGTCAACGTTGGCTTTGACTCCAAGCAAACCTTCGAGCCTGTCCGTCAGCCCAGCAAGAAGATGAAAGTTGGTGGTCACCACCATGGCAGCGGTTTTGTCGCTCGATTCATCGCATCTGCCACTGGATCCTACATGGGAGGCCGCATGGGTCGACCGCACTCCTAATCGAGCAGGCCTCGCTTCATCTCGTTCATGGTCCTGTTTCCTTTATCTTCTTATTCCCCACACTTTTTGTTGCTTTCTTGGCAAAAAGCATTTACTTTGATATGTATCTTTCCTGATAATACCCTTCGCTCACGCCGCCGAGACTCGATTTTCATTACTCTTTTTTTCATGCGAATGACCGCATCTTCAACATACTACTTTTTTCTTACACTCCTTACTATTGCATCTGGATCCCGGCTTTGGCGTTTTTCTCGCGTGATCTACATCTTGCTTCGTCTCCTTCGTCTTTTGGCTGCACCCCCTGTTTGCGCTTGGGATCATTGGTTCGGTTGGGATTGGATGTCTAGACGTTTCCTGATGTATCTTACGCATGTACTTATCCCTTTACACATGGTACCGGCGTTGAACGGACTCATAATCATATTACATACACGTGAATTCTTCATCCCTTCCAAACTCTGCCTGAAACTCAATAGCCACTACATACATTGGTACTGTAGATCTTTACCTTAGCCGGTAGCCCCGCATGACGCGGATCGCGGCATGATCAAGCCGATTCAAGGTGTTCGACCTTCGACTTGTGAACTTGCTCAACCTGTATTTCGTCGCGCTTTGCGTAGGCGACTTCATGCATAGTGTACCATGGCCTCTGAAATAGACTGTCTAGAGCCTCCAGGGATCGCCCGGTAGTGTCCTAGGTATTTTGTTAGTGTATATGATTTTTTTAAGGTAAACAAATCGTTCAACGACGTGGGGCAGCAGATTTACCGGCATTGCGAAGTAAACATAGACCAGCGACATCAAGCAAATACAGACGAAAAAGACAAAAGCGCCCCATTTCTGGCTTGCAGCAAGGAGGCTTGGCATGGCCCGAGAACAGCCGAAATAAAAAGCCCAGTGAAAGCCCATTGCAATAGACATGTTGAAGGACCGAATTCTCGTCGGGAAGATTTCCGACCCAATTAAATATGGGATGCTGAACCAACCGATGCTCCATGCGACTGCATGTAAATAGATAGCAACAATAGCTCCCGTTGATGCCCTGGAAACATTCGGGTCTCCTCTGATATGCTCCACAGTAAAGCTTTTTGTTGCTCCCAGGTAGCCGCCGACGTAGACCAATGTGAGAATTTGCAGAATAATACCCGTAAGTAGTGAGCGACGACGACCAATGAAGTCCACAATTAACAGTGCGAACGCAAGCGTGCTGACGAACTTTACTACTGCATAAATGCCAGTAGCCAGAAATTTTGATTCGTCGCCATCAATGCCGAGATAGCCAAAGATAGTCGGGGAGTATTGTGTGATTGCGTTGGCTCCGGACCACTGTGAAAAGAGCGTGGCCATGAAGATGAGGAAGAAACGACGCCTATTCTCCACAGGTACGAGAGTTTCCTTCAGAAGATCCAGCTGACTCGAATTACCGACGGACTCGGTTTCGTGAAGAATTCTAGCATCCATCATAGAAATTTCTGCTTGTAGCGCTGTGTGATCGACAGGGAGATGGCGTAGCTTTGAGAGAGTGTCAATTGCTTCCTCACGTTGCCCCGTATATAAGAGCCAGCGTGGTGATTCTGGACAAAAGAAGATTCCGGCACCCCATATTATTGCAGGAAGCAATTGGAGGAGCGTAGGTAGCATCCACTGCTTGTCTGATCCGGAAAAAGATTTCGTGACACCATAATTAATGAAGAATCCGAACACAACACCTAACTGCTGACAAGCTGCGTATTGGAGAGTTAGGAGGCCACGAATGGCCTTTGGGGCAATCTGAAGAATAAAAAAGGTAAGCTCCTTATTGGGATTCTGGGGACGTTGAAGGATAAACCGACCTCCGCAATATACATCGGTGGAATGACAGTGGTCGCACCGATTCCAAGGCCAGAAATGAATCTCGAAGCATATAGTCCCGAAAGACTGCCTCCATTAAGCCCCTGGCCCAAGACCCCTGCAATATAGATGATGGTGGCCAAAGATAAAGCCCATCGTCGCCCGAATCGGTCCGTGATTGGAAGACACTTGCATAGTTTAGCATCGTATTCTCTCTAAGAGGTTTTTGACTGCTTACTCCGAAGCACCCAAGCACTGCCCCTGCCGTGGCAATTGATACAATCCACCCTTTTGTGTTTGCGTATTCCGCCTCCGATTGCTGGTCTAGCCCAAAAACTTTCATGAAATGTGCCTGAACAACGATAGAAGCGATATTTCCTGTAGGAGTCAGAATTTGACCAATATTCATTTTCAGGGCACATTACCTTCGTCAAATCCTTTAGCAACTCCAGGAAAGGCGAAAATGCAAGTACATAAAACGACATACCAATTAAAGATCCCTTTCGGAGAATCTTTAATGGCTTGTTTAGTATCCGAAATGAGACCCATTGTTACCTGTTGACTGTATGTTCATCAAAGCGAGTAGACATAATATTATCAATAAAACTAAATTGACAATCCCAAGTCACGTTTTCCCCATCCCTTATTTCCTGGGAACTATGTATCAACTGCCGGTGTGTGGAGAGATGGGGAATCCGGGGCTCCGCAAGCTGTCGGAAAATGTCCGCCAATACCGACATGTCCAAGAGTAGTGTTAAAGACGACTGCATCGCCAATCGAACAAGTCATACAAAACCCTTTTTCAGAAAATAAACCGCCAACATGAATTTCTACCCCACTCCACCAGTACTCCAGGCCGAGGTGTACGTCCGGATTCCTGATTCTTTGCGGCGCAGCGGACAACCTACCGAATGGCGCGGTGGGTCTGCGACACCTGCATCGGACATTTTCCTAGAAGGTCCGACATGGACGAGCAGCGGCGATCTCTACGTAACCGATATTCCCTATGGAAGAATTTTAAGGATTGACCCACTGAAGCAAGTCACGGAGTGCGTCCGATACGACGGGGAGCCGAATGGCATTGCTGTGCGGGAAGATGGGTGCATGGTTGTTGCCGACTACAAGCAGGTAATTGATACATCTCCAGTGGGTGATTTTGTGGCTAATAATAATTCCAGGGCCTTCTCCTTTTTGATCCCCGAAAGAATGAAATTTCATCTTTTTTGACGCGTCGCAATCTGGAACGCTTTAAAGGCCCGAATGATTTGGTCGTATCGTCCAAAGGTGAAATCTATTTCACTGACCAGGGCCAAACGGGGATGACCGACCAGACCGGCCGCGTCTATCGTCTCGGCAAAGATAATAGGCTCGATTGCCTCGTTGACAATGGTGTCTCGCCAAACGGAATCGTGCTCTCCCCAGACGAACGATTCCTCTATGTGGCTATGACCCGCTCGAATGCAGTTTGGAGACTTCCTCTCAACTCCGATGGGAGCACGACGAAGGCCGGCCTATTTTTTCAATCTTTCGGCTGCGCTGGCCCTGATGGTCTTGCAGTGGACGAAGAAGGAAATTTGTTCATCTGTCATCCCAGCCTTGGTTCTGTCTTTGTGGTCGATTCGGACGGTGTCCCCAAAGCCAGAATTGTGACAGCTCCCGAGGGAGGGAAGAATCTGACGAATTGCACATTTGGAGGAGAAGATGGGAAGACTATATTCATAACTGATAGTATTAAAGGCAACATTCAATGTATCAAGTGGCACTGCAAAGGTGCTACTAGCAGAGTATTGTGAGCTGTATGGAAACGGCAGGTTCTAGGAATATAACATTGCTACAAGATCGGCCCTCTTTTCTGGCTCACTCCTGGATTTTGAACTCTAGATACTCATCAAATATTGATACAAATTATCCACTGCAGCCATTGCACTTGCGGTCTGGGCTCGTGTTGTCGCGGCCCCGATATGAGGTGTGGATATCACATTGAGATGCTCCCAGAGTTGCCCGTACCGTTCCTTGCTCGGGGGCTCTTGTTCATGGCAGTCCAACCCAGCACCCCATAGATGACCTTCGGAAAGCACCTTGGTGAGGTCAACCTCATTGATAATTCCACCTCTTGCAGCGTTGATGACGATCGCATCTGACTTCATCATGCGTAATTCCTTGTACGCGATCATGTCTCGAGTCTCTTCTGTCAGGGGAACATGGATTGAGATGATATCCGCTCTCCGGTAGACCTCTTCAACATCATCCACCCTGTCGTGCGGAATGTGAGACCATGCATCCTTAGGCATGAAGACATCGTATGCCACTACATTGGCATCGAAAGCGCCTCGGAATATTTCCGCCACCGTGCGACCGATGTTACCCATCCCAATAATGCCGAGGGTCTTCTTATGAAGCGTCAATCCATTGCATGTTTCTTTGGGAACAGGCTTTAACATTTGGCGGGTTGTGATAGAACGGATCCCCCGAGCCACAGACATTGTTAAAGCAAGGACCAATTCGGCCACATCTCGGGCATTTGCACCAGGCGTGTTGCAAATTTTGATACCACGCTTCGCACAGGCATTCTGATCAATCTTATCGATGCCAACTCCGTGCTTGCCAATCGCAACCAGATTCGGGCAGCTGGCTATGTCGTCCGCAGTCAAGTAGGAGCCCCTGATCAGGAGAGCGGTCGCATTTTGGCGCCATTCAGAAAACCCAGAGTCTCCAGGAGTGATGACATTGAAAATTGTTTTCGCATGTGCCAGGGCTTGTGGATTCCAGGAATCAAGGATGTATACCGATGGCTTTGTTTGGGTGCTGTGAGATGGAGAGATCTCGTCGTCGTGAACACTTGCAGGCGGCATTTTCAAGGCTGAAGTAGGCTGTTTATCTTTCAGAAATAAAATTATCTGTCAAATAGACTAGAAGATTGGAGATAATTTAAGACATAGCTGAATTATGAATCACCGGGTAGGCTGCTTCATCCCCGGATGCATCGGTCGTAGGCCGTCGGAAATTTTCCGACGCATTAAAGCGGGAACGCATTTATGGTCACAGTATAGTCAATATCAATGTTCTGATCCCATCAGGAATTATCGGAGGAAGATCAGCGATGAAAGATTCACTCGTTGAATGTCCTGGGAGCACCGCGTTGGAGAGATCCCAGAGAACACGCCGAAATCCCTTCAATCCGGAAAAGCGTTCCCCCAGCAAAGTGAGAAGCGTAGTGCAATGGTTGACAACATGCTGATTCCGGTCTATTTCTGGGCACTTTTCCTGCAGGCAAATAATCACAATGCCTGCCGTAAAGATGTCGTACGCGTCCACGATGCCTCCAATGAAGTTATGGACCTCGGATTGCCGGTACGCTTCTTGAATGTATTCGACACAGCCTGTCAGGAAATCATTTTGCATTGTCATTGATTGGCAGACCAAACTTGAGCCGATGTTGACTGAGCCTCTGACTTTCAAGATCTCTACTATTGCTCTGCTCCTCAGCTGCATCGTCTGTATTCCTCCAGAGCTGTTATTCCCATCGAGCGTAAGATCTTTCCAATCAGCAAGATTATTGTAATGGAAAATCAAAGTTTCAGAAGGACTGTTTCTTATACCAGAGACAAGCCTAGCATGTATCACTGTTTGGAGTGCTAGCCGACTTTCACTTGATTCGTGTGGAACATATTCGTCTGGTGGCTTTGAAAAAAAGGAAATCAGAAAACCCATTCTGCCAACAAATTCACTTGAAACCTACCAATACCGTGATGTCTTCATCCTCGATACTGAAAGGACGATCCATGATAGCGCTGATATCTCTGCAATTTTGTGAGTCTCAGATCCAGGTCTTTATCCAATTGCGCCGAGTTGTCGGTGAAAATATTTTTCGGAACATACCTATCGAGCGTATACAAGCTCCAAAAGATGTTGCGTCTTTTAGTTAAGGCCTCCGAAGAGACACTAGACCCAGGATCAGCGTCCTTGTGGAATCGAAAAGCAATTGCCTTTTTCATGGCCAGCCCAATAAGGTGCCAGGCTGAGCCTCCAAGGGAGCTGTAGAGAGAATATAAGGTCAACGAGATCATGCAGCTGAGTATATTCAGAGTGGTCTCTAGCTGCATGATTGTGCCTAGAAGTTTCACTCCAGCAGCATGAATACTGCCAGCAAGCCCTTGAAGGTTGGCCGATTGAGGAGACATCAGCATACCCGTAGCTATAGCTAGATAGACATTAAAAGTCCGAGTCGGGTTTGACAATGATGCTTGGTCGCTTAATAACGAGGGTTCAGCGAAAAACGCCTCGAACTCTTCCCACGAATTTGCGGAATCGATATGAAGAAACCGTACGGCTGCAGTATCGAGAAAGCAAGACATGAATGGTGATGCCAGAGACTTTTTGAGTGAAAATGATTGCTCGGTCATGCTCCCCACTGCTTGCTGCAGAGCGTCAATTCGTGACTCCGTTGGGTTGGCTCCAGTAATAGCGAGAGCCGCTCGTACCATGCGCACCATGGCTAATTCCTGGGGAACTTCGCCACGTTCACCACGCGGTTCTGCCATTGCGCTACGCGACAAAAAGCCAATCTCTCCCATCGCTGCCTCGACGGTATTTTCCGTAAATACTTTCTCATTTCCGCTTCTTCCGTCCTTCGACGGTTCAACGCGGACGGCCTGCGATTGTTCTGTGCTAGAATCATCTCCGTACCTTGGCCGTTGGCGCCGAATTTGAGATCTTAGACTGTCACGTTTTCGCTTCAAGGTCTCCACATAGCTATGTTGTTGATATAGATCTTAGAAAAACAATCCCGGTAGCAACGAAGCTTGAAACGAATGTAAGCTATCTTACCTTGGGATCGCAGTATGCGACAAGTTTCCGCCTGTGTTTGTGATTGGCTCGACATCAATTTTCCGAGGGATGCATGCATGTCCCACATTGGCACAGGCCGAGCACGCAGGGAGGCTTCTATCACACTGTGTCGACGTTAACCGGCAGTCCGAGACATCATCGCGGTGGAGGCCGTAAGGGATTCTAGACCTTTTGTTTGCGCTTCCAACATCTTTCACATGCCTTGCCGCGTTGCCGTGGAGTGAGGGACGGACTAGCTCCAACGGAGCTCCCGTTTTGGCGCATGGTGGTGCAGCAAGGAGTTGAAAGTGTTGTGGAGGAGAAAAGGCGGAGATCGGGAAATTTCCGATGTAAAGAAGGCCTTGGCGCAGCCCTTCCGGCGTTGCTCGCTTCTCGGCTACTTAACCCATGCCGGCACCGGTATTGCATTAGCCTGCACTGCCCTTCAATTGGACCAAAGCTGATCAGGGCTCGAAAATCTTCAAAGGACTTCGAATCCTGACTCAAATGGATGATTTCACGGCCGATAATATGTGGGATACCCACATCCATTGCCTTGACCCCGTGCGTTATCCCTTCAAGCCCACCCGATCATACACGCCTCCACCAGCCCCTCTAGACGCACTGGTGAAAAGTACGATCGCCAAAAATATTGTTTTGGTTCAGGCTTCGGTGGAAGATGGCCGCTCGGGTTTGGTCAATCACCTGTATCGCATCCGTTCGGAATATCCAGATTTTCTTGCACGCGGAATTATCTCCCTGGATGAAGATTGGGATAAGTTAACCAACGAACAGTTGGATACTCTCCATAGTCTTGGCGTCCGATTCTTCCGAATACACGGATACCTTGGTGATAGGCCTACGGACATTCATAGTCTAGAGGAACAAATAAAGCTTTTTGCTCGTTCATATGCTTTCCAGAAACTGAACTGGGGGATATCCGCCCAACTTCCCTTCACGACCTGGCTGGCTTTGAGGTCATTCCTATGTGAAAACCCAGAGATATCGCAAATCCCAATTATAATTGACCATGTTGGTTGTTCATCACCTGCCGATATTCAGTGCAGCGGCCTCGATGAATTCGTTACTTTGATGCAACGTGGTCAAATATATGTCAAGATTTCTTCTCTTTACCGCCGAGACGAATCCATCATCAACATGCGACCGATAATACAAAGACTGGCTGCTGATGTATCTTCGACTTTACTTTGGGGGAGTGATTGGCCTCATGTCGATAGTTCATACCGAGGACAAAGCCCGCCACCGCCATCGAAAGCAGTCGATTCTAACAATGAGCTTCGTGCTATTAGAGACTGGATTTCTGCAGAGCATTATAGGGCGATGCTGGTCTATAATCCCAAGCGTTTATTTGGCTCATGATGCACTGGCTAGTCATGTTTTCAGCTGCCCAAAGTCTGCAATACATCTTTCAAGGCGGCTTAGAAAAGTCTTGGTGAAGCTTGATAAAGTCTTGGTAGAATCTTAGCCATTGCTTGAAATTGGTATGATGTACATCGATAATACATTATTATTGTATATATACTATACATGTTGATCTTTCACTGTACTACTACTAGTAGTATTTCTTCAAGAAGCAGTACTCCATAAGTGGAATTTTCGTAGCTCGTTTGTTAGTAACAAAATTTACATTACCTTCATAATGTATTGAGATAAATTTCACTACTAATGATGCAGTGAAGCACCTCCACAAAACCCCACGAAGTGCGTAAAGATCAACGATTTTTTCGTTGCTACTCCACAGCTGTAGTTTTCGTAGTGCGGCGGTGATTGGCTATCGGCACATTCCCGATGGGTCCATATTTGCGGAGAAGAGGAGACGGCCTGGGGAAAATGAGAATTCCTCCAGTGGCATATAAGATACGACAACAATATGAATACCGAAGTGCTACAATGTTCCTTGCAATTCCGTAACATCAACTATCTTACGCCCACTTATTCCAAATATCCCCTTTTGTTTCAAGGTCCTATCCTATGATGGCCAGCTCGAATTCGCCTCGGCCACCAGTTTCTGATGATCAAGATGCAAAAGTCATGTCGAAAAAGGATGTTTGGGTGGAAAATTCCCAAACAGAACAGCCAGACAATACAGTAGCGGTTTACCTATCATACGACCCTGATTACCGTCGAATTGTTGAAAAAAAGCTGCTTCGGAAAATTGATACACGAATTCTTCCCCTGATTGTGCTCATATACCTGTTCAATTATCTCGACCGCAACTCAATCACCCAGGCTCGTCTTTACGGACTAGAGAAAGACACCGGTCTCAAGGGCGCAGAATACCAAACTGCGATATCCATCTTTTCTGCAGGTTATATCCTCATGCAGCTTCCTGCTACAATTCTCATGACAAAGCTTCGGCCATCTATTTTTCTCGTAAGTGCATAAAGAAACAGACCAGGAATATAATTCCTTTCAATCTTCTTAAGTTTGTCCAAGTCTTTTACTAACTTGTACAAATTTACAATAGCCGTCTTGCATTATCCTGTGGGCAATAGTTAGTGGATGTACCTCCGCAGTCCATAATACGCCTGGACTGCTCATGGTCCGTTTTTTCCTCGGATTTGTGGAAGCCCCTTTCTTCCCTGGCGCGGTATATTATCTCAGCTGTTGGTACACAAAAAGAGAAATAGGTGTCAGAATGGCTCTTTTGATTTGCGGTATTCTTCTCTCGAACGCCTTTGCGGGATTGATTTCGGCAGGCATCCTCTCTGGGATGGACGGGGTGGGCAACTTGGAATCTTGGCGGTGGCTATTTATCCTTGAAGGCCTTGCCACCATCTTACTGGGCACCGCCGCCCTTTTTGTTCTTCCTGATTTCCCGGGTACGACAAAATGGTTGAGTGACGTGGAAAAAATCGTCGGCCAGGCTCGCTTGGCTGTTGATGCTGGAAGTGATGCCCTGCTTGATGCAGAAGAAGTGCCTATACTACGTGGCATAATGTGGGCGGCTAAGGATATCCGAACATGGCTTTTTGCTTGCCTACAAATGTCAACGACAGCATCAATTTCATACTCGCATTTCTTCCCCACTTTAATTCAGCAACTTGGCTTCGAAAACAGCACCACCGTCCTGCTTCTTACCTCTCCGCCTTATCTTCTAGCATTTTTCTGGGCTATATCATGGGCTTGGTTTGCTGACCGACATCAAATTCGGTCAATTCCGGCCGGTGTTTCTCAATGTGTTGCGATTGTTGGCAGCATACTGCTTATCTCCGTGTCAGGTCCACTCTGGGCCCGATATGGCTTCACATTTCTTGTTTGCTGCGGCACCTTTGGCGTGTATTCGACCACCTACGCTTGGCTCTCTTCAACCATTACAAAACCGCCTGTCAAACGCGCTGTGGCAATTGGATTGGCCAATACATGTGCCAACATAGCCTCATTGTTCGCCAACTACTTTTGGTTGGATCAGTACGAGCCCATGTTCCGTCAGTCTTGGGGCTGCTTGCTAGCCTTTCAAATCTTGGGGCTTTCATGTATCCTCACTATTCGATTCATGCTTCGTCGTAAAAATCAGAAATTTGATGAATTGGTATCTGAAGGGCAGACTGCTGACGCGATTTTCATGTCTCATCTGGACGATGAAACTCGGAACGCTGTGCAGAACAACTTCCGATATGTTGTGTAGGACATATTAGTTAACCGCATATATATAGCTTCTTTCATTCAAAAAGTCCAAGCTATTGTATGCAGCCCAATTCAAAAGATAATCACGAGTAACTAATCAATTATACTTAACTTGCCCTTTTGGGAAGTGTTTGTGCTGTTTGTATCCATTCATGCCACGTGATTCTCCTCGTTTTGTAAATGGCTCGTCCTAAACATCTTCTTCTCGTCCTCAAATCCCCGCCATCGGCAGTATATCAAGATGTTCATCATCTGGGAACTGGAATAAATGCCGAAATTTTGGGGATTGGTTGACTGAAAATCTCATGACCAATTTCCAAGACAAGTCTTTGCTGATACGCTTGTATGACTTCCCAAGATGGCAGCCCCTGCATCACCCAGAGATGTATCTCAAACACGCCATAATCAACTACCGAAACTCCCTGCCTGCCGTTTCTGTCACTCAAGAAAAGCCAAGGTGCGAATTTTTCTTTCGCATTCCCTCCCATTCTACTGAATATTTCCTAATGCAGAACTAGTGTGACAACGCTCGACCAAAATGCTCATTGTGTATGAAACACGGAGAGGAATGCATGACTTTAGAAGTTGAAGATAGTCAGCCAGTCTCTCGAGAGTACGTGGAATGCTTCTATATTTTATTTCTGTCCCCACTCCTTTTTAAAAAATGTCAATCTGCTGACTGAATGCCTTGATCAAGGTACATCGGCAGCCTCGAACAGGAAATCAAAAGTCTGGAGGGTGAAATTGAGAGATCTGGACCAATCAATCTGCCATGCACCCCAGAGCCAGAAATTGGACATTCCCCAGTTATTCAAGAGTCAAACTCTGAAACTTCCCGAAGAGACACTTTCTCGGAGAGGAGAGAAAGACATTCATCGAATTTTGTTGAGGGTGGCGGTATCAGGTGAAAAACTATCCCCCGGCCCGAGGCCTGGCATTTCTGACTAACTATCCCAACCAGCTTTATGAGGCATCTGTTTGCGGATTCGGGATGGCGTGAACATGATCCAACTTTACTCCAAAACCTATCACAGGGCTCTGGCCCTGCTGGGGCCGGCGTCAAGCCGAATGCTTTACCATCGGCTCAGGAAGCAAGAGACATATTTGATAGATAGTGAGTTGCTTCGTAATATACGTACGATCCCGATATTTTATGTCCTATAGTTAACCATGTTAGTGTGAATGGATCTCATGTGCAAAGGCCATTTTTCTTGCGAGCAGATGTCGAGAAGCTTTATGCCAAAGTATTTTCACGGCATCAACCCTCAGACACCCGAACAGAGCCAGACAAATCTCATGATCTGTTCCGCACCTTCATGATTCTCGCCATAGGATCTGTCCTTTCTTATCGAAACGGTGTGACTCCGCATCACCCATACGGGTATTACGTCTCGGCAATGAAAAATCTCGACGAAAGCTTCCTTGCGAGGGGCCTGGAGTCTATCCAGGATCTCCTGTTCATAGGCAGATTTGCAATCTACTATCATATCGGTAAAGCAGTCGAAGCCTTTGAGCCCCAATTCAAAAAGCTAACCGTGTCACCCTTCAAGGATCTTCAATTTGGGAAATAACGAGACTTTGCATGAGAATGTGTATTGAGCAGAACTTACATCGACTCCCTCTTCCTGTATCTCAGACCAGCCTTTTACATGAGCAACTCCAGAGACGAGTCTTCTGGGAGTGTTATATGATCGATCGATACAGTTCCATCACACTCGATCGGCCTGTCGCTATACCTGATAAATCAATTCAAGTTGGCTTTCCTGCCGATGCAGATGACGAAGAAATAGAAGCAGCAGAGCGGTCTGGATCATTTCCAGATTTAGATTCATATTGTGCAATATCCGCCTTGGCATCTGCCTCTGAGCCCAGGAATACAGAAATGTCTATTTTCCTGACATGCCTGAGGCTCCGACAAATAACATCGCGGATTCATTCTGAATTTGGAGACAAAATGGCCCACTCCCATGCCGGGAGAAGCATTACGGCGCGAGGATCAATATATTCGAAATTGGAGCGTCTGCTGGATCAACTACAACAATGGCGTTGCTCTTCACCCGTATTTAATGATCCGCGTTGCTTGTATGAGATGCAAGAATGGCATCATCTTCTTTATTTGAGAGAGCGACTGTTGCTTATCAGAAAGGCTATCGACCTTGTTCCCAAGAGAAACAGCTCCCCACCTCGGGACCTTTTGTCATTGTGCCTTCACAGCGCAGTTGACGCAATCACTATTTTTTGTCGCCTCTTCAAGGATAAGAAAATAACATTCACCAGAAGTTATTTCCAAATGCTCTTTACTGCCGGGCTTTCTGTCATGTATTGCCTATCTGTGGTTAGAGACTTCGACTTTGAAACTGTGGTAACTGGAACACAGAGTGTCACTATCTGCGAAGATGCATTACAACACATGATGAAAGAGCTACCAGACGCAAAGCGCTATGTTGCAGTGTTTGAAGCTCTGAGAACATATATTGTTCGCAAATATGTTTCCGCTCTCAATCATCACTCGCAATCCGAGCCTCTTTTGCGAACGGCAGAATCGATTTTAAGCCTCCAACAAACTGAGCTCTCAAATTTATCTACTTCCCCCAACCCTCAGCCTTCCCTCTCTACTGCCGGTCTAAATTCCTTGTTACACACTACGAATCCGTCCAACGACTCCCAATATTTACAGAACGAATTTGACATTATGTCAATCCCTCACACGAACACCCAAATGCATCCAGATGCACCTGTCTCCGAAGGCTCAATTCTCTCATTCGACATATTTGGAGATGATGCATTATGGAACATGGAAGCAGGGTTGAGTGAATACGCTTGTGGTGACCCACCAGCTAATTTGTACTTTGAAAATCCCTTCGAGTTACAGTATAATATCTAACATCAATTCTATTTTAAATACAATCGGCCCAGACTACTTCCGGGGAGTTTCCACTCTTTCACTGATTTCCCCGTAGTTCTTGATAACCTGCTTCATCCCATTTTGAAGAATTGCACCATCGGCTGCACTCAGCGACCAAGTTGCTCCCATCGAAAACCACTTCTCAAGGAGGTCCAGTCGACCTCCGATACCACCGATTCCGACAGTCTTTCCATACTTATTGGCGGCATTGATAACCTTAGTCACCGAATTGAGGTACAGTGGGTCATCATACTTCCCGGGAATTCCTAGATCGGTGCACAAATCGTTCGAACCGACAAGGACACCGTCAACACCCTCCAGGGCGAATATCTCCTCAGCAAGCTCAACGGCGCATGGTGTCTCAACCATGGGAATAAGCAGAGTTTGCGAATTCAAAGCCTCATTTTGTTTGAGAGTGGGCACGTGTTGGAAATTAAAGAGAGGTTGATTGTTTGTACATCCTCGTGCACCTAGAGGAGCGTACTTGGCATGATGTACAAGATCCTTGACCTCTTGGAGAGTTTCAATATGAGGAATGACAACAGCCGCAGCTCCGGCATCCAAGATGCGACTGAGATGCCAGTGGGACTTGGATGGAGATCGGACCACAGGTGCAACGCCGACATAATTGCATGCAAGAATGAGCTGGCCCACAGTGCGCATGTCGAAGGTAGAATGTTCCATATCAATGAATACGGCATGGAAACCGGCCATCTTGGCCATCATAGCGATCTCGTTCGTAGCAACATGTTTGATTGACAAGAGTGGAGTGATTTGACCGTTTAGGATCCTAGTCCGAAAGGGATTTGAGACCGTCAAAGGTGATTCACCGATAGAACCCATAGTAGCGACAGAAGCTTGTTTGGGCTTAGAGTTTGGAAAATAATGAAGTTGAAGATAAGGATAATCAACAAGATGCAATTTACGCTTTCTTTAGAATGATGACGGTGTTCTTTATCTATTTATGAGCGGCATCTTTGCTCGCTTGACGGAATTTTGCCGATAGAGACGGGGATTATCCGATGACAATTTGTCCCCACTTATTGCCCAGTAAGGATTAGTAAGGACTAATAAGGATACGCAGATAGGCTTAGTGAGTTGGTGCATTATCTTCATACCACTATAGCTATTCTTTTCCCATGACTCATTGTGCTGTTTGACCGGGGGAGTACAGAGTACACATCATTTACTGAAAGCAACTTCGCTTGTCGATCCTCGAAATATAGCCATACGATTACTTAACTCGACGCTTTCTGAATGCCTTATCTCATCTGCCTGATAAGGAAACAACTTGAATTCTGGGGGATTGAATTCTAGACGTTCAAAGGAAGCCTGTCATGATTATCCCAACACAGCCAGCTTTAGATATCCATCTTCGTACGCCATGGCCTGTTCTTCTTGAGACATATCGACATTTCGAGGGCTAAAACGGCATATTAGACCACTCTGTTTAGTGAACCAAAATGTCTCGACCCTCCAATCAGGTTCATCCGATGCCCATTGAATCTCAAAATGGCGGAGTAGCTGAGGAATGAGTTTGCCCATTTCCATAATTGATATGTTTTTTCCAATACATGCTCGAGACCCATAACCAAACTGAATAACCATGTTAAGAAAGTATCCTTTCTATGAAATTTAAAAGAACTCACAGTCATGAGGTGGCGATTCATCAGCTTAATTTGTTCCTCGTTGGAATTTATCCATCTTTCCGGTCGAAATTGGTCCGCATCATCGCCGAAGATTGCTTTATCTCGATGAATGACGGCTGCATTCATTCCAACGATAGTACCTGCTTCGAAATGAGTTCCGCATAGATTAATACCTCCTTCAGGTACAACTCTTTCGAGGGGGAATGAAACACCGGGGTGACATCTCATCGCTTCTTTCATAACTGCCTGGCTGTATTTTGTGGGACGTTTGTTAGCATAAACATAGAAATCAGCGAAAGGTTGCTACTGACAGGTAAGGAAGCTCTAAGCACTCTGCATATGTAATGTAATGTGAGAGCTTCCCCTCACGGTCCGCCTTGTCCACTTCCTGTTGTGCTATTTTATACACCGCTCTATTGCGAACTAAAAAGTAGAGAATAGCACGTAAGGAAATGGCAGTTGTGTCACTTCCAGCAAGTCTATAATTTGTAAGAAAAGCATTCATACTTGCATTATACTGCCGTCAACTTTTGCCGAACTTACAAATTATTACTCAAGTGGTTCATCATGTCGCGGTTAGATATAGGCTTCCCCTTCGATTCCTCACTCCGGAGCCATGCCAAAAAGTCGGGCCGGTGGTCATGTGTTTCAGCCGGAAGCCGATCATATTCATCGATGCATTCTTGTGTAATCTGGAAGACATAAAAATCTATTTCAATTCTTACTTAGGGGAGCTCCAACTCACATTGACCATTGTCCGAAGGGGATCGGAAATCTTCACAAACGGCTGTGTTGTCAAGAGCTTTGCAACCCATCTATTCCCCATCAACCAACTATGCAAAGCAGGAACTTGGCCAATGATCCCTGCATATTGTAATCCACGATCCAATCCTCCGATCATTTCCATGACGTCTTCTCTTTTCTCCATGAATCCAAATCGGCGTTGAAGGTGATAGCTCCGATAACGTCAAACGCATACCACTGCAGCCACACGCCTAGATCAACTTTCTGGCCTTGAAGCTCCTTCATCGAGTCAAGAAATATTTTTGTACATTCGTCTGCGAATGGCTCAAGAGACTTGATAGATGACATAGAGAACTTCTGTGCGACAGGACGACGCAGCGCTTGGTGAGCGACTGGATCCCTTATGGAAAACATGCTAGGCATGGTTTTGCCTTCGAAGATTGGACTGAAGGCATTGTAAAATGCCGACTGAATTTTCGTAATTAGTTTTCTTATCGAGAATCCTATCCGGCGCATTACTCACCTTGAGGAATTTACTGTTGATTCCATAGATAATTGGAAGCACGGCGGGATCTGAAATATCGACACTATTTGGGCCCGTTCGCACGAGGGGCCCATACTTGTCATGCAGATTCCTATAAAAGTTGGGGGCATCTCCTTTGGAGATCTTCAAAGGACGATAGAAATATGTGAATCGAGCTAGTCCAGGCCCAGGAATAGATCGCAATCCAGGCTTCAGTGCAGTTGCAACATAAGATATGAGTATAAGCAGTCCAAATGTAAGCCCAATCAAGCCTTCGAACTCAGAAAGTTCGCCCACATAAATGGAAATAGTACTCATGATGACTATTTACTTGACTTTTGGATTTCGGATCACAATATCGAATATGATATCGCATATATAATATTGGAGGACAATTTGGCAAAAGGAGCGGAATTTATACGAATATGACGACCTCCCCGCATTCTTCATAACAATTAGTGTGGGGAGAGGGACTGGCATTCACTATTCGAATATAATATCCGATAAGGGCCCTAGTAGTACAAGTGGGACCTACCAGGTCCCACTAACCTGGGAAGGTTCAGCGCTTATAGTCGAACTTCGAGTTATGCGCCGATAAAGGAGGTAAGCATGCATTCTGTCAAGTCTACCATCCAAGGTTTGATATTTGTGAGGGTTCAATTCGTAGATCTTCAACTCGTTCCATTATCAAAAAAGATATCATATAACTAATTTACTTTTGACGAAATCAGGTCTCGGGCGTTTTGAAAAACGATCCTTTTTGCTGTCGCGGAGTCAAATATTCCCTCTAATCCTTGATCGAGTCTATTCGCAAGGTTCTCAGCCAAGGCCGCCGGAGTGTATGGGTAGTCACTTCCATAAAGCAGCCTAGATGAATCTGCTAATCGCAGCATTCCATGTATCTGATCAGGGAACGGAACACCGGCAAGATCTATAAAGAAGTGATCTCGCAAAAGCTGTTTGATCTCATCTTCGGTGATCTGTTTCCCCAAAAGGAATGCAGAAAATTCAGCGATTCGCGATGCAAGAGGTGGAAAGGCAGCTCCACAATGACAAATAATATATGTGACATTGGGACAACTCGCTACTGTTCCGGATGTGATCAAACTAGTCAAAGCACGAGTTGTGTCGAACATGAATTCCATAACAGGGCTCGGCACCCCTTGGATCGGTGTTATATGTTCCACCGATCCATCATGCGTATTTTGGATATTGCAACTGGTCGGATGAAAGAACGCAATGGTAGCACGCTGGTTCAATTTCTCAAAGACTGGCCTCAGGTGGTCATCTCCGGGGTAGATTCCATGAGAGTTGGTCAAGATCTGAAAGCCGATCGCACCCAAATGATCAAGCGCATAATCGATCTCGGCCAATGAGCCTTCAACATCAGGTAGTGGCAGCGAGGCAAAAAACAAGAATTTGTCTTTATTTTCATCACATATCTTCGACAGGTCTTCGTTGACTCGACGTGTCAACTTCCGCGCCTCGGCATCATCGCCGGGTGAAAGATGTGTACCCGGCGACGACATGCTCAGAATGGCTCTCTCGATATTCAGGCTTTTCATCATTTCAATGTGCGATTTTGCACTCCAATCCTATCAATAAATATCAGAAACACACGATCCACTTGATTCGGTGAATTTGGACCAACAGGAATAGCCGGCATGCCATCGGGGTGACCTTTCCCCGCAAATTCATTTTGGAGACAGTATTCGCGATAGGCCGGCGGAACACAATGAGCATGAACGTCAATTCTCTCCATGATGATACGACTATGAATTCCGTTATGGAGACCTTTTTCTTTGAGATAATTCTAGTAAGTCCTGAGTTGTGGTAATTGGAGTCTGGACGATGAGGGTCGAGCCAGAAAGGGTACCCGATAGTCCCCGCAATGATTGCCAATGTGACCAGCCAATACTGAAAGAAACATTTTCGTTCCGAGAGGGTCTATTGAATAGCGGGGCCTGTTTGAGCCCCCTGCAGACGTGACACAAATAATTCAATGCACAGGAAATCATTTCTACACCGCACGACCTTGGCGCTATGAGCAGGGCTTATTCCCCCAAATAATCCAAATCTATGAAATTGACTACTCCGTACAAGCGATCGAGTTAGATAAAATCGACTGTCGGAATCTCCAAAGGTTGCTCAATGAAGCCGCGAGCAACAAGGAGTCGGGCTTGTATGAGCTTGAGAAAACGGTATGTGTTATCTAGGATAGGGGTCTGAACCCCTTTCCTGCGGGCCACTCGCAGAGCGTTTCCCAATATCACTTCGACTTCGACTGGGTTTCCCTTGTCAATATCAACGAGCATACTTGGACGAAAAGCCAGCTCTATTGGCGTTGCTTCAACCATTTCGTCTACAATATTGGGCCCAAGATCATAACCGTCAGCTTTGGCAATCGCCGCCATTTCCGTCATACCGGGCCTTATGAGACTATGTTCACCACCAAAACGACGTATAGCGGCATTATCAAGCTGAGTGATGGCACACATTGTGTTGTAAATGCCATTCCATAGAGCCTTTCTCCAGCGATAATGAATGATATCATCCACAATCATTGCATGTTTAATATCATTCCCATTGTATAGCGACGCAAAGTCCTCTAATTTTTGCCTCTCGTAGTCATGGTCTAGGCGTGGATTGTGAAAAACACCCAGATGATATCGATCGGGGTCATCGTGAATAACATGTCCATTTTTTTCATGGGCACCAATGTAGCTTGGGCCAGAGAGTATCGTATTTGTAGGAAATGCATCGATCATCGGAAGCTCTGTGTAGATGCCATTTTGTAGCAATACAATGGTGGTGTGATTGGGTGTGACGCTAGGTGCGATTATCTCAGAAATATTGGCAATCTCCGGAATGTTCTTCATTGTGACAAGAAGGTAGTCAAACGGGCTTTGTGAACTGGCGTCAGGGACTTTGTTGACCACTGATATCCAAATTAGCGATTGCTGAAAATTAGCGAAGGTGCTTAGTTACAATTAGTCGGTCGCCAGCCCGAAAGTTTTCCATGATCAACAGATTCTATCTCGAATCCATCCGACATGACTTTCTCATAGTTTGAACGGAGAACAGCAGTCACACATGCCATGCCAGACCTTTCCAGGGCGACGCAGGCCATTGTACCGACGCCGCCTGCGCCAACCACAAGGATATTGCGTTTTGGTTTTCCTGCTGAAGGCGACATAGTTATTGTGCAATTGAAACTTCCTGTATTATTGATTTCTCATGCAGCGATGACTCAATTCTATCGTTGGAATCCCAGAATATCACGAGGAGACTAGTGATCCCCCGCCACCAATCTTTCAACCCCCGCATCAACGCAATCTCCCATTATGTAAGGATTTCAGCCAGGTCGATCGATAAACGACAACTTCACCAAAACTTCCAAGTTTGAGATTGAATGAGAATCTGGTTTTATCTTGGGGGTTTCACTCTGAAATTTTCGAGGTCCAATTCGGTATTAAGCAACCAAGTGAATTGTTTCTACCTATTATTTGCCTCTACTCCTGATGACCCAGATCATTTGTGTCGCTACCAAAAGTTGCATTTTTGACCAATATATTGGAATGATAAAGAATGTCACGATTTTTCTTATATCTGACCATGTGGACGAAAAAAGGTAAGTTGTCTTTCTACTGATTGGAGGATCCTATCTTAATATGACATATTCAATAGATTTTAGGCGAGGATGGACAAAGCCCAAAGCCAATCGCATGTGATGACGAAGTGAATTAGCTCCCCAGGGGCGAATACGACCCTTTTAAAGGCTACACGATAGGCATGGCGGAATAATGTCCGCTCGAAGCCAGGGATTGGCTTGAACGGCTGAGCTCTTAGAACCGACTGCCGGGGCGATAAGCGGGGATGGAGGACCACTGAGGACTCTTGGCTAGTGACTCCTGTCAAGATTCGCCAAGCCGGCCTCTTTCAAGGATTCTGATTTGATGGAGACTATCTTGTTGCTTGTTTCCCCACACTTTGGCCTTTGAACTCAAAGATAAACGGGGTTGAAGGGCCCCCAGCGCAGGCAACAAAAGAGCTTCTCCGCACGATAGATTATGGAATGTAAAGCGCCAGGTTGTTCTTAAAATGCTGGCCAGCCTCGATATTTTTTGCTATGTATAATACATCTTGTGAAGAATTTAACTTAGAGCTTTGATTCGATTCACTTCTTGAGGACCTGCGATCCCTTGATGCCAGGCATGGTGAACGTGAATGAGCGTGATCATGACGAGGCCTTCTGGGCCCCAGGAACGGTGTTCCTAGAAGATGGTAAGACATTTACTTTTTTATTGAACTGCTTGACGGAATTTATTTACCATCTGAGCCATTACGCTGACCTATATAGTCCATCGTACGAGAGAACAAATTGTTCTGTTCCCGACTCCTACTGCCGACCCAAATGATCCCCTTAATTGGTCGACTGCTCGCAAAGCTCTGAATTTCACCCTTGTGAGCTTCTTCGTCCTGTGGACTTTCGTTCAACTCGACATTGGATTTACGGCATGGGGACCCATGGAATCCGAGCTTGGATTTTCTGTTGACATTCTTAATGCTGGTGCTGCTGTGAACTATGGAGGACTGGCGATCGGATGTTTCTTCTTTATTCCTCTCGTGCACAAATATGGTCGCCGACCTATCTATATTTTCAGCTCCGCTCTTCAATTCGCATCGTGTGTTTGGCAGGCCCAAACATACACCGTCGGCAACTTTATCGGAGCAAATTTAATCTCAGGCCTAGGTGGCGCGATCAGTGAAATTGTGGTACAGATCACAGTGGCAGACATGTTCTTCGTGCACCAGCATGCGACTATGAACGGCTGGTTCGTCATTTTTCAGTCTGCGGGTGCTTTCCTTGGCCCTGTTGCTTCGGGGTATATCGTTGAATCTCAAGGGTGGCGTTGGATGTGGTGGTGGTGTGTCATATTTTTCGGAATCACTTTGCTCTGTGTGATTTTCCTTTTTGAAGAGTCGAAATTTGTCCCCGTTCTGGATGGACAAAATGTTGCCCCTGTACCTCTACAGGTGTCTACCAACGAAGATGGCAAGGATAAGGCCACGGGTGACGTTAAACGAGTGATTTCCGAATCAGCTACAGCACAGGCAGTGGTAAGTCCTGAGATAAAGCCCAAGACTTATTGGCAAAGAATGGCATGGATCACGAAGACCGACGAGTCTCTCTGGCCACATTTCTATATCCCTCTCGTGACTCTTTTCACTTATCCAGCTGTCACTTATGCAGCTCTCACCTACGGATCTACGTTGGCATGGTTCGCAATCATGACTTCTCTCCAAGCATCCTACATGCTATTGCCACCTTATAACTTTGATGCTATTGGAGTTGGCTTGATGAATGTCGCACCTTTTGTTGGCGCGGTTTTGGGCTTCCCATGCGGTGGATATTTAAGCGACAAGTCCATACTCTGGTTATCCAAGAGAAACGGTGGTATCTACGAGCCCGAGATGCGTCTTTGGCTTGCGCTCCCTGCCGCTGTTCTTGGCCCTGCGTCGATTTTGATGTTCGGGTTGGGTCTTGCTTATGTATGTTCAACATGCCTCTCGTGTGATATCCCTCGCCAACTAACCATTTATTAGGGGGTTCATTGGGCACTGCTTGCAGTCGGCTTTGGTGTTTTTGGCTTTGTACTAGCCGCCATAAGTGGTATATCCCTCTCGTACCTCATGGACTGCTACCAAGACGTATGTGTTCAATGCTTTTTTCTTTCTCGAGAGCACCAAGTTGGTTCGAAAAGCTAATGCGAATGCGTCGAACAGGTTATTGGAGATGCTTTGGTCGGTGTGATTTTCATGAGAAATATCATTTCCGTTATCGTTCTCTTCGTCCTGACTCCGTGGGTAGAAGGTATGGGTATACAGAACCTCCATGTTATATGCACAGTTGTCGCCTTTTTGGTCTATATGGTCCCCGTTCCCCTCCTTATTTGGGGTAAAAAGGCGCGGGTGTCGACAGCAGCAAGCTATAGGAAGCTGGCAGCTACTCAAGTGAGCCACAGAATAGTCTAGCTCTTCATAGTATGAGTCAATGTATGATCTAGATCCAATCACAAGTCGAAATTTCTTCCTGGGCATGGGATACACATGGATCCGTAAAATGTGAATACTACTCAGAAGACACTGCTTTCCCCGCAAAATGTCTTATCTAGCACCTAAACCGCATTTGGTTTGGATGGGCCAGCCGCTTGTGCGAAACAGTCAGGTCTACCCGAGCTTATCAGGCCAATTTCTCCGCATTCCAGCCTCGCAGCCCCTAGAGAACCGACTGGTTCTATCTCTGCCGAGAAAAAAGCACATCATGGGGATCAGCTTGCTGGTGGCGCATAACAGCGTGCCTATATACTAGGGAATTCAACTATCCGACACACGCCTCGACCCCGATCAGATCAAATGTGTCCCGCCTGAGTTATCTATCTATAGATGCCTATCTATGTGAATGTTGATGCCTGCGTGAGGAAATATAGCGGGGTATAAACTGAAGTTTCGACAAACACTCTTTCGGATTCAGGATGACTGCCGCTGGTCCTGCAAAGCGAGCCTGTGATCAATGCCACACAGTTAAGGAAAAATGCAGACGGGCCCAAACAAATGCTTCTTGTGAACGATGTCGTCGATTAAATCAAACCTGCCAAACAAATAGACACGCTGCCAAAACAGGTCGAAAACCACGCTGCTCTCAAAGACTTTTCTATACACTACCGAATCCAATAAACTCTCCTGTTGGGAAACCCGGGACCGCTGAATCTGAAAACAGTCTTTCAACTATATCACCGTACAATGGAGGGTTAGGAGCCAATCCAGCAATTTTATCTAGCCTTGACAAGTGGGAGCGACATTTTCTAAACTTGATGAAAGACATGCTAGTGTCTTCTCCACTCGACAGGTTTCTTGTTGGTCCAAGTTTTCATGAGTCACATCATGTATCATTCATACAGAACTTCCTTAGGCCCAACCCAGCGCTCAAACACGCCACGGTCGCCTGTGCAGCAATTCTTTTCGGTGAAAGCAACGACGAGAACGCGACAACGAGTGTTGAGATCGGACACAGCCGCGCTGCCCTTGCAATTTCCTCGCTGCGGTCATTCAAGATTGAAAATCAGCAGGATCTAGCTACCGTGTTAACCCTGGGTGTTGCAATGGTTACATTTGCTTTGCATGTGTCTGACGGTCAAGCATTTCTGATTTCGCATTATACCTTGAGTCTTGTGAAGCAGCAGGCTCATTGCATATATGCGTTGAACTCCACCATGATCGATTACTGGATGTGCTTGGTGTGTACCGAGACTTTCGAGTGCCTATTAAAATCAGAGGTTCCAACTATGAGAGTCGATCCTTCAAGGAGAAGTCATACTGTCGATCGTTACCTCGGAATTAGCTCGGCCATATTCGCACATTTCTATGATATCTGCGAAGTTGGAAAATCACTCAAAAATTCTTCCATGGCGACAGTTGCGAATAATATGGAGTGCTTAGCTTCAATAGAAGCTGCAGTTGATCAGTGGCAGACTTCTCCTCCGTTAAACTTCCTTGATAAATATACCCAGGCTGAAGTCCTTGGTATGCTTTCTCAGGCAAAAATCTTCCGTTCCGCAGCATTGTTGATAATTCATCGAATGCGCTATCCTTTTGGTGAGCAAGATCGGGAGGCATTTGGTTTGGGTCGCGCGATTATTGACGAGTTTGACATGATCCTCCAATTTACTCAGCGTTCGATACCGTGTACGGCGCTTCCGTACCTTGCCGCTTGTTTCGAGGTTACAGATTCAGAATCGCGAAATACTGTTCTCCGAAAGAGTAAGGATATTGTCACTTTCAGCAAGCAGTCACGATTCCGATTTGAGAAGACTTTGACCGCCGTTTGGAAAGCCAGGGATGCCGGCCAACGTATGCATTGGTTTGAACTTGGCGGTTATGCATATTTAGGGGGACCTGGAAAATAGTTTTGTGGCAAATCTAGTATGATCTCGAATGGGCGAGTGCTTCATGGCTAAAATATAGTCTGTTTATCTCTCGTCTCATATTCTTGCAGAGATATTACAAGGGAAAAAACATGTTTGATTAGGTCACGGGAGGATAGCAAGTTAGAATGCATTGTCCCCTCTATCTCGAATTTAAACTGGAAATGATGTAAAATGAGCTGGGGCCATGAAAGTCCACAACCATGTAGAGTTTATCACATTTGTGATGAGACGTAATCAGTTGAGCGTTAAAGTTACAATAGCTCAGTGTCAGGCGGCCAAACCTCACTTCGTGGACTTGATTGAGAAAGCGGTGGAACATGAGATATCAAGCACGTTAAGACATCTGCGTGTCTCATTCCCCGAACAGATTTAGTACATCTAATTGAGACAAGATTTTCTTTATGCACTTCGAGCTCGAATCGGCAGTTGATCCGCTTGCTCAATCGGGTTTTGCTTCAAGCCCCAAGAACATGTGAAAACTTGATCTTCTTCATGGAAACAGCTCACCAATTGACAGAGATTAGCATTTTTACGCGCCTTTTTATCGGCTGAGTTTTAAATCCCCGTGCGGTAGGAACACGGGGCTTGCTTCTGTCTACTAGAGGGTCGCATGAAGCGGTGAGCTCTCGACATGTGTGATAATAATGAGGTTTCTAATGAGGCAGATTTCGCATTCATTCTTCGTAATGATTTGGAGGTCATTACGACGCGGTCGTAGCACATTGCACAGCCGAACACGACCGTAGACCCGGACTCTGAGCGCGGTTCCAGCAATAACATCTCGAGATCTCGCACGCCCGCAATCAGTGTCAATGCACGGGGACAATCAGTTACCTGTTTGCTACTAACGAACGGGCGCCTTGACCGATTCATTGGCCGTGGATGGTTCGCGATACAAGGTGGACCCTGCCGTGGTGGTTACACAAACATGCATTCCCCTCACCTTATCTGCAGGAATCTACATTTGGTCCGTTCTGGAGCTTTTCTATGGACCGGATGAGATCTATTTTCTTCAGGAGTTGTTTTTCCAACTTCTAGACCAAAACTATAAGCTCCTGGACTATATAATCCGCCGGGAGCTCCACCGCGGGAGCTTGTCAAAAATGGCCTCCCCGTTTATGCATATCTATCCCTCACTCTTCATCCTACTAAGAAGTTCTGGATAGGCCGCTCGGTTTTTTTTTATACTCACCTTTCATAATGATATGGGATTACTATGATGGAAAAATCCTGTTTGTTACAGGAGGAACGGGGTTTATTGGCACAACACTACTCTACAGGCTATTAAGCCAAGCAGCGCCGGAGCATGTTTATGTATTGTGTCGAGGAGGCTATGAGTCAGTTGTTTAAAGTTCATTTGTTGATTCCAACTTAAGTACTGATTAGCTTACAGGAAAGCGAAAGCAAAATGGACAGACATGCTCTCGGCTCCAGTGGCTCAAACCCTCATCAAGAGCGACCGCATGACGATTCTGGACGGAGAGTTAGGAGACACCGCGACTATGAATCTGCCTGACGACATTCTTCAGATGCTGAAAAGAAAAGTGCATATCATAATCCATGCTGCATCTTCTATAGCTCTCAATAATTCCCTACGTGAACTCGACTACACCGTCATTGCGCCTACTTTGTGTCTTGTGAAATATGCTTTGAAATTTGCCAACTTGGAGAAATTCGTCTTTCTCTCCACCGCGTATGTCAATGCACATCTATGGACGACAAGCAAAGTATCAGATGTCTCTGTAGAAGAACGTGTATATTCACTTGGCGCCCCAGACGAAAATCCAGTGGAAACAGCACCTGATGTATATCATGAGTTAGAGAAAGAGGGCACCACAGATGAATACGCCAACCATGATTTCCCATGGCCTTACGCCTACGCAAAACATCTAGCAGAAAGATTGGTTCTCAACAAGGCTGCGCTTAAGAATGCCTCTGACAAAATTCTTATTATTCGGCCTTCAGTTGTTGGACCGGCCGACCAGTTTCCATTTCACGGGTTTACGACTTCATATTCTTCTCCGTCGACGGCCTGTGCAGCAGCTTATGCATTGCATCCGGGACGAAAGATCAATCTTGCTACACGATGCGAAAACCCCGATCAAGAAGCAACTATTGATGAAGTTCCTGTGGATGTGGTGGCCGAACGTATTTTGGTACATGTAGCAGTTGGTTCAAGTGGATGTGTTCACGCAGTCAGCGGAGAGAAGGGTCGATTGCGTATTGAAGACTGGTGGGAAGCATTCAAGAAAGAGCGTCGATGGCCTTGGAATGTCAAACCAGTTTGGGTCTCAGAGGACTGGCATTCATCCGATCTACATCATGTTGCAAGAAGCTTGAAAATCATTGGAACCTCATTTGCCTTTGCAGAGGAAAAGACCGACATTATTGCCGAAAAGCTTGGTAGTGATCTAAAGCTTTATGCAGATCGGTCAAAGCCGTATTCCCTAGTACATCGCCGGCATCATATTCATCATCTTGCTCGTCAGATGGCGAAAAAGAGCAGGTTGCCAGCATGTGCAGCCAGCGTCCTGCTAAGAAAGAGGAAGCCCCAAGTCGTAAGTATGGATGGAAAATGATTATCTGGTATTTGGAATAGTCCAGATGCACTCAAACGCCCATATTATCTGGAAATATCCTAGTATCTGTGCGAGTTCAAGTTGGTTTTCACGTCTTTTATACCTGCTGTCTGCAAATATGTCTACTTCTCATGTCCATACTTAAGGATGTCGAAAAAGAAATTCACCTCAAACATTTCCAAACAAATTATTTTTGATCTCGTTGTGCTTAAACTTGTTAATCATTATATTTCAATCTCCATATCGAGAAATAAAATATCCTGAACCCTAGAGTATATAGTTAGTACTACAACTAGTAGTGCTAACGGACTGACTGATATTGGCGGAGGCACGGGATCCACCGCGGGGAAACGAAATTCTTTTTTTGCCCCTCCGCGCTTCTTTCTCCAACCACTACACAATACCACAATCATGGCCCCAACAGCGTGTTTCAACTGCAAGGAGGCACGAGCCGTTATTATCCGGCCCAAGAACAGACACAAGTTATGTCGAGCTTGCTTTATCGAGATTTTCGAAACCGAAGTGCATGAAACGATCACCGGCACAAACCTCTTCTTCCCCGGCGAACGAGTGGCGATCGGAGCGAGCGGTGGTAAAGACAGCACTGTGCTTGCAGCGGTATTGAAAACTTTGAACGAACGATATAATTATGGATTGGACCTTTGTCTGCTCTCTATTGATGAGGGTATTCGTGGTTATCGCGATGATAGTTTGGAAACGGTCAAGCGCAATGCTGTCCAATACGATATGCCCTTGACGATCGTGGGATATGGTGAATTATACGGGTGGACGATGGATCAGGTTGTGGAACAAATTGGAAAGAAGGGAAATTGCACATACTGCGGTGTTTTTCGGCGACAGGCGCTTGATCGAGGCGCGGCACGTTTGGATATTCAGCACGTTGTCACAGGTCACAATGCGGATGATGTCGCTGAAACAGTCATGATGAACTTGCTTCGTGGTGATCTTCCCCGTCTTTCTCGTGGAACCAGCATTGTTACTGCCTCCGGTGGCTCGGATATCAAGCGAAGTAAGCCGCTGAAATACGCTTATGAGAAAGAGATTGTCCTTTACGCCCACCACCGTCAACTTGACTACTTTACGACAGAGTGCATCTACTCGCCCGAAGCATTCCGAGGAAGTGCGCGTACATTGGTTAAAGATCTTGAGAAGATTCGTCCCAGCTCTATTCTGGACATTGTTAAGAGTGGCGAGGATATGGCTGCCCTTGTCCCACGAGACACCGCTAACAGCGGCAAACCTTCCAACGCAGCCGCAGCCGAAGAAGAATCGGCCGGTGGTTGTGGTAGCCAAAACGGACGGTCCAGCGGTGGCGAAATGGCAGCTATGGAGAAACAGTTAACAGAGAATGAAACCGCTGAGGCGCACGAGACGGAAATTCAGCTTCCCAAAAAGCACAATGTCAAAGGTGCAAAGCCTCTCAAGGGCCAAGTTTTGGGTCACTGTGAACGATGCGGATATATCTCGAGTCAGCGGGTGTGCAAGGCATGCACTCTCCTGGAAGGTCTCAACCGCAACAGACCGAAGACTGCCATTGAAGTCGGCATTGGAATGGAGGATGAAGAGGGTAGCTCAACATTAGCGCGTCAAATGGAGCGCACTCAGTTGACCAACAGCTGATCTATATCCGCCAAATCACTACATACCACCAAGGATATCTCATTCCTCACTCTACCCCATCGCTCATTCTGCAACGGCAACTGGCCAAGCGCATGGCAACTTCGGCCGCTCAGGCACAAATCCACCCCGGTCAACTTCGGACATCAGTGCTGCGAATGCACTTGCGCTAAACCTCGACACGATCGTCGCCTACTAGGCGATGCCGCGACGGAAACCTGACTAGCAAGACATGAGCTAGCTCAGCGGTCTACAAATACCTACCAGCTACAAGCACAGCCGGAGCAACAGAAACAGAAAGCTCAGATGGATATCAAGAATTCCACGATCGCGTGGATTTTGTACAAAATAGCCATGAAATAGTATACAATATCTAACGGGTATCCTACCCACATACCCATTACCCTCCTAAATATCTCCTCAAAAAGATCCCAGTAATTCCCAGTAACCCGGACTCTTCGCAGGTCCTTCTATCCAGTAATCCACCCCCAGCCTTATTGATACAAATACCAAGCACCGCCCAGTAAGCAAGCAATTACTCAGACCCATCCTTCTTCCCCTCAGCATCATGCAACTCAGGTAGATCAAGACCAACCCGTCTAGCCGTAAGACGAATCCGTTCCTCCTCATCAAGATTCATACCAGGATTATACCGTTCCAAAAGCGCCGCATAACTCCGTTGAGCCTTAGCATATTTAGCCAATTGATCCGCCTCCCGCAAACGAATAACACGTTCTTGCTCCGAACCCGGTGTAGAGAATGGAATTGCGTCCGTGTCACTGCTGCTCCCGGCTATTGAGGATGCGGGTGAGGTTGTGGTTGTTGTTGAGGCGGATTGAGGCTCGGAGCGGAAGAGGGTTCGGAGGCGGGTGTGGATGGGTGAGGGTGTGGTTTTTGTGCGTTTGGGGAGTTCGCGGAGGAGGGCGCGGTAGGTGCTTCGCGCTTGGGTTGTGAGGGGTTGTGTCATTTTGAGTTAAGTGGTGGGTTTTGTTTGTGTTTGTGTTCAGATGAAGTTGTGTTTGGTATTCGTTCGACCTTCGCAGGTTTGAAGGTCGGAGGTGGCACGTGACTTGGATTTGTTCTACTACTGTGACTTAGGTACAACTAACTAATCGGTGGGAGGCTGGCTGCCAGTGGCGAGTTAGATAGTAATTTAGAGGGAAATAAGGAATTAATTTTTTTTATTTACAAGGAAGATGTTCAAATTTTAGCTCGTCATACATATATACTGGGTATGATTTATTCTTCGTCAGGGTGGACGATCATCACAACCCATCAATGCACTCCTATGTACAAAAAATCGGCGGGGGAGCGAGCCTTTTAAAATCTTGTCGTTTCAGGTAATCAATCACATCATTCATGCTGTAATTCTGTGAAAATGATCCTGAAAAGATAGTGAAGCAAAATCAGACGGTATTTATCAATCATAGGAAGCGTTTCGACGTGATAAAGGGTATGGCGGAAAAAGGGGATCAAGTAGATAGATAAGCAATGGTTAAGCAAGATGTAGAGATAGTTTCCTTCAGGAAAGTCATGTAGATGGGTGGCTTATGCGCGGAGCCATCCGAACTTTTTGCGGGTAGGTTCACTGCCGGTGGCTGGTTCAACTTGAAGGCTGCGGGCGTACAAATCCTGCAGAAAGATCAGTTAGCATTGTCTGGATAAAAAAATATGCGTGCGAGGGGAAACGGGTGCATGAGCATACCTCTTCGTCACCCGAAAATTTCGAATCGAGGATCATACGTTCAATATCGTCGAACTTTTGGGCTTGAGGGTGGGGCGACTGTTGGCTTCGTTGAATACCAAGGACTACTTCGCCCATGACTTCGAACTTTTTCCAGTTGACTCGAGATTTGTTCTCGCCAACGAATGTTTTGTTGCCTTCTTCAGCGGAAACCAGGTCACGGCGGTGAAGAGGGAGGAAAGGAATGCGCTCGGAGAATGAGTTCTCCCACGCAAGACGATAGGCAAAGTGACTTCGCTGGGTGCTCATGAGAATGACGAGACGCATAAAGTCCTTTTGGTTTTGGACAGGGATCAATTCCCTTGTTTGTGTTAGACGGTGAACGGGTGTACCGTTTATGGCGGCGATGAGTGCGCCTAGGGAGTTGTAATTGTTCTGACGGCGCAGTTTAACTGCGATGCTCATGAACTTCTCCAAGCATCTCGCGCGGTGCTTGGGTTTATCCCGAAGAAGAATCATACTGGCGACGAAGAACGCAAGGTGATTGAACTGTCTAATCATTCTGTTGACGTTCTGTAGACTCTTGATTTTATCCTTATCCACGCCTGATATGCTGACATGGCGCACGAGATCGCGAGGTCGGAAGGAGTTATACATTATCCAATCGATTCGAGTCAATTCTCGTGCGAAGTCTTCGTCGGGAGTTTCCATAAAATATCGCCATTGGATCTTCGTGAGTATGTTTCGGGAATTGAGCTCTAGCCGGAGGGCTTCTTTTTGCGAAGCCTCTACGGTCAAGAGGGAGAATGATTGATTTGATGTGCTGGAAGGTTTGTCGGTGTTTGATGAAATGGATAATGTCCCCGAGAGGCGCGATGTCGAATCATGTGGACCATCGCTGAGATCCATATTGCTCATGCTGTAAATGGGATCTTCTTCCTCTCCATCATCGTCCTCATCGTCGTATGTTCCCGTTAGGAACGGGGCTGGAGAGCTTCGTCCGGAGTTGTCGAGGAATGTCTCTGTGAGACTGGAATCATCCACGTCCCCGTCGCTAAACGCCCATCCCATGTCATCATCTTCGGCATTGGAGTCGAGGAACGAGCCAATCTCTTTGGCTGCGAACATGTAGAAGTGGCTCTTCTCGAGGGTGGCCACGAAATCGTTGATTCGTTTTCGGGTTTTCGGGTATGCGAAGTCGCCGGGGTAATCGGAAGCCCACAGTGCAATCACATTGAGTAATCGCAATTGGTCTGCCATGCGGGCAAGCTGATCACTATTGCTTGATTCATTCTTCTCGAATTTGGTGATCAAGGCATTGAGCAGTGATCCGGGAGAGGCGAATTTTCGGTAAAGACACAGGAAGATGGAGACAAATTTTGAATCTTGCTTGGACATTGGCTGTGCCACGAGGCGATCGACAAGCTCGTCAAAGCTAAATCCGGACTCTGCGCTGGAATTGCTTTCGCTGCTGGGTTTCGGGCGTACAACATTGTCAGGGGGCATGTTTTGCCCGTTTTCCAGGTCTTCCTCCATATTCAAAAAGCTATTGAAGGCGTCTGAGGCTCCACTCCGCCGCCAAGCGGATGGGGTACGTTGATGGCGGTTTTCAGAATTCAGGGAGTTGTCACCCTGTGCGGACGGTCGACGGGAGTTCAGTCGTGCGCCAGATGGCGGAGTGAGCGGTCGCACCGGTTGGGAATTACTCCTGGCATTTCGCGAAGAACTAGAAGCATGCTGTTGCTGCGCCAGGCTGGAGGGGATGGTAGAGTCGGTGGGCAGACGGTGACCGCCGTTCCCATCCACTCGATCGGAAACCGGAGTTGTCGAGCCGCCAGCGGCTCCCGTGAATACAGCGGTGGGGGTTGATGAATTGGTACGAGCGTGATTCCAGTCGTGGGGAGGAGTGGGTTGAAAGGACTTGGTTGTTGTCCGCGGCGGGGCGGGGGAAGGAGAAGGATTAGGATTACGGTCAGACGAAGCGGCGAGGTCTGGGCGAATAAGAGCCGGTTAGCAGTGGTCAGAAACAGTGGAACGCCACGAATTTATTTGAGTGCTCCTTCGCTCTTGGGGCTCCTCTGTCGATCGGTGGACTCTGACAGAAGGGAAAGGGTAGCGAAATGTTTAGTGCCGTGACCCACTTGGCCGGCAGGGGTCATGGCTCATCCTTTCTTGGTGCTTGGTGTTTGGTACAGAGTACATAATAGTGGTAACTATATGCACCGTGTACTTTGCACCTTGTCTGTACATTGCCCAAGAGCTGGGTAGAGCTGGGTAGGTCACACACCTGTTCGATGCGAAATCACGGCTCGCAGGACCAACGCAATACACATCTGTTGCGATCGGGGCGACTCGGGTGATGTCCGGTAGATCTCGTGTCGCTCGTGAACCATTGCCAATTCGCTGTCATCTGGTTGCAAATCACATTTGCAGGCAACCAGCAGCAGTGGCAGAGCCGACGGGGGTGCATCAAGTGCATCTGAATTTGGCCGAGGTCAGCCAGCTGAAGAGCTGAAAAAAGGGTGGGAAAAAAAAGTGGGATTGGTCCCTTGACAAAGCCAATTCGAAAAAGAAAAATGGAGGGGTAAAAAAATAAGGCAAAAGCAAAGATCCAATGCAGGAGGAATAGCAGATGCAGCAGATGCTTGTGCAAGTTTGTCCACGCTGACCAGACCACGAGCAACCTCGGGATTGGAGGGGGGGAAAGGGCATGGGGTACAGAATTGTCCAAACATACCGATGAGTTCTTTGGCCTCGCTGAAATTGTCAGGGTGAGTAGCATCGTGCAGCAACAACACACCATCGACAACAGGGGCCGCAGTATCCTTCTCTAATTGTGGCCAAACAATATGTTTGTCTTGGCTGAAAGTGACTTGCTGTAGATCGATCTCCAACAAACGAACCATATACACCGAACCATCCAGAGACATTTTCTTCTTAGTTGAGAAAGATGACGGGGTATTCTTCATATCCAAGGCACACTTGATGAAGCTCGACTTGCCCGCATTATCCTCACCAACTACGGCAATTGTGACTTCCGGTAGACCGGGTTTGGAGGGTTCCTGCAGGGTAGATGGACTGCAGTTAGTAATCAGGCGATCTCATTGCACGCTGGCTTGCATGATGGGGACTGGGGGAGAATGATGATCATGATCGATCCAAGATTTATGCCATGCCACGCACCTCATCACCGGGCTGCCGAGAGCGGGATCGCTTTGGCGCATTGGAGTTGTTCCCACTTGCAGGAACTTCCTCTTCTTCCATGAGGGCATGTCCCACATTCGGTCCCGACCTGCGGCCTGAATCCAATTTGTGTAATCCAGCTGCTGGGGCCGATGAAGTCCGACTACCCATGCCGGGTCGCTGCGGAGGAGGTGCTGCGGGCATTGCCTGTGCTCGGTCACTCAAGGCTCGCTCTCGGCGACCTTGAGAAGACATGAAGGGTCGTAATAGGAGGTGACTATCCGTAGATGGGGGAGGAGTGAGATAGTGAAGGTGAGGCGGTAGTGGTTTCCGGCTATTGCATCGGTGCGAGTTGCTGTAGCAGAGTATCCATCGTTTCCTAGCGGGTTGACACTGATTGCGGAGGAGTTCGGTCGAAAGGAATTGGGGATGTAGTCGAAGTTTAGCAGGAATAAACCAATCTAGTTCATGCGATGGGGGGAGAGGCGGTGGGGGAGAGAAAGTGGAGGAGGCGGGAGAGTTGAGGGTTGAGGGCGAACTGCAGAGTTGATGAGAATTTGGGAAATGTTGGAGAGAGAAGATCTTGTGGAGATAATCAGAACAACCTTGGTTGAGTGGAAAGAAACCTCCAGACTGTCCGCAGTAATATTTAAGGGAGAATTAAAGAAGAAAAGAAATTGAAAACTGGAAAATAAGTAAAAATAAAATAAAATAAAATAAAATACTAAAATATTATTTGAAGAGGCAACTCAGGATCGATAGATCACCGCGGACCCTTGACTTTCTTCCCGGTTCTGGGGATTCTCTTTGTTTTCGTACTTACTTATTTCTATATTTTATTTTATTTTATTATTCTGATCCATTACTCTGCCTACTCCATACTGCGTGTGAAGGTATCCCATGATACTGCAATCTAATTGGAGTTCAAAGTGGCCCCGTTCTCCAGATCTCACGAGTCCGTCCTTTGCCATTCCACCACTTCCTCCTCGTTCATTCGTCAGTTGAAGCTGCTGGCCGAACAAGCTGAGCTGAACTGGGAACTCCTGTCTTTTTCACTCACACTCTATTCTCCATACTTCTCCTGACACCTGGCACTTTCTGCAGAGCTTCAGCTACACAGCTACAGAGCTACTGTTCCTGCTAATCCTGCTGCTCCTCACGTCGCCACTTGACTCCAGACGCCACGAATTTACGATGGGTCCCTCCTCCACCAGCACCAGCTCCTCTCGGTTCAGCCGTTACTTACGTGGGCCAAATTAACACTAGAATGACCATTGACCTTGTACGGAGTATACAATACAGTATACCAGCCTGGTCACATTGGTTGCCAGCCCGGTATACCAATCAGCGTACTTTGGTCCTCCCGGGGAAGCGTGGGATCCAAAAGCCAAGCGTACAACGCAACCGAGGCCTCGGGTCATGGTGGATGCACAATACACTAAGGAGACGACTAAGAAGACGAATAACGAGACGACTAAGGAGGCCAGGGGCCTGGCTGGGCCTTTCGCGGGACCAAAGAAAAAAATTGGGACATCTGCTTTAGCCTCGCACGGCCTGGAAAGTTGACCAGTCCGATTCGTCTATCTGTCATCCCATGATCCACGACTGTGGCATGGTGAACCCCCTCTCACATACAACACAGTCCTGTACTAATTAGGTAGGTACGGAGTGTCCGCAATGGCAGCTAAGTATTCGGTCCAATTATTCTCTAGCTGGGGTTATGTTGCACTTCCTCGTGCTGTGTTGCTGTGTCGGCTGTCGGGAGACCAGGTCAAAGCAGCTTGCGCTTGCAGCTTAGTAGCTGTCAACCGACGAATCCCACAATTCGTCTCCCTTGCGGCTCCTCTATTGGGCTTCGGTTCGGGCTTGGACCTGGCACCCTGGTGGAATCACAATTGTCGAGTAAACCGAGCCATCTTGAGCCACCTTCATCTTTGACACAGACTGGATGATACCTGTCGCCTACGCGGCTCCACTTATTGCTGTAAGCAACATGCCATCCCAATATACCTAATGCCAGACGTAGATGACGCATACTATTCCTTTCTCAAAAATTTGTGTATCATATGCGACGTCTCAGCCTCCTCACAAAATATCGCTACACTGCATCTTGTGAAAAAACAAATGAAACAAATTAGAGACTTGTGTCAAATTCTTGCTTTGAAACACTATTGATCGTTAAACCAAAATAGTAGTCCCAAAGAAAATAGATTGAATCCTTCCATCCGAGTCATTTCCTTGAACTGGTGGAGTACGGGGCAGATGTCGTCGCCTCCACGTAAACTTACACATCAACCGATCTATTCTTGGATTTCCAACGGGGCTCATGTAGTAGACTAAATGAATAACTCTGAAACATGATCCCGATCCTGTTTCGATAGATTTGACCTCTGTTCGTTTCATGATCAAACGTTTGATCTGTTGTTTCTTCCACATTTCTATCTCAAACTCAGCCCTGCGCTAAATCTAACAGCAGGTGACAACCACAATATTCTGCACTAATCGTAGTCTGAAATTGAATCAAATCGTATCAAATGATCGACGATCGACGATCAAAGTAAATTAAGAATGTGCTTTCTCGATAACGCTCATTTCCTCCATGCGTATGCGTATTCGTATTCATATTCATACACCAAAATTCCAAAATTCATTGTCCTGCAATGAAGACTTTCCATCCCGCAAAAAAGGGAATACAACAAGAAGAGCAAAGAGAAAAAAAAGAAAAGAAAAGAAAACAATCAACCCAGATTAACGCCATGTCAAATGCAAACACCGCTATTGATCCGTTTCACCGGATTGGATATTATTAACCAAAGTCCAGAATCGCATAAAGGCCTCAGCCATAGCTCCAGTCTCATTTCCCTCTTCACAATCTTGTCGCAACTTTCGCACTCGACCCATGCCACGATTGAATCCTTTCTCAGAAGTCCATGGACCACGACTACGACGGGCTGGTGCTCGACCACCGCGACCATTAAATCGGCCTCCTCTTGAAGGAGGCGTGTACCATTCCATCCATTCGTCTTCCAGTGTTGACTTGTATATTTCGTTTAATTGGTCTCGAAGTTTAGGGTGACGACGAAAGAGCTCTGTTAGCTCTGGAGAAGTCGCAATAGAGGAAGGCGTAGATTTATCTGTTTTCGACACGGCGCCGTCCGTTGTTGTATTATTTTTCACTCCATTTTCCAGCGACGTTTCGGTGTTGATGGGTGTAGATGATTCGGTCGGACCGTTCGAAACTTGTGGTTTGGGCGCGCAGTAGATCTTATGTGATTGCGTACAAGCTAGAGAGCAGCTTCAAATTCATAAGACATGTCAGTAACTATTTTCAAAGCTCTTGGTGCAGATTTTGGTACCTCATCAACGCGCAGATCGGACACCGATATTTGGATGGTTCCGAGGAACACACCTCGCAAGAACCGGGCATTTTGCTCGACAAATTAAGGGGAGGTAAGTCGATACCAGTTCTGCATATTAAAACAGTAACTTAAAGCCTCTCTTCGGGTCGGCTGGAGAGGTCGCGAGAGGTTCGTCTCTAACGGCTTGGGGGACCCGCAACGCAAAAAATAAAAAAAGATAAGAAGCAGTTGGTGCCTCAGGCTGCAAATCCACCGCCGATTGCAGCTTCCTAAAACAGCCACCAAATAACGTGATGATCGACAATATCATCCAGATATGACCATGAATCCTCGATTTAATTTAGTTTCATCTCGTCTTTCTTTATTGTCATTGTGTTCTCGGGCCTTGACACTCCATTGAAAACCCGCGAATCTTGACCGGGGCCTAGTATGCGGCAAGCAGTGATATCTTCAATGCCAGATCTGGCTTTTGACAACCATTAATTCTGGCCAATAATGGATTTAATGATCGGAGATGCGAACTTTTTTTCTCTGTCATCCTGCGAAGAACGGTGAATTACTCTGAAATTCTCAATGCAACGAAACCAACCGATTTCCATTGGGTGCCTCTGGCCATTAGGAGAATAGTGGACTCCTCAGCAGCAGCAGCAGCAGCAGCAGCAGCAGCAGCATTTGGTGGAACGACTTCCAAGGAACCGCATGATTTGGTGTCGATGCTGAATTCCACGCGGAGAAGTGGACGCTCAATTCACACCTCCACACAAATTCACGATGCGACGGCTTCTGGTTCGGTAATTGCCCAAAGAGTGACCTCGACATCTCGGAACATGGAAATAGTTTCCAATTCAGAGGTGGGAGAAGACATATTGAATATAAAACAGGCGCAGCAGAGTTCACACAGCAGAACCATGGCGAAATCCCAAAATTGAATCAGTATTCAACCAGATCGGGTCTATTCAGGCACGCCTCCTAGGCTTCTCTGCCGATTCGCCCACGGGAAAAGCATCACTTGTTAGGATCGGAATGGAAGCTCATTTTGCGGACCGTGGAGATTCTTAATGAAAAATTAACTTTGACAATAACAGAAAAGAAACATTTCGACTAGAAGGGATGTGGGAGGTCTAGATTAGACCATGTATCTCCATTACTGCTGTGTTCAAGCTAGACATTCGCGGCCAATCTACACAAATCGGAAAATTGTTCCTTCCCCTAGCCATAAATGGCCGTACAATTCTACGTGAAATTGTATTGTCGGAGACACATACCAGCATCCAATGCTCAAGAGCAACCGCTCTGATGAAACTATGATTTCCGGTATTCGGTAGATCTAGACAATTTAGGTAAATTGTCTTCGGCTTTTCAGCTTGTGTACTGCACCGTGTACTGCACCGTGGTAGTGACCACGAGTGGATCACAGTGGATTGTTTCAAGCTGAAATAAGGTACATGATCTACTCGAGCCTAAATCATTCAGATAAACCAAATAAATCCTGTACGTGTACAATTTCCGTGGCATGAAATGTCCAATAAGAAAGGAGGCAATAGTACAGTAGTTGTGCACTCTGCTGATATCCGCGGCTAACCAGTCACCGAGACGCATTTGTCATCCACCCCGTAAACCAGTCACCTGACTGGATAATTGCGTCAGAGCCGAAATGCGGCGCTTCTTCAACTTTTTATTCCGATTTAAACAAACACCATCCTTCATTTTCACTTTCCCTTCAACAAAAAGATACCCCCAATCCACAAAATCACAATATGTCTGTGAGCTCAACATCTACTACAATGCTCCGCCGCGCATTAGCCGGTGCTCGCCTTGGCTCTGTCTCCGAAGTCTCCAGCCGAACCATCAGGCCCGCGGCATTCGCCCCGTCAAGGAGTGTGTCCAGCGCCGCTCGACTGCCCACAATCACAGCTTCGGAGACTCGTCGCCGGCCTACTGTGCGACCTTACCAGCAGCCTGTTGCTACAAGCGGTGTCAACGGCATGTCCCCGACCAGCAAGCGCACCATCTTCATTCAGACGGAAAACACCCCGAATCCCGATGTAAGTTCCCCGATCCCGATTTCCTCTATAATCGGCATGGATTTTCAAAACAAAAAACCAAATACTAACGATCGCTTTAGGCCCTGAAATTCATTCCCAACCACCGTGTCATCCCCGAAGACTTCCCCTCTTCCTTCCTCGAATACCTCACACCCCGATCAACTCTCGCACCGCCCCATCCCTCCCCCCTTGCGGCAAAGCTCCTCGATGTCGAAGGTGTTACCTCTGTTTTCTACGGACCCGAGTTCATCACCGTGACCAAGTCCAGCGATGTGAACTGGGCACACATCAAGCCCGAGGTCTTCAGCCTCATCACGCAAGCCGTGACCTCAGGCGAGACCATCGTTTCGATAGTTGAATCCGACGGCGCGGACGCTGCACAGGAATTCGAAAATGACTCTCTAGCCTTCAACGAGGAAGATGATGAAGTCGTTAGTATGATTAAGGAACTTTTGGAAACTCGTATTCGCCCCGCTATCCAAGAGGATGGTGGTGATATTGAATTACGTGGATTCGAGGATGGAATCGTCATGCTTAAGTTGCGTGGTGCGTGCCGAACTTGTGATTCTAGTACCGTTACTTTGAAGAATGGTATTGAGTCGATGCTGATGCACTATGTGAGTTTTCCCTTTCCCTGCCCCCTTGACTTTTCCTTGACTTTCCCCCTCTCTCATGCATGAGGAGAGGGGATGTGATCCATCGGAACCAATTACTGATTCGAGATTCTTGCAGATTGAGGAGGTGCGCGGCGTGGAGCAGGTCATGGATCAAGAGGAGGCCATCTCGATGCATGAATTTGCTCGATTTGAGGAGAAGTTGAGACAACAAAAGGGCGAGGGCGCAACGGCCAGTAGCCCGATTGACAGTGCGCCTTAAATTCTATTTTATTGTTGATGCATCAGCAATACGATAGAGTGAGAGTGCCATGGCTCGGGGGAAAATAGTAATTGTACATTAAGTAGAGTATAGCGAATCATTAGTATAAATAGATTGTCTTGAACTGCTATCTTTTTTGAATAATGCTTGTAAATTATATTATGTATAGTATTATTGGCTATAGTGGTATTCAGGGCTGAGGGCTGGAACACTGAAGACTATGCAACTTGAATATGAAGTAGGGTACTATTTTAGCGAGAGGGGAAGCCCCGTCTTTGGCGTTGCGGGGGACAGGAGGGGCGTCGGGCCAGGGCGATCGTCCATGTGAAGATGGGAATGAAACGAGAAGATCAAAAATGAGAATGCATACAATGTGGATTCAATTTAGTAATGATGTAATTGATCTGTGAATACAATAGCCATTATGCATAATCCTTGCTATAATCACATCTACTTATACAGAGGACTATAGTCAAAGAATACAGGATACAGGGTACAGGATACAGGTGTAGGTGTAGGTGTAGGTGTATGTGGCGATAGGACACTCCGTACTGCTCACGAACTCGGGCGGGGCACAGTTGCGCCTCCTTTGAACAAGTACACCGAGGTCCACTCATCCACTCCATCAATCCACTCAACCAGCCGTCCACAGATTCAGTTATGTATCCACTTCCGCCGTCCTTTTGTTTGATGACTTGAGCCAAGCAGCGGCAGGTAGCGGCATGCATCCGGAGGCTCGGAGAGGCGAATGATTCGAATAGCGACCGTGGGATGGATAGACCCAGGACCTGTTGTAGAGCAGAGTACCCTGATTTGTGGTAAGTGCATGAAAGAAATACTCTCTCACCTGTGCCACGATAAGTGGTATGATCCTGGAGTGGTGACGATGGTGGTGGGAGACAGGATGGTCCAGACTGTAGTACGAGCAGTAGTTACTGTATAAGTCCACAGTGAATAACCTGAATATTCCCATATCCACAGATTCAGACCAGTGGTCGACCTTCAACCAGTCACCACTGGATCAGTTGAGGAGGGGCAAGTGCTGCACGTCCAAGCTCTCCCCGCAAAAGATGGATCGGCCTGGGGATCCCATTGGGCCCATCCCCCACATTCACATCATCCTGTCCGGGGGAAGCAGACTAGACTACCAGTAGACCAGGACCAGTAGACCAGCAGACCAGCAGACCAGTCTACCATTCTGCCAGCTGCCAGCTGCTAGCTGCAATGCTTCCCCTCTACTCCGTACTCCGTATTCACATTCTGTTATTCAACGCTGCCACCCCGCAAATGTGTGACCCGATGATGGGCCGTGCGAGTAGAAGGGGGGCCAGAGGACTGTGGGCTGACAGGGGCTGCATGGCGGCTTTCATCTGGGCCCTCGCTTGACAATCCAGTCAAAACCCCAGATGATCGGCTTGAACAGTCGTATCGCATCAGCACTTTAGAAGTAGTAGTCTAGAGTCTAGTTAGTTAGTAGTTAGTTCACGGAGTACTCCATCCACTGTAAGTGTAGGGTAGTGTAGTATGGTCCGTGTCCCCTGAACATCAATTCGGGGCGACCTTGCCAGATCCGTTCCCCTCTTGTCTTTTGTCCTTCTGTCTTCTTCTCTTCCACTTCCACTTCTTCTTCCACTTCCTCTTCTCTCTTCCTTTCTTCTTTTTCTTCCTCTTTTCTCTCTCCTCTCCTCTTTTCTCTCTTCCTATATTCCCCTTTATTCTTTTCAACATGCGCCGCCCTTAAGGGTTCTGGTGGTCCACAACGTCATCCGTGGTCACGCTACCACAGCTCTCTTCGTCTCCCAACCTTCCGCAAACGCCAGACTCGATTCACTTCTCTCTGTGGCAGTCTTCTTCTTTAGAAGACCTCCAATATTGCGGGATAATCTAGGTCAAGTCTGACAATTAAGTCCAATCTTGATTGGACTTTTCTAAGATCCAGAGTCAAGAGTAAAGAATCCGCCGATCTTATTTCCCCCATATCTCTTGAATTCCCCCCCACATCTCCATAACTCCAACTCCGCGTTTCAACTGCTGCGGTCGCAACTCGCAACATCCCGTGACCTCTAAAGCAGTCGATTTTCTGACGAGACCCACGAGACCGGCGCTTTCTTCAATCTAGAGTTTGCTTTGCTTTATTAGAGTGGTAGGTCTCTCTTCTATTTTATTGTTTCTCACGTTACTCCGTATTGTTTCACTCTTTCACTCTTCTCTCTTCTCTCTCCTCCTTTCGGTCCCTCCCATTGCACAGCTATGCGCTCCCTCCCACGCTCACCATTGAAATTCACCTTCAGCTACGATTACGATTTCCGTTCTCCTTCGTTGATACTCTTCCCCCTTTCAAGGCGTCTGGTCGACTTTACCGGGGCGTAGAGTCATCCTAGATATTCCTTATATTCCTCCTGCTTGGTGAGTCTTGAGCCTCATTCGCTGTTTCAATCCGTTTTATAGTCGCTTTATCTCCGCATCGCCCTGTCGCATCGCTGAGCCTACCGCCAGCGCTTGCTGCCTTGCGACACAATCCCCCATTCCCCTCCCGACCAATCATATCATGTCTATTTGTCTACTTTAGACAATTCTCACCCTAAGATATATCTTCACTTGCGATCGGTGGCCTTAGCTTTTGCTTTGTGTGGTGGCGCGTCGGAGCTCTTCCCTTTGCCTCCCCGCTTTGTCGCGACAAGCTCCAAAGTCATGCCACTCACACGTGCCCCCCTGCTTGTGTAGCTCCGTCTTTGCTTTCACTTCTGCTCGGGACTTGTGTCTGAGATCTTCTTTCATACTTTTTATTTTAATCTCTTCTTTTATTTGTCCTTCTTTTATCCCCTTTTTCTTCTCTTCACTCCTCCTTGTTCTGCAAGCTGACCCCGGTTCATCTCGTCAGTGTTGCACATCCCGCATCCATCCAGCTATCCTACCTTCTCCCAAAAGATCGAGTCTGGTCTTTACCCCTCCATCTTCTACAATCGCGTTGATCAAAGACTGGTGCTTTGTCGCGTGTATCCAAGGACTTGATTACCGACTCTCCAGTACAGTTCCATCACTTGTTACCCAACGGTCACACAGGTCAGCAACCCTCCGGTCCACCTTGCTCTCCGCACTTCATCCTCCCTCCCCCTCCCCCCCACACGCACATAACTATCCCCGCAAATAATACCTCGGCGATGGAAATATTCTCCAGCTAGGTTTATTGCAAATCACCGGAATACAAATCAGCTGACACATAAGCAGTGGTTTCATTCAGATATCATGGCTACGCCTAGCAAACAGGCATCCGCCACACCCCCGGTGCCCGTGACAAATGCTACCCGACTTGAGAAAGGCCATCCCGGTGTACGCCGTTCCACACCTGATTCTGAGGCACTCGCTTCTTCTGATGATGACGGTGAACACAATCCTTTAACTCAGACCATTACTGCGCCGGCAACCAAGCCTGTACGTCGGACATCGTGGTTGAATGAGGTACCTCTTTCCGTTCAAAGGAAACATTCACTACCCGGTGGCCCTCTCGCATCTACTCCTTCAAACCCCGCTAGTCCATCAAGTGATCAACCACCATGGAATTCAACTACTAGCCCTGGTATCGGCGGCACCTTCAACTGGAATCAATCTACTGGAAATCAGTTTCCTTGGGGAACTGGTATCTGGAACACAGACTCTCGCAAAGAGCCTCCCCCTCGTCTATCAGAAATCGTGCCTTCTCCAACTATGACAACTCCGCAAGCTGCAGCTGGCTCTCTCGGTGAAGATATGCTCAGTCCTATCACCCGCACTATCTCTGGGGAATCGGCTATTCCCTTCTCCATTCCTCTACATCCAACTCCAAAGACATACCGCTCTCAGTCTTACTCAGTAGGACAAATGGATCCCGAAATCTTAGGAATTCCAGCAAACAAGGCTAACGCTGGTCGTACACGCGCCCCGGGTCAAATGTCTTCTGGCCAGCCCCGGGCTGCACGACCCAGCGTTCTCGGTGAACTGGGACACGATCCTGCGATGCTTGGACGTGTCCGTGAAGATGACGACGGTGATGACAGCCTGGGATCTGATGGAGATGCCTATTCGGCTAGCCAGGCCCGAACTATTGAACAACTCGCACGCGAAAACGCGCTCCTGCGCCAGGCTGCAGCTGCAGGACAAAGGGATGGTCGATTCCGTGACCGCGCTTCCTCTTCCGCATCCACTGCAAGTGGTTTACACTCTGCACACCGCATCCACGGCGGTGTTCCGGAGGACGAGCTTGCCCCCGAAGATCCAGGCGAGTTGCGTGATATTCATGGATACGGCTCAATGCGCAGCAATACTGGCCGACGGTTTTCAGAGCATTCAGTGAACCTGGAACAGCAATTTTCATCATTTGCCTCCTCGCCTTTAGAGAATCGTGCTCTTGACAACGTCCGTAAAGCCCATTGGCAGACTTCGCTTGGCTTCGGAAGTATGGCCGACATTCCGCAAAGTCGTCGCCATTCATTCGCTGATATCCCAATTCGCCATGCATCCGTCAGCTCCGTTGACTCGCATGCAACTGCCACTCCCCGCGCTTCTGGAATGGGAGAGCCGGATGATGGTTACGGAAATGCTGGTGACTTTGCTAATCCATCTATGCAGCCACGTGAGTATCCAGCTCTCTACCAATATCCCATGGACGCGGTTCTAAACCAAAGACTACCAGAATCTTACTTCACCCGCGAGCAAACTTTACGTGGAGATGGCACTTCCGGAATTCCAGCTGCCCTCAATCAATACGCTATGGCTGGGGCTTATGGTCGGCAACCACCCGCCTTAGCTCAAGCTCACCAGAATCAGCTTCTCTACATCGTCACTTTCAAATGTCATCGCGCGGACGTATTCTACATCCAAGAAGACACCGGTCTTCAGGTCAAGTCAGGCGATCTCGTTATCGTGGAAGCCGACCGAGGTACTGATCTTGGAACTGTCCAACATGCGAATGTGTCTCTTCAGAAAGCTCGAGAGCTTAAGCAACAATACGCTGAAGAGCACTACAAGTGGCTCATGATGTTTTCTCGACAGGGCCAACTTGAGGGTTCAAATGTTGGTGGTGCAAGTATCAACACACGCAGTGCAACAGGTGGAATGGGCCCCCATGCCCATGGCGTTCAAGAACCGGCTACCGACATCAAGCCCAAACTTATCAAGCGTCTCGCTCAGAATCACGAGATTCTTACACTACGCGATAAAGAAGGCAATGAAGCCAAGGCTAAACGGGTTTGCCAGCAGAAGGTCGCTGAGCATCGACTCAACATGGAAATTCTCGATGCTGAGTTCCAGATGTACGTTCTCACTCACTTTAATTATCTTTCCTAGCACTCATGAATTCCATACTAACTCGGCTACAGGGACTGGAAGAAACTTACCTTCTACTACTTCGCCGATTCCTACATCAACTTCAACTCCCTTGTCACCGACCTATTCAAGATCTACAAAACTAGGATTTGGATGTCTGCGATCAACCCGGCCTCTTTTGTGACCCCTCCCTCTGCTAGCCTCCAAGGACCCGGCGGTATGAGCAACCCACTCTATGGACAGGATCCACAGCACGCAGATCGTCGTCACCAGCATGAAACTAGGGCCTACGGTGGTCGAGAACCCATCGACACGAGCCGCGAAACCATGCCCAACCCAGTGGGGGCACTTCGAACAGCTTTCACCGACACTTATCAGCCTTTCGCTCAGCCAAGCCGTCAAATCGACACGGCACAGGGTGATCCATTCGCACCTTACTCCCCCACTAGCTTCGGCCCCATGGACCAAGGTTTCCCTGACTACCCAGCTGGTGGTGCTGGCAATGCTGCAGCTCGCATGCATCCCGCCCAAAATGAATGGACTGGCCGATTCCAGGGTCTATCCCTCAACTCGTGATGAGCCACGACGATTCAATCACATTTCTTTCATTTCAACAACAAACCCTCCCCTCCCCTACCCTCCACTACCCTCCACTCTACTCTACTCCCCCCACAACGAAACATATGTACAATCCGCCCCAGAAACATTTTCCTCGATCCCGATCTCCCAGATTTCCTCCGACTTAAACAAAGAAGATTTCCCTAGACGCTCTGGCCAGCGGCCATTTCCTCCTCATGGAAGACTTCACAGTCACTCACCGACGTGCCTTTATTTTCCCGCGAAAGAATGCTATTTTTGCAAGCCAATTTTGAAATTTCCGCAACCTTATCCTTATGATTTCCTCTTTTTTTCTTCTCTCTCTCTCTTCCTGATTTGCTGATTTCTCTTCCCTTTCCCTTTTTTTTTTTCTCTCTCTCAATCTCAAACTCCTTTTCTTTTTTCCTTTTCTATTTCCTTTCAGTTCCCATGTACTATTTCTGTTCACACTAGAATCCATACCCTGGGCTTCATTTCTTTTTTCCTATAAGCCCGCACAATCTTTACAGTTACACCATCATTATTATTTGAATAGACACGAAATGATCTGCTCTGGTTCTAGGGTTCATAATTTCAAGACTCCCTTTTTTTTCTTCTTTATTTTTATTTTTCCTTGACGTTTTTTGCGCGTTATTATTATTATTATTTTCGCAAAATGGTATGGTACATCCTGTTCAATTCCTTTTCTGCCTTGCTGTTTTATGACTCGACTCTTATCTGTCCTTCTGGACACAAAATTCTTTTCTTTTCTCGATGATTTTTTTCAACGGCTTGTTGAGTTAGTCAGATTGTTTGTTCAGTTCAGAAATGGGTATGTGTCATTACCATTACCATTACCATTATCAGTTCCACTGGAACTGGCACTGGCACTGGAAATGACATGCCTTTTTGTTCTTGTGCTTCTCCTTCTGTTATGATGGTTTCTTTCGTATTTATGTATTGTGTTGTTATCGGAAAACGGAAGATGGAAGACAAATACTAGCAAGACTGTTCTGCGGGTTGCTTGAACAATACATCAGAGTTTTTAAGTATCTTCATTCATTTCAACTACTACCAGTAGTAATTCTTAGTACCTACCAACTTAGCAGATGCTAGTAGTAACTACTAGTAGATAACATCAAAAGCTCTGTTGATATTGAGCTGGAGCTCAAACAGTAAATGTACCCTGTTGACGAATATCCCGACTCGAAGCCCCAACAAACACCTTAAAACTTCCACTAGGAACAACCCATTTCTGACTCTTCGTATCCCAATAACTCAAATCCCTCCTCGTTATCTCAAAAGTAGCAGTCCCCGCCTGACCAGGACTAAGCTTCACCTTCTCAAATCCACGCAATTGTTTCGGCGGAGTCAGAGGCGCAGATTCAGGATATCCAATATAAAGCTGTGCAACTTCACTACCTTCAACTTGACCACTATTCACAATCTGAACAGTAATAGTCCCCACAGATTCGAACAGTTCCACAGGACCCCCTGAAACAATAGACCCAATCGCCGGACCGGGCGTCGTAAAAATATTAACCGAAAGTCCACTGTAGCTAAACTCAGTATACGAAAGACCAAAACCAAATTCATAGCGTGGTGTCAATCCGTAATGATCGAAGTGTCGATAATCAATAAAAATTCCCTCAGTAAATGGATCAGTTTGCGAATTTATCCATCCAGCACCGTAATCAGCGCGGTTTTTAGCGATGGTGTATGGTAGTTTTCCACTCGGGTTGCTGGATCCGAATAAGATATCTGTTAGGGCATTACCGCTTTCTTGACCGGGGAGTCCGGCCCAGATTATTGCTTTGATGGATGGTTGGGATAGAATTGTTTCGAGGAGGATTGGTCCGACGCTGTGGATTACTACTATCACGTTTTTGTTGGAGTTTGCGACGGATTGGACTAGGGTGTTGCCGGAGTGCCAGGGGTCGAGATTGTTTCGGTCTCCTGCGTTGCCTTCTACTGTTATGTATCTGTGGTATTGGTATTAGTATTAGCTGCCATGTGTGATATTGATGAAGTGAGTTGGCGGCGTGTCCTCATACTTACCCTTCGCCTGAGTCTGAGTTGATGAATACAATTGCTGTTTCAGCAGCAGCGGCAGCTTCAGCTCCTGCGGTTGGATCATCCGTTGTACTGGTGATTATTTTGGTGCCAGTTTGATCTGCTTTCTTTTGGATTGCGTCGAGGGGGCCGACCAGATACTTGGCACATAGATTAGTTTAGATGTTGCCATTAACAGTTGGGCTATGAGACACTCACCGGAAATTCAGCAGTTCCACTACCCCAACCCATGGCCAACGTCCCGTTATTACAACCACGATCGGTGCATGCATTAGGCCCTTTAGGATTGACAATAGCATCTTCTCCGATAATTGCGAGACTTCCAGGTTTTCCTAGTGGCAACGCCTTATCTTCATTCTTTAGAACGACAATCGAATCTCGAGCCACAGAGCGAGCAACAGTGGCATGGTCAGCAGTCACATCAACTGAAGCTTTACCTCCATTCCAAGAACTAAAAGCAACTTCCGGATATCCTTGGTCTTGATCAACTAGATACCAAGCCGCCAGGATTCGAGTAACCATATCATCCAGTCGGGATTGAGGCACTGATCCATTGGAAACGGCTTGGACTAGATTGGATCCCCAGAAGATACTTCCTCGGGGTGTATTGAAATCACTTCCTGGCATTGTCATATCCAGCCCAGCTAAGGCACTGTTCACTCCAGTGTGTTGCGCATTCCAGTCACTCATGATGTATCCTTTAAAGCCAAGCTCGGTCTTCAAAAGCTCGTTCAAAGCTTCGTCGCTTTCACAGGCCCAAGTGCCATTTATCTTGTTGTACGAGCACATCACCGAGGCAACATCTGCCCTAACCGCATTCATGAATGGCCATACGTATAACTCATGGGTCTCACGATCGCCCATATTCGAGCTAATCGTATCACGATAAACCTCTTGCTCATTACCAAGCCAATGCTATTCACGCTGTCAGAATTCATCGTGAATGTCAAAAAGCAATAGACGACATCTCCAAATGCGTGAGGGGAAAGGAATCACATACTTTGGCGCATGCTTGCACCCCCGAGTCCTGCATTCCACGAATAGTCTCTTCCATCGCAACGCCACTCAGATAAGGGTCAACAGAGAACCCTTCCCAATTGCGCCCTCCATCCGGATTTTTCCCCAAAGGACCAGAAACAGGTCCAAGCTGAACATGAACACCCAGACCCTTAGCCTCAGCTCCCATCGCCGCACCACGTGCATACAACAAACTTCGATCCCAAGTCGCGCCGGCATTAATACCCGCCGGAAACGCCGTGACTGGATTGGCGAATCGGATACCCAGTGGTGAATCCTGTAGACATAAAGATGGATACCCGATTGAAGAGGCAGCATATGTATTTCCAACACATGGTCCACCTTCCCAGGTCATACCACTCACTATCCCGGCCTTTTCATCCTGAGTCAGTTTCCCAAGTGCTGTCTTGGCCTTTGTGTATGCTGTGTCCCATCCTGATGTGCTTTGCCCATAAACTGGGACTGCACTGGTCGATAATAATGACAAGAGAAAAAGGGTCTGCATTGAAATGCGTGCAAGTGGTCACGAATTCAACAATCTCACTAACAAAGCCAGTAGGCTATAAGGAAGAACCTTGAAGGTTCACCACCCCCTTTATAAACCAAGCCCAAGACCACAACAGGGCTGATAACCCGGGGAAAGGCTCCAGAATCAAACCCCCTCCCCTCATCTTGGCTCTGAATACCGGGGACTTTCTTCTTTCAGTCTGGTCTGGTCTAGTCTAGTCTAGTCTAGTCTAGTCCAAATCTCCTCACATGAACATTAGCATGGATACAGACATGTGGTGCAGGATCAAAATGTGAGCAAACCTTTCTTGGCATGGAGGAAAACGCCACAACAGGGGGTATTCTACCTATAGTGACATTCCCTGGTAGCACCGAAGTATGCAGCAGTAATAGTACGGAAGTGCCTCTGTAGGTACTTGATTAAACTAATAGATTTAGTGGCTGAAAAGCCAAGAGTGTAGGTTTTGTTGATTGGAGGGATGGGAATACCCTTTTTTGGCAGTGCGGGGGAAATCCCGATATACATCCGTCTACACTTCTCAGTGCCGGAGTGTTACTCCATGGTATGGATCTGCAGGTAATTCAGGCTAATTATTTAGATGCTACTCCTTCGCTTGGAAGTTTTTCGACGTCGACAGGCCGGAAATTTGGGATATTAGGCCAACGTTGCCAAGTCATACTAGTAGCAAGTAGTATTTGCTACTTAGATACGCATAGATGTTTGATGTCTGAAACACATCTCGGATAGAGGCATTTGGCCCACATGTATTCATGATTTTCTTAAGTTTGCTAGGCGTGACTTATAGACCAGTTGTATAACTTGATTGCTCCAAGCAACCATCGACAGCATCCCTGAGAGATATTTCGAAGCCAGGGTAGGTTCTTTGAGAGATGTAGAAAATATCATCGAGACTTCAGTCACCTCAACAAGTAGGATGGTAGCCGTGTGTGCCAAGTTTAATCATCCAAGGCACCCAATGAAAGGGCATTTTAGATATCGTGTCTATGTCCTTAGAGTCGCGCCGTTTAAATGGCCCGGGTGGCTTGGTGGCGCTCTCTTGGAGCTCTGATGCCACGGCTAGCTGTCGTATAAGGGTGGAAACTTAGAAAATCCCAAGGCAAGCTTTAAAGTCCTCCATAAAGCTTTGGGATCAAACTGTTAGTCCGGGAAATGATGCAGTCATGCAAGCAGGTCCAGTGTGCTGTATGGGACCACCAAGGTCCATGGCCCGATGAAGCAGCGAACACTGCTTGGTATAAAGCCAACGAGGAATGTACAAGCCTCAAGCAAATTTATCGTGCTTGCCCTTGACTTTAACATCCAGCATCTCCTCATGGAAATTACCCTCACGTCTCGCTCTTCTCAACCGTTTCACCTCGTCATCTTCCAACTTCCGCCCCACAAGACTCTCCAATTCTTTGCGACTGATCTTCTCGTAGGCCTTTGACTCCTTGTTCGCGCGGAGACGTGGCTTGAATCGAGCTTGCATGCGAATTCGCACAGTTGTTTCGAAGGAGACTGAAGTCGCATCACCACGAACTTCCACGCCGCCGGTAGCCTTTGCGCTTTCCTTGATACATAGGAAAGACTCTGAATCTCCACCGCGGACTTGTAAAGCGAAAGTGCCCGAGATATCGACAGACGGAATAGCGAGGAAGGATTCGTAGTGGGAGACAGCGGAGGCAGTTGCGCTGAAAAGACCGTGGTTGTCGCAACTCAAATACCTACATATCATTAGCTTCCAGTTCCAATTGTGATCGCCAGTCTTCCTCAATCTAGAGAGAAATTGGGGTGACAACGGTACATACTTTCCATGATGTCCCTTAAAAGTAAATGACTCTGTCCCAGCCACGCGCGTCGCAACCCACACCTGTCGCACATCGTGAGGCTCCGCAGTCGCCGGGTCCCCCTCAACCAAATTCTCCAGCGCACTCGCAAAGACCACACCATTTGCATCGCTCGCAATGCAAGTCGGCTCGTCGGAAGGCAGCACGAGGACTATAGGACCGGCAATGTCACTGGGTGCCTCGGCAGAAACCCAGCTCTGATCTTCGGGGTTGTCGTCATTCTCCGCAGCTTCGGGGGCGTCAGTCCTGCGGGTTTTGGTGGACTTTTCTCCATCGGGGTCGCGCTGCTTGCGCTTTTTGGGCTTATCGCCCTTGAAGGTCAGAGGTTTGACCATTTTGTGGTTGTAAAGTGGGAGTTGGAGAGAGGAGAATGTCTCTCTTGAAGAGAAGAAGAAGAGTTGATTAAAGCGGAGAAGTGCAAATCAGCTGGTGTTCTGCCGGTACATCCTCTCCCATACTTAACACCATACAAAAGTATGTACCTTCAATTGAATTATAGCCACTACAAGTAATATACAGGAAGAGCATTGAATATAATATATGTCATCATTTTGAATTTTCCTTTTATTCATCACTTCTATCTTTCACAATAAGAGACTGAGTAGATATTTACTATTCCTTCTGTCCTTCTGCTGCATTGACTTCTCCGCACTTAAGAGGACCGCCCGCAACTCTTCAACTTCAACTCTTCAACTCCCACGATGTCCTACCAACTTACTTATGACGACCTCGATGGGTCAGACGAGAATTCCCCCTCCATTCGAGCAGCAGGAAACCCAAACCCAGCCGTTCTAGATGCTCTGCTGAAGCATTATTTCCGTCATCTCGAGACTGTGCCAGCTGGTACAGTGGACCCAACACTGGAAGTATGGGGACCCAATGCGAACAGCATGGGAGCTGAATACGGTACATATGAAACACCTCTAACAGCTGCGATTCGAGCAAATATCCCAGAGAATGTACACGCGCTTCTAGTCACAGGTGCAGATCCCACTGGTCTAGCCTTGAAGGATTTATCGGACTACGCCGTGCGATTCATTCGTGGCCGGGATCCTAAGACCGACATGTCGAGTTTTGCAAGGTGCCCTCCGCGTGCAGACATTCTTGCAGTCGCAAAATCCAAGGGAATAATCGATCAGATACAGCCCCTGACTGAAGCTGAGCTGGATGAGCGAAGCAAGGGCTTTCCCCGATTCTGGACAGAGCCAAACCTTCCAGGCCAGCGACTTCGGTTATCAAAAGCTCTCACGGCACTCGAAGTGGCAGCCGGTCTAGGAAATGAGGATATATTCAGTATGGTACGTAATGCGGGTGCAGATGAAACTGCCTGGATAACATCTTCGGAGACTATTCAACCCCACCTGGACTTGGACTTGGAGTTTACTAGTGAGCCATCATTCGTGAGCACATCTTCTCCCGTCCATGAAGCTATCGCTGCTGGCCAACCAGCTATGCTCCATACACTGTTCTATAAGTATGAATACTCTCCAAATTACCGTCCCCTCGCAGCTCCGACGATCGCCTTACCACCGCTATCCTTTGCGTTGGCACGGTGCGACCCATCTAACCCGGATATATGGGCTTGTATAAAAGTCCTCCTCGAACACGAAGATCTAGACAAACACCTGCGCTCTCCGATATTTGAAGTCCATCCGCTTCACTTCGCCGTTGCCCGCCATGAAGTAGACCTATTATCTCGTCTCCCAATGGAACTTTCTAGCGCAGGGACCACGGCATTGGGTCAAAACTTACTTCATATCGCTTCACTGCCAATGACTTCTGAGTGCATCTACCAGGCAAATCTCGAATGTACTCAGAGTATTCATTGTGCTCGTACGTTGGACTCTTTCTGGCTATCACATCAATTCCCTAGTCCAATGCACCTGAATCCAAACAGTGGTGGGTTCTTTCGGGAGAAACAAATCATGAAACCGACGCCACTCACGGACATTGAGCGCGAGGCCCAGTTTAATACTTTATGGCGCCTTGTACGAGAGGATATCGAGGTGAGTGCTCAGGATGTCGACGGTAACACCCCTTTACATTATCTGGCGGCTACGTTGAATGTAGACCCCAGGTCTCTACAGCTACTTCGCGATCTAGAAGGTGGCGAGGAAACTTATTGCAGCTGTAAAAACAACGCCGGCTTAACACCTCGGAATTTGTGGGAGAGTGGAAGGAAATGACAGATTATTACCGCATGGTATACTCCAAGTTGGAATGCGGTCACCCCTGCGTTGCATTTCTACCGGTAAATAATATAACTAGCCAGATATTTTAACCAGACGAAATATAGTATATTCTCTTCAAGCTTCAAGCTTATGAAACCCACGAACATATCGCTCATGCAGGTGCAAATTTTCAAGATGCAATCCTCACGCCACGTAAGATTTTAGCCCCCATGCGTTATTTCCCCTCGAAGCCGGTATCTCCGGACTCCATCTACTATTTTTAAGCACCTTCGCTTTCTCGATCTTCCAAATTCAAACTACCTATCATCGTCCTTGTTATGGCTTCATTTCTAGGTGCCATCGGCATCCGTGCCGCCGACACCCTCAATTCATCCGCCTCAAACTATGGCCCCTACTTCGTTGGATTTCACTTCATTTACGCTTACGGTGTACTTTCCTCGCGCACACTCAAACAATGGTATGGCATCGACCATCAAGCATCACCACGCGAAGATTTAGCCAAATATGGCGAAGCAGCCGTACGAGACGGCAAAATCACACGCAAACAGCTCGACATGCTAAAGCGCAATGAAGCGGCCCATGCAAACTCCGTTGAAAACTTTTCTATGTTTGTTGCGAGCATTTTATTTGCGTCGCATGCTGGTGTTGATGTTCAAACGATAAATGCTGCAGGGCTTTCTTATACTATTGCCCGAATTTGTTATGGTGCTGTGTATATTCTTATTGACCACCCCACTTGGAGTCAATTGCGTGGATTGGTTTGGTGGTGGGGCAATTTGAGCTGTCTTTATCTTTTATGGGAGGCTGGGAGGAAGCTTTCAATCTAGTTTGGTTGTTGCATGGAGATTATTGTGTATCAGATAGTGGAAGTCGCATCATTACGGTATTTATTCAACGTCTGATCGAAAGTTTCCTGAATGACATGATTGCATTGTATCATAGACTAGAGTTCTGGTGCCAGTCAATATCTAATCCCTATATACTACTTGCTTTCACAGCCTCGTCATTTCTTGCCGGTTACAACATTGAGGGTACTCTCCAAAGGCAGATTTCGGCTTGACGATCCGACAAAGATTCCATAGCTTCCACTCTGTAGCTCCCACTTCTGAGCCTCCACATCCCAATTGCTAAGATCGCGACGAGTGAGGGGGAACGAGACCTTGGTGGATTTGCCAGCCGGAATTTTGACCTTCTCAAACCCACGAAGCTGCTTGACAGGGCCATTAGGAATACCGACATAGAGCTGAGCAACTTCCGCGCCAGTTCGTTTCCCGGTGTTTCGGACGGTGGCATGGACTGTAGCGACGGTATCCCACAAATCAATTGCACCGCCTTGCTCGATATCACCACTGGGATATACAGCAATCTCATCCTTGACGGAGGATACTTTCAGATTTGAAAACTCGAAGGAGGTATAGGAGAGGCCGAAACCAAATTCGTATCGAAGGCTGATATTCTTCGCGTCGAAATAACGGTAGTCGATCAGAACACCTTCGTCAAAGTCATCTTGTGGGAAAAGGCTTTCTGTGTTTGAACCAGCGTGATAATAGTTCTCCCAGTCAGATTCGTTCTTAGCGACGCTATAAGGAAGCTTTCCGCTGAAATTCTCGTCGCCGTATAGCAAAGAAACCAGAGCTCGGCCTGAATCTTGGCCTGGAAGATGGGCGAAGATGATGGCTGTCACATTAGGATGATCCGCGAACTGGTCCACGAGTCGAGTTCCAGCGTTGTGAATCACGACGATGGTATTAGAGCAGGTATTTGCAACGCGGTTGATAAGCCCATCTGAATAATCATCGTATGTCCCATTACGATCGAAACTCTCTGAGGCAAACGCATTAATGAAAACAAGGCATGCATCGGATGCTTCCATCAGTCCAGTTGACCCGGGTACGTCTGAAGTGTCCCACATAACAACTGAGCTATCCTCGTAAGCCCGTTGCTGAAGTGCGTCAAGAGGAGCACTCAAGTAAGGGCCTGCGCTGGCACCTGAGCCACCGCCAACACTCAGTGTACCATTAAAGGCGACTTGGGAATAATATGACGCGTTGATAAAATTTGAGACGAAAAGTCCGTCAGAATTGGAGATTGCGGGCTCAAAACCAACTGCCCATGGGTTCGAAAGAATGCTTTGGCCATTTGGCATATAGGCAGCTGGAGCTATAGCATCATATCCGAACACGGACAGCAATCTTGGTGATTGCAAAGGCAGTGCGTTTTTCTCATTCTTAACAAGAACATGACCCTCTACTGCACCTTCGAAAAGAACGGGTCGGGCATCTGCAGTGAGGGCATTGACGATATCGTGGGGCTCGCTGAGATTGTAGGGCATTCCGATTCCAGGCTTTGGATAACTAGATTCATCCTGACCCAGCTTATACCAGGAGGCGATAATTCTGTGAATTGTTAGAAATTCATTTGATTGTCTTTTCGAGAGATTCTGGGCCATACCTTGTTGCCATATCATCCAGACGGGATTCCGAAACACTTCCATTCTTAAAAGCTTCCGTGAAGTTGTTTCCCCAGAAGCTTTGACCGTCAGGCATGGCCATATCAAGTCCAGCAAGAGCTGCTGCAACACCGGAGTGTTGAGCATCCCAATCTGTAACGACAAATCCTTCAAACCCAAGCTCTGTTTTCAGTAGACCATTCAAAGTCTTGCTATTTTGGCAAGCATAGGAGTTGTTGATTCGATTATAAGAGCACATAATATTTGCCGCTCCCGCCTTGAGGCAATCTTGGAAGGGCCAGAGGTATAACTCATGCATTGTTTTATCGTCGAGGTTGCTCGAAAGAGATTCAACAGTCTTGTTCTCATCGTTTTTCGTGGGATTTCGGTAAAGCTCTTGTTCGTTCGCGATAAAATGCTTCAAAAGCGTTCTGTTAGTCTTTCAATGTCCTTTCCAAGTCAGCATTTTGTAATTCCATACCTTGACGCTTGCCATCACGCCTTGGTCTTGGAGACCCCGTACAGACTCTGCGCCCATTACACCAGCCAAATATGGATCATTGGAGGGGCCTTTGAGACTGTCAGCTCGTTTCCCAAAACAATTTGTATTAACCACAGTGAATAATACTCGGGTACTAACCTTCCCAGTTTCGACCGCCCGTCACCACTCGACCTAGAGGTCCAACAACAGGTCCTAAAGCAACCTGCACACCCTTCTTGCGGAATTCTCCGCCCATGTGCCAGGCACGGTCATGTGCGAGAGACTTGTTCCAGCTGATAAGTTGTCATTAGCATATCTCTCGTGGATTTATAATCTTTTTGCCTTACCTGGCCCCAACGTGGATGCCACTGGGGTAGCTGTTAACAAAATCCGTAAAACGAACTCCTTGCCCAGCATCCTGAAGGCACATGCCCGTAAAGCCTAGTCGAGGAATAGCTGGGATATTTCCGGAACATCCATTTTCAGTTGTGGAGATTCCGTAGGTGAGGTTGTTCTTCAGGGTTTATTAGTAGCCAACGGGAATCACCAGGAGCTATTACCAACCAACCTTTTCTTCCAGTGTCATCTTAGCAACCAGAGCTGTAGCCTTTGAGTATGCATCTTCCCAATCGCCAGTTCCTTTTCCCTTGGCTATCAAATGTTAGTCTAGTAATCATAGGAACGTACTGTGGTCTCGTTACATACGAGAGGGATAGACCGGCTCAGATTGGCCATAGAAGTGGGTGTCAGAAGTAATCTGCTCTGCGTGTCCCAGACTTGACATAGACAGAATTGCCAAAGCAACTCCGATCTTTATTTGAGACAACATGACCGGCCTCTATGCTAGTCAACGGCTGCAACCTTTATTCTCTAAACTGTATACTGAAAGTCTCTAATGACTCAGAGGCCCATGGCCCTCTAAATACCTTTTCCTCTCCCCATGATACCCCTCAGTTAACATCGGTGCTATGCCCCGGCTGGACTGGCTCTGGCTCCATGGATCAACAACAGAATTACCCATTCGTCTTGTTCGGCATTGCCGATGATGCCGGCATTTCCCCACACTTAAATTATAGTAGTAGCATAACCCGATATTATGCTCTCTACTATGAAAGACCCGGGTCGTGTCCGTGGAGCTAGTACAAAATGGATATCCGGGGAACGGAAAACAAGCCTATTTGGTCGATATTTAGAGTTTACAGGCTGGGTAAACTTCGGCAAAACTGAAGTATACTTAGGGCAAGATCTTCACCCCGCTGAATGATTCTAAATCATCAAATCAGCTTAGACTGCCGTGAGGTATGTCATAACCTTGTCGTCCTCGGGTTGGTAGTAGTCTCCGCGCTCGAGCTCTCCCGAAGCCAGGTACCCAACGCGGCGGTATACCTGAGTGCGGACATTGATCGGATCAAAGCACCAGTCTAAGGGAGCTAAAATCATTCCTTGATGTAACACGTGCCTACTAGCTTGCTTCTGCATGAATGGAATCATTTTGCGGGGGAATTTGTGTGGGGAGTATGGGGAGACTGTGGGGCTGCACTGCACACAGCGGGGTTTCTCCAGGACAAAGAGCGACTTTTTAGGCGATGGGGGTTTGTTGCAGTGAATAGTATTCAATCTTCTAGGAGAAAGTGAGGGAAATACAAACTTGGAGGAGCAGTCATGGGTGTATTCATAGGGCTTCAGGAGATCTCTTATGATGGTTTAGTAGTATAAATGGGATATTTGGAAGATGTCCATTCTACTGATCTTACCTACTACTTTCGAATATCCTTTTGAAACCCATTCCTTCTAAGTTGTATGTGGGACTCTATTCGAAAAGATTGAGAACCAGTATGTTAAAGTGAACGCTCTTCAACTCATTCATTCTCCACATGTATCTCAAATCGATGCTCTAGTATCAAGTCTTCTCAGGTACATGAGCAGAGCAAACTATGCTCTGCCCATGTACTACAATAGTATAGATCAAGTATAATCTTTTTCATCTGGTGATCCGTTGCTTAAAAATTACTCTCATCCTCTCCGGCTCTCGGAGGTGCCGTACTATGAATCTGCCGTGGGATTAATTTCCGATTTAGTTACACCCGGACCTCCTACCTGCCAAGCCGTGATGGTGGCTTGAGCCCGCCTTGGTAGTAGCTATCTTCAGTTGCTCCTTGAGGGGTACGTAAATCCTTCACGTCACTATGCCTTATCGATAGTGTCAGTTAGTAGGAAATGCCTCGCCTGGTGGCGTGAGAAGCAAGGTCGACTACACCAGTTATTTCCAACATTATGAGGTATTTGTGTCCACGGGAATTCAACCGGGAATCTCCTCATATTTCCTACTGCTTTTGATTTCGCAAGCTCTGTGGGGCAAAGCAAATTGGGATTGTACCTACAATACTAGATGTTGGTACCCATCTAGGTGGAGAGTAGCGGCCGCCATAAAAGGCGCTTTGCTCCCTCGCTATTTAAGAGCAAGTCGCTCAAATTTAAAGACCTATCTCATGCCATAAGTAATTTACCAAAGTCAGACAATTTGAAAACATTGATTTAGCTATCGAGAACTTCAACGAACTCTGGTTAAGCCATTGGATACCGAGTGTGCCTATTTTTAACTACTCAACGATCAGAACAACATAGACGCTTTCCCCTTCCCTCTTGCTGAAATCGCGCGTTCCCCCAACTGTTAGGGACCTGCATCGTAAGCAAGAACGAGACTCATGTTTCTAAATCGGCATTTCTACGGAATATACACGGCATGATCAATTGGAGATGTTCTCCACCGTAAGCAAAAGTGGGCCTCAACTCTTCACGGTTGCTTCCAGAACAACGTTCTTGTAGCATACTGAACATGACATATGCTAAATGAAATATGCCTATTCAGACAGTGCAAGCCACTTTGATATCGTTTACTGAAGTTCATAGTTCTACCTCTATTCTACTATCGTATACGGATCGCATACTACAGTTGAGTGGCTTGTAGTCTAAGGGGCAACATGGCACCGCAAGGTTCTTGGCGTAAGCAGTCTTCAAGTGTTGGGGGCGATAGGCGTCGATAGTACCAAGCTTAGTACTTTCTGTGCTGATCTGCCGAAGCTAGAAGCTCTGATCCGTGGTCTGTCATCCAAGGGATGAATTGAGAACTTCTGCAGGTTCTCGTCAGATGGCACCACTCTAACCTGGTCCAAGCTATGATGTGAACATCCCAACTTTTGTCTGTAGAATATTGGCTATAATATCCTAAATTGGACACTATAAGCACAACATTCTTCAAATTGAAACTTATTTTTCCATGTCGATATGCAAAAATACCTCATTCCCGAGTACTTCGTACCCCCACACTCCGTGATACATTCAGTACATGTTGGTTGATAACTTTAGCATCCACATCAACGCCCGAAAAAGCAACCTTAAAATCCACCTGTTGGCCCCCAATAATCAGCTTATAGTCAAGAAGATCCACTTAATGACGGTTTGATTCCTATTTCATACTCGATTTCTGAAACATTCGATTCGGGTGATTTACCCATGATACTTCATTAGATACATGATCAACATGAAGGTCAATCTCTACTTTGTTTGTGAATATCTTGTATGCCTTGCCATCTGGGCTTACTCTCACCAAGTAGTAATGTACTAGGTAGTACTGCCAATTAGTCTCATACTGAGTGGCACTGTAGAGCTATAAAAGACCCCTTGACCCTCACGATTGTAACTCCATCCTCATCCTCATCCTCATCCTCAATCCTCTCATCTACACTCATACCTGAGAAGCATCGCCAAAATGCACTTCTCATCCCTCACAATCATAACCCTCCTCTCTGCCCTCGCAGCAGCCAAACCCGGCAAAGTTGTACTTTACGACACAGCCGGCTGCACAGGCAAAGAACTCTGGACCGGCGAAGTCGACAACGACCCTATCTCACCCTCCAACGACGAAATCAACGCAGCCCGCTCCTTCAAATACGAGGGTTACTTCTCGCTTCTGGTTGCGAAGAACCACCTTCTCAATGACCACACTTGTGGCTACTGCAGCAATGGTCATGCGGATCACTCTGGTGGTGGTTGTCAGGATATTAATACCGGTTGGCCTTTGAATGAGGGTCGAATTGTTCCGGAGTCGAATGATCCTAGTGATCTTCCTTGCAGAAATTATTTGATCAATTGTCCTTTCCCTGTTCCTCCTGGTAACGGACTTGAGGACCAGGGTTAATTTTTGGCTTGGGATCTTCGAAGTGCCTTTGAAAGGGAATACTTTTGTTGAAGTACTGGTGAATGTACTATTTGTTTGTCTCCAGACAGGGCTGTCTCTTGGCAATAATATGATAGGACTATAGTGGCAGGTATTTGAAATGCAAAAGCCAATCAGGGTTTTTGAAGAAGCACTGTTAGGTAGAAATTTGCTAAATTCAAGTGATGTCTTTAAGGATACTTGGACAGGCACTCAACATTCATCGTATTCAAAGTCAAGAAAAAAAACCAAATTCATTTATTCTAGGCTAGTATAACGCCTATGGATGGCACCTTTAGAATGCACAGGTAATCATAAACTCATAATCGCTCAACCAGGAGCAGATAGATATAGGATGAAACTCATTTCAAGCCGAATCCTTCGCTGTTCACAACTGCATCCCAGAGCAGCTTCCTGAACTTGTCCCTGTTGGTATACCGATAGAGGCCGATCGTGTTGAAACAGGTACGCGCAATCGGGTAACGAGAACAGTCGTCTCCCATGCAAGCGAGCCTGATCGAGAGACTTGTGGCGCCCATGGCAGGAATGCGGTCACTTCCAGTTATGAAAGACAGAACCTTTCGCTGGGCGTCGGGTGGGGCGTTTTCAAAGAATTCCCAGAACCATTGCACAACGGGGAGAGATTCAGGATGATGAGCCTGCCAGTTATCATAGGTTGCTACTGCACGTAGGGATAGCACATCGAGTGGTTCGTCCGAGCCTCGAACGAGTAGTTCAATCTCCTCGGGTCGGAAAAGGGATAAGGCGTTCCCGCCACAGACAGTGAAAAAGCCACGTTTGAATGGTTCGAATTGTCGAGCCACCGATGTTTCAAGAAGGTAGTGAACGTACAGTTCAACAAACTCGCCACGGTTATCGTTATTCACTGCTCTATTCTCGCCACCAGGGCAGAGCGGGACGTTTATCACCTCTCCATAGCGGTCAACTTGAGCAACAAAGTCATAGCAAAATGTTTCTGCAACATCGCCGTCAAACTCCAACAAGGCACGAAGACCTCTAGCAAGGACGGGGCGATACTCCGCGAGATCCTCTAGGGTGAACTTGAACCTCGACCTCCGGGAGTTTGCAGTTTGTGGTGTATTCATCTGGGGTGCTGTCGACAAGAGCTTCCTGAACGCGAAAGGCGGCAAGTCAATGTCAAGGATAGTCGAATTGTAAATGGCGAGGCCCAGTAAAACGCCGACTAAGAAGAATTGCTCGGATGATTCGAAGCAGTAAGGGTTGAAGTAGCAATACTGCGAGTCTTCGTCGTATATAAAAAGACCTGATGTTCGTTAGAAAATCTGTATTCGCAAAGTGCGAAACAATATGCTTACCATGGTCCGGGTCAAAGACCTCCCGTACCAGCAGGAGGAACCATTCCTTGCGTAGACCACCAGCATCAACACCTTCTTCTCCAACGAATTCGATTCGAAGTCCCTTCTTGATTTCTTCTTCCCCGGTTCCCACCACTTCACTCACACCACGAAGGCTGTCCTCGACAAGGCATTCGCGTCGAACTTTCAGAACAAGATATTGGCTAACTGCTTGGTGGTTGAGAATGCTGTTGAAAAAGGCTTCACGAGCCTTCACTTCCATCTGGCGACGAGCATCATGCTCCATTATGCGGATCTTCGCCCAAATGCTAAGGAAGAAAGGATATCTGCAGAAGCAGAACTTGGAGCTTTTTGATTCCCAAATTTCGAAGTCCCCAATCAAGTCCGAATAATCCAGGAGTGTATTGTAGAATGAGCTAATCGGAACCATGTATCCCTTCTGGCGTGCGTGATTGTTTACACCAGTCTCTGCATGTCGGCGTGCTTTCGCTTCCATACCATCTGGTCTGCGTAGATGGTTATTGTTATTGGCAGCGAAAAGTAGAGACATGATTCTTGCTGCGGCGCGTATCTGCCAATCTTCTGCATAGACGATCGGTGCTTCCTTCTTCTTAGCAGGTTTCTTTTGAGGACTTCGGCGATTGATGGCGGCGTGCAGCTCGGCGGGCGTGTTCCCTGCTGCACTAGCGAAGCTCGGAACGAGTTCGTCACCATCCTTGGCATTCGGAACGATCTGGGAACGCTTACGACCATGCTGACGGGTCAGGCGATAATTCACAAAACCGCTTATTAGTTCCACGTATTTTTCGAATTGCTTTGGTGAGAATCGTGAAAACCAGGAGATGAAAATATGATGAGCATCATTGGGGAGATTGGCCAGCAGTCCGAGGATCCGTTTCAGGATTCCATAGTGGTTATTGGAGCTGCTGCGGCTTGAAGCAGTTGTAATGGGCTCTGTGCGTGCTGGTTTCCCGTCCCTGGCGTCTTTTCGATAATTGCTCGGATGCGATGGACGACGATCGTCACGGGTGGAGGCTTGAGTTGGGGTTGATTGCGAATATGCGTTCGGAGATGACAATAAAGGGTTTGCAAGCAGTATGAACAAGAATCGAGTGTCTTCTGGCTTTTTCAGAATACAACGTGGACGTTTCAGAAGATTTTCGGTGGCCTTCATCAAGGTTCGCTGTAGATGCATGCGCGAGTCCATAATCTCCTTTTCCATGAGGGCCAGGTCAACTGCTTCCCATCGCTTGGCCCGGATTCGATCAGCTTCGGAGCGATCTCGGTTAGGTTTCTTTTTAGCCCATTGCTCATTCCAAGAGCTACCCGCCGAGAGAATGAAGTGATACCACTGGCCAACCTCGGTCCAGTTCACGCGAGGACTTCGGGATGATACTGAACGAGACCTATGGGGCTCATTATCTTTAGAGGCTTTCTGGGTTTGTCCTTCGGCTTGTGCCCATTCCGTCATCCACCAGGTGGAGTTCTCAGCCACGTCTCCAAGGAGAAGTGTTTTAGCATCAGGTTCAAATACAGGCACATTGAACATCGGGTCCACCTCAGCCTTATGGTCCATCTTCATTCGCGGTGGGTTGCCACTGCTGGCTGATCGAATCGACGGCTGGTACATAGGGAATGAGTTATTGATAACACTACTGCCCTTGAACGAGGTGATGAGATAGTTCTCAACGCGCTTGAAGATGTATGTTTGGCCATCCTTTTCTGGTTTTTCCGAGTTGTGCGGTCGAGGAGTGTCGGAAGGGCGTCGCTCACCTCTCGGCTGAGAGCGCAAGTCCGAATTTGCACGATTCCTAATCGGCAAATCTGGCAGAGGTTTGTCTGCGAATTTGCGGAAATTCGGCATTGAGAAGTTTGGCTTTTCTTTGGTGCCATACATTCTTCCGTGCTCACTTGAAGCTGACGTGCTGCGACTGCGGGGGTCTTGGCGGGTTGGGAGACGGCCATCACGAGAGTCATTCTTCGATAAAACTGTACCGTCATGAGCTGTTGGTGAAAGGAACCTACCAGGACGGTTCTCTTCGTGTGGAAGTGTATGCTGAGTACCATCAAGAACACTATCCAGATATTTCGAGAGACATCCATCGATCATGCCACCAAGTCTATTGGCCGACATAAGTGATCCTATGTGACGAAATTAGTTGGCTGTTTCTGAAGTCGAATCAAAGTTCAAGCGATAATTTACCCGTCATGTACTCAGGAGGGGCAAAGGGGACATGCGCCTCCCTCGGGCTGGAACCAAAATGTGAACTTGAAGGAGGATCTCCGCGATCTCTATGTCCTCGGCCACTCATCTCTGAATGGCCTGTATGGCCAGCTTGACCAGACGCCTCGGGCTCAAGATCAGTTACCATGAGGCAATCACTGCAACGGAACACATTCAAATGCTGTGGCCATCGAACAGTCGAGTTACAGGTACCACATTTGGCTTCGGCGGTACCGTTGGTTGGGCCCGCCTTGGTTGTGTCTTTCCGCGGGCTTGAACTTATTGGCTGAACCGGGTATGTGACTTCATCTGAGTCTGAGTCGGAATCCCACTTCACTCCTTTATCATATTTGTCGTTTTTTGGAGCAGCCTTGTCCCGCTTCTTACCAAGTCCCGTGAACGCCGTGAACGGATGACTGATGGATCGGTGGTGACCACGGCGATATGAGCTGTCGGGCGGGTCACCATTCAATTTCGACATATTTGAAGCATCATGTGGTTCGAAGGGCTGACGAAGGGAACGCCCTGTCGTCAAGTTCGAGGAAGGGATTGAAGGAAGGAGACCACTAAAGCCAGGGTTGGAGTGGGGAGGGATTGGCGGGTTAGGTCCGGATCGAGAGGGCATCGGGGTACATTTGGTCGCCTTCAGCTAGCGGAATAGCCAGGCGGAATGATTTCTGATAGTATGCCAGTTTGAGGAGCTTCGGTTTGAGGAGGGAAGGCGAGCATATAAGTCGATCTTTGGGAACTTGGCGATATGCAAATAAGCCGACAGCAATAACGAAGGCGAGGATGAAATCGAGAACGAAGGCAAGATCGAGGACGTGATATTTGTACTCGAGCACAAGCTTGGAGAGGTCGATGAGGTTGGGCCAAAAGATTGAAAGTCCAAGACAAAGAAGAAAGAGAAGAGAAGAGAAAGAAGAACGAAGAACGAAGAAAGAAAGTCAGCGAGACGTTGGAGCATCTCTTAGTCGCCCTGGACGGATTGGGAAGGCGGCTAGCAGCCAACAAGGAAGGCGCAATCAACCCCATTTATGCCTCAGGCAGTACATCAGGCATGAATTGCTTAGTCATCCGAGAGAGATGACGAAGAGTGGAGACTTGCTCTATCTTTAGCAGAGATCTACAGAACTAGCACGGAGTACTACGGACAACTTCCTACATGAGTTATTGACGAAGGACCATTTAATTTTCCTTTCCTGCTTGTTTGGTAGATCTAACGCAAATTAACAACAACATACCATCGGAGTGAAACCTCCACAGCGTGCTCAACAGGCCTAGGCTAGATAGGTCGTGTTGAACAAACGGTTCCCTGTATCGGTTCCACCGCTGCCAGTGAACTTATTCCGAGAAATCCGAAGGGCAACAATTGTGATTTCAGTCGTTCTAGCAAGTGACTTGAGAGCCCCGCAACCCGAGACGACATTTTCTTGAATCACTCCAGCCATAACGATAATGCGAATCGTTGCATGGATGGCCCGAACGGACTCCACAAACTTGACAATGGTACTGCCAGTATTGATGACTGAATCAACTAGAATCACGGTCAGGTTATCCTCTAGATGATGTCGCTTGATGTCTTTCGGTTCTTTCGCATGTAAAAATTGAGCCTCTGGGGAAACGTCGTTGATGCCAAAGGCCATAGACTCCCCACCACGCATCAATGCCACGATTAGCGTCTTGTCTTCTCCTAAGAGTCGGTAACCCACGGTATTGTTGCCTTGAACATGGCGCATGCTGACTTTCTCAAGACCAACAAGTTCAGAGAGGTATCTCCAAGCTAGGAATGAGCCAGCTTTGAAATGTGCATCTCTCAATGGCGAACCTTTAACGCGCGCATCTCGCATCGGTGTCATTAAAAGGTTTGCAGCAGCGCTGTCAGTCGCATGCTGAAGTTTCAAGCCACCAGGTGGGGTGCGGTGTTTGATGATTGAATTCATCAAGTCGCTAGTGATTAGGTCCACGATCGGCAGACGGCTATCATCTAATCGCGGTGGCACAGAGCTGTTAGGAAGAAGCACTTGCCGTGCTTGCAATCCAGCATTTTCCAATGCATCTGCTAGCCTATCCTCCATGCTCTTACTTCGAGTTTGCTCATCCCCGACCACAACAATAGCCTGGTCGGCCTTGGCGAGCATTTGCAGGTCCAGCGGACTATCCCCAAATGCCCATGTATAGGCACCATGAATTTCCTTAGCACGAGAGACCAAAAGTCCTTTCACATGAGGGGTCATGACAAATCCATCTGTGAGCCGTCCACCACCTATGACCTTCACCATACGGGATAGACCCTCTAGTTCGATGATCTTCTCCCAAACCAGTCGTAGTCCACATGTCACGACGATTAGGCGCACATGTTTGTGATTATTCAAACATCGCAGAAGCGAAAGCATTTGGGGATAGAGTATTATGTCTTCCGCTATCTCTGTGCAGATTGAATCGAACTCGGCATCGCTAATAGACTCTTCATACAATAACATAGCTTGTCGGAAGGCATCATAGGAGTAGCCAAGCTGACTGCCGAAGATGTCTCTAAAGGACTTTTCTCTGTACTCGAAATCATTTTCCAAAACATTTTGCCTGTGTCATTTGCTGCCAATGTCTTGTCGCTGTCAAAGAACACAACAGTTTCAAGTTCGTCGTAGTGATCCGAGAGTGCACATTCCAAATTCCGCTCCGCAACTGAATCATTCAACTCGAAACTATTTCCCTGGAAGTCGAGCAGCAATTGGGGTAGCTTATCTTTGAGATTCGGGAACAGAGCTGTGAAGAGGATGCCGTATTGGTAGCAGATCTTACGGAGCTCTTTCATTTCCAGATCCTGCCAACTTTTCAGGTGCTGGGCTGATAAGTTTGGGCGACTTCTGTAACGGTCATCTTGTCTCTGTTTCACAATTTCTTCGACAGGTGTATTGACATAAACTATATGGGTATAGCTTTCCGCATCGCCTGTCGTCCACACCCTGGAGGTCGGTTCACTTTCACTCTGCCAGAAACTATAATGCCCAGTCACAATTCCTGTTTTGCCACTCAGGTTGCACATTGACTTTATACTTTCAATGGCACTTTGTCGTAAAATTGTCTGTTGCGCCACGCTTAGCTTCTTGAAATCGTTTAGCCCCCCGGGAGTGATGGAATCAATCTCTTCCGACCCCTCAAAATATTGGAATTTGGTTCTCCAAATTCACTTCTCAATTTCACCAACAAAAAGGATTTCCCGCATCCAGAGATCCCGTACAGGCCTATCAATTTGGCGTGAATCGACTTCGACATTTCGCTCAGGCGTTTGGTGTGGTAAATCTCTGGAGCGGTGCTGGACTTCTCAGGAGGACGTTGGGCATTGGGGAAAATTGAAAACAAAAATCCAATTCTTCTCTCGCTCAGGGGAAATATTCTATAATTTTCTATCTAGATAGATGGCATCATCTTGGACAAAGAAACGCTGTTTGCTATGATGTAGTGGCTTGTATATGCAGCACTTGTGACTCTAAGCGAAGCAATCAATGTAGTTGGATTTTCCTGGCTTCCGGAAAAATGAAGAATTCCGATAAACAAAGTTTCGAAAAATTTGCCTCTGAGTCCCATATACAATACTCTTGATCCTAATAGAGTATTTACAGCAGCCTCGCAAAATGAGTCTATATGATCTACTAAGTAGCCGCATGGCGATGGCACGTCGGGTCCAGCTCGCTTGTAAGTGGGCAGTACCGGACCCCTCTTTACCTTTGAATTCCTTGCTGGAAACTTCCGAGCAAGCTCCATTTTCGCATCAAAACAAGCAGACCGCAGTGAGCATAACCAAAACAGTCTTACACAAAGACGATTGCACCCTAGTGACTAACTATAACAGCAATTCATGATGGAATCTTCCTTCAAGAACGTCACGCAATACACTTCTGAACAATTCGTCGAAAGTTGCGGAGCGATCCTTTTCGACCTGTCAAACAGTGAAGAAAAGTGTGTGTGCCTTATACATTATCACAAGAAGAACGAATGGCTTCTCGCGAAAGGACGCCGAAACTGTGGGGAATCCAGGCACAAGGCCGCATTGCGTGAGGTGTTTGAAGAGACTGGCTATCAAGCCCACCTTCACCCTGTCAGAATGTCTACTCGGGCCCCTCCAATAGATGAGAAAGGACATATGCCCGATGAGCCTCGCTCGTATGCAAATCTCACAGAGCCATTTATGGTAACCACGCGGCAATTAAGCGATGATAACACAATGGATGTTAAATTTATTTGGTGGTATATCGCAGCGTTGGATCACCAAAGTTCTGTTCCTCGGTCTGGGAGTGGAGAAGAGGAATTCACGCCAGCATTTTTTCCTCTGGAACAAGCATTAGAGAAGCTTAGCTTTACGAACGACCGTATGATCCTTCGTAGAGCGATTGAATTAATAGAGGCCCAATGAAATTAATGTTGTCTAAATGCTTACTTTCGATATTCTAGAAGGAGTGGATAGCGTCCCATTTAATTGATTTCGCCGGGATGTATGGGGAATTGGGCATCTGATTGGCCTATTTGCTATATGATCCACACAATGACCTGATCCATTCTGTTGCTAACCCAACCCAAACGCGTCCTTGGGGTCTAGGAAATCATGCTCACAACGTCATCCTAGTGCCTCAGGAAAAAGAAGAATAAACCCTGAATAGAAGTGGAGACCTCGGTTACAGTAGGTAAGGTCAATCCCTTCCTGGGCTGCATGACATGTGCTAAGCGAACCCGTCGGAGATGTCGATCTTCCGTCATTGGATTGGAGTTGCAACATGGGGTAAGATAAGTCGAATATCAGTTTACAAATGGGGTAACTGATAACGATGTCACTTGATCACTACTGCCGTCTCATTATATTTTTGATCCTCTTTGGAGATCATTTGGGTTGAACGGGGGTTCTCTTGTCAAGCTGCCGACATTTTGCGGGGCTAAGTGAGATGTGGGCATCGGCGTTGGCGTTGGCGTTGAAGTTGTATACACTATTGGCGCTAACGATGAACTCCCCTTTGATCGACTAGATGTAACCCTATTATTCGTGAAGAAGGCAGACGGCATCTTTATTCACTCCGTCTTTCCATATTTATCTGTGAGTATCGCTTAAATCGCCTGACGACTCCCACTCTTCTTCTTTTCCCCGTATGCACAAAGTACTGTGGTCAATTTGTTCATCTTTTCCACAGAGATGCTGTTCACTCCCTATACTGGGGCCTCGCTGTTAGCTGTGCTCAGCACAGTCATAGCTGATGCGTTGGCTCAAGATCCCGAGGGTTGGTATACGGCCCATCCAGGCATGGCACGTATCAACCGAGTGAACCAAGACACGCATCAGATCGTCGATGAGTTCGGCCGTACACGATTTTTCCACGGGACTAATGTTGTTATGAAAGAGTCACCATGGTATCGGCCAATGGAGTGGGTTCCTGGTGTTTCGTCATTCAGCGAGAAAGATGTGCAAAATCTTCATGACTTAGGTCTGAATGTCGTGCGGTTAGGCCATAGCTGGGCGGGTGCAGAGCCTGAGCGTGGTTCTTATAACCAGACTTTTCTCGATATTATGAAGAAACAGACCAAGATGGCTGAGGATCAGGGTATCTATGTCTTGGTGGATGTGCATCAAGATTGTCTGGCGCAGCAGCTTTGTGGCCACGGCGTACCTGATGTAAGTAGAGCTCAAGACAAATTGGTCTCGTCGGTGCTGACATTTCTGTTCAGTGGTTCGTTAAGGAAGATTGGGTATCGAGTGGCAAGAGATATCCATTTCCACTCAAGATAAAGCCGTTCCCGGTGGATTCAAACGGCTTCCCAACCCCGGAATCACTTTGCGACACTGTTGATTGGTCTCTGAGTTACACCTCAGTGGCAGTGGGCAATGCGTTTGGACGACTATACAATAACTATGACGGGCTCGGTGATGCTTTCGCAAACTATTGGAAAAAACTGGCGTCGGAGTATGCTGGGACGGCCAACATCGTCGGCTACAACTTGTTGAATGAGCCTTGGGTAGGAGATACATGGGCTGATCCGACATTGCTTGTGCCAGGTGTTGCTGACCACAAGGCCATGGAGGGACTTTGGAATCGTGCGACGAAGCAGATCCGTACGGTTGATAATGACACACTGGTTTGGTTCGAAGGTGCAACTCTGGATGTCTTGTCGGGATTCAACAATGTTCCTCTTGGAGATGGTTCGAAGTCAGTGCAATCATTCCACTATTATCATCCACCTCAACTGGGTTCGATCTCCGCCACACTCAGCAATCGTCACAAGGATAATGAACGCTTGAAGACAGCCGGCGTGCTGACGGAACTTACGTTCTGGATGGGCGATGATAAGCAGATGCAAGACTTGACAGATGCCATGACGGCAACTGATGCAAATATGGTTTCTTGGATTGGCTGGGCATACGAGAATCTATATAATGGTTCATCGGGCAATCCTTACCCTGAATTGGCGAAGCACTACAGTCGTGCATATCCCAGTGCCGTCGCTGGCACCCCCAAGAGCTTCAGCTTTTCTGAGAGTTCGGCCACTTTCAAGCTGCAATTTAATTCTGATCCTGATATTAAGGGTCCCACCGAGATCATCCTTCCTCCATCAACCTTTCCCAATGGGTATAAGGTCCAGATCTCACCCGATGATAGCTTGGTTCAGTACGCTCCGGACAAACGTACCCTAGCCTTGTTCACATCAAACAGCGTCAAGAAAGCCACCGAGATTACTGTCACAATCTCTCGCAAATAATTTATATCCTACTGAGTATTTGAAATGATAGTATCAAGTTATAATCAATCGAAATCTTAATTATTTATACCTAACGAGATGGTTGTGGTCATTTGACAGAGGTTGTGTCGATAATAATGCATGATTTGATTCAAAACTGTCAGAGTAGACCGTTCAAAAACCAGGACTAAGAGCAGAGTAATATCATACATAGTAGGACCCTTAGAAAACTACAAACAGAAACAGCACCTTTGGATCTTTCGGACCATAGTCATGGCACGCACTTCAGAGTCCGACACACTCCCTACGTAGACCGGTATAAATCTCCACGCCGATCTACATTTACAAACTACCATTTGGCAGGTTTTACTATAATGCGGCGCCAGTAGGAGTTGAACCAGTCATACTTCGTTAAACAAGGGGGAATTCAACATAAAACAAGATGGCTTTTTGGCTAAAAACAGAACCTGCTGGTCTGCATTATTTTCAAACTCGGCGTGAAAGAGAAAGACACGGTACGAGTGAGAAGTGTTCGAAGAGATAACCACATGCAGCCAATATTTTCCGACCCAATCCACCGTAGTGCATTAACGCACTTAACGGTAACGCCAGTAGCTCTGGGTGTTCTGGAGCTTCCAGGTGTGGCGGCGACCGGCCTTGGTGTTGTTGTAGCGGTGGCCCTTGTTGATACCACGGGACTTCTTGCCGGTGGCGGTGAGACCACGAGCCTCGCGGTGCTGTTGAAAATTTCGTCAATTATTGTCCACATGAATTGCATGAGAAGAAAAATTCTTCCTCGGTGTTGGAAACTCACCTTGTGGACGGGGTTGCAGATCCAGTTGATGCGGGCATCACGGCGGATAGCCTTGTGCTGGGGGTCGACACAGATAACCTCGAAGTACTTGTAGGTGGAGTCCTGGTTGATCCAGTAGGAGTTCAGGACACGCAAGTTGGCGCAGCGACGGCCGACACGCTCCTCAGCGGTAGCAGCCAGAGCACGCTGGTACTTGAGCTGGTTGATACCCTGGTTGGTGGGCTTGCCGTAGGTAGCACCCTTGGGGGCAGGGCGCTTGCGACCACCACGGCGGACACGGATGCGGTAGACGACGTAGCCCTGCTTGGCCTTGTAACCAAGACGGCGGGCCTTGTCGGGGCGGGAGGGGCGCGAAGCACGGTGGATGGCGTTCAGCTGGCGGAGCTATATTGATGCACTCTCAGCAAAGTTCAACGAGTGTATAGCAAGACACAAGTCCTCAAAAGAGGAGTCTTTTTTGCGTGCCACAAATCATTTCCGCCGAATGAGTATCGTTCCGAGATGCCCAGTAATTACCACTTTGCGGCATTTTCCATGGCTAACGTATACGTGTTCTCGGCGGAGATGTTAGGCAATCGAGGGGGGTCGTAAGGGTTTTATCTCACCTCCCAGCAGCGAACGCGGAGCAGGAACCGAATGACATCGGACTGCTTCTTCTTCTGGATCTCTTCGACGTACTTGAGGGCACCCATCTGAACGAAATTGAAATTAGTGACTGAATGGCGAAGACGAGAATGATAGCAATTGATGCTGGTTGGTAGGGATTGATGTCGTACCTTGTCGGCTTCGGTGGTCGGTTGTCGTTGTCGCAACTGCGAAAAAGTTCGAGAAAGAAAGACCACAGACGAGGATTGTGTGTGGGACGCTAGTGATTAGCCGAGTGTCGCTTTTAGACCAATCAGAGTGGAGCCATGTGATCCACTTGGGACTGACACCTGAGGCATCAATAATCGCTTTTTTTAGTGGATCCCCGCTAAGTTGAATCTACAGATCAAACAGCCCCTGTTTGTATGGGGTCGAATATTTTGTATCTTTCAACTGGACAGTATTTCAATGATAGATTTTTTTATTCAAATACAACTCTGATGAGAACGCATATCACACAATATATCCTCAAAATCAACGCTGATGCAATGCAAGGCCAATCTTGGCCAGTAGATAGATACTAAGAGAGAGAGAGAAATCACAATTCGCTGAATATTCACTTATGCTTGCCTTCCCAATGTCGTGTTTGTATTTCCAATATGCATCAATTTCGATTCCTCCTTGCTGCCGCTTCCTGTCGAACCATCTCGTTGGTAACAGGAATCGGACACGATCCTGCCGGCAACACACTCTTTTTACAAAGAGGACAAAGACTGCTAGTCTCTGTGAGATATTCATCAATGCAACCCGGGTCAAATATATGACCACAAGGCAATTCTCGAACTGTTGTAGTCCCAGCGACAAAATCATCGAGGCATATGGCACATGTGGTTTGAGTATGGCTTAATCGGAAGGGATTCCGTGATGAACCCGAGTCGTCTGAGTCGTCACATTGTGGTTTTAACACAGCTGGCTCGGGTTTTCTGATGGCACTTTCGCTTTCTGTGCTTCTTCGTTCTTCGACAATGGAGGTCGTGGAAGTCGAGCCCATGCTGCTAGAGTCGACCTCTATGGCCTCGGTCTGTACTGGCGTTTTCGATGACTCTTCTTCTGGGGCTTGTGTGAAGCCCAGATAGGTGTATAGCGGCATCTTGTCCACGGTTTCTTTCGGCACTTTCAGCTGATTCAAGGCTAATTGCTCAATATCAACCTCCCCAGAGTTGATGCGTTCACGGAGCATCTCTCGTCGTTTGCGTTGAATGATTCGATATAGTATCAGAAGGACGAGGGTCAGTCCAACTATTGTTCCTAGAATCGCGAGTACAAAACTCCAGAGACTAGGTTCTTGGTTTGGCGTTGTGTCTAGAACATATTAGTCAAGGTAATTCAGTATCATGTAGAAGCATGACCTACTCGTATCAATCATAGTAAACAACCTATCACTCTCGTGGCTACGAGTAGTTCGGTTTCGGTGATGGCTCGAGTTCTTAGGTTGTCCGTCTGAAAACCAAGATAGTTCTCTCATCAGAGTTGTGCCCGCAGGTCCGGGGATAGCGTAGACAGGATAATCGTTATCTCCTCTCCAACTTTCGTCTTTCAATTTCCAGCTGTCATCCGTTGCAGGGGGCGGGAGTCCCGTTTTATTACTGTCTGGTTGGAAGAAAACAAGAGCGTTTGTACCCGCATTGCGCGAGGCAGCCAGGAACTTCTGTGTGCAGTCGTCAGATACCCATGGGGCAAGTCCGATGACTGGATAACCAAAATCTGAAACGTCTCCATGCCGCGTCACGTTAGATGGGATAATTGAAGCGAGCTCCTGATTACAGATATCTTTCGGACTGAGGCTAGGAACGAATAACAATCCTGAAACAGAACCAGAATCGGGGACGCCGTTGCTAGAGAGGGTCTGAACGGTACGATCGAGAACAAATCGAAATCCCACATTCTCCTACATATTCCTCGCGTATAAGCTTCCGAGCATTCTTCAGGGCTTGGTAGGGTTGAGGCTGTACTTACACTAACCGACGAGGTAGAGTTGGAGGCGCTGCCAGGGCCAGCAAATAACGTGGCGACAGTGGCTTCTGAATCGGGTGGGGCGGTGCGAGACATAATTGAGATCGATGATGTTTAGAATATGCTGAGATTGTGTCGTTCCAGAGTAAGCATTGTATGGGGTAAATCGATGGAGACAGCCTGCAAGTACAGGATCATGGTGAGTGTAGAAAGGATGGTGAAAGAAGGAAGCGAAAGACTGCGAAAACAATTCATTTTGAGAAATCTTCCTAAGTTCGATACTTTGTCGGTCGCGGCGATTCCGTGTCCCAGAACGAGGGCTATGGCCATCTTCTCATGGCTGAGGGCCCTGAAGAATGCAAGGGGAGATCGTATCCGTCGCGGAATGCGGGCAAGGCTGAGAAACCACGAGGCAAAATCACCGGGAGGCGTGCTCCCAGAGTGGGAAAAAGAGAAACAATAGCTGCAATCAATTGGAATGATGGCATATTGACCGATCTTGGCGAGTATTACTATAGATCCTTGACTCTTTTGGGGTTGGTGGATGTTGGTATAAAGAAGGGATCGACAGCCGCATCGGGCAGTCCGTTTGCGGATGCTGCTTGCGGAAGTAAAGAGCAGACTATACTATACTTTAGTATTCTAGTGCTATTTACAGATGTAAACCTTGAATTGAATAGCCATGAACCTCATCATTGGAACAAGTTTTGAATTTATCATGAAATCAAGTTCAACTGTGTTCAAGTTGGGGGTAATGTATGTAGGTACTATGCGTATGGTAGGAACTATATATTCTGGACCAAAATCAATCACCTCCACCGTAGAATACGTTCAAAGCCCTGATTCTTTTGCATGTGGTATTTATTTGGACTCAAAATAATTATAGTATGAATATGCTACTAAATTGAGTTTATTTTATTCTAACCACTGTAAATTTCTTCTCGTAGCCTACGCTGCCAGTTCATCTTTGTGGTTTGTTTCTCATATCTGCCTGATTCATGAGGCTGAAATATATTGGCCCGCACATGACTCACCGCCTTGACATAAAATGGCATAAGTGGCATCACGTGTATCACGTGCAGCTCCCCCGGATCTCAGGCGTCGCGAGTCTCACTCGATCGTAGCTTAGTTTCTGTCATCGCTTCATCGCTACATCTGCCATTCGCTGCGCCTGGATTGTGTGAGATTCACATAGAGTCCTCTAAGATTGTGGATATTTAACCACCACCTCCCGTATCTGCCAGCATGCGCCACTCGACCTCCGTCAACACCGTCTAAGATCCTCCTACGCAACGATTCAACCCTTCCCTCTATCCCGTGTCCTATCCGTCGAAACGAGTCCCTGGTGTACGTGGCAGTGGAAGTTATTGTCTCTTACGAAAATCATAAACGAACACGATGCCTTCCGCCTACAAAAGCAAGGGTAAAGGTCGCGATGCGCGCCAATCCCGCAGTCGCAATACAACCCCATCGACGGCAGGTGGTGCTTCCTCGAAGACAAATTCATTGCCTAGCTATCTCGAAAGTGATGTAACAAAGCTCATTGATGCGGCTAATGGCCAATACGCGGAGATGCTTGACTTGGTTGCAGGCCCAAACATCCCCGATTCAAAGACCTTGGAAACCCTGGTAGAACACCTGAAAAGTCTCAGCGACATGGCAGACTCTCGTGGGGAAACTTGTAATGTCGGTATGCGAGAGATGGTTCAGAAGAGAAAAGATGTGGTGGAGGATCAGGAATTATCTCGTGAGGTTGGTGATCGTGCAAGGCTCAAGCGGGAGACGGAAGAAGACGAAGATCCTTTGCACAAAAAGATCAAGAAACGCAAAGAACGGGCAAGCAAAGAAGAACGGCCTCTAAATCATGGTGCGCACGACGTGGCGCGTCAGGATGGAGCAGAAACCAAAATTGAAGGAGGTAAGCGAGATCTAACATCCCAACTCTCACTTCTCATTGAGGTCACTCCACTCTTGCCCACTACCACTCCACCCCGCAAATTTGTCGCGTCATTTGCCCAGCAACAAATTTCACATGTTCAAGTATCTAACGAAAACCCAGCTGCCTCTCCAGTATCGAAAAATTCCAAACACGCGGCTTCAGAGGGAAGCTCCTCTCTCTCTCCACCCTCAATGCTGTCCCCCAACGGTGCTACGGCTGGCGCCGATGGGGAGGAAGCTCCTGGCAGTCCCGGATCAGAATCCAGCGATAGCTCCCACCAACCAGAGCCACAGCCCTCCGTACCTCAGATCCAAGTATTCGGTGAAAACCCAGTCAAGTTCGACGACCCGACCATTTACCATATTCGCGATGTTTTCCCAGAGACAACGGATGAGGAGAAGAAGCAGATCTACAGCGTTGCTGTATTTCCCAAGAGTGACCTCGCCCACATGATGGCAGGTATCGCCCCGGATAAAGACTTCAGCAACGCGAAACCTTCCAATCAAGTCAGCGCCAACACTTTCCTGGCGTACATTGAGCCGTACGTAAGGCCCCTGACTGAGGAGGACATTGCGTGGCTGAGAGAAAGGGTAAGCTCTTCCCGCTTCATACCATCCAATTACTAAATGGCTCAATCGCTGATAAAACATAGGGCGACCGTGTAACACCATTCATGAACCCACGCCGGTCAAAGAAATCATACCGTCAAATATGGGCGGAAGAGGATGGTATCTCCTATGACCAGAACAAGGACGATCAAGATCAATTACCATTGAACCAAGGACGTGGAAGCATCGAAACCCTAACAGATGACAAGGCAGAGACAAATGAAGTTTCAATTGGACCACTCATCAGCCGACTCTGTTCTCTACTACGCTATGAGCACCGCACCCTCCCCGAAGACAACGCAGCATCCACAAACGGAGACGCACCTACAACAAGCGGATTAGGCGGAGACGCAATGGACCTGGACCAACCAAATGGCACTGGCGAAATCGACTCAAAGCCCGGCGACAAACCTCTTCCCCCTGCAACAGCCTTCCGCGACGCCTCCCCAACAGGATTCAAAACCTCAGTAGCCAAGCTCGACCACGCCCAACTTGACGAGCGCGCCAAGGCAGAACTACGATACATCGGCTTTCTCGGACCAGACGATAACCCCGATTTCGACGCACACTTCGACGACGAAGTTTCCGAACGACTCCGTCTTCTACAAAGCGAGCTTAAAAAGCAAATTGTCATCAACAACGCTCGTAAAGCTCGCATGATGAAAATCGCTCAGGAACACATGGCTTTGTTGGAATTCACTACTATTCAAGATGATTTGGATACACAGGTTCAACAGGCTTATCTGAAACGTACCCGGACTATGGGTAAGAGTAAGAAGGGTTCTCAGGCGAAACATCGTCCTGGTGGTGCTGGTGGTGGTAGTCATGTTGCGGCTGGTGTTTCTCGACCTGCTGTCGGTGATGCTGCTAAGATCGTCATGGACCGACGGAAGCGGTGGAATGATGCTTTCTTGCCTATCTTCGAAGATATCAAGACTACGATTCCCTCGGAAGGTGAGACGATATTCGACCCGACGACGATGGCCGAGTATGAGAAGGCAGAGGTAGAGGCCTGGGATGAGGAGTAGATGTTGATTTGATTTGATATGATATGGTCCGGTTTCTGGACTCTGCTCTGCTCTGCATCTTCTCAACGGCGAATCGGAATCTCTCTACTTTCTTTCAAGAACTTGTTACGATATGACTGGAATGATGGGCTGGGCCCGGCGTTTGCGAATACCTCTTCATGTTTTTGTGGTTTATCTTCTAGGTTAATTGAGTCATTGTATTTTGCATATTCGGCCTGGATGGGTGGGTGGTTTTTGGAATTCCGTCTCCCTTGGGTCTGTACCCCGATTAGATTATCTACAATGCACAACAGCTGGAACCGTTTTCTGTTGGCCGAATGAGGCCTATGTAACCATAAACTCGGCCATTTCTGGCTATATAAGCACCATTTATTCTAGTTACTAGATATCATATCTATGCCATGATAGCAATTCAGTTCATTTATGGATATAAAGGGTATCAAAAGAATTTATCATAGAATGTCCACCTTGAGTGAGGCACTGCCGGACATTCCTGTTAACGATGAAGAATCAATACTTCCCCAGGATACCTCTTCAACCTAACCGTCAAATCCCGCTCACTAATCTCCAACTCCGTACAAATCTGATCAAAAGAATGCGTCCCATCCAAATACTTCGACAAAGTCCTATCATCAATCTCATCCTCATCCTCCTCAAACAACCCCGAAGGCGAACTTCCAATCCCCTGTCCACTGCGACTCCCACTATGAAACGACCCCGCACGTTCCCTACTCCGATCTCTTCTCGCTGCGGATGATATCGGCGTTTCTTCGACACTAGATGCGGAATATGGCGTGTTATTACCGGTCGTAGCGCGAGATGAAGGACCCGTCGAAGCGTGTATAGGTAATATGGAAGATGATCGAGCTGGAGGCGCCGGTTGACCTGTTGCACAAGCATATTTATGAACGCGATATAGGAAACCCTTTATTATGCCGAATGTAATGAATCGGCGAATGTCGATATTGGCTAATTCGCGGCTATGCGTTGAGTACCACTGTTTAACGCTTTGTCCTTGTTTGAGACTGGCGTATAATTCGACGATTCCCACGCCGTCAATGACTCGGTGGCCTGGTCCTGGGTTTGCGATGTTGTCTTCGGGGGAATTTGAGGTAGGTATGGTTTTGCTTGTTCGGTCGGGGACTCCGTCTTCGGAGTCGCCTAGAAGTGGCCAGATTTCTTCTGCATCGAAACCTGATTCATCGCGGGAGATACTGGCTGCTGGGTCGGTGAGTGAGTTTGCTAATGCGCCGACTCCACCGGTGCTTCCGCCGCTTGTGGCTGTTGGGATGACAGGTGGGAGTGGTGTGCGAGGGCCGATGGGAGAGTGTGGTGCGAATCGTGTGTTGACGTAGCGTGCGCATTCTAGTTGCATGGATTCATCTGATGAGATGGTGGCGCCGAATTGGGCTGTCGGGGCATATATTGCTGAGAATGAAAAGATATCGAGAATGAATAGGCAGCCATAGTATAGGAGATGTCGAATGGCTCGGCAGGTGAGGGAGAAGTCTGTGTCGGCGAGGACGGAGATGATGCGGACACTATTGACTCCATTTATATGTGGCACGATCTGTGAAGACATTAATATATGCGTAGGTCTCATCCATGTGAATATTTCTTCATACACGCTGTAGAGTCAAGTCCCAATTCTCGTCCATGAAGGCTTGGTATCGAACCGTGAACAATGGTACATGCCATGCCTTGACGGATGGGGGAGAAGGGTAAATGGGAAACAATTTGATGTTGAGAGTGTTGAGCTCATCTAGAAAGCAATTAGTACCATGTCAGACAGGCTGGAAAGAAGAGGTACCTTACCAATAGGAATCATGCATTCGCAATAATTATTGAGATCTTCCATCAACATCTCACACAAACTGTGTACCTTCCCCTCCCCACTCTTCGAAAAGTCTCTAGACAAGAACGAATTCTGTTCTTCAAGAGCATGCATCAAATCCGCAAGTTTCTGCACAACACTCCTGTAGGTACTGAAATCGTCCTCTTCGGCAAGTACAATACAGAAATTGAAGATGAACTCATTACGGTCGTAACGGGCTGACTTCATGCAGATAGGGTATCCAAGGATACGGTATCCATTGGTGCATACTTGCAACAGATTGCCACAGAGTTCCTGGCGAGGAATGACGAAGAATGAGACGTCGGAGAAGGTTAGGAAGAGGGGTTGTGCGGGCGCGGTCGAGGATGGAACAATTGCTCCATCGGGGACTTGGTGGACGACTTTCGGACCTGAAACACTTGTTTGTTAGTAGCTGGACTTGGACTGTATGACGGGAGAATTGGGGGTATGATTATTACCCTCTTGTGTGTCGAATTTGCTGTAGAAGATTGCTTTGATCATCGTGGAGCCAGTGCAACGATCGGAGTTAGGGATGGAGCCTGCAGCATGGAGCAGGGTAGTGCGAAACTCGAGTAGGAATTATGATAATAGTATTAGTTTATAATCCGACCTGCGATTGGATTCGGCCGGGCAGTCTGCAACATTGCGAGAGGATCACCAGGTCGAGTTCAAATTGGCGTTGGCATTGGCGAGGGGAAGGAAAATGGAGAAGTGGAGGAAGTTGGGGAGAAAGGCTTATCAGACCGATAACAGAGAGCCAGAGCCCCAACTGGGTATATGGGATGTTAACATATTTACTGTAGAATAATATTTACTATTTTATATTTACTAAATATTAGTAATAGTCTAGATTCAGAGTACTCTGGATAGTAAGTAGACTTATTGTATTCCACGAGAATTGTGCTGATTGAACATTATACAGCCTATTACCCAGAAGGTAAGGTAAGGTGATGATGGTAAGATAATATTGATTGTAGAAAGTACCAGAAATGCTGATAAACGAAATAAATAGTGCATGGACTGAGGGTATTACAACACAAGAGTATTCTGACACCTTGCGACAACAGAAATCGAAAGATCTATGCGCATGCAGCAATGCAGAACACATCAGTGACGTGGTATAAAGGAAAACCTGAAAAGGCAGCAACAAAGCTAATCCACCCGGAAAAGAGAAATGAGGATGAGAAATGAGAATGCGAAGATGCGAGTATACGCCGAAGAAATGCAGCCACTAGAAAAAAAAAGCAAAGGTGGTGGCGATGATTTTTGGTTGGAAGGGACAGTGTTTTGCAGTAATGCAGAAATGCAGTAATGTAGCAAGGTAGTTCGTTCAACGAGCTGTACCATGCGTACGACGGGATGGGGTCTGAGGGAAGACGAGGAGATCAGCCGAGTTTGAGAAAAGATACTGTTCTGCGGAGAATGTGGCCGCCCGCGGTGTAGTAATACGAGGATCGCTATGTCGTATTGAGGATGTCGGTGCTTCAGGGAGGAAGCTCAGCGGTTGATTGGTGCGGATCGCATGCACCATGTCGCCGTACCCTCCACGCTCACCAGCCTCCTTGAGCCATTGCTCCCAATCCTCATCTAGGGGTACATCAGCTCCTCGATCGCGGGCAGCCATTGCATCCAACAGTCGTTGATTCAGGGCTACGCCGCAGCTTTCCATCTCCTCATCACTGTAATCTTCCTCGAAATCCAGTCGGTAATCCGAGGATACGCTTGAGCTGCTGCTGTTGCTGCGAGATTCACTCGCGCGTATGGTATCTTCGCTACGGGTCTCTATCATTTGGTCGAGATCAAGATCCAGCTCGAACTCTTCTTCTGGCCCGCAATAATCGTAATTGTGGATCTCCACTGTTGGTTCTCGGGGAGGTGTCGCGGGACGCACCCCACTGGCTGTTGTGTCCCGGACAATGATCCCTTCTTCAGCCTCATATCTTCGACGAGCCGATTTTGTTCCTTCCCAGCAACAGAGTTCCGAGATTTCGGTCTCTGTTAATCGGAGCTTGTCAAAGACATGGAAGAGTCTGCGATGCCACGTAAACCGACCCAATCTCATGCGATGCGGGCCATAGGAATAATCCAAACCGGGATATTGGGCTTCAATGCAATCTAAGGGGCCGTAGAAAGTATTTGTTTCAATACGCACTTCAGGTACGAGGTTGCGAGTGATGTGAGCAGCAAAGGAACCAGGGTCGCTAGTGCGCGGACGGGGGAAGGTCGCGTTATACACGGCCTGGGCGAGGGATGGTTTCCGCATGACGGGGGCAGCTGAGAGGAGAGCTGAGAGTAGGGAGTAGGAGAAAGAGGGAGAAGAGTGAAATTGATGAAGAGATAGAGAGAGAGAGTGTGTGTGAATAGAGAGATAGTATTGTATTCCCTTACAGCAAAGTCAGCCGCTTGTCTGAAACGAGGCGAGCCGCTGTCCGCCCGCCTCTTGTTTTGGGGGAGGAGAAGGGAGGGGGGAGTCGGATGCGATCAGAAGGGCGTTTAGCAGTGGGGCTGACAGTCTAGATGAAGTCTAGATTAGACTGGTGATCCACATACTGCCATTAGCAGAGGGCAGAGGAGAGAAGGGAGAGATGTGAAGGAGAGAAGAAGAGGAAAAGAAGAAAAGAAATGATGTGAAGTTGTAAAAAGAAAAAAAGAAAACAAAATGAAAATGGAAAGAAAATAAAAAATAAAAAAAGGAAGGCGCGACAACAAAAGGCGGAATGCGGTGGCACCTTCCGTTGGATGCTGCGTTGGCCAGCTGCAATGCCAGCTGGACTCGAGTGGATTTACAACTCACTTCCTCTCAACTATCAATTGTCAACTATCAACTAGTATATCAAATATACTGTCTCTTTGTCCACTTGACAGGTGGCATATACTTATATTCTCACTCACTCTCACTCTACTGATTACAGTCACAGCAACTCATCAGCTGATGTCGCATTGCATCGATTACTTCAAAATGCCTGACCAACACTGTTGGCCTACTTCACCCATGTGCATATTTGCATACCTGCATACCTGCATGTTGGTTGGTATATTAACCGCCTGCAGGGCTGGCCGTCCTTTTGCGCCCTGCTCATCTATTCCTTTGCTACTGTACTCCGTACTTGATTGCCTGCCACTTCACTCGCGTGGCGAGTGGAGTAAAGTGAAGCTGGACAAAGGTCTAGAAGGAGTTCGGTACCCACCGCCCTCTCGCCCCATTTATGTCGGCATCCAGATGTCCACAGCCAACTGGATTTAATCCAACGATGTGCCGTGTGGGGTTTCAAAATACTGACAAGCAGCCGACACGATCCTGGCAAGGATGTGCAATCTGTATCATGCTAATATGCAACATTTGGATCGATTTTTCGAGACCCTGTCTGCTAAACATGAAACATCTCCGACTCATCCGGGGCCGCACAACTACACTTCCCAGGTGTAATGTTACGCCTTGAGAAATTTCCCTGGCGAATGAGCTTACACAAGGCATTCTAGAATTGCGTCGGTTACACAGTAAACATCACCGCTCATCATTGGTCGGCACCGAATTAAATCATGCACAGTGTGCATGAATTTGGGTAGGACACGAATGACGATCTTTGCTAGTCTTACTATATTTGAGTCAACTGGGAGCCTCAAAAATTGCCGAGTGGCCTTGACCTTTGACTCAAAAATAAAAATAAAACAACTCAAATTAGAGGCAAAATTATCTAATATCAACACTAGGTTCAACCGACCGACAGTGCACGATTCGATCGCGCAACCATTAAGGACATTCCTCAATGATCATGGATCATATCGCATCCACAGCGGAGAGAGTAATCGACTTAAAAGTAGGTGCTTTATCCGATGCTAATGACTGCCCTAGGCAATGGTGTTTCCGATTGAGCGGAACGGGAAAGCGACCATTTATATTAAAGACGGGCGAGGCCTTGGAGAACATGGGTATTTATTCTGATCGATTTCTATGTTTAAATAGAGCCAGATAAGAGAAAATATCCCCTTGAACCCTTCATAATGAAGCTCGATGAGTGTCCAGCCAGAAGCCTCTATTACCCAGGAGAAGCCAGCATGGGCATAACTTCAAGCTAAGCCTCTGGTTCATACAGCCCCCCACCTCAGGTGGGAGGCTAAAAAGAACTTCTTTTGACACGGCAGGCTCAGCCTCGAACAAATCTAACCTAGGTAGAGGCTCCTGGCTAGGAAGGCGATCGCTGAGCAGTACGGTTCTGAAAGGGGTATCACACTGCTAGTGCCTACCCAATGAAACTAAACCATCTAACTATACTTCATAGCACTTAACATTATAGCTTAATCGAAAGCATCAGCCACTTGCCTAAATATAACCTTATGCCCCATCCATTAAGCCTCTTAAATGGCACTTCTCCGTACAAGCTGACAAGCTGATTTGCCGAATAAAAGCTGACACTTACAAGTCTGCCCTGGCTGTCTTGGCGCATAGGCTAATGCAATCACAACCAGTGAAATACCTAGGGTTTGTTTGCTCGTGTTGGCACTCTCTAATCATATGTACAGTTCAATGGAGTAAATAATAGATTGACCCCGGTTCATGCAAGGCCTGGGTGCGTGCATATACGAGTATGGAGTGATTGGGTTCTGAATCAGATACCTATCTCAGCCACTTGGGCTATGCTTCTACAGAGCCCCCTGGAAAATGGGCTGAACTACTCCATATAAAGAGGAGAAAAATAGACTCGAAGTCATTCTTCCAACTTCATCCTTCGACCCAGCGCTGGGATCGCTGTGAATGTGAACGTATTTACCAACATGCCGAGACACGCCAATTTACGTGGAGAGTCAAATTATGAATATGGTCGGTTGGATTACGATGAGCCTATTCGAGTAAAAAGTACAAGATATCTCTCTATTTCGTTCGATTCGAAACTCTAGGTGAATATCAGCTAACAAATTCCAAGACGATACCTTTAAATGCAGATACCCCCCACCAAAGAAAAGAGACACGAAAAAGTCCAAATACATCTACTATGGAATCTCACATACCATCGCCGCAGTAATGATATCACTTATTGCAGTTGTGATATCCTTTATAGTCGTGTTTATTGTTAGAAAGCAAAAATCCGGTGGTCTCAGCTCAGATAGCCCCGAATTTGCACTTTACAAGAACACAATATTCGCAGAATGTTATAACAATGCGTCGACATTTACCAATACAAACTGCACTGCGATTAAAAATCGACTTAATTCTAATCGGATTTCCGGGTTCGAAGATAATAACGTTGCGTATATTAACAGCGATAAAATTTGGGAAATCGATAACTACGATATCTCCTGGAAATGGTGTGAAATGATCAGTTGCTTTTCAGATTATAAGATCGTCCCATCTAAGCCTCGCTCGATAGCTGTTTGGCCTACTATTCTTTCAATCTGGGGCCCACCAGCTGGATTTATTATCGGTTCGATTTACCAGTACATCATGCAGCAGTATGATGTGTATAAAAAGAAGAAAAAGGCCTGCAAGGGCTTGAAGGAAATTGGAATTATCGACTGGATCGTGCACGCTTATGATCTTGGATCCGTTATCTGGTGGTGGTATTCATTCGGACGCTTAGTGAGGAATCCAGACACTGCGACTTTTCCTTTCCCAATGGGATGGGTGACGGTTTGGAAGTATGCCGGGGTTGTCAGATTCCATCCATATTCATGCGCGTCTCGGGGGAACCCGAAAAGAATCAGATACATACGTGGGGCTCTTTACGTCCTCGCCGCTGTCCAGTGGATTGCTAGTTGCTACATCATGAATCTCAACTGGCCCACGTATGGGAGAAGGGTGCCGAGCCCTAGTTATGACTGTGTGCTTGATCAGATCAATGCAGCGCCGGGGACTTCGACCTGCACGGCTGATCAAATTTGCTCTCGAAATTGGTTATTCGTCGATGCTGGCTTTAGTCCAAACACTGATCTTGGTGATCGTGCTTCTCTCAGCATTCTACTGCTCTTCTGTGCATTGACATTAGCAGCCCTGGCGCCTGTTTTACTGGCTATCGTAGTGGCGATCATGGAGCCACTGATAAGAAAAAATGGGAAAAAGGACCCGGAAGATAGATTTAAAAGGGTGCTGATTTGGGCGGATGTTGGTCCAGTTGTGTCGATCTGCATTTGCTCCTTTTTTGCAATAATTGTTGGAGGCATGCTCATAAGTCAGTTGGTGAGCAGGTTGAATGAACGGCCTTATGCAGAGGTCAGTTTGGATTGGGAATGCAAGGTTTTACATGTGTCTCTGAGCCCTTGGAGGTACTATGTGGATGTGGAATATGAAAAGAACTTACGGCTGGTCAAGATGTGGTTTAACGCTTGATCTGGGGTATACCATGTTGTCACGGCTATTGCTAGGTAAAGAAGAAGTTGGAGGCCCTAATATGCTGGATAATGTCTATGATGAGTAATTAGTCGCTGTATCTTCGAATAACCGTTTTCACCTTTTTTATACTAATCTTGATTTCAATTTCATCACAGTCTTTCTTGATAATCTCATATAAAGCCCGGATGCCAGCCATGCTACTTCCCGTCTTCAACTACGAACAATATCATAGCCCTATCATTACCATGATCCAAAACTCAAAGTACCTGTAGTCTTTATCAATTTCCCGGTAAATTAAAATCACCATAATTTACTAGCCATCTTGGCTATAGTTCCCGGACCGAGTATATTCCGAATAAGCAGACAAGGCTCCCGTGGGGGCCAATGCTCCTGATCGTAAGATCTCGAGCTTCAAGCTCCCATCCAAATTTAATACCCTTTCATCCAACTTCTATTACACCTCAATTTACCTCTCATATATGGTGCTGGGGGAAGCCACCATAATATCTCCAGCCTAAGTTAGCCTTGAACTTATGGGTCTCCTCAAGACAACCACCGCTCTTCTAGCGGTTCTGTCAGCTATCTGGTGGGCAATCGCAGAAAGAAAATACCTCGACTTGGTAGACAGCGCGAGTCTACAAACGAACAAGGATCCCGCATACACTGTTGATGTACAAGATCTCGAAAATGCAATTTCTTGTCCGGTCGATGTACAAAATGCCAAAGAGACTATTCTATTAGTGCATGGGACAGGAATGACGTGAGCACAGTCTACCCACGAAGTAATTGATAAAAAAAAGAACGACACTAATACCTTCTACCAGGCCTGAAAAGAACTGGGACTATACATTGACCCCATCACTTGTGAACGCAAGCTTCAAACCATGCTACATCGCCATTCCGAATCGACTTCTAGACGATATTCAAATAAGTGCCGAATATATCAGTTTCGCAATCAACACTTTAGCCAAATCCGAACCCCAATCCGATCAAGTATCCATTATAGCCTGGTCCGCCGGCGCACTAACAACCCAATGGACAATGACATTCTACCCAGAAACCAGATCCAAAGTGAAAAGATTCATTGCCATCGGTGCTGATTTTCACGGGTCATGGGTTATGGCTCCGCTTGTTTTATTCAATCTGTATACACAAGCTATTGTCCAACAAGTTCCTGGTTCGAATTTAATGAAAGCTTTGACTCGATTTGGAGGGGGTGTTGCCCAAGTTCCTACTACGGCTATTGGATCAAGTACAGACCTTATTGTTCAACCTTCTTTTTATGGGGAGGGGTGGAGTTGGGCTGGCTTGAGAGATTCTTGGAGATTGAGTGGGGATTTGGCTAGTAATGTTGATGTTTTTAAGATTTGTGCGAAGATGGAGATTCAACGGGGGAGGATTCCGCATGTTGTTGGACATGATTCTTTGCTTTGGGAGGGGGCGAGTCATAGGGTTATTTTTGATGCTTTGGAGAATGAGAGGAGCTTTTTGGGGACGGCGGATGGGGTTACGGCGGAGGATTGTATGGGTGGGTTGGCTGAGGGTATACCTGCTGGTTCGGAGGATCGACTTCAGGAGATTATGCCTGAGTTGTCTGATTATGCGTCGAAGAGGCCAGTGGATGGATGGCCGGAGGTTCCTTTATTTCAGTATGCCGAAGTTCAATAAGGATACTGCTAGACTACTAGGTACATTATTATCGTGAAAATGCACTCCCCACTCAGCAGGACATCAAAGAGAACTCTTTGAAAGATATGAAAGAATAATATTCAGTACCAATTCATAGACAATAAATTATTAACAGTCAGTTCCAGTCTGATAGATATACCAGATCCTCATAGTATGTCACAATCTAACCCAAGTCTAGTCATAGTGTAACCAAAACAAAAACCCTAAACGCCATGGCCATGAGATGCAAAATGTCTAAAAGATCATGCCAGAGGCCAACACCAGTCCAGTATCACCTCGATCTGAATCAATCCAACGCCATACCGATATAACCCAGAAGAACAACCAGAATACCGAAAGTCTAGAAAAAGAGAAGAGTGGAGATAATCATCATGTCATACCGTATCCCAATCATCAATCCACCTGGATTGAACACACCTCACCAAAACAACAACAGCCACTCACCCAACCACCCAACCACCACCCCTCACTCCTTCAACTTCCCCATAAGAGCAGCCCTCAACCTAACATTAACAACACCACCCACACCATAAGCCGGAACAATCTTCCCCATCCTCGCAAAACAAGACGGAACATAATCCCTCCTAATCCTCGCAATCCGATCACTAGCCGGTAACCCACCAACAGGTTGCCGATTATACAAATCCAATCCAAGCAAATGCATAGGCGTACTAGCGAATTGCATCAGAGCCGGACAAGCAAATTGCGCAACAGCGGCTTTCATGGCTGGCGTTGATGCGACGAAATCTGGAATTGCGGGCGCGATTAAGGGTGGGACATTAAATGAGGCGAAAATTGTTACGCTGTCTCGGAGGCAGAAGAGTGTGTAGCTTGTTGTTGGGATTTTAGGTGCGGCGGGAGCTGCGGCTGCGGCGGCAGCTGGTGCTCGGAGGGATGGATGTTGATGTTTCGGGAAGGGATATTTTCCTTGTATTTGTTGATTTATTTGTGATTGCGGCTGCGGCGGTTGTTGTTGAGCGCCGAAAATCTTTGCAAATCGCGCATCTTTGTATACGCAGATTGCCATGTTGACTGCGGTGGTGGAAATAAACTTAGCCGGGCCCGGGGTGACGGTGTCGTAGGGTTGATTGCGGCATGTGGAAGTTAAAGTGTCGATTGCGTTGGCGGTTAGGTAGGTTGAGCTGTAGAGGGTGTAGATGAGGATGAAAGGAGTGCTGAGGAAGAAGGTGGATGGTTTGGAAATCATTGATTTAAGACAGGATGTTATGGTGTTTTGGATCGGGAAACCTTTAGAGGCTTTTTCGATGATGGCTCTGAGCGGAGGAAATTAGCTTTGGGGTTGGGACTTGGAATGTAAAGAAACATGTTCTCATCTCGATGGTAGTGATATTCTTGGACTAGGGTTGTCTGCAATATGTCTCTGTAGGCTAGATAGGGCATTTCATTCTCTGCTTACCGGTCAATGATAGTGATGAGCGGACAGGTCAGCGCGCCGGCGGCCGCAGCACTGGCGACGTCTACTCCGAGTCGCAAACCGAGATCTTTCGTGTTCCATTGCGCCTTTTGAGGTGAAGGGGAGTCCTTTTTACTCCAGTTGGTATTCATTGGGGAAGGGGAGGGTGTCGGACGCGACACCTGCTCAATCGTTGCCATGCTTAATGTGTCCTGCGCGATAGCATCGCGAGTCATACTCTAAAGTACGGAGAAGCAGAGGATAGGCGGAGGGAGGTTAAGGAAGGGATCAATTAAATGTGCATCGGTGATAAGCTGTACAGTTAACCCTGATGAAAGTCTGGGGAAGAAGGAGAAGGAGAAGAAGAGTCAGATCAATTGAGAAAGAAGCATTACCAAGCGGCAGCAGCAGCAGCAGCAGCAGAGCAGCGGAGGACTTAACTAAAGATAAACTAGACTCATCGGAGAGTTGGGGACTCCTCCGAAACAGCCAGTCAAGTCCGCAGAATTACCCACTGGGTAATCTTGTACTGTAAGGAACTGCCGGTATTCATCGATGCACTGTGGAACTCGGTATTTATTGGTATTCTCGGTAATCTCGGGTATCGGACGAGAATATCCCGCTCCGATGCCGGCCGGATAAACGATAAGCTACATCTACAGCCAAGAACAACTACAAGAACAATTAAGAAGAACAAGGGTTAAAGACCACAGAATGAATATAATTTAACGATTGTTTATGGTATGTCCCCAACGCCAATAACATCCTAATCTACGAACTAGTCTGAGCCTGGAATCCATCCAGAGTTACATTCACAGCACCCGCTTGCACAAGCTAGAACATCAAATAAAGTTAGCAGAGGGATTTCTTTCACCACTGAGGAAGGGTATCAGCATGAACAAATATTGGGTCACTCACAGCACGTTGCAAATCATCAATCAAATCATCCGCATCCTCAATCCCAACACACAACCGAATCAAATCCTCCGGGAACGCCCGTTCCGCTCTCGTCTTCGCATCAATACTAGCATGACTCATCCGACAAGGCATACTAATCAAACTATTCACACACCCAAAACTAACACTAATAGCCCAGATCTTTGCACTTTCCACAATTCTCTCGCTGACATTTACATCACCGGTTTCAAAGGACAGCACAGCGCCTGCGCCACGCGCCATAGAATTATGTAACTCGTACTGAGGGTGTGAACGAAGACCGGGGTATCGAACTTTGAAGCCGTGGGATTCGAGAAATTCCGCGATACGCTGCGCATTGCTTTGTTGTTGGTCCATGCGGACTTTGAGGGTTTTAACGCCGCGGAGGAGAAGCCAGGAGTCGAAGGGGGAAAGACCACAGCCGGAAGTGTTGATGGGGAAGTATAGACGTTCGCCCAGGGATAGATCGTTGACGGCAATGACACCGGCCATCAGGTCATGGTGACCAGATAAATATTTAGTACCGGATTCGTAGACGATATCAGCGCCTAGCTCGAGGGGGTTAAGTAAGAGAGGCGACATCATGGTATTATCGACCGAGACAAGGCAAGCGGGATTCGCTTCGTGAGCGGCATTTGCAATAGTGCTGATATCGACGATTTTGATAAGAGGGTTTGTGGGAGTTTCGAGGAGAACCATTGCTGTTTTGTCGTTTAGGACTTCGGTGACTTTCTCGGGTTGTGTGGTGTCGACGTGGTGTACTTTGATTCCGCCATTGTCGGAGAGATATTTGAGGAGTCGGTTGGTTCCACCGTAGATATCGTCTCCGGCGATGACTTCGTCGCCTGGACGGAGGAGGCGGGCGATTACATCTAAAGCGGCCATACCGGATGATACCACTAGAGCGCGCTGTGCAGACATGATCTTGGCTAGGTGTCGCTCGAGGTGGGTACGGGTCGGGTTACCGGACCGTGTATAGTCATATTCTCCCCCTCCGCCGCCGGAGGTCTGTTTGAAGGTTGCGCTCTGAAGAAGGGGTTAGTGTTAGTGTCTTATTTTTTCTTCTTCTGTAGTTTTACAGGTAATTGGTTGCACATTGATGCAGATGCAGTCTTACCTGGTAGATCGGCACACTGCTAGCATTGTATTGGTCGTTTCCCTCGGTGAAGACCAACTCAGTGGCAATGTTATAGCGGCGACCACCATGAGGGCTGGAAGGAGCTGGAGAAGGTGGGAGGTCATTTCCCTGTAAATCGACAGAAGGGAAAGACTTCTTCGAAGGGTTCGAGGAGCCTGAGGGCGCGTTTGACCCGGATCCTGACGCCGACATCGCTGCAAGGCGGGGTAGTAAGGATGGCAATGGCAAGAGTATAGGAGGGGAAAGTGTGAAGGTGCAATTGATGCTGGCAAGGTAAATAAAAAAAACCAAATGCAAAGATGGGAGAAATATAACAGGGGGAAGGAGAAAGAGAAGGAGGAATGAGTCGAAGCAACAAAAATGTAAGTCGTCAACCCCGGACGAGCCAAAGTGACTCCGCCAGGCGCGGCGTGGGCGAATCGCGGGCCTTTGCGATTTCGTCATCCACTAGACCCGATTGGGGGAGTTGCGGTGATGGTGGAATATCATTTACATTTATGATCATTGGATTTAGTCATTTGTGTGAGCACAGTATTCAATACGAGTACAAGTTGTACTAGTATTTACAGGATTGACGTGTTGGTAATGGTTATTGTGATTGTCATTTTGTAATTGCGAAAGATCCCAACGCTCGCTTCCCCAGAAAACGCCATCCATTTTCAACAGCCAAAAGAACCCAAACTAAACTATACACAATTACATTATAAATAAAAAAAGCAATCGGGATTGTGAATTGGAAAATTGGCAATTGCTATTAAGCAGCCAAATCACCAAAACCACCGTTAATACCAAAGAATTGAAACCTGTGATTCGAGTTAGTAATGAGCAAAGACTCTTGAGGCAAAGGTTAGGAACATACCAATCTTCTACATTCAAAGTCGTAGGCGCAGTTGGTCCACTGCGCGAGCTACTGCTCCAGTTATCATCCTGACTGGCAGCGTCCAGCGCCGCCCCGCTCAGAGTACCATCCAATCCCTGCATAGGCCAGGTTTGGCCCTCCATACCAAATACTTGCGGTCCTTGGGATGCCTGCATACCCATACCGCCCGGAACCCCGGACATCATCTGCGGACTACCCTGAGAAACAGACATGCTGCGACCACCAGGCATTTGCTGGGGTTGCGCACCCATCATGGGACGCTGATTCATGTTCGGGGGTTGCAGGTTTGACGGAATCTGAAGTGCTGGATCCACTGTTGCCGGTGGTGGAGAGGTCAACTCTGGGAAGATTGCGGTTCCATCGGGGAATAGTTGGTCAGGTTGGAAGTTCTCCCAGAGTGAGGGTGAAAGGTTGGGTGAGGTACGGGTGACGAGGAAGAAATCCGGGGGCGTAGCGGGCAGAGAGAATTGAGCGTTGAAAGGAGTTGTTGGACGTGTGTTGCTGCGTGAGTTGGAAGGACCCGAAATAGGATCTTGAGGCCCGCGGTGAGTGTTGGGTGATTGATGGCCACCCAGGGGAGGCTGGTGAAGCTCCCGCGAAGGAGTGACAGCAGGGGTCTGAGGGCGAGATCGTTCGTAAGAGACAGGAGGTGTAGGTCCGCCATTTGGCAATGGGAGATCCATGTCGTCGAACTTGCGCTTTGGAGGATCGGGCTTCTTTGCGGTTGCTGTACCAGAGTTGCTCTCATGCGGACGACGTTGATGTCTCCGACCGGCGGCCTTCTGTAGTCGCTCCTCGAGTACCTTGTTTCCAAGGATAGAGTCAAACAAGGTGTGAACCATCTTTGCAACTAGCCAAACCTTCGATACATCCTTCAAAGCCGACATACAAACGTGGATTCTTTCCTGGCAAGTCGCGACAATAGAGGGGACAGACGATCGCATCTGGTAGACGTGCATGATGAGAGCGGAGAACAGACTGTATACAATGAAAGCAGGTGTAAAGCGGAGTTCGTTGTGTGCCTGTAAGTTCTCGACAATCGATGTCATCATGCCTGCAGCTTGGAAGGCGATTGTCCTGGACGGGTAGGCCATCTCCTCAACTCTGTAGCTGTTGGGTGCCGAAGAAGCCGGGGGCATGTGGGCTCGGTGAAGGAGACACAAGGTAGTATAATAATTGGAATGAAGAAGTGCAGCCCAGAAGTGGTGTCGAGAACGTTGCCAGCATACTTCCTTTGGGCAGTTCTGAAGCCAATCGGCCAGAGCCATGTCCGAGTGAGTAAGGTCCATTGCGTTCATGCGGCGGGACTTGGACGCCACAGAGTATTGCTGGGATAGAACCAGTCCCATAATCTCACAAAGCTTGACGTATTGCAAAAAGAATTGTACATGTACTGGATCGGCTGGGTATTCGGCTGGGGTGTCCAGTTCATCCTCGATGAAGTCGTCCTCGGTCACCATTGGAACATCGGAATCATCAGTATTGATGCCAATCGGTCGACCCAATGCAACAGCCACTGAACGATCGCGAGTAAAGAGTGTCCACCAGATTCGTTTCCAAAGTCTCTTGTCGGGTTTGCTGAGCTGTGAAGATTCGACACTACGGTGCATACCCGAGCCCTGTGCAACTACCATCGCCACGCGAGTCCAATAGAAGACATTCTTGGTGACATCTAAAAGGTGTTAGAATGAGAAGAAAAGGAAGAAAGGGGATAGAATGCAGTACTCACCCTCAGGCCCTTCCCAATACCAGCCCAGCAACACCAACGCTTGCACGATAGTGACTCGGTCATCCTCATAGTTGGCATCATATAAGGCCTTAGCACGCTTATAGAAGGTCATCGCTGCAGGTGTTGTCGAGCCATTCGCGTCCATCAACTGGGGGTTAGTGCAGACACGGGATCCAGCTAGTAGAATGGCTTGCAGCAGAAGTAGAGAAGGTGGGTTCTTGGGATCGCGATAATGACGCATGAACCGACTTCGGTTGATGATGGGGACCACCGGGGCAACCCATTTGAAGTAGGCATCGACTAGTTCATCGCAAAGAGGCTTTGGGGGAAGGAGGAAAGCACCACGTTGGTGAAGTATATCGATTTCCAGATTATCCAGATCCGTCAAGCGAGCTCGGGATCCTCTGATATTTGGTGGGAGGGGGTAATGCACCACGTCTGTGGTCCCATGTCGGTCTTGGACAAGAAGTGATAGGTTCGAAGATTCTCCAAGGTATGCTACACGACCGGCTTCTTTGATCGGAGCACGGGCAAACTTGGGTTTCATGAACTGAGCATAAGCGTTGTCTTCCGTGGCTTGCTGGGCCGCCTCGGCATCGGTAAGAGAGGTAGCGGGCATGCCGTCAACGGCCATGCGACTTTTCCGGTAACCAAAGGCATCGTCTTTTTCGTCGGAACTAGATTGCCCCCGAGGGTCCTCCGAGGAGCCGGTGCCAGCAGGCTCGTCGTTGTTATCAGGTCTGAAGTGGGCGACCGCAGCGTCGACGAGCGATGAAGCGGTGTGAGGTGGGCTATCGGCGTAGCGACCGTCGTCTTTAGGCTTGGAGGAGTTTTTCTTGCGTTTGGGAGTAGGGATTTTGCATTCGATGGAGAAGGCGACACAGTTGGTGCATGGTACACCTAGGCTAGCGGCATCGCATCGGACCTAGAACCACGGTGGTTAGCGGGGAGTCGGGTCGCAGGGGAGGTATTTCTGAAAACCAATCAACTCACTTTTCTTGAATGACAAGTCTGCAGTTGAGGTGATAGAGGTTAGCTATTGTTTCATTAAGTTGTGGTGGTGGCAGTTCAATGTGGACTGCTCTGGATGAGTGTGATGCATCGCGATAAGAAGGGACCGAGGCACAAAGCAGCCTCGGCTCTCACCAACTCGCGTCGCCCCCTCGAAAGCAAAAAGAAAAAGGACGTACCTCGCACGCGCGTGATGCACGTTGTCTAGAATTAGATAAAACGAATCAGCATGCCATCCACTACGTTTCTTCCTTTTTGTCCTTTGCATATCCTTTGGGGAAGAAGGGGGGCCGGGGTGAAAATCCTGCGAAACGATTCCTCCTTTTTCCCCTCTTATGACAGACCACATCACATCACGTCCACCACACATTGCTTTTGTATTATCTAAATCATCAGAGTACCACGAAGCAGTCACCCATTTGATCTTTTGCCTTTTAACCCGCTCAACCTCCCTTCCCTTCCCATTTTCTGAATATGTTCCTCCCGGGTAGCATCGGCGAAGCTCACCTTCTGAAACTGACTGCCTGGCCATGGGGACCAGCGCGCACTGTGATTCCGGAGGTTCCAGTTGAACCGGCAGCGCTAGGAGCGGGACTGGGGTGAGTGGCCGAGTTGTTGGGATCTTGAGGATCAATAGTAGAGTCCATGGCCACGTCCCCCATAAAGCGCGAGGGTTAAGGATTGAGCGGGGGGATCGCGATGGGGGAAGTAAGAGGAGGGTGATGGGGGTGGTAATATAAGATTGTAAGGTAGTGGGATAAAAAGGGGGGCGCAAACAGGAACGCCACGCGATCCGAAGAAAAAGTACCGGAGGGATCAGATGGGACCGGGGGGAGAAGTAGAAGTAGAGAGGAGACGAAGAGGTGTGTGAGTTGAAGCAGAAGAGGAAGAGGAAGAAGAGGGACCAGAGCGATCCGGGGTGCAAGAGTGGAGTGTGGCAATAGACCAGGGACCCTGCCAGACTGACAGTATAACAGTAGTATTCATGCCCTAACTGCCTTTTTTATTCTATTAATTGTATAGAATATATTAATTGTTCTATTTCTAAATTTTATTCTACTCTACTCTACTCTACTCTAGTTACTCTATATGTTCCCTTCACTGGGTACTCACACCTCTTACCCTAACCCTCCTTACCTACCACCGCCAACACCACCACCAACACCACCACCAACACCACCACCAACACCACCAACCCATCTACCTCCACACTGCCCTCCCATGGTTACAATCAAATCCGGTTCTGCTGAATTTCGTACTCCAGCCCAATTCTGGTCATTCGGAACAGCCACTACACCGGGAATCCGACCCGCTCGGAGTGATCGACGGAGGGGAGTTAAGTGGAGGCACCCAAAACCAGGCCACTGGAATCCCCGAAGAGGCTCCGTGATGCCAGACAGAGTACTCTACTCCTACACAGTTATCACTTGAATATCGTGGTATATTCATATATTATAAGCTATAGCCATACATACAGTCTATCTATGTACACTAATTTCATATAATTGTACACTGTTCACCTTGTCTAGATGCAGTCATCAGTTGCGTGGAAATACCACTCCCAATGCGGAAGAAAGGTGCCGGCACTCGCGCAATACTTGTAAGTAGTCCTTACAAGCGATGCGGAATGACAGATTAAAGATGGTCAGAACTACAGAGTAGCCTAAAATCAAGGCAGTCTGATCACTGCAGGTCCGGACTGTGGCTTTTCCTGGACAATGTGCATACACTAGAGCAATGTATCATTCATTCCATTCCAGTACTACTGGTTACCATTATACCAATACTTAAACAGTATACGATGTTAGAGTATATGCACCGGAACAAACGGATAGATTGTCCCACTGTATACTCATACACCGACTCTATTAAATTTGACCTAGTCATGCTCGGCGGACATATGCCGTGTCACCTGGAGGCTAAGTATACACTTCGCATGAGAATATCGATAGTACTTTGCTAAATTAACATACCATATACAAACCAGATACAATATACTATAATGTTACAAGCCATCTAGAATATAGTTACCCCTCCAGTTACCCACCATCCATCCCACCATCACATCCATCATCATCATCACTACTTCCACACAATGCGGGGACTAAAGTCGGGGAACGAAATTGCGGGGGTAAGACCGGGGCTACAAATCCAATCCAAGCAAATCCACAACCAAACAAAAGAAATCAAAAAGCGAAAAATGTCATCGCAAACCCAGATTTATCGTGAAGAACCGGGGAGACCGACCCTGAATCTCCCATTCATCCAGCAATCACCGCGCAGTCAACGGGGCTAACAGAGCTTGTGATGCCGAGGCATTTTTCAAGTTCTCCACTTTAACCACCGTCCTGTGAGATATCACCCAATAAGGACACTTGGAAATCCAACAAGTAATCCACTATTCTGACTCCGCCCACTCAACGTCGATCCTCAATATCATCATCAATGGAAATGACATCCCATCCTCCACACCTAAGTACAGTACGAGCCAGTCGCTGACACTAGCGCTAACGCCAATGTCAATGCCAACGCTCACGCTAGTCCGGCCGACTCGGTCCTGTCAGGCACGAAGGATGCGGCTGTGGTCCGTTCGTAGATTGGTGATTCTCGACTGGTTGATCGGCTGGACTGGACTAACTTACTCCACAACCCCCCAAGTACTCACTGTACAGGTACGGAGGACGGAGCACTGTACTCGTAATCGGGCCGAATGGACCAGGGAATTGGGGCTGGAAATTGCGGGGATGCGTCAATTAGGTCCTATTAAACCCGGAGGCTTATTGTTTTTGCTTTTTGCCTTTTAATATAACGGATGGGATCGGGACTTTCTAGCCTCCGATGTGGAAAGGATTGAGGCTGGATTGCGTACGAACTAGGTCTTAGGGCGAGATCGTAGGTCTTCCAAGACTCCGTTGTGGCGATTAGGGCGGCGATGTGGTGCGGATCTTCTTGGCTGGTTTAATACTTGACTAGTACTAGTACCTAGTTATCTACTAACTAGTCTTAGGTAGACTTAGTTGATCTAAGGCTGCCCTGTGGACATCACGTAGTATCCTTTGTGGGACGTGGGATGGACAGAGTTTGGCCTTGTTTCAGGATGGATTGAGCTCGTGACTGGAGCTATCCATAGCGAGTGCATACGAAATACGATTGACTAGTTATAGTTAGTATTATCTGTCTATATTTGCAACTTTCAAGATTAGATAGCCTGGGAAGCTGTTTACAAACATTGATCTGAAGAATGTTTCTATAAATGCTAAGAAGGTCAACTCTATATTAACATGGCCGAAGACCGTGATCAAGTACATGACAAATGGCAAATTATTAAAATACCTAAGACCACCCATACCACACCTATTGTTGGCCCTTTTTCCCTTTAGCACGGGCCCGGCTTTTCTTGCCCGTCTTAACAGGCTCTGGCTCGCGTCGCTCATGCTCACGCTCACGCTCACGCGCGGGCTCTGGCTCATGTCCACACTCCGCAGCTTCACTCACTGCTTCCGCCACGGCAGACCCAAGCGCATTGGCAGTGGGGCCAAAATCGACACCGCTAACGAAGAGCTCGCTGAGAAATTCAAGTCCCGCTACGAAAGTGCAGAGGAGACTCGCGATGAAGAAATGACTGATGGTCATTCCGATGTCAAGCCATGAGCCCTCGTCGCGGACCATGTAGAAAAAGTTTAGTGTCATTACGTCTGAGATGGACATCACGACCATGAAAAGTGCACTAGGCGCAACTTCTAGTCGTCGGTTCAAAATGCCCAGGTTGGCACTGATGATGGCGAAAGGGATGAGGATTTGGAAAATTAGCAGCGCGCCTTGGCTGAATGGGTCGAAGACTGGCACGAGACGACGAACGCTGTCTAGAGCGAATGTTGAAATGGAGGCGACATTGCCCGTGCTGAAGAAGGCGGATTGTAAGAGGAAGAAGAAAAATAGGGCCACGCGGGTATCAGAAAGAGTAAGGGCGCGGTAGTGGTAAGTGAGGCCATCGACGGTTGTTGACCCACTTGGGGCTGGCTTGGAGGGTGCAACAGAGCCGTTGCGTGAGGTCTGTTTGGCCTTGGCTGCATTGGCCCCTGCTGTATGCACGTAGATGGCGTGTTCCAGGCGAACCCATGTCACAAGGGTCATGCAGAACACTAGGTAGAAGAGGCCCTCCCAGGAGATTGCCAGGATAATGAATGTTGGAGAGAAGGTCAAAAAGATGATCATCAGTCGATGGAGATAATGGCTGTCCGGATACAATCTGTGGACGAATGGCAGAGTGACAGAAGAGGCCATTACAAGGAATCCGACCACTTGATTGCCAAATGGAAGGCCTTCACGGGCCTGCAGGGAAGCTATACTCGATCGAGTAAGGATTACTGAAAGGAGAACCATACCGACCTGGGATCCCATGATGATCCGCGATCCCACATTATTGATTCGGGATTTGGAGCTGTCCCGGCCGAGAATGGTGTCTTCAAACAAGAGATACAGCACGCCGGTCAAAAACATGAGAAGACCGCCGTAAGTGACAGTGGAAATATCCTCTACTTTGTTGACCGGCAGCAAAGTAAAAATACTCATCAGAAGACACCCAAGCGCCCAAGTAACGTTCAGATAAATATGCGCACGAACGAATTTGAACCCGTACGCAAAGGGCCAAAAAGCGGCCAGCGTAAAGCCAATGGTAAAAATTTCTCGATGGAAATAAGATTGCACCTATCAGGTATTGTTAGCTTCAAAGCATTTGAGGCAGATAGCCGAAAGACTGTAGGGATAAGGGAGCTTACCAGTGCCTCTAACACACCAAGGAATGCTACCAATTGTAGTCCAAAGCTGGCATATCCCGAGAAGGAGCGAACATGACCAAGAATGATTTCTCGACCAGCAGCCAAGGCCTTGCGGCGGGCGAAAACTTCTTCCCAGAAAAAGATAGGGAAGAATCCGTAGAAGTAGTAACGCCATGATGATCCCTGGTAGAGAAGGACGGAAAATAGTGCAACCAGGATTGATGAGAAGAATGTTGTGCTAGCTGTAGTTCGATGCGCGTCGGAAGTCCCATGCAGAACATGGAGATCAATGACTGTTGTCAGGGCGTAGGCAATCCAGCCCAAGTAGCCCAGTGAAACGATTGTTCGTAAGAATAACCAATCATATGTTTGCAGATAGCGCAGACCCTCGAGACCGACAATCAGCAATTCATGAGACAAGGAGATTGAATCCTCGTACGCCCCGTTTGAGATCAGCGCATCCAGGTTTGCGATTCTTCCTTCAATTGAAGTTTCTCCGTCGCCGGAAAGAGGTTCAAATGGGACATATCGGAGCACTGATGCTCTCTTCTGCTCTTCCTTGACACGGTACATCTCTAGTATACCTTGAGTGTTTGCCAGAGCAGCCAACGCCTTCTCCTTGGGGCTCGCATCAAGGTAATCCAGTGGCAACTGACCAACCGAGTTGACGGGATAATCGACGCCAACCAGATATGCCATGAGAGCAGCAACATCAGCCTGCTCCACATCGTGCCGTTGGACATGGTCAAATCCCCAATCCGACGAGAAGCCGTCCTCGTGTCCAGGCGCAATACCAGATGTGCTGGTCACAGGCCGCGCGACACCAGAACCCCAAGCAACAAGGGGCGTGCGGGTATTGTCCGGGTGGCCGTCACCGTGGCTGCCCAGATCACTCATTCCATGATCGGCTGTAAAAATGAAAGATGTCTTATCATCTCCATAAAAGTCCTCCACCAGTTTGGTGACCGCTTGTACACCTCGATCCACCACCTTAATGTTGTGCAGGTATTCCTTCGAGTATGGCCGGTAGCCGTGGCCAGTAGTGTCCAAACCTAGCAGATGGAGGAAAAAGACCAGCTTATCTTGTCGCAGCTTAGCATCAAGCTCAGGATCGGTCTTAGCAGACTCAAACAGATCATGAACCTTGTCAAAGACCCATGTATCGAGGTATGTCGCATCGGCATTGAAGTCCTCCAACTCTTCGCCATACGAGTCTGCATCCACTCGCCCAGGTACGGCTCCCTCCTTAAACATGGGCAGAATATCGGGGCTACCCCAGCTCCACGTATGGCGACTGCGATTAAATACGCTGTCAAAATTGACTGGATTGAGCTGCCACCCCGTTGTCACAGCCGAGACATCCTCATACAGGCCCGCAATGAGAGCAACATGGCCAGGCCGCGACTCGGTGGGGACCCGGGTATGCGAAACGCCAAAGGTACCTTGGGAGAGGACCTTGGAGCGGATGAATGGCGATAGACGGATCAGCTCTTCGGAGCTTTGTTGTTGTTGTTCGGCGGGGATTTCATTTTCGGGGGAGGGATCGGGGAAGGCCTGGAAGGCCTTGTCTGCGCGTAGGCCGTCTGCGACGAAGAGAACGAGACGTTGAGATGGGGCGGATGTTCCGGCAGGACGGTCGACACCAAATGAGCGCATGCCACTCACAATTGGGCTCACGAAGTAGATGTCGAAAATGGAATATGTATAGATCAGGTGGAAGATCACCGCGAGGGCGAGGAACCCAACGCGGCCGACACGCGCCATGATCTATCCTCTTCTCGCTGGGAGGGGGTCCAGCTTGGAAGAAGGTAAAAGAAGGAGTGGAATTGGGGGCTCCGGAGGAGAAACGAAAGGAATGAGGTTAAAAGGAGGTCGACATTGTTTGTCTTTGGGTTGTCGACAGTTTGGCACTTTTGGATTGACCGCGCGGACACCTTGCGGGGGCGGTGAGAGCCAATCACGAGCCGCCAATTGCGGACGGCAGAACAACCTTGTTTACTTTACTTTTTGTACAACAACTAACCAATTATTGAGATAAAATGAACAGTATTGGTTATAGTAGTATAGAGGGACTGAAATATTGAATGGCTCTATTATTTGAGTGAAATTTATGGGAATTGGAGCTGAATTGGTGCCTCGACAAAGTAAACAGTAAAAAGCAATGCGGAATTATGAGTCTTGGCGAAGGGCTTGACAGTCAGCTCCTTCAGAATAGCTTCATGTGAAGAATAATTGGTGAATACCAAATCAAAAAGATACTAGTAAACAAATTCCGCCAAGGTTTGGTGTGTTTGGAAGGCACCTAATGCAGTCTAGTGCATAATATGTATACACTCCATCTCTGAGCCTACTACTACCTTAGTATAGTCACCCTGCATAGGGTCGTCCTGGGAAGATACAGGTGGACTACGAATGTCTACATAAAAGATATGCACTTTGTAGATATAAATTCTGGAGTAGCGACAGGACGGGAAGACTATGCCAATACACTTCAAACAGTCGACATATGAGCACATCGACCCAAAAGAATGCCCCTGGCCAAGTTGAAAGCACGACGGGGGATCTCAGGTTTGAACAATGCTCCTGAAGAAGACCATATTTACACCTAGCACTTGAATCCAACCGAGTACTTTCCATTCAAGTTCCAGCAACCTGTGTTCTTGAGCTCTCGCGGGTTCTTCTTGCAGCCGTTGTCGTCATAAGAAACAACTATCATACATGCAATCAGTAATGGCTCCATAGTATAGGTTTGAGATGGTAACCAATTTTAACAAAGAAATGAGAGATACTTACGGATGCAACCAGCCCTGAGGTCAAGAATCTTAACTGAATAGGTGCTTTGGCTCAGAGGCAAGCATGTGCCGGCGGAGTAATCGCGCTTCGGGCCACCTGAATCTCCGCACTTGCGATCACCATGCCACTTCACGGTGGCATCCAGTGAACGAGTCTCAAGAGACTCAGGCTCAGGCTCGGCCTCGGGTGCGGGATGAGCAATGGCCGAGGTCAAAATCAGGGGAAGTACTGCCAGAGTACTGATAGAGAAGCCCTTGAACATCATCTTGAGTGATAGTGAGAATTCGAAAAGTTATTTTGAAGCTTGGAGATGAATGGAAATTGAAGTGATTGATGAAGTAGAATTCGATGGGAGTTTCGGGGTTTATATAGATTGTTATGAAGCCGTGTCGAAGGACTGTCCAAAAGCAATTATATTCGGCGTCCATCGAGGGATTTTTGCATTACCAGATACGGCAAAGCCATGCGCTGCGGGAGTAGTGTCTTGACCAGCTGAAAGAATCATCGAGTAAGTGCTCTCGGCGAGCAGTATCTTCATCCAGAACTTCAACACAAGCTACGTTTCTGTTAGTACTACTAGGACCTCTATTTGGACTCGGGCTAATGTACTGTTCAGCCTCGTTTGACCGGCCAATGATTGACGAGGATGGACTATACGGGTCGCCTTAGAGCCATTGATCTATCAGGGTCCAACCTTAAATAGATTATTCGATCCACAAGATTTATGAATTGGATTCATCTTTTTATCAATGATTACATAGCTGGAAGTACCAATAAAGATAGCTCAACGAGAAGATAAAATACGAGGAACAGAGTGAATCTAGATTTGACTAGTACGAAGATTAAAAAATAGAGATAGTGGAAAAAACCTCTAAAAGAAACCAAACAAACTTTTTGTGGGTTTCCACTCTCCAAGCTCTGAGAATCTGGAGAATATCAGCTACAAGACTTGTAGTACAGTACCCATGTTATAGCCCGCCAATTATATTGAGATCATGCATGTAAGTACACCATACCCCGTACATATTGCATGTCCAAGGGGAAATTTCCCTTCAAAAGGCTCCACCTTGCCCGGGGTCTTGCAGGGAAAAGACCCTTTACTGTGAACTTACACACGGGACAGTTCTAGCCCCATATTGGGATCAGCATGTTCGACGCCTTATATGGACAGGGATTCTCAATGCTGACCGGAGATATCACACTAACTCGTGTATATCTGTATATGGATTTAGGAGGTGTATACATGAAAGACACCATTTGGCAGTTGATATCATAGCTCCAACAATTCTTCTGTCATATGAAAGAGCGAAAGGGGTCTACCTCAAGGATCGACGGATTGTGAGGTAACACTGCCTTCCTAGGCCGTGTATAGATATGCAGGACAGGCATGGTGGGTGGCCTTATGCGGAGAGAATAGCACAGAATATTGTATCTGGGGCCAGAATGTGTAGCAAAAAATAGCGACCGGTTTGAGCCATTCAGAACTGGTCTAGTAATGCATAGAATGTCACGATGGAAACACTTGGCAGATAGTGGGCATGACTTGGCGCAACATGCAGTTCAACTTGGTCAAGATGCTGCATCAAAATTGAGTAGTGCTCGGCCATACAAATTCTCTAAAGACTGTTGGCCCCAGTATCTGATTCAGCTCGGATTTTGCAAGGCTCCGGCTTCACATGGCTTCAAAACACAGGTACAGAAGTCAATTGGATACTATCTATAGCATATGTGTGTATACTATAGATAGTATCTTTAAGTAGGGATTGTATCACGCAATGGATTTCCTGTGAGTAATATACTACCTAGCTATATGCTAGAAAAAATCGATAGTCCTTTGATGTCATTTACTCGCCAGTTCTTGTGTCTGCATTTCGCTGCATCTTGTCCCTCATCTAGTCGTTTCTCAGCTGTTCACCAGAGCCATTGCCTTCACAGGGCAGCGCTGATAGGACAAATCTCGAGTGCACCGACAAAACCGGGCTGTGAGAAAGGCAGGTGTTCATGATATTCAGTATGTAGGATCTGATTATGAAACCCTCGCAGGATTCTAGGAACATCCTTGGGCTGATTCCTTCCAATTAAACTTCCACATATCTAGTTTCTAGACGAGGCCAATTCTGTCTCGAGAACTATAGAAAATGACTCTGATTAGACATAACTCTAATCTCAAAAAATTGAAGATCTCGAGCACCCGAGATCAAATCAGTGGCAAAGTAGACATATCGGAAAAAAACGCTATTCATCCATTTTGCGGGGTAGCTTGCAGTTTAATCAATGATATCGCGAAGACACCGAGGACATTTGGTTGTCTTTGGTTCAGCGACCATTGAACGGCGATCTAGCCAATCAGGGCGAAGAGTCACCGAACAACACCCAAAATTTACTTAACAAATTACCTGTCACACCAAGTAGCCCGTCGGAAGACGGTTCACTTGAGGTCATGGCATGCGTGTCGCCGTTACATCTATTTTTCGAAATGTGGCGCCCTTACTTCCACGTCCTCGCGAGAGCCAATGGTGATTCAAGTTCGCCGTAGCTCCAATTTAATCGAAGTCGCTGGGTAACTGTGACGGGTTCTGGAATCTTTGAACGTTTTCCTTATTGAATGTATTTCTTGAAATTTTGAAGTTCCATGCGAACCACTACCATGTTCAGACTAATTTTGGTTGATCATTCTTTTGGTGTACTATACAACTTGCATTTGCGAAAAGCGTCCACCTCTATCAAGTCAATATTCTCAATTATTACATAGTCATTGTCTTCTGACTTGTAAACGCTTCACCTCAACTCGTAATGAGCATTCCGGCAATTGAAGCCGATGTCAGCGTCGAGAGAACACCAGAGAACAAAGCAGACAAAGCCACTCGCGAAACATCGCCTGCTCGGCCAGGAGCAATTTGAGATAGAATACCAATCTGAACACCCAGTGATCCCAAGTTTCCAAAACCTAATTAACGGTTAGTCCCGGGTTAAGGATAATGTTCGTAGTAAAAGTTATCACGTACCGCAAAGGGCGTATGTTGCAATTATCTGAGAACGTGGGCTCATGGCCAAATATTCAGGGCCATGAGTGAGATCAGTAAATGCCACGAATTCATTGGCGATTATCTTGATTCCAATAAGCTGGCCAACAAGAAGGAGATCCTCGCGAGGTACCCCGATGAGAAATGCTATCGGGTAGCAAATATAGCCCATGATTAGTTGTAGGCTCAGATATGCCTCACCATCCTGGGTAATGTTGATGTATCTGAACGAATTGCCCACGTAAGCCTCGCGACCAAAGAGGATGGACGATAGTAAAATGATCAACTCACCTTCCCCACCACCCTAGAAGCCCATTAAATAACCCAATCATGGATATGATGGAAAGTAGAACAGCAACAATTGTACCACCAATTTTGATACCAAGCCAGGCACCATTTGAAAACGCGTGAAGGATATTAGTCGCCTTTTCGTTATCATCTTTGGGTATATGGACCCTGCCGGAAGTAATAGTCTCTTCAGTTTCCGGGTACCGCATTTTCGAAACGGTCAACGAAGCCGGGATTGACATGATACATGATGAAACCAGGGCTTGAGCATCGAGTCCCAGACTGATGTACCCAACAAGAACAGAACCCGCGATAGTGGCAAACCCAGAGCACATGATTTGATGAATTTCCGCCTGAGTTAGATACTCGACAAATGGTCGAATCAGCATGACCGACTCGCCTTGGCCAAGGAAAGGCGACGCAGCTGCAACAGTAGCCTCGGCCCCAGAAACCCGCAAAGTCCAGAAGAAGAACGTCGCAAATTTGATAATAAACCATTGTAAGAAGCCTACATGATAGAGGCTTTGGACCACGGCAATGAAAAAGATGATTGCCGGGATGACGCTCGTGATGAAATAACCGAGTTTCACCACTGATTCATCTGTGATAAAAGCTGTTCCCTGGTCGGCAAATCCAAGAAATGCACGAGCAAGATACGAAATGAAGTTGAAGATATCGTATCCGGCCTTCGTTTTCAAAACGAACACTGCCATGACAAACTGAGTAAGCATTCCACCGATGACCGTGTGCCAGGGAATACGCTTTCTATCCCGAGAAGTAAGCCATAGCAAAAAGAGAATCACAATGAGACCCAAAATTGATATAGCTCGGTTGCCTCGCGTGTTGTCGATGGATGCCTCGGGTACGAAGGAGCCAATGCAAATGATCGCGATTGTACCAAATGCAGCGAGCCAGACTCGGAGCCTATGGGGTATTATGTTGTAGACTCTCATGACGGTATTTTGATAGGCCCAGCGAGTCGGTCGCATCACGTAGCTGACGGGTACGAAGTTGAAAACAATTCGTAGACTGATTGCCAAGTAAAGAAGAAACGGAATGAGCCAGCCGTAATCGTAACGATGCATAATTAACCCAGCGATCCACCATCTAACACGAGATAGTCAGTCTGTGGAACAAGTGATTATAGTAGAGGATCGTTGCACGGGAACATACGCGGTGAATAGAAACCAAGTAAAAATCTGGGCCAAAATCTTCCATTTGGAATGGCCTTTGAAAGCTCCCTGAGATTGAAGTGTCTGTGAGCTACTGTCCTCGGAGAGACCAGCGCCTGATTCAGCATCTCTGAGATTGGGCTTTTGTTCCCCGTGGGGACCCAATTGTGGTGGCTGAGTGACATGCTCGAGATGGGAGTGGATTGACTTCACTGCAATAGGTTCAGGAGGAGTGAGAATATCTGGGATGAGGTAGTTGGGGCCAGGATGGGAGTGGTCTTGTAGAGACTCTTTGTTTTCAGTTGCTTCGGAATCCATTGCCTCACTGATGCCCGGAGATAGATTGGCACTGAACTAGGATTTTTGGAATCTTAGAGCGAACTTTGACGGTCCCAATGAAATCCAGTGGATTTCATGGAATTATATAGGTACGGGCTCGATGAAGGACAAGCTAGTCTAAAGGATGCATATTACCCCCTATGGGAGTAGACCAAAAGTCTATTCTTATACGGCAAAGTATCTTATATTGTACACCAAGATCCCCGACGCAAACATGCAACCTTATCCGAGTTCAAGATACTTCGACATCAGTAGTATTGTGCTCGTAATCTGACAATACCAAATTTCGCTCATAAGCCAGCGGCTCGCACCACCAATTGTAAGCATAGGATATTTGACGGAACTGGGAAAAGATCTACGGAATTTCATGGTGCTCCAAACAAGTCCGATGGTGGCGTTCGGAGATCGGATGTGGCTCACGGATGCACTTCGAAGATCCGATCAATGTTCAACCTGATCGCTGCAGGGAAATAAGGCTCCATGTTCCCTGGAACGACTATTCAGAAGCGTTCGGTCTAGACAGAGAAGCCCCAGACTCATCATAACGCTTCCTATATTTCCCCCGCCGCTTCGTAACACCCATCGCCACCTCTCTATCAAGTCGTTAAGCCTTTTCTTTTCAGTAACTGCCGTGGAAGTTATGAGAAGTCTCAGCAACGAAGAAGATACGATAGCGAAGTTGGATGGGGAAACTGAAATGAGTTAGTATTTTTTGAAAATAAAAGGCAAAAAAATGAAAAATTCTGGACGTGTAGCAGAGGATGGAAATCTTTCAGACTTACATTTGTGCCAAAAGGCGTTCCATGCCCCAGCTTGCAGCTGGTCAACAAATTCGACTGCTTCCACACAATGAGCCTCGGCTTTCGACCGAAGTGATTCAGAACAATCTGCCCTCATCTGCTTTTCCTCGAATGTACCAGATCTTGATTCCAGCGATCTTAGGATTGCTCGCATGATCAAAAGATGTACAGCCCAGTATGCGAGACCTAGGGATGCGTTGCCATCAAGTCGGGTCCTTGAAGGCAAGCATGCTGAGTGAAATGATGTCGAGCTATCAAAGGAGGCTTTCCATTCACTTAAACGCGATCCTAGCTGATTCGCCAAAGCACAAGTCATGCTGAAATTGTTGGTGGTATTTTTGGAGGCCTTGACTGTGAAGAAGGAATCCGTCACATCTGACAGAATAACGCTCAGTTCAACTAAGTGACGAAAATGGCTCCGCGTATGTTGATTCTCTTCAGATTCAAAGATTTCTGATGATGAGAGATCAAAATCAGTCAACGGTAGAACGTCATAGTCGTCTTTATGAATGTGACTTGCGAGACCGGAGCAAGCGAAATTCCACTTATCCAAAGCATAGGTTGCCCACCACAGTCTTTTCCGCAGCCTCTTCTCCCATACTGGCATTCCTCCGACTGTCGAACAGTCTGTACTCAGTCCCAGAGTTTGAGCCAAGCTAACAGTCCACGCCAAAAGGCTCCATTGAAAAGGAGATGCCTTGACGTACCGGTCCGTGCTGTCGCGCTGTAAAAGCAATAAGCATGACTGGAGCGTAGACAAACGCGGAGTATGTATCTCTTGTGTGATAGCAACCCAAGACATCCGGCAAAGCTCTTTGGAAGTCGGAAGATCTACATCCAGCATGGTAGATAGGAAATCATCGTAGACCATATATGGATAGGCCGACGCGTAAAGCACGGCTTTCAAGGACAGGGGTAGGTCAGAGAGTGTCTGCTCTTGAATGAGACCACTTTGTAGCATCTGGCTGTGCGACAGGACCGGAAAATACGGGTAGACAAAGCTGAAAAAGAGTCTGACCAAACGAATGCCAATTTCTGGATTGATTCGGGAGAGCTGTTGTTCGAACTTTGATAACTGTGACTGTTCGACTCGGGGCTCATAGTTATCGTATACATGATCACGGCCGAGCGAAAACACGATGGGCCTCTGAAAGTCCAAGTCAACTGTGGACCCTGCGTCACGCTGAAAGCGACGAAAGTGATGGTTCTCTGCGTGAATGGCGAGTGTAGACCGCTTGAACAACTGAGGGTCATTCTCACTACTTTCACCCAGCAGATGAAATGTCCACGACGGTTGATCGAGAGGCAGTTCCAAGGCATTGCGGTGAGTTTCCGAGGTGTCTGAGCCTGGCGAGGCTGAAGAAGTGAAGTTTTGGTCATGGTAATCAATAAATAATTCATCTGCAGATATTGCGGTTGTATCATATTCACCCGAAAAGATCTGCCACGGCAAAGGAGTGCTTCCCGGCTGGAGTGTTGATTGATTTGGCATTAGGCTAGCAGAGTCGAAGTGCAATTCTGAAAATCTTGGTCAGAATGCTTGCAAGAAATAAGGTAGGGGCAATGTGCTTGGAGATGTGCGTATTTATAAGGTGTAGGTAGTGAAAGTGAGAGATAGAAGTAGTAGAGGGTTAATGCCTGAATGTCATGCCTCAGGCTACTTGCGAGTAATGCTCCAGCATGCTTCTAGTCACTAACAACGTCACTTACCATTTTGTTTTGGAGAACTTCTGAAGACATTCGTACGCCTTGTCTTGCGCCGGCGTCGCGCAAATGTGCACTCTAGACTTCGGTGCCTGCAAGTTGTACATGGTAGAGAGCCCTCGACGATGCACGCGGTTTTTCGAATGCGACAAAAATCGCAAGATTGGGGATTTCGACGACGAGCCTGTGACACTTTTGTATTGGTAATGGCTGTGCATTTCGTATCATTTAGTCCACCGTGATTCGGGTTTCTGTTGTCATGTTCGAATGTCGACAGGTCGAGGCCCACCTCCGAATCAGACCCTAGAACACCGTGCAGGTGGAACTCTTGCATATCGGGAGAATCCATATTTGTCTAAAATTCTTCGACTGTAAAACGAGGAGAATTAAATATTGCCCATTAATAACCTACACCTAATAGTCATGTGAGATGCCCCCGCAAAAACATGCCCACCCGAAGAAAGCGTCGGCGGATTGGCCCATGGGGATCGACCTCGCTATGTGCACGCACACGCGCACGCACGCACAAATTGCGCTCCCAATGGAACCAGGCGGAATGATTTTTTTTTCATGTCTAAAACTTTTCACCATATAAATTGAAATGAAACTTGAGGGCATTGAGAAAGTGGTAAATTTGGAGTATGGTATTGCCTACGTCGTTTGTACTTGACTTTTCCTATGTCAATGGCTTTGTGATATTGATTTACCTGATCAGCGGTGTCAATTGTACATGGATTCTATCAATTGCAGCTACTTAGCTACTGAAGTTTGACATAGCCAGTGCGTTCGTCTGCTCGAGCCATACATAACTCTAGCGATTTCCAGAACTTTTCCGTGTCCAGAGATCTCGGGATCATGACTCCAGAGCTACCATGCTCAACCTTAGTAGCAACAGTGCGGCCTTCCTGCAGACCACTCAGCACAACGTCGATGTCCCATCGCTCGCCGTTATTGTCGTTGAAATCAATTCGAAACTCGGGGTCAGGATGATCGGCCAACAATATAGCGACGGCAAGCGGGTCATGCAACGGTGAGCCCGTTTCCATACCCCAGCTATCCTGATATGTACCTGCGACGAAGACCAGCAGTTCGTTGAACATGGTTCTCATCCGCGTAGGACCCTTTTCGCCGTTCAGAAGCATTCCTCTTGTTTGGTTACTCGTGCACGCCTGATGGGACACGTCCAAGGGAATGAGAAACGTCTTCTGTTTGGCTATAGGATTCAAAAACACACTGCGGGCCGATTCAATGTCAGCCCAGACATTGAATTCCGCAAAGGGAGTGTAGTTGCCGTGACGTCTGCAGGATTTCCCGTTCTCGTCAACATAATCCGGGCCCAGGGGCACATGTGGTGCAAAGTCATCACCACCGATACCACCGCCCATGATGCTGAGACCCTTGATATGATTCGCTACTTCAGGGTATACCGCAAAGAGTAAGGCAACATTTGTCAAAGGACCCACGGCGACAAGCCATGCTGTATTTGGAGGGCAGGAAAGAAGCGCATCTCGCATTGCAGTGATAGTGTTGCCGGACTGAGGTTCAAAGGTAGGTGTTGGCAGAAGATCGGTTCCAGCCAGTCCACCAGCGCCATGAACCTCCGAAGCTGATCTGATCGCCCGGCAGAACGGCTCCTTGGCTCCTACAAATAATGGAACCTCAGTAGCGCCGACAGCTTCCAGGATACTCAGGCCATTTTGGGTGACGTTCTCCAATGGTGCATTGCCGTTAACCGTGCTGATTCCGAGAATTCGAAGGGCTGGATGATAGATGGACATCAACATCGCACAGGCATCCTGAATGAAGTTAATGATTAGCTATTTCTCCAATGACACTGCTCGGGGGTACCTACATCGTGGCCTGTGGATTTTGTTAGCTTCTTGAAATACAACCATAAGTATAATGACAGATTATCTGTCTAGCAATCGACATACCTGGATCACAGTCGAGCCATAAAGGAATTTGAGTGTTTGTCAAACTTTCAGACATCTTCGGCGGTGCTCGGAATATGAGGTTCAAAATATTTCAATTGGTATAAATCTCATAGCAAATGGCTCTTCTCTTAGTAAAGAAGTTTTCTCATCTACAAGGATAATGTATTTATAGCCGAGACTCAACACGTCGGAAATGTGATTTTGGTATACAGTTGACCGATCACCGATACATGAAATTGCTTTGGAAACCCGAAGGATAGTTCTTAATGGTTTTTAGATCGGATTTGATCAACCTTGTGTATCCGTGTGCTAACAAAGTGGCTTCGGCGATCGGATGTCGGTAATCATTGAACGGGGTAACTTGGACCCACCCCAAGTGCCGACGGCTGGAGAAGGCGAATAGTCATGGTAAAAATCGACAAGCTCTGTAGAGGGGTATTTGGAATAGAAAATGGACCGAGAAAAACAGTTTATACGAGATGCGGGGAAAAACAGATGACAGGGAGAAGGCTATGGAAGCTGGCTAATTCCGCACAATCGGACTTTGCCAAAGAAGATACACATTCCTTTAAATTTTCTTACTCCCTACTGTGCAACATTTTTCTTAGGGCCCAAAGTCATACCTTCGTATTTCATGTTAGGTTACTGAACTTGAGATTAAATCTATTTTCGCAATCTGTAATAAGTTCTATGGAATCCTCAAGCCGGGTCGAAATGACTCTTCTTACTATCCAGATCCACTGTGGTCTCCGTAAATCTATCGCGAGGGCATGTCAGCTCGAAATCTGGGAATAATCAGAAAATTCAGGTTAAGACTTACTGTGAGTCGTCTGATGCTTCAAGGCCAGTCAGAACACCTGGTCGACGGATGCGCTTGTAAGCATTGAACCAAGATCCTCGGAACAAATCATCGATTTGTTCAACGCTCAGTCCGGCCACCTCAGGGACCATGAAGAACACATAGGCTAAGGCAATACAATTGAAACAGGCAAAAAAGATAAATGCGCCCCATTGGTCTGTTTGAGCTAGTAGAGAGGGAACTCCGGCGTTGACCCCGTAAAAGAAGAACCAATGAAACATTTGACAAAAGGCACTGCCGAATGATCGAATTCTGTTAGGCCATAGCTCGCCACCAAAAACATAGGGTATGATTAAAAGACCTATATATAGTACGTTAACAGAAAGGTTTCAGGAGAGGAAATAAGTGCAGAGGAGATAAGGGGTTTTGTTCTTACCAATGGCATATCCAAAACCATGAAAGAAAATGGACGCAATGGCGCCTTGAGCGGCATTGGATGTAACGGGCCCTTCTTGACGATACTTGATGAAGATGCCGATATAGAAGTCAGTGATTATTTGAATTATGATCCCAATAAAAGCAGACTTTCGTCGGCCTAAGGCATCAATGAAGAAGAATGAAGCCATCAACGTGAAGAACTTTGCCACACTGTACATGCCACTTAGAAACAAGCTGTGTTTAGTGTCACTGCTGGCACCGACAAGGGCCAGGATTGGCACAAAGTAAGAACTTATTGAGTTGGCCCCCGAGAGTTGTGCTAGAGCGAATGCTAGCAGACATTGTACTACACGACGTAGATTGGAGGGGACGAAAAATGTCTCACGAATAATCCCGAGTATTCCAGGGCTCTCGCCTGGCGCTAAGGCGACACTCTCTTGAATATCCTGGATTTCCAAAATAACACGAGGGTGATCAGCTGGAAGTCCACGTAGACGTACAAGAGTTTCGATAGCCTCATCCTGCTTGTTGACGAGGAAAAGCCAACGGGGTGACTCGCTGAGGAAGAAACTAGCCACAATGCATAGTGAAATGAAGATACAAGGCCCGAACCAGACAACCTGGTATTGCAGCCGAGATGTGGCTATCGTCTCATAAGCACCATACACACAGAAAATGGAAACCCATAGTGCAAGAAGCATAGCAACACTGAACCAGGTTGCAAGCAGACCGCGAATCTCTGTCGGGGCGATTTCGACGATAGAAACGGGACCGGTCACTGTGAGAGGACCGATTCCAAGACCGCTAATGATCCTTGCAGCATATAGAGTCCCAATATTTGGGGCAAACGTCGCCACTAATTGACCGGCAATCCAGATGAGCATGTAGAGGCGTAGTGACCAGAGCCGACCGACTCGATCATTGATGAAAAATGACAGTCCTGCGCCTGCACCACATCCTATATAGACAAGGGAGACCAGCTTGGATATTTGATTGGCATTTGAGCCAGAGCTAATGCCGAAGTGCTCCTGGAATCCCGGTAGTGATGCGACAACCGATGATGACCCTTGATCCCATGCTTTTTCACTTTAATGTTAGAAGATGGGTATTCTTCGTATTCAACCAGGAGTAGATAGGATACTCACTCAGTGGGATCCCAGAGCATGCATAAAGTGCTACTGAAAGCAGTAGTCGATAGTTGCAAATCAACTCTCTCGGCGTTTCTCTAATCTTTCGTGCATATTTGGACACCGTTGATTCAGTGAAGATGTGTTTGACACCCATGGCGATACTCGTTGTTGGTCGCACCAGACTCGCATAATGGCAGTGCGGGAGCTTAATATTTTAATTCGTGCTTGCGCCAGAGTCCAAAGAAAGATAAGAGGGGGGATGTATGTTTCCAGGAGTGGAGGATCATTGGAAGCTTGATAGGCGACCCCACTTAACCCCGGAATTACGTTCTTAACTGGAATCTCCCTATCTTTCCTTAACGACAACTGCTCGGCTTCTCCCGAGCAGCAAGCCACCGGGTTTTCCCGTACACCCCCTCTTCATCAGCAGACGAGTACATATTATCTGACCGTTATTTGGAAGTTGCATATCATTTTATTATGGCTACGAAGCAGAGCGATCCCGTTATTATTGTGGGTGCGGGCATTTTCGGTCTCAGCACCGCACTTCACCTTGCCCGTCGTGGCTACGATGTGACCGTTTTTGATAAGCAACCATATGACGAGTCACTATATTCTTATTTCCAGGGTGCAGATGCAGCATCTGCCGACATCAACAAAATTATCCGATCTGCATACGGGGGACAAACTGAATACCAAAGTCTCTCCACGGAAGCTATTGCAGCTTGGGATGAATGGAACGAAGAACTTGCAACTGGCAAAACATTGCCCCCTGGAATGACCAGTGAAGACAGAGTATTTGTCAGGAATGGAAATATATCATTATCCACCGATGTCGAGTTACCTCCATGGGAGCAAGCATGTATAGACGGAATGGAGAGAGCTGGACATCACAACACCCAGTTGGCAACCACAAACCCCCAACATCTTGAGATCGCCGCGAAGCGAGGAATGTCGTGCTACATGGATCCATTCGAGCAGATCCGACGCGGAAAGAGACCGGTGGGGGTTTTGGACACAACAGGTGGCATGGCAGTTGCAGACAAGGCATGTCGTTTCGCTCTACACAAAGCCCGCGAGGCGGGCGCGAAATTTGTCTTCGGGCCCAAGGCTGGATTCTTGGAATCAGTTCGATACAAGGGGAAGAAAGTCACTGGAATCAAAACTCGCGATGGCCAGACACACCAAGCAGCAATGACGATTTTGGCTTGCGGGAGCTGGACTCCAGTTTTGCTACCGGAGCTGGACGGCCTCTGCGAAGCTACAGCTGGTAGTGTGATGCTATTCAAAATACCCACTGACTCGCCTTTATGGGATCGGCTTAGTCCCGAAAAATTCCCAACTTTCACATTCAATATGCGAGCTGGAACCAAGGGTGGGTTATATGGATTCCCACGAACCGAGGACGGCTACTTCAAAGTCGGATATCGCGGTGCCAAATACACCAACCCAGCCAGGCACGGGGATGGAAAAGAGCGTAGTACGCCTGCGACACGGTGGTCTGTCGCAGAACGTGATGGGAATACCCCTATTGGTGAACGACTTACTGATTTTCCAAAACAAGCGTATGATGTCATTCAAAGGTTTTTGCACGATCATCTTCCAGAGCTGAAAGAGGAGAACATATCTATTTACACAACAAGAATTTGCTGGTATACTGATACATTTGACAATCACTTTGTCGTGGACCGGGTGCCCGACAAAGAAGGACTTGTGGTTGCCACGGGAGGCAGTGGTCATGCATTTAAGTATCTACCTAACATTGGCAACTGGGTGGTAGATATCATGGAAGAAGTGAATCTGGATCGTGAAGCTATTCATGCGTGGAGATGGAGGACTTTGGATAACGCTGAGCCGATCAATAATCTTATGCAAGGATCAAGGGGAGAACGTGCATTGGGAAACATCGCCTTGTATAAAGAGTTGGCATTGAAGAATGAACAAGCAAAGCTTTAGAAAGCAATTAGGCATAGGACATGAATTGAAGACTGTATTCTATCAATGCCTCTCAAATTTCTTTCCTTATTCGATTACGAATTCCCGAATGGACACCAGAGCCGGTGTATTGGCCTCTTTCAGCGACCTCGGGAACTATGTTGTGGAGAACTCGCGATGTTTTCAGGTCATGCCTACGGTAAATTTGATCTGATTCTTAACCGTACCTCTAGTAAAGTTCATGGTTATCTTGCAAACGTCTTAACCAAACCGAAGCCCAAAATTCAGGTACCAAGCCTTAGGGCGAAGGTTGACGGGCGAAATCGCCTCGCCCTTGGAAAAAAACGCTCGAATGTTGTCAAAGCACTCATGCTCGGCCTTCTGGAATGCTGAATCAGTCAGACCTCCCAAATGGGGCTGAATGACGACCTTGTCACTTTGTAAAAACCAGGGATCGGGCGAAGGCTCATTGGCAAAAACATCTAGACCGGCACGGGTAACTTTACCACTCTCAAGAGCGGCGATAAGTGCTTTTTCGTCCACAACAGGGCCTCTTGCTGTGTTTACCAAGAATGTACCGTTTTTCATAGCTGCGAACTCGGCCTTTCCAATTAGCCCTGTTGTCTGTTCATTCAACGGGCAGTTTATGGACACAACATCACTTGATTGCAACAACTCATGCAGGCTCTTGCAATATGTGGCTCCGTACTTTGCCTCCTCCGCAGCGGGCAATTGTTTTCGGTTATAATATTTGACCTTCATGTTGAAGCAAGCTGCCTTGGTAGCGAGATACTAAATTGGCCAGCGTTAGGATTCGGCTCAGACAGAACTTGGGCACAAGAACAAAGACCACGAACCTTTCCAATCGCACCCATACCTACAATTCCCAGGGTAAGGCCTGATGGATCTCGTGCAGGAACAATTCCACCACTTGCAGGTGCGCGCCAAGTACCATTGCGAGCACTCTTTTCAGCATTTGTTGTATTCCTCAAGACCGCCAGTATCAGAAATATAGCCATATCAGCTGTAGCCTCAGCTACAGCATTAATAGTATTGCAGAATATAATTTCTTGACTAGCCATCCAATCGACGTCAAACTCATTGTATCCTGCACTTGCTGATGCGATTATCCTGCAACTGGGCACCAGAGCTCTAAGCAGGTCCTCGTCAAAGGGCTCGTAAGGCGGAGTGCCCATGCGAATGATAAATGCGTCGATTGGTCCATTCGCTGCGATATCTTCCGGAAGCGTTTTCTGAGTCTCAGCTCGATTCGTCGCTTGTAGAACTGAGTAATTGTATTCTTTCTTGAAGGCGGCCAAGTAGTCGGGGTCCACATATTTGGGCTCACCAAGAGAGACAACTCTAGGTTTCCTTGTAACAGTCATAATATTTGGGCGAAGTGTGGCTTTTGTAAAAGCAAATCGTAGCAATGATTGACGAGGAGGTACTTGTTTTCTTATTGCAGGGAAGAGCGAAAATGCGGCGAGGGGAAGCTTTATCTATCGAGGCACGCAATTGCAGTCTCCACTTCACTCGGGAAAAGCCGAAGTGAGTGGATTTGCCCGCAGATAATACAAATACAGCCGATGCAACCAAGAAGTCATACTCGCTCGACTAGAAGGGACCAGGCGACACAAATATGAGAAAATACAGACTTCCAGCACTCGGTTTCATCGCGATCGACGTGAAGTTACACCGACCCCCAGGAGACCCATTCAATGAACTGACATGGCCATTCCCACTCATTCGCGAGAAGGCAATGGATTCCCCCGTGTCGGCAGTCGTGTCAAGCAACAGTTATGATTCTGATTTCATAAATCGCTTTGTGGATGCGGGAAAGAGACTTGTTGAGCGTGGTGCCGTTGGTATCATTACCAGCTGTGGCTTTTTGGCCATGGCCCAACCAGAGTCTGTAACTGATAGCCTCGTATCTCTATCTCAGAACATCTGTTTGCTAACTAATCCATTGACAGGTTAGCTGAGCGACTATCAGTGCCTGTAGCCACATCCGCTTTGGTACAAGTTCCTTCGATTCTCTCATTGTTGCCGGCTGGCTGTACAGTCGGAATCATCACGTTCGACGACACTCGCTTGGGGGCCCTCCACCTTGAAAGCCTCGGAATTGATCCGAAACGCTGCTTTGTCAGGGGAGCAACTGCAAATGGCCCTCTACAACGACACATTCGACAGGGCCATGAATACGTTCATGAAGAGCTAGCGCGTGAGTTAGTTGATATCGTGACGAAGTTGGTAGCAGAGGAACCATCTATCGCGGCCCTGTGTCTTGAATGCACGCAAATGCCACCTTTTGCTGACAAAATTCACACTGCTACCGGGCTACCAGTGTACGATGTATATACTATGGGCTGCTGGTTTTACTCGTCGCTAGTGCGAAAAAGGCCTGCGCACTGGAGTCGGCCCTTGAAGGACACGATAGCATCTAGAATGTAAATGAAACGGAACTCTCCATAATGATAGTATAAAATCAACTGAAGCTGGAGTAAGTCGGGAAACATACAATAGTAATGAGATGAATTATTTATTCCCGTATTATTTTTTAAAAAAATTTCAAAACTTGATTTAATATACGAATAAGTCATGGCATTCTCAATTTATCCCATAGGGGTAGTGAAGTAGTAAGATCAAAAATAAGCAATATTTCCACAAGACCTTTCACTCAAGAAAATCCCCTTTAGACTCCTTGAGAATCAACTGGTACTCTGGCATGAACTGCATATACATCACTTCGGGGCTACCCGTTCCTTTCTTTGTATACTCAGCTTCTTCGGTGCCCACATATGTCTTCTTCAGGTTTCCTGGAGCGACAGCGGCCTCGACAAGTAACTGATTCTGGCATGCTCGTTCGAGTGCAATAAAGAAGGCGGCGGCTTCGGCGATAGTCCCTCCTGCAGTCAACGACCCGTGGTTCTGGAGAATCAAATTTTTGTTTTTGGCACCCATTGTAGATGCAATACGACGGCCTTCTTCTGAACTAAAAACCACTCCCCCAAAAGCAGGGTATACAGCCAAGTCATTGTAGAACATGCAGCAGTCTTGGTTAAGCATATCGATCGGCAACCCGAATGTGCTCCATGCTCGAGCATGTGGACTGTGAGTATGACATACAGCGTGTAGATCGGGGCGCGCAGCATGGATGGCACTGTGAATCATGAATCCAGCAGCATTAATAGGTTTATCGGCACCTCCTACTCGACGGCCTTGTTTATCCACTTGAACCATGTCGGAGACTGCCAGGATGCCAAAGTGTACACCGTATGGATTGAGCCAAAATGTACTTGGATCGATGGGATCTGTCGAGGAATATTAGCTCAAGAAGTCTTCTAAATGCCGTATTGTAGGTAAGGTGGATCATTCTACGAGTGAATAGTTACTAGTAACTTACCCCGTAGACTGATATGTCCACTTCCCCCGTCTGCAAAACCAAGTTTCGCAAAAATTCGAAAGGCCCCGGCCATCTGCTCAAGCTGCCATTTTCGATGCTCCAAAGGGCTTTTAGGCCAAGGAATACTATGAAGACGCTTAACTTCACCTTGCTCAGTGCTGGATATGTTAAGGGCTTGTCCGGCTTCGGTGTCGCCAGGGGTCGTGGCCACTTTTACTGTAGTAGCGGTAAGACTCATAGCGATAAGATGTGAACAGCAAATATCCCTTCGTGAATAGGACTCAAGATATCTTCCAAAGAGTCATGTTTCGTGAGACTGAGCTAAATCCCGAGGTAAGAATGCGCCCAAGTGCATCGTCGGCTTCTCCCGAGACCCACCTGGCACACCAGGATGGAAAGTCCCGAGACGCCAAACCCAATTCATCAGTAGCATCATTCCGAGTATATCGATCACAAATTATCTCATGACATTGGGGAATGCGACAATTTCCCAAATCGAGATGGAAACATCCGACTTCTGAGCGAGCAGAGGCCTCGCGGTGTGCTCCTTATCATGAGGCGAAAACCCATGACAAGGTTCATCCGAGTTTCAACAACACGGTGATCGGTCAAGTTCACGTATTTTATCTTTGCACCTGAAATTCTTATCGTTCCATTTTGGGCCACAAAATGTCAGTTGATATTGGATTTGCAAACTTCCATCCAACTCAAACGGGTAATGGAAATTATGTTGACGCCGCCCTCCTCCGCAGTCGCTTTGCATTGGCCATGTCTGATATGTACAAAGCGGAGGTACCGCTATACGGAGACTTGGTATCTATTGTACAGACTGTTAATCAATCCGTTTTGGATCAGGAGGAAATGAAAGATAGCATCGAACGCATAACTCTTGAGCGGCATGGTGCGATTCGGCTCGGCAGCCCGTGCGAGCTCCAAACTGTTCGCCGCATCTTCAGTTTGTTGGGCATGCATGCTATTGGATATTATGACTTGTCCATTGCTGGCCTTCCAATGCATGCAACCTGTTTCTGCCCAACGGATTCACAGTTACTATCTAAAAATCCCTTTCGTGTCTTTACCACCCTTCTTCGTCCAGAACTCTTGCAATCGCCTGAAGTACGAGAACATGTCCAGAGTCTTCTCTGTCAGCGCAAGGTTTTCAATGATTCCTTGCTTAATTTACTCGATGCAGCAGAGACACAAGGAGGTCGCTTAAATTTCGAACAAGCAGAGTTTTTTGTCGAAGAGGCTCTCAAGTCGTTTCGTTGGCAGTCTAAAGCAACGGCCACAGTTGAAGAATACAACACGATTCAAAAAGAGCATCCTATATTGTCTGACATTGCATGCTTCCAGACTGCTCACATAAACCACTTGACACCTCGGACACTCGATATTGAACTTTCACATCTTGCAATGCAGGCCCATGGGATGAAGGTCAAGGACAGAATTGAAGGCCCTCCGAAGCGTCAATGTCCAATTCTATTGCGGCAGACCAGCTTTTTGGCTCTCCGTGAAGAAATCGACTTCGCTGTATCGAAACAGGACCCAGGCAGGACGATTCACGGCTATCACAAGGCTCGCTTCGGAGAAATTGAAGAGCGTGGAGCAGCTGTCACTCCTGCCGGGCGGGAGCTATACGACAAATTGTTTCAAGATGCAATGGAGATTTCCCGGGCGACGAAAGAGAGCATGGATGATACTTTGGCTCACGTCTTCACTAAGTATCCAGATGAGTGGACCGAACTTCGCCATCAAGGATTGATTTATTGCGAGTATAGGCCGACTGGAAAGACCCTCCCTCCCGGCTTTCGACCCGATAAAGAGAAAGTTACGAGTACTCTTGAGAGACTTATTCAAGAGGATTTTGTGACCGCCAAAGCAATCACTTACGAAGACTTCCTTCCATTCTCTGCGGCGGGGATATTTCAATCTAATTTGGCGAGTTCACCTTCTTCCATCATGGGAGAAAAAGAATCACATCCGGACAAAGAAGGATTCGAAAAGTCTCTCGGTTGCACTATACAAGACCCTGATATTTTGTATGCAAACATCCAGCGGAAGAGTATTGAAAGTTGTGCAAGACATCTAGGAATAGATGCATTTGAGTTATTAAGAAAATCGGCATAGTTTAGCTCTTTCCTCTTCCCAAGATGCGGTATATCGATATTTTTTTCCCTGTGGGGGCTTCCAGGTTTTAAGCCTAGTACTACTAGGCTCATATCGTGTATCAATATCAAAATGGAGTCGATAATTAGTATCCAAATCGGGAAGTAATTACGAAGAAAAAAAGTTAGAATATAATGATAGAAAATCTGGTGAATGAGTTACTGTCTTTAATTTCTTATCTCCGAACATATCTTATCTCGTTTCACCCTGAACTATTTGCAAATATCGAGGCGATTCTTTGATGCCAGTGAGGGGTCGGGATTAGTTATCGCTCGCCGACGCCGGCCATCCCCCCGAGCCCCCCGGAGTTTAACCCCCCACTCCGCATTGACTCGAAACCACATTCACCGTACTCTACGCGCACATCATGAGTGAGCCAAGTGATAAAGACCGTGGAAAGAAAAGGCCACGCATAAGCGAACGCACACTCTTAGCTTGCATACACTGCAAACAGCGCAAGTTGAAGGTTAGTTGTCGGCCAGATACACTGCATGGCCCCACACTTTCTGAAACCCCATGCCTTCAGTCGATGACAAGATCTTCCTAGCTGACATTTCTTTTTCTGATTTGATGAAGTGTGATGGACAAAGCCCAAAATGCAAAAATTGCATAAGAACAGATCGAGGTAATTATGTTCCAATCTATGAGCGACCTGATGGCTAATCTAGGTACAGAGTGTCTCGTTGAGGATCCCGCAACAGGACTCCATAGGCCAAGAGGCTACATACAAGCTCTTGAAGCTCGTGTGGCATATCTCGAGAATATTTTACAGAAAGAAAATTATGATCTGCCACCGGACTTCCATGAATCCCCGATAAGTGACATAAGAGGCACACCCGGCGCTGATTCAAATCCAGCTGCCATGGAATCCACCCCGAACCTGGACTTGCTCAGCAATGAGGTAGCTATGCTATGTCTGAATGCTGCTGGCCGTGAGCCACAGTTCTTTGGCTCGTCTTCTGCCGTATTCTTCTCTCGCATAGCCAGCGCAAGCATCGACTTACCCCTCAAACGTTCCAACTGGAGCAATCAACCACATACCGAAGAGAGTCCCGAAAATCCCAGCAGAGAAACATGGAGTCCAAGGCCACTTGTTGAACTGCCATCTCCATCAAAAGCCGCAAAATTATCCCAAGCCTACTTCAAAAGCATCCATCCACAATATCCCTTCTTGCATCGTCCAACATTTCGCAGGATGGAGCAGGAATGCCTTAGTGCTAGCGCTTCCGGTGATGTCTCTACTCTTAACTCCGTCTCACTGTTCTTTGTCTTGATGGTATATTATCACATTCCCGAGTTACATAAATATTTCCCACCCTGCTAATATGGGTATCTAGGCTTATGCAATCGGATCACTGGCTTTAGGGCAATCCGAAACGGAAGCAGCTCAGGTACTTTGACTACCTAGACAGCTTTACTGTTAGCGCAATTTTTGCTGATCATCGCAGGTCTATTTCTCGTGGGCCCTTGATCGAATCGGGCCTCTTCTACAAAGCGATGGGTTGCAATCGATTCAGGCTCTTCTTTCCTGCGCGGTGTATTCAATACGGTCTTACAATGGGGCTAGTCTGTGGTATGTTTCTTTCAAAACCTCAAAGACCAGCAAGGTGACTTGATTTTTGAAATTAGGAAAATCTCCGGGATGGCAATTCGGCAATGTGTCGAACTTGGCTATCATCGTAGCACCGAGAAGTATCGATTTCGCGCTGATGCGCTCACCAAAGAGATATCCAAACGGTGTTTCTGGGTCGCATATGACCTGGATTGCGTTGCATCGTTTATTCTGGGTCGCCCGAAAGGGATTCCAGACGTTGCCATTGATGTTGAAGTATGAGCTAAGACCTTTTTCGAAATCAAAAATGCAGAAAATATCTGACTTCGCAAATGAAATTAGCTACCGCTCGATATTGACGATGAGAACATCACCATTGGTGGGTTTTTATGCGCTCCAAGATCATCACCTACCGAGCCTCGGACAAGCATGACTGGAGTCATTCATGTTATCAAACTGAGACAAATTTGGTCAAAAATCAGCGACAGGCTATATCCCAATATCCTTGAATTAACAGTGCATAACTTCCAAGATACAAATTTGATCGAAGAACTACGTGGAGAATTGGAGGAATGGCGCGCAGGAGCCCCAGACGAACCAGAAAGTACCGACTCAAGCTCACTTTCTGTCTTCGAGTCGCCAAATTGGTTCCAGATAGCCTACAATTACTCGATACTTCTCCTATATCGACCTGTCATCACATCAGTAATGGCAACGCTTGGAGACCCCCGCCATTCGGAAGCCATTAACGCGGCCTTTCATCTTTGTGCTGATTCCGCCCGTGATATCTGTCAGCGATATCGCCGCTTGTACCAGATCCGAGGTCATATCCAATTTACGTGGGGAAGTCTTCACATACTATTTCTCGCCGGCCTAACATTCATCTATTGTTTATGGCGCTCGAGTCCTCTTCGACGATCTATTCCCCACGGTACGGTGATCAACACTTGCATGGCCTGCAACACTCTGTTGGTCATAATTGCCGAACGCTGGAGCCAAGCATCTTCCTATCGAGACATATTCGAATCACTTTCCGAGAGAACAATTCATATGCTATCTGGAGATCATCGAAATAGTGCACGATCAGAAGATATCGGCGCTTCTTCAACTATGCCAACTTTTGAGCCCCTGCTGCCTCAACAGTCGAATGCTGGTCACATTTCGGGCGGGCTAGATTGGTTGAGCAATGAACGGGGCGAGGGCTTGAATGAAAATTTGGAGCCTTTCGCGCCATTCCACGAATGGATCCTGGGCTTCGATTGTATGCCCTCACCAGGAGACCCGCAATGGCTTACACAGGAGCTGCTAAACGATATGGGAGGTTTCCCGAATAACCCGCCGGGCAATACTAGTTAGCCTTGGGCCTTCGCTTTGGTGTAATATTATCGGTGATAGGGTATTCCATATCTCTGTATTATAAGTGAGCATGAAAATTTTGACGAACAATGTTATAATCTTCCCGATTGACAGTATCATGCCGAGTGTGATACGGGAATCTCTAAACTTACTTGTGAAGCCATCTCTACACTTTTCTACAAGAATGATTGATACGCACGAGATAGGAAATATTGTGATCTTGGATCTTTGTATAGATTGAATTGGATAAACAAAACGCGATAAAATCATTGCGGCTGAATATAATAACAATGCAGGACAATAAATTCTAGAGCCAAGCTATCCAAATCGAAAAGTAAACTCTCACTTTCATACTCATCCGACTTGGTCAATTAAACGAGTGGGCTATTGATCTCGAAGTCTAATGAAAGTGATTGGCAAATGGTCTCACAAAATCCCTTCTCGAAAGAGATTTTGCTAGTAAAACCAGTTGAAAGGACCCTTCTCCTGCTTTAGAAGACACTGATCGTCGATCTCCTTCACCAGGTTTTTGAATGTCTCCTCCTCGCCAGTTTTAAATTTGGTCATTCCTGTGTGGGTTGCATAGGCTGGTACAATCTTCCACTGGACGCTAGATTCCTTGATAGGATCATCCAGCACCTTCATGCAGTGGCTTTCCGGGTACTTTGAGCAGAAGCATGTGAGAGGAGCAACCTGTCCGAGCCCCTGAATGGTTGAAACGTGGTGGTAGAATTTTTTAACAATATGATCTCGATGTCCAAAGTTGATCGACAAATGTTCAAGATGAATATCATGAACAGATAGGTTTTCGTGTGGGTTCACCAATGGTTCGACTGGGATACCCAGGTCAAGTGGTTCCATTTGGACTTCCCAGCTCTTGGTTCCTGAGCGGGCTCCATCGAAAGGTGTGTCCAGGAACAAGACACCTGCGAGATTTGCCGCAAGATTGCTGAAGGGATCGTCAGTCTCTTTGCCCGCAGTGACAACGTCATGGTGGAACTTCTGGAGCATAGTAATGGCCATTTGAATGATGATGCCGCCCAAGTCATGTCCAATTAGAACGATTGGAACAGCCCCGTCCCTGATTTGACTCAAGCGATCAACCAGGCTCTCCGCCAATTCGTTGATGGCACTGGGTCGTGTCCAATCCCAGCCACAGGTATAGATGTTGGCCCTGGGGTACGCTTGAGGTAGAAGCTCTGCAAGCCAAGTTTCGGACTTGTTGTCGGCCGTCCAGGTGGTTTCACTAGTCCCGGCAAGGCCATGAACGAAAACCAAACTGTGGCTTGGACGGTTATGAGGAGCCTCGTGGACCCATTCGAGGGTCATAAGGTCTAGGAGTTTCAAAGTTAGCTTAACATCATAACTAAAGTACTGACAGTTGTTTTAGAGTCGGGGGTATTCTCACCTTCGGTCGATTGATGGTCACTCATTCTTGCGGTTGGTTTATCTAGCTACTAGCTGAGTATCGTTGAAGTAAGTTTTTGGTGAGAATTGAACAGAGGTCATTTCGTCGGGATTTTATATTCGTCGTGAAGGGTCATGCCAAAGAAGACTCGACTCTGGTAAGAGTCTTTGATACCTATTAGTGAAAGCTTTCGCAATGGCCATCCAGAAGGGTGCTTCTTCCACTGCAAGATCAACAGAAATAGCTCTTCAAGGAGATGAAACGATCTAGCAACTGAATATACAGACCAAGAAGTTTTGTGTATCCCATACACAAAACACCTTTGCTTTGCTGTCGGCGTTTGCCTCTTTGTATGTTTCACTAGGCCAAAGGGCTAAACATTTAACCTTTGTATCATCGAGGCATTGGCCCTCCACTAGAAGACTAGAGGAGACAAGGGTACCCCGGACTTCTTAGTCATTGCCCTGCAGATTTTCTAAGCTTGGCTCGAGTGAAAGAGTGGTATTGATACTAAGAAACTAGTGTTTCTTGGCAAAGGTTGGTGGTCTCTTACTGGCTGCGCTGCAGCCGGCGACAGGATGGAACTGGCAAGGAAAAGAAGGCACGCTGAAGAACAAGATGATAATATCCAAATTAGATAGTTGATACTATGAAGAGCTTGCCCGTCGCTTTGTAAGAGCATCGATCACCCGTGTATAGAATTTCGTCACAGCCTGTCGCTCAAAAGTGATGTGATCCATCAAGAAGTCCGGCAAAATATCCACAAGTTCGCGATCGCGGTTGGTATCCAAAAGTGGTATGTACTGATAGGTAGCTTTCTCCCATGCCCCAGTAATTTTCTGAGGAACGACCAATTTGAAATGTAATGCTGTAGAACAGTCAATTAGCAGATAATCAACAGAAAATGGAGGGTAAACACAGCGCCACTTACTTCCATTGACTCCAGTTTGAATGCAGTCATAGAGGTGTTCCTCGTCTTTTGTTTTCACATCAAGAATGATCAAGCCTGTCAAATCACTATAAAGCTCCTCCCTCAATTTGGCCATATGTACAGACTGAGCTGCTTCGGCATTCGCAGCCGCGGCCGCACGATTAGCAACGCCACCCTTAATGGCGCTCCCGGGTGCCTTGACTGCAGATTCTAGACCAGCAGCTGTATTACGAGCTGCCGCAAGTTTGGTCTGCAAGGCCTTGATCTCGGATTGTGCGGAGGATAGCTGGGACTCAGCCTCCTCGGCCTGGGTCGTCAGCTGGGCTACTTGAGCGTCGCGTTCTTTGAGCTGCTTTTGAAGGGCTCGACTCTGTTGGCCCATTGATTTTTGAGCCTCTAATTCGGACCTAAGGGACGAAACAAGTTTGTCCGAGGCTGGAAAATGTAGGTTAGTTTACCGAGCAGTAGACTTGAAGAAAAAAGACTGGAGAGTAAACATACCCGTTGTGATGGTATCGCACTGCTTCCGTAACTTCTCCATATTTGCTTTCGCCTCTTCCACCCCAATCTCTCGCAGATCACGCAGTTTCGACTCCAATGTATCATTTTTCTTCGTAAGATCCCCAATGCGGCGCCTCAGTTCCGGATCGCCCTGTTCATTTCCAACACCCGATTTGCGCTTCCGCGGAGAGGCGTCAAGACTACTTCCAACTGCAGCCAGGCGAGCCCTTGCGGTTTTCGTGATAGACGATTGTGAATAGTTGGTCATCGATTGTGGGTCGGGGAGAACCGACTCCTCAACTTCGGGGTCGGCCATATGGGCATCATCTGCTTGTGTATCCGGTATTTCCGCCTCCTTGTGTGATTGCTGTGCGCGTTTCGGCGTATATTCGAAGTCACCATCTGTCACTGACGGTCTGGCGGCGCCAGCTGTACGGCCACGTCCTCGGCCGCGGGTCGCAGTGGGTCTAGCAGTTCGAGTTGTCCGCGTCGTCTTAACATCGCCAACATTAGCTGACTGCTCCTGCGCGTCCGCTTGTATTTCTTCTTGCGCATCCGCTGGTCCTTTTGCTGCCGACGCGCCTGATGGACCCGAGGGGTCTGAAGAGCCCCGAGGTCGCCCTCGTCGACTAACCTTCTTGGGTGCTTCTTCCTCAGCCGTTGGTGCGCTCTCTTGTTTCTTCGATCGCGTGGTGGTCTTCGGTTCGGGAGCAGCTTCGTTCGAAGAACGTGGCCGGCCTCTTTGTTTCTTGTTCGGAGGTTCGTCGCGCACTTTTTGCTGTTGTTGTTGCTGGTCTTGTTCGATCCCCGCTCCAGCGAATTGCATTATATCGTCGTCATCGGAGTCGACAAGACCAGAAATCCTGGCGGGTGCTTTTCTTTTGGGGGGCATATTGCGATTGGAACTCCAGGCGAGAGTCAATTCTCAAAGTGTGGCGTTGGGGAGGTAAAACCAAACCAAGCAGGAAGAGTTCGGAGATGTTGAAGCAAGAAGACGCGCCCGCGCGACGGACAAACAGCGAGGAACATGTGACATTCCGCCGCTACGGGCAGATCCGTCGGGCTTCCTCGCTGCTTCACTTCAAACTTGCAAACTTCCCTGGTTCTTCCCTCTTGCATTCCCTTCGCCTTTCATTCCTCGACTTCTGGTCATTTTCAGGGCCATTTTGATACATTTGGATATCTCTTGAATCGACTCGATACCCCAGTTTCCTAATCTCCCCCCTTAGTCCTCTCCATCCCCCCACACCGCTGTCGTCATGGCTTCAACGGGCCGACGATGGCAGCAATTCTTGCAAGAGATGTTCATGGTTGCCGGTACTGTAAGTATTTTGCAAGCCATCGGGGTTCAATTTCAAGAAGATACTAATTCTATTCGTCTCAAATATAGTCCGCTTCTGCCTACTTCCTTATCAGGTACCTCCTCTCACGCTTGGACTTCGACCCTGAGAGCCAGAAGAAGGAGGAACAGAAACGGAAGTCCGCTGCTATCCTGCGACGATTAGATGCCGGAGACGAATCAGACGATGAATCATCACGAAGGGGAGATGCGAAGCGCAGCAAGCCGAAGCGAGCTGAGCTCACCCTCAATCAATATGAACAAGCCGTTGCCATGGACGTTGTCGCCCCGGAAGACATTGCAGTATCATTTGAAGACATTGGAGGTCTTGATCATATTATCAAAGAGTTGAAACAATCTGTGATCTATCCTTTGACCATGCCCCATCTCTACGCCTCCACTTCGTCCCTTCTGACCGCTCCCTCCGGTGTCCTTCTCTATGGCCCGCCTGGCTGCGGAAAGACCATGCTCGCCAAGGCGCTGGCCCACGAGAGTGGTGCCTGCTTCATCAACTTGCGCATCTCCACATTGACTGAGAAATGGTACGGTGATTCGAATAAGCTGGTCAATGCAGTATTCTCGCTTGCGCGCAAGCTCCAGCCTTCCATTGTGTTTATTGATGAGATCGATGCTATTCTTGGCACACGACGAAGTGGCGAACATGAAGCGAGCGGAATGGTCAAGGCGGAATTCATGACACATTGGGATGGTCTTACCTCGGCGAACTCTCGCGGTGAACCGCAGCGCATTGTAGTTTTGGGTGCTACGAACCGAATCAACGATATCGATGAGGCTATTCTCCGACGAATGCCTAAGAAGTTCCCCGTCGGTCTACCCTCGGATATTCAGCGTTTACGCATTCTCAGTCTGGTTCTGAAAGATACCAAGGTTGACCGCACAGACATCGACGTGGATTGGCTGGTAAAGAAGATGGCCGGCCTGTCAGGTAGTGATATTAAGGAGCAATGTCGCAGTGCGGCCATTGGCCCCCTCAACGAACAGATAGAAAAGATGGAAAAGGCCGGCCTACCTCTGACCACTTTGGATCCTAGTCAGGTTCGCGGTCTCAGTATGGATGACTTCCCATATGGTCGGCGCCCTCAGAAGACCGAAGACAAGGCCAAGGCCAACCCGGAGACCGAGGAAGAGGCCTGGCAAACAGAGTCCGAGGCTGAAGGTGCATCCGAACCCAGTGCTCATCACTCTGTGATGGCCGAGCCTCCAGAGTAAGGGTGATATATCACTCTATTTAATTTAGATGGAATACCTTTCTTCTTTATATTGTTAATTTCTTTTGAACACCACGAGGCTACAAGGAGACAATGGCGTTATTTTACAGAAACTGCCGGGTCTTCGATCTTCCTACTTCTGGTCATTCCATGACCTACGATACTTCTTTTTCAATTTGTCCTTTTTATCTTATTTGGCTGCAGGTCTTGCGGCCCTGGCTGGGCCGGGTTGTCCATAGAATTGATCCGATGCTTTTTGACTCCTGTACAATGATTTCAATTCGGGCTTGAATACAATATCCACTTCGCTCATCTCCAGACTGCTCAGTCGTGTTACATTTAGTTGTTTGTAGGGCTATTGTCAAGAGTTTTGACCACTTGGTCAATCGTATGACGACAAGCTCCTGGCGAACCAATATGGTGCTTAATATATAGAGACTAGGTAGTCTCTAGCTGTGGTCATTTACTAAATGCCTAGTGTATTCCATCCAATTTTTTTCTCACGAACTTCATGTATAATTAATTCTCCAATTAAATCCCCGGAGTCCCAACTATAAACCACGCGAGGTCTGCAGCAGTGCATCAGCAAGTACTGGGTACATCTTGCAAGGTGGCAAGATGCCGCCAACGTCATGTACCCGCTACCCAGGCCGAGCGGCGAAGTCACCTGCCGATCGCCTTTAAACACTCCCTGTTGAACTTCGAACTTCGTTGCTTTCTCCCATTTCAATCCTTCAAGTTGGAATAACTTCCCACCTACCGTCGATTGTTAGCCCAGTGCTTGCCGACAGGGTACCTGTGGGTTGTTATCTTCACCCGCGCCCCCCTTCTTCCCCGTGGGCATCTCCTCTCCCTATCGCCATTAAGCATCGTCTTCCCTCCCCCCACTACCACCACTACTACCGCTAGTGGCCACCGTCCCCAACTAGCTCTCCGTTACCCTGGTCTGGCAGTATATTGGATCGAATCCACGGTCACTTTCAAGGTCGCATTGTCGTTTGCTGTTTCTTCCAGTGCATAAAGACCTTGAATGCGAAACACTGGGTGGATGACGAATGGGCCTTTCCTAGGAGACTCCTGATGGCAACCAGTGCCTTGGCAACACACCACCTCTTTCCACCCCAGGGCATTCTCGACTCTGTGTCCTTGAATACACCGATTTACGGACTTGCTGTTGGGAATGAGTTCCCAAAATAGCTTCACCAATGCTTCCATGAGCTCCTCAACTCCAGTCGGGACATCCACCACGTCCACCTCCGCGGTCCGGTCGCGCCCTCGCCGTTTGGTCTCCTTCATGGACGATGAGGATGACATTACCCCAAACAAGGCCTCCAACTATGCTTACAATGACACTCAACCTTCGACAGTGGGCTTGTCCTCCACCCTCTCGACATTGGATATCGGTACGACGCGATCTCGTGGCGCCACCCCTTCACCGTTGTCCTCCCGCGGAGCTTCGCCGCTGCCAATGAAACACCCATCCCGCGTCACCGAGCCTAGCCTCCGCAATCGGAACGAGACGACATCGCTGGGTTGGAATGGGTCCTCAAAGGCGTCATCATCGCGGGGAACAGGTGATTTTCTGGATTCCCCGTGGTCTTCGCTCCAAAATCTGGCATCCTCGGTACTAGGAAGTGACATCGGACGCAACTCCGCGAATAATTCGGCCAAGACACACACCCGAAGGAAACCATCAAGGTCCGACGTATATATCCGAAGTATCCCCAGGTCGTCACCCTCGGCGTGGGGCCCTTCCGCACCAAATACCCCAGAAATCGGAACCGGAACCAAGGAGGAGCGACAGGCCCTAGTGCAAGCGAAGAAACGAGAAGCGCTTTTGCTTGCGGACTGCGACCCGGTGATGAGTAGTAACCCTCGACATAAAAGGCGGGATTCGGGGGACTATTTTGATCATCAGGCAATCGACCCTGAGCAGGAGGAGGAAGCTCTTGCCTATATTCATCCTGTGGCAGCAACAGACAGCATCACAGGTGTCACGATTAAATATGGCTGCCAGGCCGCTATCTTCCGGAAAGCTAACGGTTTCTGGCCCAACGATAATATTCAAAGCCGAAAGACGGTTCTTCTTCCCGTGGATGCATGCACAGTCAAGGGAAGACCAATACGACCTACTGAGAATATTGATCTACTCAGTGATGATGCCGAGTACCCATCTGACGATACAATTGCCCCCGCCACCATCGCCCCCAATCAATCAACAACAGATAGCAATCCACCCGACTCTTCCGATACGGATCGAAATCAGATTTGGAAACATGAATCCTGGGTACAAATAGACGGATTTCCAGCTCCTATCGAGATTGGCCGTGTCTCTCGAAGATCATTAGGTTTCTTTCCACGCACTCGTCGGAAATCTGTTTCATATACCGATTCGACACCCTTTTCGAATTCTTCGCCAGATTTGACTCGAACTCCGTCGCCAGCCGGATCGCCGCAGCCTGGCCCTTCGCAGGGTATACTGCCTCGAATCCGGACCACCAAAGATCAGCCCAGGCCCAAAGGAGCACCCCCTGTCCGCTCTCATCGCCGTCAACGCAGCAGTATACATCTTTCAGGGACCGGAGTCGGCTCTCTAGACCGTAGCACAACTGCCCCCGGGCCGGCCATGGATGGCTTGAGCAAATTCTTCTCCCAGCATATGCCCTATCTCGCACCACCAGCTCCCCCAGAAAACCAGCGAAGGTCATCATTTGGCTCGGAATCCACCGTCACATCTAATGCATCGGGACTCGAAAATATTGGCGGCGCTCTCGAAGGTTGGGTTCGGAAAGTAGCCGCACGCACCAAGGCCGGGATCAACGATTTGCAGCAAACCTCCCCAAATCAGCGCCCGGCTGATCGAGGTCGCAGCGGAGGTCTTTGGGGTGTTGGTGATTTGATTGAAATGGACGATACATCCGAAGGTCGGAGATCACCCAGTCTTCTGGGCACGCGACGCCTTGACCAAAGCACTTCTTCTTCCTCATCATTCCGGCCAACCGCCACTTCTGCATCCGCGACGAGCAGGTCTCGCGCGACAGGTTTGGGCTCGGGCTCTGGATCAAGCGCATATGGCGAGCGCGTAAAGGACGAGTAATGCGATTGATTGATTGATTGATTGGCAGTTGAAATCTGTGAATCGTACATAATAGACTCTTTGGTGAATGTTGCGTGAATTCCTTGAGACGAATTTACAAATTCTGCATTTTCCTTTTCTTGTTTCTCCTCTTGTCCTTTTCCCTTTCCCTTTCCCATTCTTGTACGCCTTCGAATCTTTTTGTTCCTTTTTTCCATCTCTTCTATCATGAGCGGCTTGGTGTTTTCTTCTTCTTTTCTCATTCCCCCACGAATGTTCTTTTTTTTCTCCCTCTCTCTCCTTTTACTTTCCCTCTATTTGCTGAGTCCGAGACTAGAGGTGAAGTCTTTTTGGATACTCCAATTCATTGCAGAATAGGAATGCGCAAGACATGCCTCTATTCGCATGCTCCCATTGGCATTTGGTCACTCCATTCTAAATCACATCTCAATGGAACTATATTCACAGTTCATCCCAGAGTTGGATTGAACTTACTCAAAATTCTCAGCGAGCCGAACTTGGGCTTCTTTTCCTTTGATTCTGTAGTGTAAATGGCATATACCGTCAATTTTCGCCTCTCTGTAGCGATAGCTTAGATACTTCCAAGTACATTACTAATACGAATATACTGAAACTCTGCACAAACCCATAGTATGCCGTATTTCGGATTATCTACGATCTGCAATAGACAGTTAAGCTTTTGTGGCACGGTTTTCGAATTCCAGGCAACTGAGCTTTACTAGTAAATACTGAGTATCTCCCCGCAGGGTGAGGTTACGCGTGCCTGTGGCTTAGCGGCGATCATCTGCCAAGAACGTATGACTTAAGAAAAAAAAAGAATATGAAATCTTAGAAGTTCTGACATGGGTCCTGCAGCGGGATATTCTTTTTAAAGAAATTGCAAAAGAGGGGTCTTCTTGAGTATAGGCGAAATCGAGGTTGGATTTTTAGTGTCTGCCTTTTTATCAATTGTTTCAACTTCAGCCTACTCCGAAGAGAAAATTCTTGAAGATGTATAGATGGATAAGACCGTATGAAAATACCTGGCTTTCTTTAGTGAAAGTACTTAGGGGAAATCCGGAACAATTTTATTGCAGATACATACGCAGCAAGCACCATGCAGAAAGTTGCATATCCAGCCGTATCAAGTTGTGTCAGTGATGGCAGTTCGGAGACAAGCAGGATTGCGCACGAAAGGTCTAAAAGAGCCTTGAAAACGAGGATGATTATATTGTTTCTTTGCAATTTGTCGTATATAAGCATGGTCAATTCGACTAGAGACCAGCCACATGGGAGAAGAACCTAGACCTGATTAGCTCTTGAACATTACCCAGGGACTTAGTGATAAATGGACTTGCCAATAGTATTGGGATATCTATTTTAAAATAAATGAGGAAATAGATACTCAGAACCTCGCTCAGAAGACCAAATTGTCTCAGAGTTCGACAATTCTCTAAGTATTCCACCACATGGCCTTTGGCGGTCCTGATTGTAACGTTTGTCATTTTTGTGAGCTCGTAAGAGTTCTATGAGTTAAACAAATGAAATTAAATTGAATTGAGTTGAATTTATAGTCTGTTCAGAATTGGAGCCTTTGAAATTCCATAGGCAACAAGTTTCTCGATATCTCACTATAGAGCATCGCCCCGAAAAACAAGGTGCATGGATCTAGGGTGGTGACGTACAGCTATCGTTTCCTGATAATATTCTAATTATCCGTACCGACTAATGTCGTTGCTACTGCCGTACAGTACGCAACTCATGATATTGAAGGTTCGATTTCACCTATAGAAGAGGGGAGTGCGAGATATTTCTCGGCATAGGATTCGTCGCTCCACCACCATGGGGGCGATATCAAGTTTCGGGCATTAGTATACGGAGTTAAGGAATTCACAGCCTGGTTGTACATCTTGAATCTCATGCCAAGAGCTATTTTGATTGAATTATCTTGTTCAGAGTAGGCGTTTATGGGGCCGGGACTCTTCCCACTTTGGAACGTGTTCTCATGAAATGAGTGCGGTTGATCTTGGATATTGGGGGCAAAAGAGTCCCAAAATCCTCTACTCGATTACCATTTTCATTCAGTCTCCGTCATATTCTTTAAGGCTGTAGGAAAATCAAGCACATATCCTCATTGGCCCACCTACCTTTAGTGGAGTAAATGCATCACTCTGAAACAGGTCTTCAAGACCTGGAAAAGTTGCAAGCCGATCATAAAGCTTCATTTCCTCACGGGAAAATTGTTTCGAGGCAAATACTTCCCCGCATAAAAGATCTTCTGTCGAAGTTTAGATTGCGGATTTGGCGTCGGGGAGGAAATCCCATAGGTGGGAAATTAAACATGGGGAAACTCCGGGGTAAACATGGAACAATCTAATTTCCAACTTTATCAGGATATACGTTGTGCCGATGCTATTGTGGCATAATAATTTCTTTTAAAACTGCTCAATTGCCCACTTGGTGAATATACAGAGCTTTTACAGGGATCACCCGCATAAAAGTCACCTAACAAGATGTTGAGCTCGACTTGGGGGCTGCTATTAGCCTCGGGCTTGCTTTCAACTGCTCTGTCGATCGGAGGGGCAGACAGTGTATCCAAAGTACCGACCGCCACACTCTTGCCAAAAGGGAACGGGGACTCTAAAACTATTTTTGTCGGCCGACCAATTCCTGAATTCGACCAAGAAGTTTTCCTTGGTATCAAGTATGCTGACCAGCCTGTTCGCTTCAAACCATCGGAGTTGAAGACCCAGTATGGATCCAATGACAGCAATTCGGGGCCCTTCAACTTGACTAAGACGAAATCAAATTCTATACTTTACAATGCTACCCAGTATGGTTATGAGTGCCCTGCTTATGGGTCCGATACCACTAAGTTGGTGAATATGGGCCTTATTGAACTGAATGAGGACTGCCTCAATCTTAATATCATCCGCCCGAAATCAGAGAATCGAAATGGTGCGCAGGAGCTTCTGCCTGTTATGTTGTGGATATTTGGTGGTGGTTGGCAGCAGGGTGCGACCGCAGACCCTAGGTATTTCCGATTACTTCGCATTCGTGATTGCGGTCGTTTCCTTACATATCGTTTCATCTCAGGTACAACATGAGTTACATCGTCCAACAAGGAGCATTGCATGGCAATCCTGTCCTGGGAGTTTCTATCAACTACCGGCTTGCGGCGTTCGGGTTTTTAGATTCCGAGGAAGTGAGGGTACGTTTTCGCACAAGTGGTTTTCCGGCGTCGATTCGATACTGAGGTTATGATAGGCCGAAGGAAATACGAACTTGGCACTACGTGATCAGAGAAATGCGATGCGCTGGGTGAAGCAAAACATCAAGTCATTTGGCGGAGATCCTGAGAAGATCACGATATGGGGAGAATCTGCGTGAGTTGGGACAATATCGTATACTCGAAGAAAATATGCTAACACTGCAGGGCTCAGAGGTGCCTATAGCGTTGGCGCTCATCTAGTGACAAATGATGGAGACAATGAAGGTTTATTCAGAGCAGGTATGTATGAAATTTCTAACAAAGAGCACAACTGACTATCGTTGCAGCAATAATGGAATCCGGCAATGCTGTTGGCCCACCTTACAATGGGACCGAGTGGCATCAACCCATGTATAATCGAATCGTTGACAGAGCCGGGTGTGTCTATCTAACATCTGACATTAAATAACAAAAGCTGAACTTTTAATAGGTGCACAAATTCGTCGAACACTCTCCAATGTCTCCGTGATCTCCCGTACGAAACAATCTACGGGGCTGCCTACGAGGGACTTGAGTGGTTCGCAACTATTGATGGTAAATTCATCACTCAATATCCTCAAATAAGCTACAAAAAGAACAAAATCGCCAAGGTTCCCATTCTCCTGGGGACAAATACAGACGAAGGAACTAGTTTTGGAACCACAGGAACCGACACGGATGAGCAATGCATTGAGCAATTAATTTGTCAGTCATCCCTCCTAAATTTCTTCCTTCGGTAGCGCTACTGACTGCCATTATTTTAGCTTCTAAGCGATGGGTTATCACTCGTAGCCAAGCAGCTAAAATACTATCACAATACCCAAACATGCCAGCTCTCGGTTGCCCCTACGGCTGGGGTAATGTCACTTGGCCAGATTTAGGACTGCAATACAAGCGATATGAGTCCATGGCTGGAGATATCTCTATGGTTGCCCCACGCCGAATGTTGGCAAACCTAATGTCCAAATCGACAAAGAATGTCTATTCTTATCGTTGGGACGTTGCAGCATTTAACACGTCTACAACAATTGGAGTTCAACACTTTGCCGAGGTAAACTATTTTTAGACTAATTTAGAAATCGAAGTCCCTGTACGAACACGCTAATTATGATCTTAGATTCCATTTGTTTTTTCCAATCCAGTTCAAACCATCACTCCACTCGGGACTGATCCTGCCCGCTTAGAACTTGGGCAATTGGCGGCTCGAATGTGGACGTCCTTTGTCACAAACCTGAATCCCAACGGTCATGGGGGTAAGCTAAGAAACATAACCCCTATCCTTTATTACGGTACGAATTTTTCAGGGTTGTATTCTAACACCTTTTAGTTGAGAACATTCCTCAATGGCCTCAATATTCCTCCAAGGCTACAAACTTTGTATTTCGTCTCCCACGGAATCAAAGTTATACTGAGGTAGATTCCTATCGCGCCTCTGGAATGGCAGCCATAAACAGTATTGCTCGCTAAAGGGCTCTCGAGATTAACTATACTTTGATGTAACTGCTAAGTCTATAAAGTCATGAACAATATTAAATTTTCAAAATGTTTTGAGATTATCGCACCCCTTCTATTGAATCTATATGCTGCGTTCTTAATCCAAGGATCTAACTCTTTATAAAACATACCTAATCAGAACGAGAGCCTGGCCGGAGAAGATATTTTCGCCTTGCGCATTGTGGGCAATTGCATATCTGGACGGGCCATTCGAGTCGTAGCCAAAGGGCGTCCAAATCGAACGAAGTTCTTGCATATCGGTCACTGTCAGCCGAGTATTGCGGCATCCTCCTAACCTTGATTTCCATCGCATCGTCATCGCAGTCTTCCGCATATCGATCGCCAGTTGGGCCTTTAAAATGTAAAGTCAGTCTTCCAATAGCAAGTGCATAGTAATAAATCAGTCTTGAAGCTTCAGGCATAATGTCCCTTCCGACTTTGAAAATCAAACTTTGCGTCCGCATCTCGCTTAATATAGTGTGTGCTCGAATATCAAAGCAAAGAGGAGTAGATCTTTCAGCTACCATCTGGGTTACATCAAAAAAGTCATCTGCGCACTCAGCTAGAAATTTAGAAGCCCATCTGTAAGACACATCTTTGCGCTCCAAGTCTTGAGAGGCTTTGTTCATATATTCTGCGAGCTCAATGCGAGCAGCTCGGAAACTAGGCTTCTTCTCGGAACGGTTCATAATTGTTGCTGTATAATATAATTGGGAAGGTAATAAAATGAGCGATGTTAGTGAATAATGCGTATTGGAATGGTAATTGAATGATGATGGTAGCAAGACTCAGACACCGGGGATATCAGCCAGCTTTTATATCCTGCATGCCGAGTATTTTGCAATGTGGATTTCATTATAAGCTGCGTCTTTGTTCGAAGTCAATGAAGTTATTGAACAATAGATATTAGAATGCGCATTATTGAGAAATTATAAATGTAATCCTTTGTCTTTCTATTTAAAGTGGTGGTAATAATAGATTGTAGCCTTCAAAGGGAGATCATTTGCGTCCAGATTAGTACCGAGTCAAGCAAAAACTCCTACTCACGAGTTGTAGATCAAAAATGATGTATTGCGAGGTGCGGTTTTTAGGATTGCTGACCAATATACTTTTCTACGAAAAACGGAGCCAACAAATTGACGAACTCCGCCTTCCAAGGCGAAGTTTGAATAATGCCAAGGGACACTCGTATTCGGCAGATCTACGAGCATTCCACTTTGGGAAGGTATCGTATTAGCCCTCCTAATCGTTCTCAGATGATGTAAATATAAAGGGTCTAGCACTACGCATTTCAAAAATCTTAAGCTTCATGACTGGGAAAATAATTCCAATCCTTCATTAATATTTACTTCTCTTCATTAAACTCATGTTCATCCAAACTGCCCTCGCGGCCTTGGGTCTTCTATCCCCAGCAGTGGGACTAGAGAGCCAGCTTCGCCGAAGATGCGCTTACGGTGATGATTGCTGGCCCAGCTTTGACACTTGGAATCAGTTCAATGACACAGTTGGTGGAAGGCTGATACGCTCGAGACCCTCTGCTGCCGTTTGCCATACCGAGAGTTACAACGCCGGCCAGTGTGCTGTTGCAAAGAATAGTTGGCTGGACAGTTTCTGGAAAACAAACCAAACAGGAGGTTATGCCGCAATGGTCTGGGAAATGGGTGAGACTGGGAAATGTTTCATCGACACCGCTGTCGAGGCTCCCTGTGATCAGGGAATTGGTATGACCTCCCCCTAGAAGGATCTAGAGTATTGTTGTTAATTTTTCCAACCAGTGCCTTATTATTCGGTGAGAGCTCAAACTATAGCAGATATTCAGGCTTCAGTAAAATTTGCGAACGAAAAAGATTTGTATCTGGTGACAAAGAATACGGGGCACGATCAGTAAGTACTGCGGGTTCAGGCCCCGACCGGTTTTGCACTAACAAGCGAATTCAATGTAGTCTTGGCCGATCTAGTGGCAAGGGAGCATTCTCAATCTGGACGCATAATCTTAAGGGAATTGAATGGCATAAATCATTCACCCCGCGGGGAGCCTCGGATGATGTCGATGGTGTTCCAGCTGTGACACTCCAGGCTGGAGAGCAATGGTTCGGTGAGTGATAACCAAGTTTCCTTATTATTCTGAATCAATATGTCCAACTGACGCATGTCGGCAAAGATGTGTACCGGGCTGCAGCAAAAAAGGGAGTGCTTGTTGTAGGAGGGTCCGCAAGAACAGTGGGTGCAGCAGGAGGATATCTCCTTGGGGGAGGTCATTCACCTTTTGCACACGATTATGGCCTGGCCGTCGACAGTAAGGGTTCCATACACAATGCTTCAACCTGAAAATACTGACTGGTGTGTAGATCTACTCGAAATGAGTATTGTTTCAGCGGATGGCGAACATCGCGTAATCAATTCTTATACAGACCCGGAATACTTCTGGGCCGTTCGTGGGGGAGGTGGTAGTGCCTGGGGTGTATGTGAATGACAGAAACGTTTTAGCTTAGCGACTAACTATGATTGCCCCGCAGGTTGTGACATCGGTGACCTATAAAACACATCCAGTACCGAAGAACCTTCTCATGGGCTTTGTACAGCTGAATGCGTCAAACAATTCGAGCTTAAAGAATCTTCTCTCGGAGTCGATCAAGCTTCTACCCGACGTGACAGATGCTGGGTACACGGGATATGGCAGTATTGATCAAGGGTTTCAGTCGATCTTTCTCAAACCCAATAGCACTGTCGAATCCTTCAATCAGACATTTGCCGGATTTTTCAATCTCACCAAAATCCCTGGCGTTCAAGGTGCAGTCGGAGCTTATCCGTCAACATGGAATGGATATTTGAAACAGTTCCTCCAGGATCCCAACATTGGCACCAATGTCCAGGATCCTTCACGTTTGTTAACCAGAGAGGTCATGAAGAGAAAGTCAGAAGATTTGGCTCAACTACTTATTGATAATGGCAAACAAGGAGGATTCAATTTCAGTAAGTGGTAACATCGTTTCCAAGTTTGAGTACCCCAGCCAGCACTAATGTCAGCACAGTTGGCAAGATCAACAATAAAGAACGCGACAACACCGCGGTCAATAAAATTTGGAAGCAAAGTCATGCATTGATGAGCATTTCCATCGATTGGCCTGATAACGCAACGGAGTCGTTGAAGCATGAGAAACGAGAACACGCGGTGATGATAAGTCAGAATTTTACGAATATTGTTGGCCGAGAAGGAGGAACTTATATCAATGAAGCCAATCCGTAAGTTTTTCCCACAAATTGATCGATCAGCACTTACGAATGTTTCCTAGGTACGAACCCGATTGGAAGAATGTGTTTTGGGGAGACAAATATGACCGATTGATGAAGATCAAACGACGGGTCGACCCAACGCAATTGTTTGTCTGCAATCGGTGTGTTGGCGGTGGTTTGGTATTGCAGCCATGAGGCTGGTCTCGATATTTCATTCAAATCAGAAGAGGATCTTACGCATGTTTTTATTTATTTATTTGAACTTCATCTTCGACTATTTTATCTGTTCTTTGGGACTTAACGTTCGACTTATATTTCAACCAAGCACTTATAGGATGGGACAAAGGGAGCTTCTCACAGCGCCACGCTATCAATAACTACCCCTTTTTATACTCAATGGTCTAGATTGCATAAATTAGTTACAATACTCATTTTTCCTTCTCGTTCATTCTTTAGCATCAGGTCCAGGGAAAATTTTAGACAGATCGTGCTCGACCCAGTACATCTCGGGCCGCACCCCAGCAAGTTTCCATGTCCCTTCAATCTTCTTATACCAATGTTTGACATTTCCATGGCCATGACCACGATGCAACACATCCTTCATATCTGAATCCGAGTATCTCTGGTGTGCAGCACGTACTTGGTGGATAGTAGAAATTTCAGCTTCGGATATCCACTCGTAGCTGGCGGCGCCAACAAGATGTTGAGTGCGGACACGAAAGTCTCCCACAAGATCAGGGGAACTCATCATAGAGATAAAGTCATCGGAACTCAATTCAGGAAAACATTTTTGCCCGATTATGCTGTAGTCAACCTAAACTGAGCGTCAGCTTACAATTCTATTCTCGTGATTTTAAACGTTATTCGATACCAGAAGAGTGGGCGCTAAAATCCTGCGAAGTCTTTCCCAGTCCTATCTTCAAATGAGTCCAACGGTCCAATTTTGGCTGTCAATATAACCTTACCTTCTTGTCTATGCTATCAGCCCATTCAAATACTATTTGACTGATTGCAAGGTAATCTGAAACCGAATTTCGAATTTATCAGCTTCGTGCGGAGAGTAATAAGATGTTGATCTCGGACAGATTTTACCTTGGAACTGAATTATTTCCATTTTCAGGATATGGAATTAAAAATGAAACTCAACGGAAGATTTTTCGATTTTTCCATCAGATGAATATTGAACAAAACTCAAGATGGTGGTTGAAGCTCAATTATGTAGTATCCAAGTATCTATGGTGGGAGGCCTGAACTAGCCCGACGGGTATAAGATCCTCAGATGAAAGCCAATGATGTTTCTGTTTCTAGTAGACACTGGGGCATATACTTTCCTGCCGCATTTTCAAGGGCCTCAAAAAGGCCAGAATAATGGCGATCATTGTCGTGGCGAATCAGCAGAGGTAATAAAGAAGTCTAAGCCTTTGCAGAAGTACAAACTTGTTGGTTTATTAATAGAGACATGATTTCCATGCATCTTTTTGCGACAGTTACTTGCAGATTACACGGTTTGGACAATATGCTCTCTTACTGTTAATGCCCAAATTTACAATACGCATTAGATTATTTTTACTGATTCTATATCTGATCTTGAAAAGCGTTCAATTTGTAAAATTTGATTGGTGTTCAAGCGAAAGAGTAAGGCTGAAGCGTCTTACCAACGCATGGTGATCTTAACATATACGACGCAGTCTAGCGCAGGAGTGACACCCGCAGCCAGGTACTGGTGAATAAAGACGAAACCAGACGGATTCAGGATCTAGATAGGCCTGGTTTCGACCTTTAGGAGAAAGCCTCTCTTGACAGGATAATTGCTTCTCATCTGCCTTTTTCTCATAAAGGGTATGAGGAAGTCCATCGATAGTTAGCATTCCGACATGTATACTCAAAATATCTAGGATTTCAGGTAGTCTGACTTCTGGCTGGGATTGAAGCATTAGTTTTTGCTCATCAGATTCGGTAGACTTGAAAAGCTGTCGAACGCGGTTGATCTCTTGAATCTGAAGTTGCATTTCTTTACGCATACGATCGCATTTGGCTTCAAAACAGATGGGAGTATGTCTCAAGGGCCATTCCCTCATGACCCTCTTGCCCCATTTCTCAAGTATCTCAATATAGCGACATAACGACACCGCGATGGTTTCGTGGCTATTATCGGACGTATGGGCCTTTCGACAGTCCGACAGAAGGCTATCAACTAACGCATCGCGTTCTACCTCAAAGCCGCCCCTGAAAAACGAATCCATTGCTGACGAATATGGGGTATTCTGCACTGCAGAGTTAGATGTGATTAGATTTGAGTATAGTATATCGATGTTGCTAAAGATGTAATTATGACGAATGGATTCGAAATATCAGTGCCGGGCGATCGAGGCTCTTAAATATTGTGATGGCCTGTCACGAAATCTTCGTATACTCCTAAACAATTTCTTTGTTGGAACCATTGAGTCTCAAGAAGAAAGAAGAAGGCCTTTGTTTTGCGTGTAGTAGCGGTCGCTGCAACAAGATATTTCTTTTTGTCTTTTTGAGGGAGCCAAAACACTAAGCAAAACCATTGTTGAAAATTAATTCCATACTCGATTCCCAGCTACTTTCAAGTTACACTTGGTTCCGGAATTCTACCACGTTATAATTTGCTACTATTGTATTCCTAGAAAGTTTCTAGTGACATATACCTGTTACCGGTAATGAATAGTTGGTACTAAGTAAGACTAAGTAATCTTTCTATCTAGCTCCTCTATTCATTGTCCTCTTCCTCTTCCTCTTCCTCGTCCTGCTTTTCATCTTCCCCCAGATCTTCCTCCACATAATCATCATCGGGCTCATGTACCTCCTCCTCATTGGTTCCCTTTCCCGATTGCTCGACTTCTTGCTTCTTGTTCGGCCCATTGGCCTGTTGTGCAGTTCTTTTAGTTCCCGATTTCTGGTTTGGGCTGCCTTTCACTTGTCTTGAATTCTGCTTCTCCTTTTCGTCGCCCTTCTCCATATCCTCCTTTCCTCCCTTGTCTCCCTTCCCGTCTTCTTCCTGATCTTCCTCACCATCTTCTTCCTCCTCCTCCTCCTCCTCCTCCTCCTCCTCCTCCTCCTCCTCCTCCTCCTCCTCCTCCTCCTCCTCCTCCTCCTCATCTGCCCCTTCGTCTCCCTCTTCGTCCTTCTCTTTGTTATCTCTCCTAGCCTGTCGGCCTGCACTCTTTGCAGCGCCTGTATTTCCAACAAATTGTTTTCCCTTCTTTGAAGCAGCGACCTTCTTCTTATCTGTCTTCTCCTTCTCCTCCTCGCTCAAATTCTCCCACGCCTTCTTGGGAAGATATCTCTTTTTTGACCCATCACTTTTCGTCGCATTGCCACTGCCCTCTTTCGTCTGCCACTCTTCTTTGGTCCATTTGTCGAGGTGCTTTTGACTTTCATCTTGCCCTTCCTCTTTGCTTTGATTATACCCGCCTCCGCGCTTTTTGTATTCTGAGGCCATGAGTTGGGCCTTTGGCTCGTTTAATCAGTATCTCTAGAATGACACGACTTTTGTGGGGATGAACTGACTTTGCGTGCAGACCATTGTCCAGGTTTCCCGCCTTTGTCACTTTGGTGAATTTCTTCTTTTACTTCATCGCGGAGCTTGGGGTCGGTATATTTTTCTTTAGGAGGCATTTCGATTGGGCCTCAGGGGTAGTAGAAATCGTTTTGACGTCGCTTAAATTGTCGATATAGGTCTATCTATTATAATGTTTTGGGGCTGCCGATGGGATGTTATCTCTTATAAAATTCGTTCCGGGCTTTGATTGCGATGACATCTGCATTGTCGGCGGTGACATCATGAGACGATACCTAGGAGCTGGTTTGGACGCAGCGAAACCCATGGTGAAGATGCTGATAAGCTTGTTTCTAAACCTTTTTTACGGTGCAATTCCTGGTTTTCGCTTTTGAGAGATGGTTGTCATCCCTTGCTGAATGACCCGTTCTGGTTCGATCGATTGAAGATCGGAGATCGGGTCGATCGGATGACGAAGCTTCAGATCCTCAGAACTATGCTTTTTTTTTCGCAATGTTCCTGTAGCTCTCGAAACTGACATTCCCATCTACTATTGTTTGGTATCTCTGCCCGTGGTACCAATATCAACTGGCCTATCCTAGGAACGCACTAAGAGAGTTCTGGTGGCTGCTATAACCTCCAGGCTACTACCCACTTGCCGACGATCAAAACCCCACTTGAAGCCACACTTCCGGCTGATATTTGTGCGTGCCTTGAAAACAGGTATATAGGTATCAAGTGGGCAAAAAAGGTCACAGTGGGAGGAAAAGACGGGACAACATGGCATTGGACGCTATGGAATCGGTCAAAGCGCAGAAGACTTCTCCGGTCTGCGCGATGTCTTCATATACTTCTTCTTGGCCTGCCGGGGACATACTTCATCCCGATGTCTACTTTTAAATAATTTCTTATAATCTAGGAAATCTTTGGAGTCAATCATAGTATGATATATGCAGGCTTTTGTACAGCTATACCTATACAATCTAGGTATATTTGCGGTAATTGTTGAATCATTTCCGGGTCTTCGAGGTATTGAACAAATGATAAATCTACATTCCTGAGATTTCTGGGTGATTCGGTCAGTGATTTGAACCAGGCAGAACTTATAATATTCGCCTTGAAGTTTCTTAGTTTTAGACTACCAGAATATGGCATCAAAGACCATGGGTGGTTGAAAAAGAAATCTCCAGGCAGAGGTATTATCAACTGGTGTAGTACCTTGATAGTAATTTACTTCTGAATAGATTCGTTTCCTATGTGTCCCGGGACTGTTGCCTAGGAATTGGAAACCAAATCAAACATTTAGCTACTATCTGGTCACCTGCGAGGTCGCACGGGCATATTTAACTACTCAGTTCATTATTGCTTTTGGGTTACACTGGAGACGGAGAGTTCCGTGATACTTCCAGACCCCCGTTTAAGCGACAAACGCCAAGTTATTCCAGCCTCTACAACTAAAATCTTAGCCAAGAAACCTCGCTTAGAAGTCACGGCTGGTCTTCGACGTTTGCCTAAACTGCCGTCATAGCGTCAATATGATCCCTTGAGCCTCAACTGAGAGCACGTGCACTTAACTACAAAACATCGAACTTTCCCACTCAAAGCTCAACTTCCGCAAACTTCTCTTTGGTATCCAAGATTTCCACCATGTCTTCCTACGGCTGTTACTATCACCTTCTTAGGGAAAATGGCTATCCAAGAAGCTGTTATCTCCCTCAGGTGGGACTCGATATCCATGCTCTTGTTCTCTCGAACAACACTCGAACCACCATCACTCAGACCTTCATAAATCCATCTAAGACAAAGGCTATCCCGGAGCTTCTCTATTCTTTCCCTCTCTACGATGGCTCCAGCATCGTTGGATTCGCTTGTCATATTGGCGACAAAGTGATTTGCGGACAAGTCAAACCGAAAAAGAAGGCCGAGGAGGCCTATCAGAAAGCCAAGTCGAAGGGACAGACAGCAGCGATTTTCGATCAATCTGTCGATGCAGCTGATGTCTTCAAAACTCGTTTGGGGAATGTTCCTGCTGGAGCAGAGATAAAGGTCCACATCATCCTAGTTCAGGAATCTAAGCAAGATACCCAGACCGATGGAATTCGATACACGGTTCCGATCACGATTGCCCCGCGCTATGGGACTCAGAGGGATGTACAGACCTCTGACATTCCTGAGGCTTTTGCTATCAAGACGGAAATCAAAGTTGATCTTTCCATGGAAAAGGAGTCTCATATTCGAAATGTTCGATCGCCAACCCACCCTATCGAAGTAACAATCGGTCGGACATCGATCATGCCAGAAACTACTTCCGAACCGTGCTACGCCTCTGTCAAACTCCGAGAGAACGTGGTAATCCAAGAAGATTTTGTTGTGACAGTCGGGTCTTCTAACAAGGACCTCCCCTTTGCTTTCCTCGAGACACACCCTACGCTACCAAACCAGCGAGCGATGATGGTTTCTCTGACGCCAAAGTTTGGCTTGCCTCAGAGTGCTTCTGAGATTATCTTTGTGATTGATCGAAGTGGCAGTATGGGCGACAAAATAGGAACCCTTCAAAGCGCACTCGAAGTATTCCTCAAGTCCTTTCCACTAGGTATCCATTTCAATATCGTGTCCTTCGGAAGTACGAGCACCTCGCTATGGCCACGCAGCAAAATCTGTGATCGCGAAAGCTTGACAGAAGCCCTGGAGTACACAAAGAAAATTCAAGCCGATATGGGTGGTACTGAGATCTTAGACGCTCTCAAATATTCAATGTCCATCTGTTACAAAGACAAGGTCCCCGAAGTCCTTCTTCTGACAGACGGGGAAGTGTGGGACCAGCAGGGTGTGTTCGACTTCGTGAAAAAGGCTGTGAAGGAAAAGTCGGCACGGTTTTTCACTTTAGGTATTGGAAGTGCTGTTTCCCATTCACTTATCGGTGGAATTTCTCGAGCGGGTATGGGGTTCTCTCAGTCTGTGCAGAACTACGAAGAGCTAAACAAAACTGTTGTGAGAATGCTCAAGGGTGCGTTAATGGCGCGTGTTACCGACGCAGTCTTGGATATGAAAATGCCGGATCTTGAAAAAGAAGATTTTATGATGGTCGAGCCGGTTGAGGAAAATCCCAAACGGAAACAAAGTTCGACAGGAGGAACTCGTCATAAGCTGATCAAGTTATTTGATCACAAATTCAAAGAATCTGACAAACTTGAAAATGTGCACCAACCTCTTCCAACGCTCACTACTCCGAGTATCATTCAGGCACCTACTGAGATACCTCCTCTTTTCCCATCTATTCGATCTACGGTTTATGTTCTCTTCTCCGGCGAAGTCTCTTCCCTTCCAGAGACAATCAAACTCCGCGCGAACAGCGAACATGGTCCATTGGAGCTAGACATTCCGGTCCAAGACATTGGACAAAGCGATACAATCCACCAACTGGCGGCCAAGAGGGCTATGGGCGAGCTGGAAGAAGGACATGGTTGGATTCACAACGCCAGAGATGCTAACGGGACCTTGATCGCAAACAAGTGGGAAAGCCGGGTTGACGAACTGGTTCAAAATGAATGCGAAAGACTCGGGGTGCGCTTCCAAATTGCTGGAAAGCACTGCTCCTTTGTCGCGATTCAGGACTCCGATGAAGATGCAGAACTCGATTATGTGAAATCATCTGCTGAGTATTATGGTTCAGCGCCACGGATACACCAACAAATGCTTCAAATGATGACTGCTCCAGCTCCAGCAAGGGCAATGTCCTGCTTTAAGGCTCCTCCGGCCTACTCAGCGGGGCTTGTGAGTGATTATTCTCGTCTAAACCCTCGAAATCTTTTCATGAGGACTGCTCCAGATTCAGCAATGCAACATGCCGGCGGTGAGCTTCGTCAGACCTCCCAAGAGGGGTTTATGGGTGATGATGATTCTGACTACATTGACGAGGAGATGCTGAAGGAGGAGGAGGGTTTGGAGCAGGAGGTGGCAGAAATGCCTGATCTATCTTCCAATGATGATCCCTCAGAACTCCATACACTCATCTCACTGCAAACATTTGATGGTTACTGGGAATGGCAAAATGAGCTTCTCCACGCACTCGGTCTCGATACAGAAAACACTCAAGCTAAATTGCAGTCACGTTATGCGGAATTGGGTGGGAAGAATTCCGATATTCTGAGTCTGCCTGTCTGGAAGAAGATTCTAGCTACTCGTCTTGTGAGCCAATTCCTGGAAACAACGCTTTCGGACTCGGAGGATGTCTGGGAACTACTCAAAGCGAAGGCGGATAGCTGGGTGCAGAATTCTTTGAACGGAATGAATGAGGAGGATCAATTGATTTTGGGGGGATTAGTCTGTGACTTAGGATTTTGCTTCTGATTCTCTTCGTTGATAGGTGCTGCCTGTGAGGAGTAGCCTGTGACGTGTTATGCTATGAAACTTGCCAGAATGTTAGGATGGGATTTACGATGTTGCTTTGCTTTCGCAAATGAGTGGAATTAACCTTACAAGATCTTACGATAATCAGAATTGACTCATTTGCAAAATTCCTTCCAAGTAAATTATCTAGTTTTGAAACACTGTATATTTCTGCTATATTGATTTAAACATTTACTATCTTGGTCATCGAGGAGTTCGACGAACACAACACTGTCGGCATGAGCAATGAGGAATAGCCCGATTAAAACGAGCCCACATACCATTAATCCACGACATCGTAAGCTCGCTTTCATTAAAACCGCGACCCTTTTCACGCCTCAATTTATCTTCATCCATAGCCTGTAGATCCTTGGCAAAGGCGGGTTTATCTTGCAATTCGTCGTCGTTAGCGAGAGTGAGACGACCAATATGTAAAGAGAAAATCGAAATAGAATCCTGGAGATATTTGTATAGCTTTGGATCTATTTCTACCTGACTTGCCGTGGCAAGTAGATCTGTATTCTCCTTCTTGGATGATTCTTGTTTGCCCGTCTCGGTTATCTGATCCTCAATAGCGCATTGCAAAGTGAATTTTAGATTATTTCCTGTTTGCCGAATATCGTTCCCTAGACGGCCATATCTAATTAGTAAACAAAGGGGGTGGGGGCTTTCTACTGACAATTTTTCTGTGAGCGAGGTTCGATGATCCTTCATCTCTTCTGCCATCACGGGCAGTCGCTTAACGATTGATTGAAAAGTTGTGGTTCTAGACTGTTGATCTGAGTCCTTTAATCTTACAAGCATCTCGTCAAGCTCTGTGGTCAATTTTTCCCGGACCCGGATGAACTTAGATACTATATCATGGTCGACGCTGGACGTGGAACGGTTTTTGATAGATTGTGTCATTTTAGAAAATGGAAATTAGCTTCTGTAGAAGCTGTGGTAGTAGTAAGAAGCTTGTAGGATAAGTGCAGCTAAAATTAGGGGAAATGGAATAGCTTCTTTATACTCGGATGAAATTTAGTGCTCAGGATGTCTCACATTGTTCCATTCGCCTTTTTGAAAGGTAAAACTAGTTGGGAAAGGAACAATGCAATGTATCTAGTCTCAAACCACAGTAGCTATTAAATTAGACGATTGGCCAAATGCATCGAAAGTCTCAAAGCCAAACAAAGAACTTCATGAAAGGGTTTGTCTTTTCTTGGACGTTTTTTGCTCTGGCCTTTCAAGTGGTCTATTACAGAGTGAGACACTACATGAAGCTACTTCCTTTGATGACCGTCTACGAAATTCAAACATGAAGTGGAGAGAAATATTCAAGCAGAAAAAGCCGCCGTCAATTTTGATTTGTATTTCTTCGGTTTCATTAAACCCATTGTCCAGGAGAGGAGGTAGTCTCCCGAAAAAGAAAAGTACTCCGTATATCGTCAAACAAAGAAGCTAGCCATTTAAGCAGCAGACTTGTTGTTGATCTTGAGGAGCTCGACCTCGCTGGCAGGAATTAGTTTCGAGTTTCCATCGATCAGAAATATATTGGAGGACTTACAAGACCAGCTGGGAGTTAGGGGGGATGAGGCCGGGGAAGCCGCTAGAGGGACAGCGTTAGTATGGATACCATTAATTAAGCAGTGTAGATGTGCCGGGTGTTTCAAGTGATGTGAAAAGGGAAGTTCGTGACGTACTTAGGACCGTAGCCGAAGTCACTATGGAAGATGAGAGATTAGCATTTTGCAATGGAGCATGGAAGGAGAATGAAGGCGCGACTCACGGGCTGATGGTGAGGATGGCCTTCTCGCCGAGGCTCATCTGGGGGACACCCTGGTCCCAACCTATACAGCTTGTAGTTAGTAACCTGTAACCTGCTGATACAAGCGACAGATATATATGTATCTATGCCGATGTTTTGCAGGGGCATATCAATTCCGGGTATAGCTATCTCGATCAATATGCGACGTACCGGCGATCAGCTTGCCGACACCGATGGGGACTTGGAAGGGACCACGGCCGGGCTTGTGGGAGCTGTCGAACCTGATGACAGAGCGTGGTTAGCAAGTTTGGTTTTGGTTTGACTCGTTGCGAGTCTCTGAGAGCTGAGGAACTCACTGGGCGCCCATGAAGTGGTTGTCGGCCTTAGCGGCATCGTAGAGGCAGCCGGTATAGTGGAGAGAGACATTGTCACCCTTCTTGGGGTAGTCGGTCTTGTTGCCCTCGACCAGGATTTGCTTTTCGACACCCATTGTGAAATTGTTTGTAGAGGATATGAGTAAGATGTTCAAAAACAGAGAAATAGAAGATAAGATGGAGGTGGAGATGGAGAAAGGGAAAGGCTCGGAGAAAAAACGAGGGGCAGCCAAGTGGAGCCCACAACGCGAGACTCGCAGAGTGGAAGAGTGGAAGAGTGGGGTCCGACGTAATCATCAGAGAACATTTGGGATTTGGTGGCTTGCTGAGACAGAAAGAGGAGGAATTACATCGTAGATCATTGCTGAGGTCATTTAGGTCAATTACTGACTAAATTAGGAATGTATTTCCCGATATTTCCCCATTCCATATGGGAAGTACCTTGTACAGTCAGTGCATATCATTGGTATACTTCAAGTCTATGCGGAAGACCGAGGAAGATGAAACGTCCATCCCACAAACACCCGCGTTCAGGCCTCTTCTACCAGTAAGCTTGAGTCTTGGAAAATACCCTCGCACGCTTATTCGATAGAGCTTTTGCATTTTGCTTTCTGCCTATTCAATGTCTCGAAATAGTGGACTACTTTGGTGCAGTTGGCTGCCATACTACGGACTTTGTTCTGATATTCTGGACTGTGTAGCACACATTTGCTTCACCATACATCAAGTAGGCCGGCTGGCCCAATGGCAAGGCGCTTGACTACGAATCAAGAGATTGCAGGTTCGACCCCTGCGTCGGTCAACTTTTTGCCTCTTGCCCTGTTGATTGGCTGTGACGCTGAAAGTGGATACATTTTCCTATCCGAAAATCTTTCCAGCTCAATCTACTTTTTGGTTGATAAAAAAAGAGACGACAAGTAATAAATTCATGTTCGATGCAAATATGTACAAAATATTCATGTGATTCGGGTTGGAAAGCAGATGGCCAGCGTAGTAATGTACTGGCTGCATCTATTGATACTATCAGATAGTATCTGATGCAAGATAATTGTAGGCCAGTGGCTGTAGGGTTTACAATTACGAGTAAGGTAACCAGTATAGTATGGATTATGGTCGTCTTTCTACTTCAAGTAGAAAGACAGAAGTCCATTTGATTTATGTTGTAGATGATGTTTCTATTTGCATGTCTTATGCCGCTGTCCAAAATTCCAACCCCTTCAGTTCCTCCACAGAGATCGAAGCAATCTCTGTACGAGGGAATCGAGCATCAGGAGCAGAAGCCGACTCCTCACTATCAGCCACCTGCAAATAATGCACCGTCGAAATACCCGTGCTATCCAAGAAATCCAGCACACGCTTAAAGTTCAAACTGATCTGCTCAACCCCATGACTATCATCAGATAGACAAAAACGACCACCACGAGCCATAAATTCCTAAAACATAACATGTCAGTTTTCCCATCTATCAAGAACACAACAGCAACACTGCCAGACAGAACTAACCTTGCAAATTTCCGCCTTGGGATAAGGCTCACTCATCCCCTTCCTCAAAGCCGCCCCATTAATCTCAAGCACACCCCCATAAGACGCCACAAAATCCAAATTCCTCAAAACCCGACTCCAAACACCAGGCCAAGTCTTAAAACTGCGCTCAACATCATCACTCTTTAATCTGATGAGATCAAAATGTCCAACTACAAGCGGACGCAATTGCTGCAGCATATCAAGCTGTTCATCGAAATACGCTTCAAAGAGAAGTTCATCGGACCCGCCGGCACGGTTCCGTGCTTCTTCGTACATTGGTCTGTCGTAGTCGATTGGGACAGTTAGTGTGTGATGTAGAGATCCTATGAAGAATTCGAATGGGAAGCGGGATAGAGAGTTGTCGATTAGGGTTTTGGATTCGGGTCTGATCCAGTCGCATTCGAAGCCGATTATTAGGTTGATTTGGGAGGCGTATTTTTTGCGAAGACGGTTTGCTTCGGTCCAGTAGGCTGCTTCGTTTTCGAAGTGCCATTGTTCTGTTTGACCGGCTTCAATCTGGGACAATTGTTAATTTTGATGTTCTTTTTTTTTACCTGTTAGACTGGCCGGGCTGGTACCTCTTCAGGATAGAAATCTTGTTCATGGCGGGGCATGTGCTCTGTCAGACAAAAGACCTTCATCTTCTTGCGGATGGCGGTCTGGATGACCTCCTCAAGGGAGTCTTTTGCATGGCCCGGGCAGAATTGGCCTGAATGGCTGTGATGAGAGAAAGGCATCTTGCTGTCTGGTTGTGATCAGCATGTGGTTCAGAGTAGGCGGTTGGTAATGCATACCTTTTCGCTGTGAGAGGCTACTGCGGGGGCAAACGCTGACCTGGAGGCAGGTCAATTGAAACGTACTCGAGAGTGTTGTTGCGAAGATTGAATTGAGAGTAGCGAAGGAAAGAAGAAATAAAAGATATCTCATGAACAATTGGGGCAATCGGAGGTTGGAGTCAGTCCGATAAGATTGTCCCGCAGTCCCCAGAAAATGCTGGCCAACCATTAAAAACGTGCCTGACAAGTGGAACAGCAACACTTTACTATGAATAGTATGGCATTTTACTTAATTTATATTCATGCTGATCTCTATTGTATTATTTATTATGTATCCCATCTAAGTAATTCTTGGATACGAGACTGACATCCTCCACCCGTTCACTACCTCGGCAATCAGTGAAATCGCAAGGATACACTTTCAGATGCCAATTTAAATGCATGCACCCATTCAATCTAGGCATTCGCACTCGATACTACCTCAGTATTAGGGTAATCCTGCTGGGTATCAAGTGATAGCGTGCAGCCACCCTAGCTCAGTCCTGGCAACCTCAAAGACAGCGCCGGAATCACCATTACTCCATGAACAGTGAAGGCTTAGCCCAGGGAGTTGGTCTAACAACCTCAGCAGCCAGGTAGGCTGCGGCGAGAGAGGAATTGCAAGAGGAGTGGATTCAGGGAATCTGAGACACAAGTCAAATCAAACTCCTCTGGGAATGTCCCAGGCAGCATCGACATCAGCATCAGCATCAATAAGTCCAATTCAATCCAATCCCATCCCACCAACCTCAGATCTTAATAATATATCAAATCCAACATTATCCCCTTCACCCCGCAGCAAGAACAGTAGCAACAACATAATCCCCATCATGCGAAATAGACAATTTCCCCACCCTCACCTCCTCCCCACAAACATATACAATTTCCGGCCGTCGACTCGTCCCATCCGTAGCGGTATGTCCATCACTCCCTTCATTTTGCCCAGCAACAGACCCAGACCCAGACCCAGACCCATTCAAAGATCTTGTATCCTCTTCAACACGAACAATAACATCCTTCCACCCAATCGCCGCCGCCCCCGCAGGCGACGCCTTGCGCGCGGCTTCCTTCGCGGCGAAACGGCCGGCGAGCCAGCGCGTAATTTCGGGGGTTATTGGTTGGGAGCGCGAAGAGGAATTAGATGTAGTTGTGGATGTGGATTCGTATTTTGGGATAGATTGTGAAGGTGAGAGTGAAGGTGGTGATTGGATGAGACCCTTAAAGCGTTTGTGGAAATCGCGTTGTTCGGAGTCGCTGAGGATGCGTTGGGTGAAGCGGGATAGGTAGTTTGGGCGCGAGGTTAGGAGGCGGGTTATGCGGGGGAGGTGGACTATGTCTGTGCCGATGTTTAGGGCGTAGGGGAAGGGTATGGTTTTCATTTTGAGGGTTGGTGTTAGATGTGTGGGAGGTGGGAGGTGGGAGGTGGGAGTTGGGAGGTGAAGAGTGAAGTGGTGGAGTAGTTGAGTGGTGAGTGGTGATGACGGGGGGATAGAGCGGAGGGTGGGTGGTTGGACCAACTGCTAATACACGAGTATCCATGCCTATGCTAGGAACTTGTCGTGGAAAATGGAATCATCTAATAGTTCCATGGCTGAATCTCTACACTTCTTACTTTTTTTGTTTTGCTGGCCGGACTTCTTGTGTTACGATCCGAGCCTCCACTAGCTCCCTGATAGCTCCAAGCTCCAATAGCTTGAAAGTCGCAACATTGGGACAAGGAAATACAGTACAACACAACCAATCCGCAGAAAACAACCTACGCAGCAAATATACCAGTACAAGTGCAGCTACCGAGCTGTTGGTCTACTTCCCAGCCAACAGAAAGCTCTAACACTCAATCCACACAGCACCAACTCCAAATTCTTAAAAGGTAGAAGGAACATTCTTCTATGCAACGTACACGCCTCTTATGTACAGATCCACAAAATCCACCCGCCGCAGGGATCCCAACTTAAGAACTCGGTCTCATTTTCACCGAGCCACATATGCCTAGTCGAGATGTATCGATTTCACCGATGCGACAGAAAGCGACAGGCGAACGGGACGAGCTCGAGTGGCGTCACGCTGATTCACGTCCGGTCGATTCCGTCGTTATACTCCGGGGAGAGGGCGATTTTAGTGCTTCTCGGCCTTCTTGTCGCCGCCATCGACTTCCTTCAGGAATTGTCTAAGTGGTGTTAGTGAGTGTGTAAGAGGAATAGGCTGAAATATCGTCTCCATAATATCCATTTCTGGTTCATGCAGATCTCGAGTAGCAAACACATACTGGATGAAGTCACCCTCCTCCTTGGAAGAAGCGTTGATGGGAGGACCAGCAGCGGTCTTGGGCTTCTCGCCACCGCCCATGGCAGCCCAGGAACCGGCGAAGATGCTGCCGAGAACAGCCATGGAGAGCTATAAAAGAGGCAAAAAGAACTCTGGTTAGCTTTATGTTGTCTTTCGTTGTTGTGCTGATATTCGGTGCTTCCACCCGGAGCCGGCAAAAAGGGATGAAGCGGGGGCGCGCGGGCAGATTGGCGGATGGGATCGGGGACTTACGACGTGGGAGCCGACCTTCTTGCCGGCGATCTGGTAGTAAACAACCATTTTGAGGGAGTGAGGGGGATTTGAGTTGGAGGATAGAGGGCAACGATGTGAAAGCGCGGAATCCTCAGGCTCGGCCAGAGACGAAGTCGGACCGGACCCGATGCGGTTAGCGTGACGGGTGAGTCAGCAGAGGGCAGCAGGTGACTTTGGATCACGTGGTACTAGTGTATTCCGGGAAGGCCCGAGTCATGTGACTTCGGGGAGAGTAAATAGACAAGGAGAGCTCGGGAAACAGGAATGTACTGATGTACTACTGCTAAATATCTCTGTCAATTGGGCAAAAGAGAAGTCAAAAATGAAATAATAAAATTATGAATATTTACATCTGTCTTTATCTGTGGATATATAAAGTATGTTCCTGACCCAACAACCATTAACCAGCTAGTTCATAACCGTGTTTACGGAGTGTCCAAGGAGTCTACCCCGGCTATGTCATACCCCGGCTGCCGTGGCTTTTGCCCGAGGATACTCTTTTTGCGACTAACATGGGATTACCAAGGTAATTACTAGGGTAGTCCCTACTAAGAAATAGGTCATATGTTAGTTACTCTGCAGTAAGACTACTCTAAAGTATTTACTCCGCCCAATTCTACTTTCTTCTCCCTTGCGTCTCTCTCCATTCCCCCTCGTGCTCCCCTCCCTCCCCTCACCCTCACTCTCACCCTTAACTACCCTCACTCTTTCAATTCGTATTCCCCAGACTTTCTCTCTCCACTTTCTTGCTTTTTTTCCTTTCTTCATTCCTCTACACAGCCCACCATGCTTTGGGGTCGCAAAGAAGAAGATCCCACTCCAACAGACACATCTCCAATCCCACCGCGGCAAAGTCTGCCTCATAAACTCCAACAAATTGTCGACCGCGAAGACGATTTCTACGATGATCTCTATTCTCCCTAGTACGTGCGATTCAACCATATCCAATCATCCATATCCTCTGCACTACACTGTACTGCACAAATTGCACAACAAACAAGCACAAGAGCAATGCACTGCCAAGTCCAAGAAACAAGACCGCATCCGGCTTCTCCACACATTCGCAATACTCCACCATCCAAGATACAAGAAACAGCTCTCCCATTACCAATCCTCAATTTACTACACTACACTACATCTACCACACCACACCACAACTTCGCAGAAACTTGCTATACTAGCTATCCTAGCTATACAACAAAACTAACATGTCTTCCAAACAACCCAGCTCCGTCGACTCAACAGACACACCATACCGCTACGCCGCCTACGCGAACCGCATCCGAACAATCCTCCTCTCAGCCCACCGCTACGTAGCCTACACATCCGACATAGGCGAATCCTTCCGACCAGTCGCCCACCCAATCCTCGTCCGCTCCGCCTACGCTGTATCATGGGCCTACCTCCTCGGCGACGTAAGTCATGAAGGCTACAAAGCCTATCTACGCAATCGTCGTGCCTTAACTGCACCCGGCGAAGAATACAAAGATGCAAGTGCACCTGTGCCTAGTCTTTCGCAGGAAATTCGTGGTATGGCTATGGGGAATTTGGCGAAACCTTTGAATGGTGATGCTAGCAGTGCTGGCGAAGGCGCGGCTGCTGGGAAGGAACTTACGCCTTGGCCTACGAATACTATTTCTCTGGCGGAGGATTATCGTATGGTTATGGCTAAACGGGCTGTTTTCCAAAGCATTGCTAGTATGGGATTACCGGCTTTTACTATTCATTCTGTGGTCAAGTATTCTGGGCGTATGGTGCGAGGATCAAAGGTTTCTTTTGTTAGGACTTGGATTCCTATTGGTGTATGTGCTCCCCCCCCCCCCTCTAAAAGACGGCTTTTTTACTAATCTTTACAGCTCGGTCTATCTGTTGTGCCCTTCCTCCCATACATCTTCGATCACCCTGTCGAAGAAGCAGTGGATTGGGCATTCGGCACTGCGCTCCGCGTTTATGGAGGTGAGGATGCTGTTCGACCTCTTCCTGCGCATGCGTTGAAGGGTGGTGAGGGTACTGAAGGTGTTTCTGCTAAGGCACAGCTCTCTTGGGAGGAGTATAAGAATGAGAGACAGGCGGCGAGAGAGGAGAGGAAGGAGGGTGGATTGAGTTCTTGGTTTGGTGGTAAAGAGAAGAAGGAGTAAGTCCGACTTTGTCTTGGATGATATCTTCTCTTGTTCTTTCTTTCTGTAAAAGACTCTTCTCTTTTGTATATATCTGTTTCTCCACTTGGCATCGATATCCCTTGAGCTTCATCGTTACTATCAGTAGCCATAGTAGTGTTTTATGTACTGTCTAGTAGACATCTGGATGAGACAATCCCTAGTTGCCCTGTCTATGTATTAGAGCATGGTCTTACCTAAATTGAGACTATAGCTAATGACAGTGTCAACATGGATTTCAATACTACAAGACCCTCGGGCAATAATTACCACAATGTCTTAGTATAGATTTGTCACTATCATCCCAGTTGACAGACCACGTGCAATCCCTCGCTTTGTTACCAAGGGAATATGCAAACCCTAGAATCGAAACAATAACTAATGTAGGTACATACTAGGCTGTGTACTACGACGGTTGGAACCGATAAATTTAACTACTTCATTCTTCTCGGCTCTACTCCACAACAAGCATTTGTACAAAAATCAAAAACAAATCAGACAATATAAAAAAAGGGCAGGGATACTAGCGTCGGCTCATAAGGATCCTGCCCACCCAGACCATTAGGGGGATGTGCATAAGAGAGGGAGAGCGGGATTGGATGGATAAAAGAGAAGAAAAGGAGACATAGATATGACCAGTTAAAAAGTAAAATTTCCAAATGGCACAAGGAATTTGCAGTTGCAGCGGCTGCGGCTGCGGGAATTAACGTTTTCGTTCTCATTCAGTTTGTCACAATTGTTCACAGGGCCATGGTGGGAGGAAATGTGTAAATGGAGAAGGGTAGAGAGATGGAAGGTAAGGTAAGGTAGGTGTTGTAGAGGGTTGTTGAACACAAGGGGGAATATTCCAGAAAGAAAAAAAAAATTGAAAATGTAGAAATAAAAAAAGGAATGAGACACACGCAGCGCCAATTGGTTTTGGTGCTCGGAGTATCATAAGAAGAAGAAAAGGGATGAAAAAAAATGGCCGGTCAAAGATTTCACAGGAAAGAAGATACGTGATATATGACATATATCCTGGTAGGGGATGATGAACAATGAATTGAAGTTTTGTGCAGTCTCGCCTCTGTCTGCCTGTCTCGGTCAGGTGTGGCGTTGTATCATGATGAGTTCATTGGCACGGGAGATCGAGGGTGTCCTCCAGTCCGAAGACTGGAGTGAGGCAAGACAAGGCCCGGGGCCAGTCTATCCGTCTTGTTGCATTGAATCAAACGTCTAGTTCCAGCCCAGCGAGTTCTCGGCCATAACGGGCGCACTGATCATCTGGGAGCGGCCAGTACGCTGGCTACCAGACATACGACCACCAGCGGCGAAGAGAGAGCCGGCACCGGAGCCCTGGCTCATCTGCTCGGCAGTAGAGCTGGAGCGCTGGTGCAGCTGCTTTCTCTTGCGGTAACGGCGGGCGACCCAGAACATACCAGCACCGTAGGCGGCGGCACCGGCGCAGACACCGACACCAATGCCAACAGAGCTAGCCTTGGCCTTGGAGCTGCTGGAGGATCCAGCGTCACCGTTGTTGTCGCCGTTGCCACCGTCGCTACCGCCGTCGCTGTTACCACCGTTGAAGCCCGAGGTAGAATCCGAGTCACCAGTGGGGAAGTTGCCGTTGAACTCGATGGGGATGGACGGGTCGATCATGCCCATGATGGTCTTGACAGCATCGTTCTGTTGCTCATAGAGGGCAGAGTTGGGGTTGAGCTTCAGGCTCTTCAGAGTGTCAACCTTGTCGCGGGGGAAGTAGAAGATGGCGAGGGTAGCGTTGTAGCCGGTGCTCTTCCAGGAGTAGTAAGGCTCCAGGGCGAACATGGACATATCCTCGGCGCCGGGGACAGCGTTCTTCACAGCCTGGGGAACAAACTCGAAAATCTGAGATGAAGAGAGAGGAGTGGTAGCAACGAAAGACCAGGGCAGGTGGCTGTCGAATCCAAGCTGGAGGAGAATGCCATCGGCAGGGGCCTCAGAGGCACCGTTGGATGGGGTGATGGAGCCAGGCAGCGAGGTAGGGCCGCTGGTCTGCTGGGTGTTGGTGCCAGTGTGAGTGTTGGTCTCGGATGGGGTGACAGTAGGAATAACAAGGATGGTGGACGGCATCCAGTTGTTGTTGCTAGTCTCGGTCTCAGTTGGAGTCTCAGTGGGCTTGGGCTGGACGGTCTCAGTGGGAGTAGATTCGGTCACAGGCTTGGGAGTAGCGGTTGATGTAGGTGTGGGCACAGCAGTGGCGGTCTCGTGGGAGCTGCCGGTGGGAGTAGGAACACCGGAGACGGAGCCAGTAGCCTTGCCAGAGCCAGATTCGCTACCAGAGCCAGAGCCAGGCTGGTGAGGAGTAGGAACAGGGCTCATGGAGTTAGACACACCAGGGGTACCGCTACCGGAGCCACCGCTGCCAGTGGGGATGAGGCTACCGCTAGGGCCAGCAGAAGGAGGGTGGGGGATGAGGCTGCCAGAGGGAGTAGGCACGCTGGGCAGGCCACTGGTCAGGCCGCTGGTGATGTCGGTGGCAGTTCCATTGGTAGTACCGTTGAGAAGGCTGTTAATACCAGAAGCGACGGGGCTGATAATGGGGTCGAGGAAGTTTGATCCAGAGGTAGTGCCGGACGGGGTAGCAGAGCCAGTGGTGGAGGCAGGAACGCTGACGGGGACAGTCGTGGGGGTGGCTTCAGAAGTGCGGCTAGCAGAGGACGATGAAGTGTCGCCCAGGCCAGCAATCCAGGACTGGATCCAGTTCTCAGAGCCGGTGGTAGTAGTGGCGGAATCGGTGTTCTTCGCGCCGCTCGACTTGCCATCAGCACTCTTCAGGCTTGAAGAGGTACCGTTGGTGGCAGCGCCAGTTCCAGCAGCTGCGGAGGTGGAAGTCTTGGTGGATCCAATTCCATCAACAATTGAGTTCACGCCACCGACGACGGAGTTGACACCGCTAGCGGCACCACCAACGAGATCTCCGACAAGGTTTCCGGAGCTGGAAGTGGACTCAGTTGCAGCGGCGGACTTGGAAGAAGTAGCACCGTCACTCTTGGTGTTAGCGGCCTGGGTGGTCGAATCCGCATTGGAGCTAGAGTCAGTGTTCTTGGCGCTAGCAGAGGAGTCGGTGTTGGTATCAGAGGCCTTCTTGCTGGTGTTAGTGTCGGCAGCAGCAGGAGTGTCGCTCTTGGTCGTCACGGTCGACGAGGTAGTGGTGGTTGGAGCGGCGATATCACGAGTGATAGTGCTGGAGACACGGGTTCCATCGGGGTTCTCAGTAATCACAACGACGACCTCCTTGCCAGACTGAGTGGGGATAGCAGACTCAGAAGTGCTGGTGCTGGTGCTGGTGCCAGAACCGGCATTGGCGATCTGTGAAATAATCGAGTCGGCGGCGCCAAAGAGTCCTTCTCCATTTGAGTCTTCACCTTGTTCCTCGGGGGCTTTGTGGGTACCGTTCTTGATGTTACGCTTCACCTCGCGGGGGAAGTAGAAGCGTGGGCGTTCCACATTGGTAACCTCGGGTTGCTCGACGTTGGTAGAGTCGGTATCCTGAGCGGCGACCACTCCCAGGGCGCAGGCCGCGAGAAGAGAAAGAGTTCCGGGGCGCATATTGTTGGACGAAACTGTGTTGATGCAGAGGTTCGTTCAGTGAAAGAGGGTACAGTACGAGTACAGGTAGTCTCGTCTGTCAACACCTCAAAAGTGCGCTTAACGGATTATATTCGATTCGATTCGATGATTCCACGATAGACCGAACAGGCGATACGAAAGGATGCTGGGACACAGTCTCGCAACAACCTTCAATGATCTTGGGAAACCGGACACGGATGAATCGTCTCGACGGCAACGGGATGCGAGTGAAACACGACCGAGTCAATGGCGACGATCTAGACGGTGAAACGAATGGAAGGGGTTAATCGTAACTAAGACGAAGACCCGGACGAAAAAGACAGCGAAAGAAGCGAGTGTGGGCTGGGAAGCTGTAAGGAGCGAGTGGACGGCCTAGAAGGCGGAGTAGTAGCGATGAAAGAAAATAGAAAACAAGAGCAGCGCGACCGTGGGATATGCAAGGGAGCTAGATTGGCTTGAGTCCCAGGTCCAGGTCAAAGGCGCCAAAAAGTCGTGTCGACGACGAAGCAGTAAAAAGAGAATGAAAGGAATGAATAAGGTGAATGAGTTGAGGGAGCCTCGTTAGGGGGCGAAGGGGAAAATGGGGGAGTTGCCAAGTCCCACCACTCACTCCCTGGTAAATTACCGTAAATTATGGCGGGTCAGGGGTATATTACGGTATTCTATTACCGCCACGCACCCATCAACTGTATACAATAGTAGAGAACCGTGTATACAGAGTAGAGTATAGAGATATTTAATATAGTTAATATTGTAGATATAATAGAAATAGAATTTATTATATTTACTTTTATCTCAATTAATCTACATTGATGTAGTACACACAGCTACTCTATCTGTATACTGTACACCGGAATATTTCCACCCCGTTATCCGCAGGTACACTGCATGCCTTCCGCTGCCTGCAAGATCCAGGGGTCTCCTCTAGGAAAGCAGACTGTGGTAGTCTACTGCACTGCACAGATCGACAGCACGAGGTCCCAACGCCGCGCCATAAAAAGAACAGAAAAAGAAAGCATGACTGCACAGTGCAGACGTGTAAACATTGATCCTTCTTGACTCAATTTTCAGCGATAAGGGTTATTGGATTTACTTCGTATCTCGTACAGAGCAGAGGATGTACAACTACGGAAACAAGATCGATCCGATCGAGCCCGCTTGAAGGCATCACCGTATACCAGAGTGGTAGATGTTGGTGCACATCGTAATCAGCCCGGTCACACTAACCTTTCCTCCCAAGAAAACAAGGTGGGAGAGTGGCAATAGTGGCAGTAATATCCACCCTCCACGAGTGATACGCAACGGTACACGGGGATTTCGACAGAGCCCACTTGGCCGATTGTGGCGTGGCGTCGTTTTAGTCGCGCTCGCCTGGCCTCTTTTGGTAAGCGATCAACAAAGAGGTCGAATCAGCTTGAGGCCGAACTGGGCGGAGATGGTTAGACTTTGGGCTTTTTCGGGGCCGCCCCTAAGCAAAGCGTGGTGGCACTGGCGTGAGCATGCATTGACTATCGCGACTGAAATGGGACTGACTGGGACTGAACTGGAATTGGCACCGGCACTATCCTGGCACGAGCTAAATGGTGTCTAAATGCAATAGTCCGTGGTGACTATTCAATCCTGCTGTAAGTACTCCGTACGTCATGGAGACTGTTTTCCCTTCTGGTCGTCAGTCCGACGCCAGGTCAATAGTTACCCTAACTATGGCAGTTTGGTTCTTATAGTTGATGGTTAGCATCGGGAATCAGCTACTTCGGCATTTGGCATATGATTCTGTATGAGTTATTTATTAGTCCTCTGCATAAGTACACTCTGTACTCTGTACTCCTCCGTCACACCTGTACTCCATTACCAATTCCAATTCCAATCCCCGCCTCATACCCACGTGCCCTGACAGGTCGGAATGAAGGGGGACATGGCCATCGAGATTCCCACAAGCATCACATCATCAGGATGATCCTCGTCATGCCGGCATTCCTGACGTGTTTCGGAGTGTTGTGGAGTGTAGCCCTGTGAGGGGTCGGCGACTCTCGCGGATGTTCGCTTCTTGGTTTCAGAATGCCGTCTCTCTCCACTGGGCGGTGGCTGGAGCATGTTTTGTCTTACGGAGTTGTCTACTTTAAGCATGGCCTTGAGACGGAATAGGTAAAAAAGTGGCTAAGCCTTTGACTCGGAATTGATATCCTCAATGGATATAGTGGTATATGGCAAGGATGGTAGTAGATTCTGGAAGGACAAACAAAGACACAAAGAGCCCTCTTTGTTGTTGTTAATTATAGTACACGCACGCCTGACTCAGTTGTACGTACTCACTGTATGTAGGTCGTACCTTTGTCAATCTATTCTTACCTGATATTTTTTGAGAGCTCTTTGTCTCATTCAATTCCCTGCTCTCTTCGCTTTCCACCCCGTATTCTATATTCCATACTCACTGTCTACTCTGAATATTCTGTAAATAGGATCATCACTTGTACCAAGGATCAAATCCACGCTAGTCCTGTTCCTGGATTAGCGGGCGGCCCCACTCACGGCCCCTGCACTGATGACATAACTCATTTTTTCCTGGTGACACGTACGCACGTGATGTATTCTGGCCTTGATCGAGAAGTCTGGACTGAACTGTACGGTCAGGTGACTGGCATTTATGTCCGGTTCAATTTGGTATGCTGCCCAAGGTGGAGGTCTGCTTCGCAACAGTCTCCACGAGTAGGTCTGGCCATCGTAAGACTCTGGTTCAAACGTCATCTGGGGTCAATTGGGGGGTTCTAGAGTCAAAATTTCAACATTCAAAGTTTGGCTCTAAAATTTTAAGTGTTGGAACACTTGAATGTTGGTGGGTTTGGCAATATAGTATATACCTCTAGGTATTGTGAGGGGCTCTGGGCCGATTTGCTGTCCGGTTAAAATTGTAGGTACAATCTAGAACCAAAGGGCATTCACTTTCCTAGCCCGTTTTATTAAGAAATACAATATATATCTTAGCAATTCTCCATTGAGGCAAATTTCGAGCTAAAAGTTTTAGCTCTGAGCCTCCAGTTTACAGTTCATAGGTATGAACTGTCAGTTTGCATGTTGTGGATGAACGTGGGTCACAAGCGAACCGGCCACACACCCGAGCCAGCCACCCCCAAAAATATAGTATGTGTTTAAATACATCGTAATGTACGATAAAATGACAACCTCATATCTCAACAACTAAAAACTAGTCCTAAATGTAAATTGGGATATAAATTTGAGTTGCTATATTAAATAATGCTTATAGACTTTGAGTAAAATCTTAATTCTTTTATAGAGTTACAACCTGTTGGAACACAATGCGTAATATCTTCTAGATTATTTAGATCTACATCCTGACTACTAGAATGTCTGTTCATTATATCTTTTACAGATCTGGATATCATTATAATTCGATTCTAAATGATTGAAACGTACAAAAAAACGGGTTGATATCACGACCACATATGTTCTGGGTTTGGATAATGTATCATCGTCAACTTGAATATACATTATATTGTATATCCGTCGATGCCACCAAGTGGGAGATGCAAACGTGGAACTTCCACTTCCACGTAAGCCTTGAAGGCTTCCAACAAATATCTCACATTGCCTCCCATGGTGCCAACCCTTTGAGAGCCGGATGGGTGAAGCGCGAAGCATAATTGATATGCGTAATTACGAGCGTAGCCACGGCGCACCCATTCAGTAGGGCATGGACCCTCGAACTTCTCATATCAGACGTGCCTGACTCATGCAGTCCCGCGCGGAATGATGCGATTGTATCATAGCTTTTGCTTCCTGTTCCTGCTTTGCCGTATAGGCTCCACACGAGAATTGCTGGCAATTTCGAATATCTGGACTGGGCGAATGAAATCAATGTAGATGTTTACGCCGTCGCAGAGAACAACGCCAACGTCACGGTCGAAGATAGTGTCGCGCCGGCCTGCAGATCGAACTGACCCTTTGGGCAGAACAGCCTGTCCGGGCTGGAAGCCTTTACACTGGTATATTGAGTGGGTATCTGGACGAGGCATAGGTCTCTAGGCAACATTTGGGTGGGGTTGGTGGCGTCCGTTATGATAGCTGATTCACAAGGTAAGTGGTGATAGGTTCAAGGAGGAAAAGGAGTTGAAAGTAATTTCAGTAGAAAATAGATCGGTTATAGTCCCATCGTATAATTTCAGTGGGAGCAAAGAACCGGTATCCGTGCCCCGGATGCTGAGAATTGCGAGAAACTTGAAGCTGCAAGTGAGCCTCCGGGGATTCAGCATAGATGACCCGAGATCGTTCTATAAGCAAATGGTATATCTCACGCCATTTTCTTCCCAATAGTAGGGTTTTATAGAAATAGAACTTATTCAATGATTAAGTTGCCTCTGTCAGTAAATCGAAAACAAGAATTCCGTTAGTAAAACATACTACTTACTAAGTAATATTTGAATAGACTACTAGTCTCTACAGTTATATGGATGAGTAGTCTATTCAAATATTACTACTAGGTATTACATACTATAAAGAGCCTTCTTTCTCTTAATTCTTGAAGAATAATGCATTACACCCCGCCAGGTGGCTGCCTGAAGCTATTATCCACCTTTGAGGATACATTAGCTAATATGGCTATATATTTTCTTCGCGCTCTGTATACCTAGAAACTGTATTAGGCTGTTTAAGGCGACTGTGATTTTATCAGATTCTGCTATCTTTAACAGCTACTTAGGAAAGAAGTGGGGAAGTGGGTAAATAACAGATTCATGCGGCCAAGGGTTAACGAACGAGGTCTTGCATCCCCATCGGGACTAGTACGGCCCTCAGGCTATCGGGAACCTCTCTCTCATCCGTCTTTTCATCTCTCTTCTTTTCTTTTCACTCTCTATATTTGCTACCGTGAAATTATTGCACTCTACTCAACCAGACTTGGCCTCTATTGCACTTCATGAGTGGTGGTGCTGAGTTCATAAATGTTATCATACATCCGAGGTCTGTGATCGATTCTTGCCGAGTCCTAGCTAGCATATCATTTTTATGGGTAGCTGAAAGGAGGAGACACTAACAATTGACTAGTCTGAAGTAGTTGACAGTGGTTGGTCCCTGTGGAGCTTCAGTGATCGAACTGGACCCGCAAACAAATCGTAACTGCCTATAATGACCTCCATGACAGCCGATCAAGCCGATGAATCCGCTGTACGAGCGGAGAGACCTTAGCTTCATGCAGAGCCCACATCTACTAAATCAGATTCAATGTCTGGAGACCACAAAGCTGCTGATCATTTCCCCAAAAATGAGAACTGTTTTCTACCCGACGACGTGGTAATGAGCGCCCCTCAAGGAATAAAATTTCTGCCCCGTGTTTGTTAGAGACGTTGCTTCTTCTCTAGAGACAGCCGAATCTCTTCAAATACATCTAACCAACATCGCCATCGTCTTGTGTCGTTCCACGCTAAGGGTCTGAACTAAGACTCCTAGTGGGTCATATCACCGAATACAAGATGTTCGATTGCATGAACTTGAAGGAAAAGATTCGCCATCGTCGCCAGAGGAAGAGTGGAAAAGAGAATGTGTGTACATCGTCGTGAGCGCATGTAAAATAAATACATCTTGCCACCCAGCTGTCTCTGTCCAATTGCTGGGTATTAACATGCTGATGCGCCCTCCAGACTGAACTTCCCCTGGCAAATGCAAAGGGAGAAAATCATACTCCAACTAGGGCGCCGCCAGTCGAATCACCGTCCAAACCAGATGCCCAGACGTCAACTGATGGTCCGATTGACGCTCCAGCTGATGCTCCAGCCGATACTCCAGCCAAAGACGCGCCAGTCCAAAAAACAACCGAAACAGCTCATGGCGAAGGTTCACCCAAGAATGCGGATGCCTCGAAGGATCTGTGGTTGGAAGCCTTAGGCTCTCTTCCGGCGAGCAAACAGGAGAGGCTGAAAGAAATGGGATTCGATCCATCTAGTGCCAAGTCCGGGTCCATGGAAAGCAGCATCGATGATTTGGTTGGCGTTGTCAACAAACGTCAAGAAGAGTGCGAGAGCAAGTTTTTGAAAGTCAAATTCGGCGATGAAGAGATTGTCCTGCGAGACTACACGGACAGGATCGTCGACTGGGTGGGGAAAGCTGGTGATATTGCTGTTCAATTCGCGCCACCTCAAGCTGCTATCCCCTGGGCTGTCATCAAATCCGCCATGCAGGTATTTTACTCTTTTACCATCTTTCCAACGCTTGGTGTTACAATGGCTAACTCTGATTCCCTGTCGCTAGATACCCGTGATCGAGGGTGAGCAAATGGCTGCTCTCCTTGCAACTACCGAAAAGGTCATTAGCATCATCAGTCGTGGTCAGGTGTACGAGTCTGTCTATTTGAGGGATGTGCCTGCCGATACACTGTCTAAGAATCTCGAATCTGCATTGACCGGGATCTATAAGACCGCGCTGATTCTCTTATATGAAGCCGGAGATATGTTTGCACGAAGTACAGCAAAACGCGTCCTTCGATCTCTTATCAGGCCTGGTCATGTTTCTGGGGGACTTGAAGGGATTGGCAAGCAGGAAGATGATTTGCTGCGTACTGTATCGGCGTGCGAGTTCAGACGCAGTGAAAACGCTGATAATAGCATTCTCGAAAAGATTGATGCTTTAGATATCCCTATCAAACGAGTGGATGAGGCAGTCCAACATCTCGTTCAGAACATGGACCGAAAGGATCATATCGAGATGCTTGAGTGGATTTCAAATGTCCCTTTTGGTAAGAACCACGCTCACGCCAAAAAGAATAAAACGCCAGGTACATCTGAATGGATTTTGAAGGATTCAAAGTTCATCGATTGGATGCAGGGCGATTTCCCCATTTTTTGGACCCAAGGATCTCCCGGAACAGGCAAAACCTACCTTACCTCCACTGTTGTTGACTATATCCGGAGTGATCTGAGTTCTTTCCCGAGGAATGAAGGTTTTGCATTTTTTTATTGCGACAAGAACGAGCCACAGCGCTCGCAACCATTATCGATTCTGCAAAGTATCGTACGACAGCTCTCAACTACGGTGGAGCACCCGGAAACTGTCCGGATCAAACTCCAGGATTTAGTCCATCAATGTCGTGAGGGAGGGTCGGATCTAGATCTCGAGAAGTGCCAAGAACAGATCCAGGAATCCTCGGAAATTTATGAGAGGACAACAATTGTAATTGATGCCCTGGACGAGTGTGATCCGGATTCGCGCTATGAATTGGTCGATGTTCTCGACTACCTTACGACTCAAATAAGCCGCCCCGTGAAAGTTTACATCTCTAGTCGACCCAACCCTGAAATCTTGAATCAGTTCGAGAAAACTCCAGATGTTGAGATAAACGCCAGCTTGAACACGGGGGATATTCAACGATACCTTGAGACAGAAGCGAATAAAATTTCTCAAAGATCTCCAGTTTTCCGACGCATGAAGGAGGAAATCATTGATGAACTGCTTAGGCGATGTGATGGAATGTTTCAATGGACATTTCTACAACTCAAGCAAATTCAGTCATGCATCTCGGACGAAGCTGTCAGATCCCGACTTCAGGATCTACCAAAGGGCCTCATTGCGACATATGACCAGTTATGGGGTCAAATCGAAGAACTTGACGAACATGATCGAATCTACGTCCACCGTGCTCTACGATGGGTTATCGCTGCAGAGAACCCATGCTCAGTTTCTAATCTCCTCTGTGCTATTCGCGTGAATACAACGGGAGAAACGCCCACACTGACTAGCGAAATTGGCGAGGAAGAGTTACTTTCCCTTTGCAAAAACTTGCTGACAATTGACTCCGACCTTAATGTGTGGCGCTTTTCGCATCTCTCGGTCCGCGAGTATCTCGAGACCAAATTGAAGTGGACTCTTGCCCAATCAAGCTTCCATGCCGCTAGTGCTTGCTTAACATGGTTCATCACAATGTATGGCGAGGGAAGCTATGAGGAACTCGACTCCTCTACCAGATTTGAGAAGCCGCCAGCACCGACTGACATTTCTCATGCTGTGCATCCATTCCATCTATATATGCGACATAAATGGATTTACCATGTCCAGAGAGCCCAGGACGATGACAAGTCCACATTACAATCTCTCCTGAAGAAATTTTTCGGTTCCACAAAAGAGAGTAGCCAGCAGTACCAGAAATGGTATGAATTGACTGATCTGGATCCGAAATTTAAAATAAAACACATGAAACTTAGCTACAGCACCGACGAGTATGATGACTACTGGGTGGAATACCACCCAGTACGTGGTTTCTTTTCAGCGTCAGGTCTAAGAGATTTCTCCCAGGATTTTGAATTCGAGGAAGATAGGCAGATTCTCCGTGATACTGCCGTCCATGCCATGAGTTACGATTCGTTCCCCGTTATTCTGTTCGACTGGTGGCGCGATGGAGAATTTGATATCACAAAACAGAGCAGCCAGGGCAATGACGTCCTAGAACTTTCTGCTATCCATGGCTGTACTGAAATATGCAAGATGATTACCGAAAGGGGTCCGGATGTGAACTTTGAAGTCAAGGGCGAATCTCATATAAATGCTCTCATGGTAGCGTGTGGACGAGGATACACGGACATCGTCAAGTACCTCGTAAATGCAGGTGCAGATGTGAATCTGCAGATCACAACTGGGGAATTTGGAAGTGCTCTTATCGCTGCGGCTCATGGAGGACATCTAGAAACTGTCAAATACCTGATTGGATCAGGTGCGGATGTCAATATGAAAACTGAAAAAGGTGACTTTGTCGATGCCCTGGCCGCAGCAAGGGATCGTAAACAAACTGAAACTGTCGACTACCTTCTCAATACCGCGGGCGCTGATGATAGCCCTTTCAAAGTAACAAGAATGGTATTTAGGTCGACCGCCCCGACAGCATATTCAATTATGCAGACATCAAACCCTATTGCAAGAGAGCGTGTCTATAAGAAACCTATTGAATAGGTGGCCATAATTGCCTTTGGGTCTGCGAATGTGATTTTTTCAATACTGTGCTTCCCATTTCTTTTTCTTCTGTATTGCAGTTTCTATTTGAATTATCTATTTTCTGTGTAGGTATTAACTAACTACTACCAGTACCTAGGTACCACCAGTTACCACCAAAGACTTGAAACCTTCTAACTCTTCAAAAATAGCACCATTTCTCGAATCTAGATTCTCTCCATTTAATAAATCAGTGTCTAAACAAACTGTGTAGCGCTAAAAAAAATGCAACATCCAGTGGTACTAGTAACTAATCCCACTATGCCTTCTCCCAATCAGGATCATAAATACTCGAAACAATCTCCTGAACCGGCAACCTATATTCCAAAATCTCCACCCCATTAACCAAATCATTCTCACTAACCCTCTTCTCAGCCTCTTGTTCATCCTTCGCAATCCCAGCCTTAACATGCCTCCTAACCAACCTCCTCCTCGCAACCTCAAAATCAACCTCAACAAACCACAACTCATCCATCAACCTAGCAGCAACTTCCCAATCCCCCTTCCCCAATGATAAATAATTCCCCTCGAAGAAAATTACCCGACAAGTTGGCGGAATCTCAATATCGTTCTCAACAGGATCTTTAACGGCATGATCAAAACTAGGTGCGTAAATACTGCCCGAATTGGACGTTACGGGTTCCCGCAATGATTGAACTAGTTGGAGGAATTTTTGTCCGTCGAAGGTGAAGGCTGCGCCGCGACGTGCGAAGGCGTGGGTTGGATCGGGCATTGCGGAGAGTTGTGCGCGGGTTAAATGGTAGCCGTCCATTGGGAGAGATGTTGCTATAGCAGGTGCAGAATTTGAGGATGGGGTTGTAGATTCCGAGGCGTAGATTTCGTTTATGCGGTTCGTCATCATGTTTGCTAGGGCTGTTTTGCCTGAGCCTGGTATACCGCTTACGGCTATCATTAGGCGGGCATCGTCTGGTATTGTGCAGAATTTTGCTAAGGAATGTGTTAGTTAAGTTTGTTCTGAGGCTTAACATTCTTATATGGGACGTAGGTGTTGGGGGAAGTGGTGTGATCTGTCTGTGTCCGGTATATTGCCGAGTGCTTGGTTGTGTTCACATACCCCATGTCTTTTTGACCAGGTGGTCCACCTGGGAATTCATGATTGTAGACGAGATTTTGAGAGTCAGGCCCACGGCCAAGTAGAAGTAGAATGTCTAAATTGAGGTCTGAGGGGCAGAGGTGTCGGGGAGATGACTGTCGCGTGGGGTTGAGAATTGGACCTCGGCGGATAATGCAGCTCGGAATTTGCGGGTTCGGTGAATGCGATTGACCAGATAGAGAGGAGTATAACTAGGTCAAATGATTATATAGAGTGAAAGAGAAGAGAAAAGGAAAGTCTTGAGGGTGGGCAAAAGAAGCGCGTGCGATAAGCCAAAATGGAGGGGAAGCAGCAAGCAACTTTCCGTTTTGGCGGGGAATTCGGGGACTGCAGTGCTCCGGGCTACGTCACTTAGTCCAATGGACTAACAGAGCAAGTTGACTTGACTACTGATGGCTGCCCTGACGATATTCAGATTTGCAGCATTACATTAGATCCACTGGATCTGGTCTTATTTTATACATAGATCCCCTAGATTAAAATTGGATTTAACATTTGCACTAAGAAGCAGGTCGATGCACTGTAATGACATCATGTGATTGGTCAGTGCCAGACTGGGCGCTTTTATTGGACAGAATTAAGCACCAGCAGACAAGTATGAATACATAAAAAGGGCAGTTTTGGGTATTCAAAATGCAGCTTATTTGCAGCTGGTGAGAAATAACTAAGAGTCGGCCCCACAGAAATAAATGCAGTTCGTAACACCGGGGAAGAAAAGAAGGAAGAAAGGGAGAAAGGAAGAAAGAATAAACACATATAACACCGTTCAAACGACACCTGCTGTAGAGGAACTCCTTGAGGCTCCCATGTTTCATCCAAACGCCACGCCAAGTTAGAAATAAACCGATGAAAAAAAGATGTAGGGAAGCGCATGATTGAAAGGACGAAACGTGAAAACGTGTAGGCTGAGGTGGACGGATTCGCAGGCTAAGTCATAACTCAAAAAACGGAAAGAGTCCAGATGAAACGTGAAAATGTTAATTAACGAGAACGGTCGTTGTCATGGGACTCGGCACTGGCACTGAGTCCCCGGCCCATGTTGCGTGATAGACCAGCTCCAGCCCACCAGTCATCTGGGATATCCTCCCGACGAGCAAGTCGATCTAAGATGGCCTGCATCTGTTGAAGATCCGACTCGCTCGAGGAATCAGAGAAGGAGAAAGAGAAGGTGGGAATTGGCGGGTGTCCACTGATGGTCGAGTGAAGACCCGGGGAGCGGCGCAGAGGCATTGGAAGACCCGAGGGAGTTAAAACTCGATGATAATTTACAGGCGTATCCTCATCATCTGAGGAGAATTCACAAGGATTGAATTGGTCAGGATACGGGTCGAGGGCGATGAAAGGGCGGACAGAGGCCAGGGAGGATGGTAGTGTTTGGGATGAAGCCGCAGACTGTCGAGATGTCCCTGTGCGCGAAGGGTCTGTCGCCGGGGCAGAATTCGAGGAGAAAGAGCTGTCTGTGGAAGGTAGGTTGGCATCTGGGGTGATGGTAGAGAGCAGAGTTTCCCATGCATCGTCGCGGTCGCCATCGGGGCTTAAGCTGCGTTGCCGATCACCAAGGCCATCAATGCCCGATTCTCGGTGTCGAGCTGGTCTGTTACCGGCACGGTGATCTCTTAGAAGGACGGATGGGATGTGAGAGCTGGGCTCATGGACCCGACCATCACTGCGAATAAGAGGAGGCAGGCGAACACCATCGCTGGGTGGATGCGACGAAACGGATGAGTGGTAGAGCGCGGGAGCGAAGTTTGGAGTTAAGAATGAGCTCGCATGGTTCCCAGAAGAACGACTTGCTGGATTTTCAAGTAGATCTGTCAGGGCTTGATCGGCAGGGCTGCGACTGTGTCGACCAGAGTTGTTCCGACGTGGTGGATTCGGACGCGCGGAACTTCGGTTCAAGGCCTCGCGTCGAGTCGTATCTAGATCTAATCCATCTTCGCTAACACCAAGATTCAAAACCGGAGATCGCACAGAAGATTGTCGGTGGCCAATTCCATAATCGCGATGAATTTCGTCGATGAGTTGCGACTGAAGGGTAGAAAGAACGCCAGCGCGGCGCGTGCGAGAGGAGCTGTGGCGTGATGCGCGACGGACCGAAGGTTGACGACGGATGGAGGATCGCGCAGCGGCAGAAGGATCTTTATCAATCGCAGTTTTAACGTTGTCGGCCTCGGAAGGCTCGCGCCACATCCTATATTATAATTAGTCGCCGCAACGATGAGGTGGCGCATGCGACACCTGGTAATGCGGAGAGAGAGAGAAGGCTCGACTCACGGAATACCCATTTTTCAAGAAAAAGATGAGAAAAGAGTGAAAGGAATGAGTGGAAAATACAAAAAGAGACTGTCTGAAAATGAAATTACAAATTTAACACGACCCCAGATGTGGTAGTGGGGATGGGGGGAAATCGGGGGGAGATGCGATGGAGCCGATCGGGAGAAACTGAAAACTTCCCAGTTGGCGGAGATTGTGGCCTGACTGCCTGAGTTTCCACCGCCTATCACAAACGGTGAATGGACCCTACGGCAGAATATGATTACACGTGACTTGCAGACATGTGACGATCTCCGCGGCGGAGCGGAAATCGAGCGGAGCCACTCGGTGGTTTCCCGCAATGACCTCTGGACATTTCTGGAGCTTGTCATCTGCTTGTTTCAACACTACCCAGACCATGAAAATTGGTCCCACCAGCATCATCACCACTCGGAGGAATGATTGAACTTGGTCTCAGTCGTGTATCACGACTCGTTCAGCAGAGTCCGCTGACATGGAAAGCAATTCACATTGCGGGGACCAATGGCAAGGGTTCGATCAGTGCTTATCTCTCTCATCTTCTTTCCTCGGAAGGAGTTAGATGTGGTCGCTTCACCTCACCACATCTGATTGACAGATGGGACTGCATTACCATTGGTGAACGGGTCGTCAAGGAATCACTTTTCCGTCAGATCGAAGATGAGGTTAAACAACGAGACCAGACTTTAGGCATTGGCGCATCCGAGTTCGAGCTCCTGACAGCGACAGCTTTTGAGATCTTCAACCGTGAACAAGTCGAGGTTGGCGTGGTCGAGGTAGGCATGGGAGGACGCCTAGATGCCACCAATGTCTTGAACAATGTATTGGTGTCGGTGATTGCAAAGATTGGTATGGACCATCAAGCATTTTTGGGTTCTACCATTGAAGAAATTGCTGGTGAAAAGGCTGGAATTCTGAAATCGGGAGTACCTTGCGTGGTAGATGCCACCAATGAAACAGCAGTACTTGACACAATCACCAAGCGAGCTCAAGATCTCAAGATCGATGCTACTTTCGTTTCACCAGATAAAGTGGAAGAGCAACTACCACCGTTGGCCCAATTGTTCCGTAAACTGGACCTCGAACCTCATCAAAAAGAAAATATGTGCTGTGCAGTCTCCGCACTGCGATCAGCTCTATCTCAGATTCGTCCTCAAACCGATGCTTTCTCTCTACTCCCTCGCCTGGCTGATGTCAAGTGGCCCGGACGGTTGGAGACGATTTCTCTCCAGTCTTTGATTTCTCGAGCAGAGCCCATTCTTCTAGACGGTGCTCATAACCCACAATCCGCCGAGGTTCTTGGGAAATACGTGGATCGCAAGTTGCGACCTGATTCTGGGAGCATCACCTGGGTTGTCGCTGCATCAAGCGGAAAGGATCTGGCTGGGGTTTTCCGATCCATCATCCGACCTGGAGACAATGTTGCTACGGCCGAGTTTGGACCTGTGGAAGGCATGCCTTGGGTGACCCCGACTAATGCCTCTGAACTTGCTGGAGCCATTCGATCTATCCCTGAGATTGGCCGAGTACAAGAGTTCGAAGGCGATCTGCTTCCTGCAATTCAGTGGGCTGGTGAAGTTGCCGCCGGTCGGCCCTTGGTGATTGCGGGCAGTCTATATCTTGTTTCCGATGTGCACCGCTTGCTTCGTGATGCGCAGAAATGATACCCCATCGTTATGGTCTTGATATTCAACTGAATTATTTAAGAATTGCTTGCAATTGATGTACTATAAATCCCAACTCCATGTAAATATTAGTACTACCAGCAGTCCAGGCAGGCTGTAATGTGGGGAAATACTTCCTCCCCGGAATACCAGAAACACTTTGAACAATCCCAGAATATTCTGAAACAACCCCTGAATATCCCTGAATGACCCTGAATACTCTAAATATGGCATAATGTGCCTAAAGTGGCTGATCTCGACTGATACCCAATGGGCGCATGTAGGGCTGATCAACGGGGCTTGCATCATGCGGCGAGCGGCCGGTGGAGAAGGAAAGTGGAAAGTTCAAAACAACAACTCAACTCAACTCTTCGACTTCGACTTCGACTCCTGCCGATTTGCTCCCCCACACCCCATTTTATACAGGCGGGACTTGCTACTAGCTCTCATCTGAAACCGATTTTCTCTTATTCCAGTCTCCCTGGTCCCTCTCGAATGCGCACTGGGTACCGGTAACAGGAGTGGAGTGTGGACACCAGGGCGCGAGAGCTGAAAGTCCCTGTGATGATCGCTTGGTGAGACCCTGTGCACCCCTCCGGCCGACAAACTTGGACCACCGTCGTCTCTGTGATGTTGCAATTCAATCGACTAACTAACCATTTGAATTATTTCTAGTCTCTAGAATCTCTCGAAACTGGCGGACATGAACACTGAGCTCGTTGCTCTCGGGTCCTGCCTTCTTCCCTAGCTCTCCCCCCATTCTCCCCCGATTGCCACCCCCACCACCCCCCGGCTCGACCTGAAACCACCAGGCCATCCTGACGATCGCTTCAAATACCTATTGGATCGGCATTTGGCCCCTTAGACTGAACTGCCTCTGCGATGGTCTCTCGCTCTGAGGTCAGTGAGGGGCAGCGCCCCCTCACCCCCTCCAGAACGCCCGGAACACCCATGAAACCGCGATTGGCACGAGTCCAGACGAGTCCGACGAAACGAGAGAAGCAAAAAGAGGATCAACCGGTGAAATCATCGGCCAAGGATGTTGCGGAGCTCAAGGACTATGTACGATGGCACTCCTCCCCAAACTCCTCCCAATCTCATTCCTACTTCCTTCGGAGTGGCCGCACATGGGATATATGCAACATGCTAACCCTCATTTTTTTGAGCTATAGCAATTGGGCGATTGCCTAGGTCGAGGTGCCTTCGGATCGGTCTATCGTGCATTGAACTGGAACACTGGTGAGACTGTTGCGGTCAAGCAGATTAAACTTGTGGATCTCCCAAAGAGTGAATTGCGCGTTATCATGGTATGGCCTCATACATTCCAATTGCCGAGCCTCGGGAATTTCTCTGATATAGTATATTGCAGCTCGAAATCGATCTGCTCAAAAACTTGGATGTATGACTTCCACCCCTGGTTTTCGCCTCAACACGGACTGACCCAAACATTAGCATCCAAATATTGTCAAGTACCATGGATTCGTCAAATCTGTAGAAACTTTAAACATCATCTTGGAGTAAGTATTTTTGGAAGAATTCCACACCTCATTGACTGGTTTACTGGGCATAGATCTAATTACTTATAACCACTCTCAGGTATTGCGAAAATGGATCACTCCACTCCATCGCTAAGAACTTTGGACGATTCCCAGAGAATCTGGTTGGTCTGTACATGTCACAAGTTCTCCATGGATTACTCTACCTCCACGAACAAGGTGTCATCCATCGTGATATCAAGGGCGCCAACATCCTAACCACCAAGGAGGGTCTTGTCAAACTAGCTGATTTTGGTGTGGCCAGTCGTACAACTGGTTTGAGTGAATCCAGCGTTGTTGGCACACCTTACTGGATGGCCCCAGAAGTCATTGAACTCTCCGGTGCAACAACGGCCTCAGATATCTGGAGCTTGGGATGTACGGTCATCGAATTGCTGGAAGGAAAACCACCATATCACAGTCTAGCTCCTATGCCGGCATTGTTTCGCATTGTCAATGACGATCACCCACCACTCCCTCAGGGTGCATCCCCAGTATGCAATCGCTCCTCTCATCTGGTCCTTTTATGCTCTATCTGGCATTGCTAACACCTAAACAGGCTGTCAAAGATTTCCTTATGCAGTGCTTCCAAAAAGATCCTAATTTGCGAGTATCCGCTAGAAAATTATTGAAGCACCCGTGGATTGTAAACGCTCGTCGCTCCGATTCTGTTATACCAAAGAAATCCACCGAATATGAGGAAGCGGTCCGAAGTGTGCAAGAGTGGAATGAAGCTTTGCGCTCTCCAGAAACAGGCACATCACGGAAAAGTAACAAATTCGACAATCCTTCATCGATACCCGTCCGCAATACACCCCTAATGGACACTTTACCTTCCCCAACTTCTATGAAAACGACAGACCGATTTAGATCTCCTGAGTCAGCCCAAGATGATAATTGGGATGACGACTTTGCAACAGCAATTTCTCCAAGTGCACTCCAACTACCCCACCTTCGTCCGCACGACAACTTCGGAGGCATGCTTTCGTCCGAAAGATTAAAGGCTTTCGCCTCACTTGATGGCACAATGTTGAGACCAGACGACAGCTTTGATGAGTTAGATGAGATGACTAGTTCATTTCAAACGGCGGACAACGATCCTTTACAAACGATCCGTCCCTTACCTGCCAAACCTACAGCCATCGAGCCGTCCAAACCCCACAGCCCAACTAGACGTCAGCCTAGCAAACCACCATCATCTGCTTTCCAAAAGGTTCCTATTCTTTCACAGAACCCAGTGCCACATATGAGGAGGGATAGGCCAGCGAATCTCTATAAGGAGAATTCGGTTGAGGATTATACCGACTTTATAATGGCTAATGAAGATGTGGATGGGAAGGTAGCAGCGTATAAAGTGAGTTGAACTTGGTGACAAGGGACGAAAGATTTGATACAGGTCGCTAACTACTTTCAGGAAACCGATGGTGATCCCGCATCGCCTGTGCGTGACAAATCGTTCTGGGACTTTGACGAAGACCGAGGTGGCCAACAGCCTCAGCTCCGAAAACAACTCTCAGTCAAGCGCGACCGATCTACAATTGAGATCCAGAAGTTTACCGAGAACGAAGAGGATGAGGATTTCTCAGACATTCTTGGTAATGACCAGGTCGCTCTAAACACTTCTGACAGCGACGATGGGTCTGATCCAAACAGCCTGAAATTAAATTCCAAGCTCTCTACTAACTCATGGCTGGGTGATCAAGATGATGAAGATGATCCTTTTGCTCAATTGGAAGAAGGTTTTGATGAGATGGACCTGGAAGCAAACATTCAACGTGACAAGAATGCTCGCCTTCGCAGCCAGGTTGAAGGACTTGTCGATTCCCTCAAGACATCTCAAGATGAGGATGTTCTTGCTGAAATCTCCGAACAACTTCTCGCCGATTTCTTTGACCTTCCTGATACCAAGAATATCATTATTGGCGCGCACGGAATGCTTCCAATACTTGAGATTCTCGATACCTGTCGTCGGCGAGATGTGATCTTCTATCTTTTGAGGATTGTGAACGCCATTATCTATAACGACTATGAAATCCAGGAGAATTTGTGCTTCGTTGGTGGAATTCCCATCATTAATGAATTTGCATCTAAGAAGTACCCTCGCGAAATTCGACTCGAGGCAGCCGCTTTTGTTCAACAAATGTACCAGACTTCGACGCTCACGTTGCAAATGTTTGTCAGCGCTGGTGGTTTGAATGTTTTAGTTGAATTCCTGGAGGATGACTATGAAGATGAGCGTGAACTGGTGCTGATTGGAGTGAATGGAATTTGGAGTGTCTTTGACCTACAGGTAAGTATTCCATATGCACATTGCAGCTTGTTTGGGCTTGACACTAATTATTTATTACCAGGGCTCGACCCCAAAGAACGATTTCTGTCGAATCTTGTCACGAAATTCCGTTCTCGACCCACTTTCCCTGGTCCTGAGTCGAGTCCTCGATGAAGAAGGAGACCTGGCAGATCTCGTCGAAGCTCGAATTGCAAGCATCTTCTTCATCTTTTCGCAAGCTGAAAATCATGTCAAGGAGATGGTTGCAGAGCGGACCGTTCTGCACAGTAAGAATACTTTTATAGAATCTCCCTTGCTTATCCTAGCTAACTGATCTTTTTTTATAGGAGTTCTGAAAGATCTAAAGCGGATGTCGCCCATCCATCAGGTCACCATGTTGAAATTCATCAAGAACTTGTCCATGCTTTCTACAACTCTTGATGCCCTTCAAAACTCCAACGCCATCGACGTCCTAACCGATCTCCTCCGATCTGCTATGAAACTCAGCCAACGCCACTTCCGCGAAGTCTCGAACCAAATCCTCAACACCATTTATAACATGTGTCGGTTGAACAAGTCTCGGCAGGAAGACGCCGCTCTGAACGGCATTGTCCCCTTGCTGCAGAGGATCGTCCACACCATGGGCCCTCTGAAGGAGTTCGCTCTTCCTATTCTTTGCGACATGGCACAATCCGGAAAGGTTGGCCGTCGCGAATTGTGGCGTAACAAGGGTCTTCCTTTCTACATTTCTCTGCTTGATGATCCCTACTGGCAGGTCACCGCTCTTGATGCTATCTTCACATGGCTCCAAGAGGAGACTGCCAAGGTTGAGGAAAGTCTATTGGATAATCGCCATGACAAAACCTCCTTTGCTGATTCCATTGTGGCTTGCCTGGCCGACGCTAAGGCCAATGCTTTTGAGAATCTCCTTGAGCCTTTGCAAAAGCTTCTCCGCCTGAGTCCTCCAGTTGCTTCAACTCTGGCACGACCCGATCTATTTACACGGCTGGGACAAAAGCTCCACCATAATAAGGCCGCTGTTAGGTTGAACATCTTGCGCATCATTTCAAGCATCTGTGACTCAAGCGAACAACAAGGCGAACTACTCGTCTCATACGGCTTACTAGATGCCATCCGCGAACTCGAGAACGACCCCGCCATCTTAGTCCGAGACATGGCAGGCAAACTCATCCAATCCAGCGAACGAAGCGAAGCCTTCGGCGTCCCCAAACGTCGACCAACAAGTCGAAGAAAAAGCACATCTACAACTCCACCCAATCCATTTTCCGCCTCAACCCCATCCACGCCATCTTCAACTCGCACCAGCCAATCACGAGCTTCATTTTATGACGGTCGTGAAACCCCTCGTCACCCACGTAATGCCTTAAGTGGCTCTTCACTCGCTCTTCGACCCGGAAGTCGGGATGGCAGTGGTTCATCATTGAATCCAGCTGTTAATGGCAGCGCTGCTAATCCGCGTTCCAGGCTCTCAAGAGGAATATCTAGTAATAATCGCCTTTCACAACTTGAAATGCTCCAGGATGAAGAGGGTAAAGCTCCAAGTTCTCTTAGTCGAAGGGCATCGATCATTCCTCGACGAAGGACAGATGACTCTCGCCGACTTTGAATGAACTGAACTGAAATTCTCCCTTCTCCGGGTGTCACTTTCATTGACTTCGAAGTTCGAACTTCTGTCAACACAAATTCTTCTTTTCTTTGTTAATCTCTCTTTTTTCCTCTCCTTTCCTCTTCCTACATTTCTTTCTCTGTTTTTTCTTTTTTTTTCTCTTTTCTTGACAAGACTAGGCGTTCCAAGGGTATGCTCTGGGTTACAGTACAGGGTTAGGGTTAGGAATCTGCTCTTTTCCAAAACGTGGATGTCTTTCTTTGTTTGTTCTTGGCTTGCTATTGTGGGCACTGGATGCTGCACATAGAGATTACATAAACTTCTGAACAAGACATATGTATTACTTTGATTCGGGGCGTTGAGATTACTACAGTACTAGTGTGGAATGAAAACATGTTCGTCCAATTGAATAAATTCTGCATTCCAATGAAGAGTTGGCAGTGGGTGGGAGGTGGGGGGAGATCCCTGCGATGGATTTTGTCAAAGCCAGATACTTGGCAGTGCTTGAATGAAAAATTCTAGATCTGGAAAATTCAAGCTAAGTTAACTTGAGTTGGTTTGCGCCCAGCTCTGAACCTTTGGGGATTGCAATCTGGTGATTACGGCAGTCTCCGCAGGTACTACGGAGACTTACCTGGGAGGTACTGATCAACATGCGCAGATGCCAGCTGTGCTGGGCAATATTTGTCACAGCATGAAATCTTCCGTTTCGAGCCATAGCAAAGGCCACAGCTATCCTTCTCATTGGGTTACGATTGTGAACTACAGAGGTACCGGTAACCCCCACCAATTTCTGGAAATCTCCTCAGCGGAATTCTTTGTACGCCTGACTTGGACTTCTTTCATTTCTTTGGGAACTGAGCCCGCTCCTACATCCCGGGCTCCGTGGCAATTCTTTGACTTGGCTTGACGAAATGAAGTTCTTTGTTTTACTAGACAGTCTTAAGAGATTTCAAAATCTCAGAATTTGGAAATCCTCGATGTTTCTATAGGAGATTCCCAAAGCTACGCATCCCGACGAACCGCTTCATTTCTATTATTAACTCTACTGTGTCCTCAGAATGGCCGAGAAACGGAAGGCTGGACCCTCAAATACACTGAGAAATTGGACTACAAGAAGGAGATTTGAGCTTCCTGTCGATGATGCTCTTTGGACATTCGATCCAAATGAGCCCTCTCCGAACGATCCAACAGAGAGAAAAGTCCTCAAGGTCGAGGATCTAGATCTTGATCAGTCTTACGTGGGTAAAATCAAGCCCCAGGCTCGGCCACGAAGGCCAAGGAAGTACCGGCCATGGCAAGGTAAAGGACGAAGAAATGGCGGGGTGCATGCAATCGATTTGCCTAAGAGATGGCATACCAGAGAAGATGATCTTGAGCCCGAGTCAGTGCCAGCCAATTCCTTCCAAATTTCTGATTAGATATCGTCAATGCGGTGGGGTCTTTCTTGTTCTGACATGTGAAAACTAATAGTGATATTGATGGTCAAATTGAACGAGCTTATGAGAGAATTGAAGAAAATATCAGACCGGAAATCTTTCGGCATAGATTGGGGGTATATGAAAGAGCCAAATACAACCGAGAGTAAGCCTATATTCCTATTGCCTAGTTTATAACATATTATGTTTCTAGTTACTGAGTGTAATTCCACAGATTGCTTTTCAAAGAAGAGCCGAATGCAGAAAGCTTTGAAACGGCTCGACGATTGCGGGTACTCAGAAAGATGAAGGTCCAGATGGCAGGCAAGGGAAAGGACACTTTTTGCCAAATTCCCAACATCGACGCTCTTATCAATGCTTATGAGACGAAAAGCTTGTCTTGGCATCCTGGTTTGGTTACTTACTGGTCAAGGGGCCAGAAGCTCTGTGAACCGCGACCATTTGACTGGGATGAGTTCGAGGCAATAAGCAAAGCTAATGCTGGGGCCAAGTCTTTCTGGACTGAGGGGGTAAGTCCTACGGATACCCTATCCATGCTGTCAGAGATCCAATTAGACGACTTTACTAACAAATTTCTGAAGTTGAATGGCCCTGACCCAGTCTCGATGCTTTACATTGAACCAATTCAACTGCTCCCACGTACCCATCCCTCATCAATGACAGAGGTATGACTAAAACTCACTTGAGATGAGCATGATAATACTGACCGCTGTAATTTTTCTAATCATATGCTTACCCCATCTTATAGATCTTCATTACTCTTCGTATTCCAACCTTGGATTGGTGGATTGAATTACCATTTGTCCATGACACGGGGGCTAGCACGATGACAATATACCAGGATGATCTCAATGGTATGTTGGGACCTCATCTTCAAGTTGGTAGTAAGCTATATGTACCGTTATTGGGCGAACAAGCCATGGCTGGCTTTGACGATCATGACAAAGTCACACATTACCCCTGTGTCGAACTCGAGGCTACAATTTGTAATCATCATGGGGAAAGACTGACGGCGTGGACTAGAGTTCCAGCCGTAATCACTGGTCGGGTTTATGATCTTAACGATAGTGCGCCAAGGGTGGATGGTCCAATTACCAGGTCACTGTTATACATGGCTAGTGCACCAGATGGGACTGGAAGAGATTACATCTGTCAAAAGCAGACTCCATTAGTCCGAGCGCTTCCGGCAATAGATCTTGAGAATAACCCGCCCACCGTCAACTCTCAATACGTTGAGTCTAACTCGTACCTACGTCCTGCTCCGCCTCAGCCTCCTCCAACTCCTCCAGCTCCAGCCCCAGATGATGGACCTAAGAAAATTCCCTTTAAGGTTGATATAAATGCACTTGGGCACAAAGGCTTTTATGATGTTCTGGCTCCGGAAAATCGCCCCAAAAATCTTCCCAAAAATCTTGGGAGAGGCGCCAACGGTGGAGGTGCTTGATTTCTTATGCCTTTCTATCGATTCAGTTCAGGATCTCTTCATTTGCCTTTTTGATTTAGTTGTTGAATACTACATACTGAAGTTCATTGTTTTCTTCAATCGCGATATGCAGTAGTCACTTGTAGAAGTAGAGTATTCATTACTAATGAAACTCTAGTAGAGATCCAATTTTCATTTTGGGTTTATATTTTCAGTCTCAAAGTTCTCTAAATTATAACCCAACTGATCCTTTCAACTACTTCAGTTATCTAGCTAAAGTACATTCCAATATAAAATGTAGAATGTAGTTGTTTATACTCTCCTCCGTATAGATCTCGGGATCACGTGCCCGTGCGGCCCGAGATCGGGCGAACGCCAACCGGTTGGCGGCGAAAAAAAACCGCCTCTCAAGACTCTTTCGTTTTCCCTTGGGACTCTACGGTCGAGTGATTCCCTGCGATGGAGTGAACGATACATTTTGAATTTCCTTTATAATATTTGCGCTCGATCTAATCTCGCCGAATCGGCTCCTCGTTCGGAATGAGCGCTGCATTTCGCGCGCCGCTGCGGGCCTTGGCCAATTCCGCCACGGCTATTCGACAAACATCAACAGTCTCGATCGCCGGACCTTCGCTCTCTTCAAGCGCAGTTCGTTCGCCTTCTGTTTTAGGATCTGAACAAAACAAGCTATGGAGTCAACAATCGACTGTATTCCAACCGGTGACGAAGTCGTTGAGTCGTCATTTTTCAACACGAACATCGCCTCTCAGGTCCGAACAGGAATCAGTCACTGGTGATCAACATGTTAAAGCAAAGGCTTCTCCGTCGCAGAAGAAGCCGATTGCGCTTTTGATTTTCTTGGGTTTGCTGGGTGTTGGTGCGGCGGTTTACTCCGAAGAGCTCAAGCATGCGTATGGCGCGGCGCGGAGAAGTGGTCGCGTGGTTGGTACACTGGCTGTTTGCATTAATGAGTAAGTCGATCTCAATTGAATAACATAAGTGGAGGCGTTTACTTCGAGTTTTCCGAAGCTTTCGCATGTTTGGGACGATTGGCTAACACGGAATTTACCCACTATAGCTATCGCGTGACTCTCAACAAAGAGACCGCAAGCCCCGAAGAACGAGACGAATTGATCCGAGCTTGCCACAAGCGTTGCGCAGAGCGTACCCTCCGAGTTTTGGAAAAGAATGGTTCGATCTTTATCAAATTGGGCCAGCACCTCAGTAGCATGGGCTACCTGCTCCCCATCGAATGGACTACAACTTTTATTCCGCTTCAAGACAAATGCCCTGTCTCATCGATTGAGTCTATTGAACAAATGTTCGTGACGGATACTGGTCAAACTATTGATGAGCTCTTCAGCTCTTTCGAGCCCGAGCCTACTGGTGCTGCTTCCCTAGCCCAGGTTCACATCGCTACACTGAAGGAAACCGGTCAAAAGGTTGCAGTCAAGGTCCAGCACCCTGCTCTGGCTGAGTGGGTGCCTCTGGATCTTGCATTGACCAGATTCACCTTTTCTATGCTGAAGAGGTTCTTCCCGGAATATGATTTGGAATGGCTTTCTCGTGAAATGGACCTCTCTCTGCCCGTTGAATTGGATTTCCGCATGGAGGCTCAAAACGCCACCATCGCCAGCGAGTATTTCAAGAAGCACTCCGATGTCCCATTGGTTATCCCTCAGGGTATGTTTCAAATATACCCCTCCATTTCTACTGTCTCAATCTCTCTCTTCCATACTAACAATTCATCTAGTTGAGTGGTCTCAAAAGCGTATCCTAGTCATGGAATTCATCTCCGGTCGACGCCCCGATGACTTGGAATTCCTCGACGCCAACAACATCGACCGTGACGAAGTCTCCGCCGCCTTCGCCCATATCTTCAACGAGATGATCTTCGGTGATGACGCCCCTCTACATTGTGATCCACATGGCGGCAATATCGCCATTCGCCTGAACCCCAACAGCCGCCACCCGAACTTCGAAATCATCCTCTACGACCACGGTCTGTACCGAAACATCGACCGCAATCTGCGTCGTAACTATGCCAAACTCTGGCTAGCAGTCATCGACGCTGATGTCCCTCGTATGCGCGAGTATGCGTACAAGGTTGCCGGTGTTACAGACGAACAGTTCCCTCTTTTCGCTAGCGCCATCACAGGTCGTGACTATAGTGTTTTGACGAAGAAAAATGTCGCATCTATACGAACAGCAGATGAGAAGAAGGAAATCTCCGGTGCGCTCGGCGAAGGCATGTTGCAACAATTAGTTGTTTTGCTCGGCCAAGTACCTCGTATTATCCTACTAATTCTCAAAACGAATGATCTCAGTATGCCCTCCCTTTCCCCCGCCTACAATACGAAAGAAATCCAGCTAACAATCCCCCAGCTCGCAGTCTAGATGAGAATTTACACACGCGCTCCGGTCCAATGCGCACTTTCCTCATTCTAGCCCGCTATGCAACTCGCACCGTTTTCGAAGAACAAATGGAAAATATCCGCGCGTCTGGCGGCGTTTTCTTGAACTTCTTCCGTTTCCTATCGGCCTGGGTCGGGTTTTTACGGGTTGAAGTAAAGCTTTCTGTTTACGAGACTGTTCTCTCGATGAAGAGTCGGTTTGGATTGCGAACCGGTTGATTTCAGCTCTAGTTCTCTAGTGCTGTATCACTGATGTCTATCTTTTCTTTGTTTTGTTTTGTTGTATATATCCCGGTTGGTTTTGGTTTGGCACGGATTGTCGGCCCCGTACATCTGTGCATCAGCGATGGCGTTCGTTTTCCCTCTTTTTCTTATCTCCGAGTCCGAGTCTTCCTCCGAAGTAACAGCAGGAGGGGGTGATTGTGGCTGTTGTTCTATTTCTCTATTGTCTCTTTTTCTACGGTCGCTGTCGGGTTGGTGAATTGTATAGATAGATTCGCGGATAGACCAAAGACATAACATAGACAGGTTAAAAATGCAAATCAGTCGAGTGATTAGTGATTACTTCTAGGTCTACGAATACTTCAATGCACAAAATTCTGATTTCATCGTTTCATTAGAAACTATCTCAGGCACCGCTTTTCAAAATAGAGAGTATCGATCGAGTATCCCAGATACCGAGGCGCCATGACAGAAAAAAAGGGAGTAAAAAAAAATAAGTGTGGAAAAAACAACATGCATGAAACAGAGTGAGAGAAAAAAAAAAAGAAATGTCTGTACAGCAAACAAATATGCAGTATTTGTTTGTAATCCTCCGCCGACCGAAGTGGGAGGGGCAGAGAAATGAATGCCATAGGCCAAAGGCAAAGCCAGGGCCAGAGCCAGCGAAACCACATCACCCGCAAGCCCACAAGCGGTCGGTAATACCGTTCCCAATATCAACTCTGCATTCCGGGATAAAACTCAGTCCTCGATCAAAAGACTGTTGTCAAGTCACAAAAGCGGCTCGCGGGAGTATCATTGCGTTAAAAAAACAAATGAAAATGACAAAGGAAAAAAAAAAGGAGATTTTTTCTTCGGGTCGGGGGTCCGACCCGAAGACACCGCTATGAGGAATCAATCAATTTAGATAGCGGCGGCCGGGCTGCCGGTGGCAGTGTGCTCGATCTCGACCTTAACGTCGGGAATGGCAGCGCCTGTCCCGGACAGATCGGTTGAGCGAACGTTGGGGTTCTTCTTGTGATAGTCGGAGATGGCGGACTTGATAGCGTCCTCGGCAAGCATGGAGCAGTGCACTATACGAGCGAAAGTTAGCACGAGTGATATTTTCAAATATCCCAGATATTCTTGATTAATTTCCGGGTTGTTTGTGTGAAAGACATACGCTTGACTGGGGGCAGGCAAAGTTCCTTAGCAACATCGGTGTTCTTGATCTTGCCGGCCTCCTCCAGGGTCATGCCGCGGACCAACTCGGTGAGGTAGCTGGATGAAGCAATAGCGCTACCACATCCGAAGGTCTTGAAGACGACATCATCGATCTTGCCACTATCCTTGTTCACACGGATCTGAAGCTTCATGACATCGCCACAGGCGGGGGCACCGACGAGGCCAGTACCAACGTCCTGGTCACCCTTCTTGAAAGAACCAACGTTACGAGGGTTGTTGTAGTGGTCAAGGACCTTCTCGTGGTATCCTCGGCGCTGGACAGGAGCAGCAACAGCTGGGGCGACACGTTGGGCAGGCTGGGCCTGGACGGACTGAAGGCCAGCGAGGGGAGCGAAGGCACGGGGCGCAATAGAGCCGACGCGAGGAGCGGCAGTGACGATACGCTTGAACATTATGTCGGTATTAGATTGATAGAATTAGGGATGGATGAATGTTGATGTTGTGTGGGGAGTGAGAGTTGAGTTGAAGAGAGATGGCGAAAAGTAAATCGATCTGATAGGGAAGAAAGAGGGCGATGAATTCATTGCTAAATAATCTGATGGCTTATCTCAGCGGCGCTAAACCCGATTGGGGCACTCAATCCCCCGGAAGCGCCGGCCATCGGAGCTGACTCATCACCCTAACCGGTTTTCTGTTCAACAATTCAGAGTACACCATGCACTACAGGCTAGACCCTCTCTCTTTTCATTCAATTTTATATTGATTCTCATCTCTAAGTATGAATCCCCTGATATCCAAATAGCCCCTCCCCATGATATCAGACTGGAGGGGTAATGTGGCAAGTCTCGGAGACCACTGACTTTCTCCGCGGTGGATGCAACCAACTTCTGGGTTTCCCGATGGAGCAGTCCGCGGGCCAATTGTGCATCGATGATATCAAATGGTGGAGTTGACCTGGATACTTTCCAGGAAGGGATATTCATAGACAACAGTTCGATGATTTAATGGGTTCAACCCTCCCTAGAAGGAAGGCAACGTCAGTATGGAGTACTATTGTACTTTTCCAAAGCTTTCCCATTCTTTCGACCCCGGAAACCCCTGCAGAGCTTTCGCACATGACAAACTTGGTCCGTGCAGAGTCCGTGCAGAAAAGAAAAAGAAAAAAGAAAAAGAATCGTTTTGTTGCTCCGAGGCTGTCGGACTTAACTAACTCGAACTCGGTCAATTCATCGGACGGTCGGGATATTCGGGGGATCATCTTCTCTTCTTCTTTTCTCTCCTATTGGTAGAACCTGTATTATAGTTAGGTACTCTGTACTTCATTCTGTATGCACGTTAATTAAGTCAATCCCAAAAAGGTCAAGTCTAGGTACTCCGTAGTTCACGATTAATCAAAGCAGATGACAAACACAACGTCAAGGCTTGGCATCCCTCATCCTTCCATTGCACGACACTGCATCTCTACCAAGTTGGCCATAGTCCAATTCAGCCCTGGGCTCGACCAACGGTCAATCCATTCACTTGTAGTAAAACTTACAAGTTCAACTCCACTGGTAGCATCTTGCTGGCAAGAGCCACCGCCAATGAGATTTGGTTGGGTTGATTGGTCTCCAAGCAACACTCCCATCCAGCCACCTACTCTCACAGCACAATACACCAATAGTCATCACTACTTCTGGTAGCACATCATCCGGGCTAGACCCTATCACATTACGATGGCATCAAAGAATACACCAAACCCCAAGACCCTCGGTCGCTCATCAGGGGTACGTGCATCATTCTATGCGTCGCATTCAAATTCTCAACAACCATGCATACATAGTTCCCAGCTAATCATATCACAGTCTCTTAATGCCCCCATTGCGGCATTCACTATGGCTGTCATATTATGCTCGTACTGTATTTCCTCGATACGCACTGCACGACGCGAGGCGCAGGGGCAATCTGTCGCGACGCCGGATTCACCGCCGCGACGGCAGGTCGGAAAGGATTCTTGGATTCAGCAGGCGCTGGATGAGAGTCAGACGGGGAAGGGAGGTAAGACATGAGCTAGCTCTATGAGAACTACTGGCAGTACCAGAAGAGCTTCGAGAGCTTGGGGGTCGGATTCGAGCCATGGGCTCACAAGTCTGATGATTTACATTGCATTGCATTCGGTGTATTATCTTAGCTATTAGCCTACTATGTTTTTTTATTGATCTTGTATATTTTAAATGGATGATCTTTTGTTCTGATTCATTTTTCAATTGAAGTAATAGATATTGGCTAGTAGACTAGATATGGCTATGCTATGCATACTGCGACCAGTAGTATCAACGGCAAAGCACCATCTTCATCTTCGTCATCGATCAGAATTTTCAGTGTATTGAATGATCATACACCGGGTGTTTAAGTGTAGAACAACCCGGGTCAATATTCATAGAAAGATCATCATATGAATCAAGAAGAGAAGGCCTATCTGAAGACGGGGGAGGTGAGGGGATGGGCAATGGGTAAGGAGCAACTGGGAATGGGGAATTGCGTCGAGTGAATGTGAAGGGGTCTACGTGTTGCGAATATTCATGCTATAGCTGCCATTCCATGAATGTCGAAGCTTTCTACCTTGGGCAAGAATTGCTGGCGTGGATAGAAAGCTGTGCAACGGACGATTGTCACATTTCATCAATAGAGACAATCGAAACACACCTGCCAATATCGACCTGAAGTCCGGAATTATACATCAAAGTCCACAGACATTCTGCGTCGAAGCAGCGTGGTGCAAAGTGGTGTAAAGCAGCTCGCAGAGTGGAAGAAGAAGAAGGCGAAAAGTCAAGCGAGAAAAATTATGAGCGTGTGTCACGTGACTTATTGTTTACTCCACTGCAAAATATTTACATTTGCATTTACATTTGCATATTTGTTTATGACGGGGTTGGACAAGAAATTGAGATTAAAACAGTGTGAAATGTAAGATATTTGCATTATTTAATGTTATCCATATTCCCCTTGACACTAATAATAGGATACTGTCGAGACACTAATGGCATACTGAGCTCCCTATCCTACTACTTAACGTCATTCTCTATCAGAGTGAAAAATAAAGTGCGACTAAGAGATGTGCATTCAGCCTTGGAGATCAAAGCGCCACTGCAAGAAGTAAAATCAAGAATCGGCAGTTTCATATGAATCATCCAGTGGCACAGTAAATACCTATTTAAATCCTAAGCCTTGCAAAGCCATCATCGCCCAACCCCATCACGTTAGCACGAGGCTGAAACCGCATATTGGTTCTAACCAATGACCAGCTTCCGAGACACAGCCATCGAATCCCTCAAGGAATAACGTTGATGCCTCTTGAAGCCGGCTAGCCGATTCATTGGGGCCAAAATTTGGCCCCGCTATAAGTTCCATTTGGCCCCAAACTTGAGGACGACGACAACCTTGAACTTTTCTTCACATTTTGATTCCTTCGATCGCGTCTTCAAAAGAAAGAGTACGCCTGAGATCTGCTACAAATTCTGTTTCAAAGACAAGGACAAGGACAAAAATGTCTTCTCCAACGCTAGACGCTGTCCTCATTCGGCTTCGCTCAACAGTCACAATCGGATTTCTAGCACTCTGGATCCTAGCCGCTGCACTATTCAGTGCCATCGATTTCCGCGAACCAGAATGGCATTTTGTCGATCCATTCCTATCAGTCAGTCTTCTGACATACCTTATATGTCGAATGCTAGTAGCATGTTCAACATCAAATTCACGAAATGATTCAATGGCCCACCGCCTAACAAATGCCCATCACCACTCCCGCCGTGGAGCATTCGCCATCCTAATCTTCGCATCAGCATGGATCTACGAACTATTCTTCAAAATCCTATGGATGTTCTTCTTAAATATTCTCAGTGGAGCGATCTACTCCGCACACGCCTTCCCAGAAGCTATGGCAGAAATACAAAAGAATGCAGAGGCTCAAGCACATTGGTATCATAACGCGAACCAAAATGGTACTGCTGCGATGAATGGAAATATGACGGAAATTGATAGAAATATTACGGCTCAATTTGAGCTTTTTAAGGAAGAGATGGGTTTTGATCCTATTCAGCTTTTTGGTTGGATGGAGCCAAATGTTTTGTTGGCTTTTGTTTCTTTGGCTTGGTTTACTTTTGCCACTCTTTCGTTGTATGTTGCTCGTCTTTGGTGGAATTCTCTTAAGAAGGCTTTTAGTCCGACGCCTGCGACTCCGACTTCAGAGAAGCTGCATGATGTTTAGTTGGCTATGGCTGAATCCGCACTGCTGTATTAATTTAGTTTTTTTTTTGTTACTGTTTGGGATTTCCCAATCTTTTAAGAATTATGAAATTTGAAAGAACCATTATATCATTCCACATCTATAAACATCAAGAGATTTTTTTTAAACTTCATCAAAGAAGATGATCTCCAGGTCTAACTAAATTATGACTTAATCAAAGTCGCAGTCTTCTTCGAGTGGAAATCCCGACTGCTGAATCCAGCCTTGAACGTAAACTGACCAGTTGGAATCCTCCAATCTTGAGCAGTAATGTCCCAGTAGCTAACATCTCTGCGCATCAAATCAAAAGAAACAGTCTTCTTCTCACCAGCAGACAACCAAACCTTATCAAATCCACGCAACTGGCTTGGCGGCGTTCCTGAAGGCGCTGAGCTGGGGTATCCAACATAAAGCTGCGGCACAGCATATCCATCAACGTCACCGGTATTAGAAACCTCCACCTCGAGTGTGTAGACTGTATCCCAAAGGGCTGGGTTACCACCTGGTTCAGTGGGTCGCTTCTCCGGAAGAGCTGTAAGGTTCTTCGGCGCAGAAGTCTTCACCTTGAGACCCTTCATACCGAAGGTCGTGTAGCTCAGACCGAACCCGAATTCGTATCGGACGGAGATATTGTGTGCGTCGAAGTAACGGTATCCAACCTCGAGTTCCTCATCGAACCAGCTCTGCCAGTCATATGTACCGTTTGTTTGGACGGCGGTTGTGACGGGGGCGTTGTAGTCGGTTTCGTTGTATGCGATAACATACGGGAGCTTAGCGGAGGGGTTCACGTCTCCGTAGAGGACGTCAGCGATAGCATTTCCTGATTCTTCACCGGCGTAGTGCTGGGCAAGAATGGCGGTTACGTTAGGGTGATCGGCGAATGGCATGACGTTTACACCACCGGAGTTTGTGACGACGATGGTGTTGTTGCAGTTGTTGGCGACGGCTTCAACGACGGCATTACCGTTCCAGTCTAGGTCTAGGGAAGTTCGGTCTTCACCCTCGGCAGAGTAGGACTTGAGGAAGACGAGGCAGACATCGGGTTGTTGAGGGATCCAGAGTGGTGAAGTCAATGCGGTGGTGGTGAGAAGGGTGTTGTTCAGGAATGATTGCACCAGGGAGCCATCCTTGCGAGCTCGGGCGTTGATCGCGTCAAGCGGAGTAGATAGGAAAGAGAATCTGCAGGATCCGGAGCTGGCAGAGCCTGCAAGATGACCGTATTCGAAATCGCCCATTAGATCGGGACCCTGGGTAAGAGGGCCAGCGTCGTTACCGGCGATCACGATATTGCGAGGCTTTCGGAGAGGCAGGGCGTTGCGCTCGTTCTTTAGGAGAACGGTGGAATGAGCACCGTGCTCGCGAATCATGGAACTGTGATTCGCACGAACGTCTCGGCTGCTCTCGCCAGTGAATTTCCAGTCATATAGCCAAGTATCAGGAGGCGAGTCGACATTCAGCGGGCCAACGGAGGCATCAACGCTGGGGTAGTTCTTCTCTTGACCGAGCCAGAAGTATGGAGTCATAATTCGAACAATCATATCATCCAGACGAGACATCTCGACAGTGCCATTTTGGACAGCGCGAGTAAGGTTCTTTCCTAAGTAAGATCCATCTGTCCAGAGTTCTCCGTAAAGAGTGAATCCACCAGGCATGGTCATATCCATTCCACTCTCAACAGACGAAACACCACTATGAGTAGCACCCCAATCCGACATGACATAACCCTGGAAACCGAGCTCTCCCTTCAGCAAGTGGTTGAGCAGATACGAGTTCTGGCAAGCGTGGGAGCCATTCACACGGTTGTACGAGCACATGGCACTAGCAACCTTAGCCCGAACAGCATTGGCAAATGGCCACATGTAAATCTCGTGCAGAGTGCGGTCATCAATGTTTGCTGAAACTGAGTCTTGGATGTAGGTAGTTTCATTCGCATCCGGGGCATAGGTAGGGTTACGCTGTGTCTCCTGCTCATTGGCAATGAAGTGCTTCGCGTTTGCCTGGACACCTGCATCTTGCATACCATTGATCGTCTCTTCCATACAGACACCGGTGAGGTAAGGGTCTGCGGCGAAACCTTCCCAGGTTCGACCATCGTAGGGACTGCGGCCCAAAGGTCCTCCGATAGGTCCCAGGATAACATGGGAGCCCTTGGCCTTGTGTTCCTTGGCCATGGCGTTTGCGCGGTCGTAGAGTAGTTGTCTATCCCAGCTGGCTGCGGCAGAGACACTGCTGATGAAGACACTGGAGTAATCGCCTTGCTGGACGCACTGAGGTCCATTTTGCAGACAGAGACCGGTGAAGTTGAGACGGGGAATGGGAAGGACGTTTCCGACGCAGGGACCGGGTTGGCCGGTTGCCATCCAAGACTTTTCTTCCAGGGTGAGCTTGTGCACGAATTTCTTAGCTTTGAGGAGGGCATGTTCCCAGCCTCCGTTTCCGGTTGTGTTTGCTATGAATTGTTAGAAAGAGGATGTATGGGATGGGATGTATTGGGTATAGAGGGCATGCAAGGCATTAGTTACTCACGCGATGGGAGGACAAGTGGGGAGTGTCCGTATGGACTCAGAATAGTAGTATTCCGTGGCTGGACATTGCTGAATGGCTCTCCAGGGTGATTAATTGGGGCGGCCTGGCAAGTATCTGCTGCCACAGAAGGGCCAGCAAAGAGAAGCCAAGCTCCTAGCAAAGCTTGTGCTGGTAACATAGCGAAGCTCGGAGTTAGGTCTCGAGATATTTCCGCAGATCAAGAACACAGCATCGGAAAAGGCATTTCAAGTGGAATATCCTCTTGCTTAAATATTCGAGCTTGAGTCATTATGTTCCGGGCATTTAATCCCACCCTGCACCACACAGGCACCCCGGATGGGCTCAAGCTCCACTCGTGGGGGTAACTGGGGAGTTGGGGACTCGCATCGAGGGGTATGGAAGTGGAGCCCATACCGTCATTTTGGCCGAAGTTGGCATTGCTTGACCACGGAAGATTGCCGACATCCTCAAAGACAGCCAGAGAATAACCGGATTGGTTCGGGATGCCGAGTGTTTCTCACGATTCTGAAGATGATCTCAAAGGCACCACCCAGTATACTGATCATCCGGATATGACGAAGGCATAGATTGAAATTCGCGAATTTATAAACATCCCCTTCCCCTTTTTTGTACAATTGGCCCTGGCCCGCAGAGTGAGTGGCATGATAAAAAGTGCCGCGGCGGATTCTTCTTCTCGGATCAACTTCGGCTGAATCCCCACACGGCCCTCTGCCCATCGTCATTTCTCATCCGGCACTCCGCTACTCCACGGGGTTCCCCCCAATCAATGCAACTCTGCAACGGCATTTCATTCGCACTTGTTCCCGGGACAAGTAAACCCATTGTTCAATTCTTTTACGAATAGTTTCTTGCCAAGGAAATGATCGGCGGTTTAATCGAACTTGGTCGCATTCGGTATTCTTTCCGCTGATGTCTAGTGCATAAATACAAACACCGACAGACTATGGAGTACGCTAGCTCTAAAATTTACTCAAATTGGATCTAGGGCTTCCTTGAGTGAGGGATATTTTGACTTGTAAGCAATTTGCTTGAAGCACTTTCGTCATAAAAGTACTATGGAGTTCTTGGCATTGTTACCAATCCTCTTGAGTCTTGAGTGAAATTGTATCCCACTCAACTCCGTACTCTCCCAAAGCGGTTTCGATCTGAGAATTTCTTTCTGTTCCCTTTCGAGGAGTCCAGGTCGACGGAGAGTTTCCTTGTAGCGTCCCGGTGAGCTAACCAACGGGGGTTTCGGGAATGCTCTTGTATAGCCTCGAAGGACGCAAGCTCCTTCGGGGTAGGGTCACGAAGCATGGTGCGGAGGCCCCATTGCTTGTGTGACTGCGGGGAGCCCTTTAGCAGTTCCGTCTTTCGTTGCTGTACTGCCCAGTCTTCCCCTGTCCGTGTCTTCTTTCCTGGTTCTCTGAGGATACGCTTCGTAAATTTGTCTGTGCAAAGAGCAATGACGTTGAAACCTTCGACAAAGAGAGGGAGACCAACAATAAAGTCTATATTTACTGTATGAAAAGGTATTGGTGGAGTGATGATTGGTTGCAGCTAGCTGTAGGGGCGATAATGTTTAGTGTTATTGCAAAGACATTCCCTGCAGTCTGTAATGTATCTCTTCAGGTCACGACTACTAGTCGTGTAGTCCCAAGTGACATTACAAGATAAACTAGTACAATGTAGTCAGTATAGAAGACAATAGGGTTCTTTGCAGATAGCAGCACCTAAGATTTCTCTTTATCAGGGTAAAAAATTAAATTTGATCTTAATATGATAGAATTGATTTTCTAATATAAAGAGACTTATAACTAAATAAAAGTATAGACTATTAGTAGTTATTACTCTTAAGAGAGAGAGTAAGAGTACCTGCTCAATAAGAATAAGAGAATATCTCTTACTATTCAATACTAATTTTGAATAGATAGTCTTTGCTTAGGATATAGTCAAAAAATCGACTCGATAGAGGAAAAAGTACAGTAATTTTTGAAATCTATTGTAAGTTTATTCCTGGAAAATAAATCCACTGTGTATAAGCTCTGATTGGATTAGTTATTCGATCCTCATTTCAGACCGCTTTCTAGAATAGATACTGTATTTTATAATACAATCGTCAGACCTCGACATGTGTATTTTACATGAAATCGCCGTACACACGCTACAGTACAGTACCTCCCCTGAGAGGCCCTACCAAGTCAGGTGATTTTAGGGTAAAGACTTTCGAAGCATCTTGCGCTTGGGTCGAAGGAACTATCGCCATTTGAGTGAGATCGCTAGCATGAACGCTACCTCTTCAGACACCTTGCCAGCAGGGCCGCAGGCAGTGGAGTTGCACCAAAGGCGTTTACAAATGTTGATTCGTCGGCCGAACGAGAACTGGACCGGAATCACCGACCGTGTAGCCCGGAAGAGGCTGCAGAATAGACTGAATCAACGTGCGCAACGTAAGTCGCTGATCCCCATGACCTGTGATAGATGTGAAGCACCTTATTTTATCTTCTAAATCGACTAATAGTGTGAATTCTAGGGGCCCGCAGACGCCAAGATATGGAGCAGGCCATCTTCCGGAGGTCTACAGTAGATAAAATGAATCAACGCCAACCGGTCTTGATCCTCCCACGCCCAGAAAAAACTCCTGAATGGGTCCAATTCCCCCGGCCGACCACTCTTCCCACGGCAATCGCAACGATGACAAGCTTCCACGCGTTAGCCTATGAAAGATACTACAACGGAAACCCCTGCCTAGACCATTTACTTACTCTTTCTAAACTCAATATTCTTCGTGCTATCCTTGACAATAGCAAGGTCCTAGGACTGAACAGTCGGGATATGGAAGATGATATCATCTCCCCCTTCAATATCCCGGTGTGTGACACCCCAAAATATCAGGGTCTTCCCGTGAGCCTCTTTCCCACTCCCATGCAGTGTGATATTCCTCACCATCCCTGGTTGGATTGTTTCCCATTCCCGCAAATGCGAGAAAATCTTATTGGGGCAAATGGCAGTTTCAATGATTGCGAGCTCTGTGGCGATATAATGGACCCTGGCATTGACGACGTCGGCATGCTAGTATGGGGAGACCCTTGGTTGCCGCAAAATTGGGAAATATCCGAGTCTTTTCTCCGGAAGTGGTTTTGGGTCGTTAAGGGATGCTCAGAACTTCTACGCTCAACGAATCACTGGCGAATGAAACGGGGTGAGAGGGCACTGGATTTCAAGACGCTCTCTCGGGGTTCGCCGGAGTCGCCGGATATTCTGTGCGTAGGTAAGAAGAGCATCTCTAGGATCAGTGAGTTGTGTTGAGCGATGCCTTGCCGAAAGTTCCGATCGCTCCCAAAGCAGAGGCACTCGATATCTACAATTTCAACTACCTAGGAAAGCCGGGATCCGCACGCAGAAAGCACCAGCATGCGCCTAAGACGACCTAAATGCGCAAAGGACAACGGACGAAGGTCATCGTGACCACTCAAAGGATTTATTCAACCTGCGTTACGGATCAAGTAATGGGGAGATGATTAGAGAGAGACAAGCTCACGTTCATCGCCTGACAAATATATCTGACTTTCCCTGAAGAAACTTCTGTCTTCCTGTATTGACCATGCCCCCGACCTCCGAGAAGAGTCTTCTCGCGGCTTAACAGCTTCACCTCCCGAGGACCTTCGCAAAGACCCCCTGAGTATGATTCCATATCTGGCTTGTTACCCCGTCTTCCCGATAGCGCTGCATCGCAGTGCTGGTCTTATACGTTGATCCGTCTGATGCCACGCGATAGAATCCACTGCCAAGATTTCCATTCGATCCTTCCGCCAGATCAAGATCATTATTTCCATGTCTTGGTGAAAACCGCGGGCAAGTGGCCGCATAAAGGTGTCTCTCTCCGCTTTCTCCCAATGGGATCTCCCACGGCTTAGCCAACAACAGCAAAGTATTGAGCCCCAGTTTAGCAAAGGTGCCAAAATCGCGTCCCAGGCGTGTCCGGACTACCCCCGGGAAGGAATGAACGAAAGCGGTTCGCGGGAATGAGGCGGCGAGGTGTTCCATCGAGAGAGAATTCATGGTGATCGCATGTTTCGCACAATTGCGTAATGAATAATGGGTCTTCAGAGAAAGATCATCAAGATTAATCGCGGCCTCGCTGCCTGCTTCCAGCACCGAGATAACGCGTGAGAGACGTGCACTCGAAGTACCTGTTTCCCCTCCTTCTGCATTCGCCTGAGTTAATTGTGGTAGGAGGTTGCTGACAAACCTCATCCGGGAATAGTAATGGAGGTTCAATTTTTTGTCCAGCCCTTCGTCCGTTTCTACCATGGGCTCTGTTAGTACCAGTAAGGAGGCTTCTCATTTTAATTTTATCGGTTCTCACCATCTCGCCCTGAAGAGGTCCCTACTCCTGGGCTAAGAAACAAGAGATTTACCAAATTTTCCTGGCGCTGAACCGCATGGCAAGCATTGTCCACCTCCCTTAGTAGCGAGACTTCAGTTGCGATAAACTTAATTGTGGCGCTCTGGTCCAATTGTTGAAGTTCTTCGATGATTCGCGATGCCCTTTGTTTGTCTCGCCCGATCAAGTAGACTCGTGAGGCTTTCGTATTGCGAATTAGTTCTCGGGCTGTGGTTTCTCCAATCCCGCTAGTTCCTCCGACTGTCGATATTCCCAAAGGATGACTATTAGTCTCAGAGCCTCGAAGCCTCGTCAAGGCTGCTCAAGGGAAGTTCTCGCTGCACACCGATTTGGGGAACTCACCAAATACAGCAACCAAGTTGGTACCGTAGAGACTTGTAATCTGGGAGTTGCTCTTTCGGATCTCGTCAATAAAGGCCATTGTGTCTTAGCAGGGCGTCTTAATCACACGGTGAAGGACTTTTATCAGGATCCTCGGAGGTCGCTAGCGGTGGATTTAACAACTTTCACGGGCATAAATTACTACTTCCGCCCTTTCACCTGGGCCTCTCTATGATTGGTTGACTGGTGGTCATCCACCTGCATGAGCCAGAAAAGTCAAGTCTCACATAAATGCCCCATAGTATCTAGTGCTTGGGTTGAGGTTTGAGCCACGATTCTTCACAGACTCATGTCGCCGAATCTATTTTACGAACGATTTTACTGCAAACATGAATCTTGAACAAGTAGAATGGATGTTATATTGTCCTTTTTACAGCGCCCTTATGGCTGCATAAGACATGCTCATCCCAGTCTCTTTCTATGCAGGGCAGGCCTATTATCTTGGTTCCGAATCGTCTCGTATAGACTTCGCCGCATCAGTTGGATGACGCTCTCTCCGCCAATCAGAAAATTTCGGTCCGGAAAAGATAGCTGCGAGGCAACACCAGGCCGCGGAAGTTTTTTTTGTTGACTGGATGATCCCCTGATGGCCAATCGGATTGCGGAATTCCTCTAATTGCCCAGGGCCCAAGGCCCATATTTCCATTGTAGTACCGAAATGTTGGCCAAGTCTGAAGTCGCGAACATGCATCCGATGACTCGGTTTCAACCATTCCCCGACAAGTGGGAAATAGCGATCCAAACATCCTTTGGATGCGTTACGTAGTCAAGTTGACATGGTATTTCTCGGAAAGACAACTATACCCTCCACTCATTCAAGTATAAATTGGCCCAGCTGTCACGCGAGTTTTATTCTTCAGCTTTTCTCTTCTTTCTGATTCACCTTAGGAAGAATCCAACTAAAAAATCGACAAGATGGCAACCTCTAACACTTTTGGAGCTCTAACTCCCGCGTCTGAGATCGCCGCAGCGTTTGCCTATTCGGTCAAAGGCAAGACCATCATCATTACAGGCGTTTCTCCTAACAGCCTGGGGCTTGCAACTGCCTCCGCCTTCGCATCCCAGTCCCCAGCAAGCCTCATCCTAACCGGACGGTCTGCCGAAAAAGTCGAGGCTTCAATCGACGACCTGAAATCAAAGTATCCGAATGTCAAGTGCCATGCTCTGATTATGGATCTTGCATCTCAATCCTCTGTACGAGCTGCTGCGGCCAAAATCAACGACGATGACTCGATTCCTACTGTTGATGTCATTGTCAACAATGCGGGTGTCATGGCCATTCCTGACCTGACTCTCTCTGAGGATGGTATTGAAATGACATTTGCAACAAAACAAACCACGTCGGCCATTTTCTTTTCACCAACCTCATCCTACCAAAACTTATGAAGGCCGCTCAAGCTTCTTCTACCCCGACTAGAATCGTCAATGTTTCATCGTTTGGACATCAATTTTCTCCGGTGCGATTCTCTGATGTTAATTTCAGTAAAGGTCCAGGTGATCTCCCTGAAGAGGAGTGTCCAGAGCTGCAAAAGACCGAGTTCTTCACTGGCAACAGTCACGCCGACGACACCTACTACGGATTCTTCTCTTATGCCCAACCCAAAACAGCAAATATCCTGTATTCGGTTTCCTTAAACCAAAAGCTGTGGGAAAAGTACGGCATTGCCTCATTCGCCGTGCATCCTGGAGCGGTGAACACCAATATCAACCGACATGCCACCCCCAGCGATATTGAGCAAGCCCTCGAGAGGGTCAAACAACTTGGCTTTGACTCTTCTCAGAAAACAATTGAGCAAGGAGCAAACACGTCTGTTTTCGCTGCGATCGCCACCAACTTGCCATCTGTGAATACCTCGGAGACCCAAGTCAAGGGGGTCTACCTCGCGGACTGCAAAATTGATGATAAAAATGTTGCAGCTTTTGCTACAAACAGTGCTTTTGCGGAAAGACTTTGGACTCTGAGCGAGGAGCTGGTGAAGCAGAAATTTGATTTTTAGATCACCAGGAGAAATGTACATGGACACCTGCATAGTGCCTACTGTTCTGGGGAACTGCTGACTGCATAGAGCGGTGGCTTATTAGAGGATTCATCCGTTTGTGATATTATAGTCCTACTCTGTTAAATAGCAACTCAAACACACCTTCTCTTTATACCACCTCTATATTCTCCTCTCCTTGATTCATACTACACACCACGCCTAAAGGGGAGAGTCGTTTGCGGTTGCTGCCTCTCGTTAACCTCGACACGTGTGCTTCTGAACTGCCATCAAGTCGTCCTCATTACACTAAATACTTCAAGGGTGGACAGAATATCGAGAAGTTGGCGAAGGATTTCTGTTCTTTCAGGCCAGATTTTACGAAAAAAAAATTCACAAATATGCGCTAAAATATAAAATAGGTAACAACTAAAAGGATCCTCTATTCTTAGCATTTGAAATCTATCAGCTCACGTTGTACCTGATTAGACATTGATATCGAAATGAAATCCTTTCCAAGGCAGATATCTTCCTCCTACAGAATGCTCTCGACACGTCCTGAAAGCTCGCCCTGGATCCACTTGAACAACTTTTCTTGAAGATCATGATCCTGAGCAAGTTTAGAGCCTGACTCTTCCTTGCCGATAGGCCCATAGTACTGCCCGTGTTTCGCTTCAGGGCTTACAGCCGCAAAAATCTGAGACAGGGCACCTTTCTCCACTGGTGTTCCGGCTAAATAAAGCGCAGCATAGAGAAATGGTTTGAGAAATGTGCCTGTTGAGGCATGGTGGAGGTTCGTCGATACCATACCAGGATGGACTGGAATGATCTTGACACCTGTCTCCCTTTCTGCCAAGGCTTTGGAGTAATGAAGATCGGCGAGTTTTGACATTGTATATCGTTCAGTAGTATGTCTTTTAGGGAGAGTCGTTCGGAGTTTATCGAAATCGTAAGCGTCACTGGGGGCCCTTGCGTGGGCGGCAGAAGTGAGCATAATCATACGGGTCTGACTATTCACTTTGGCTGTATTGCGCAGGATTGGCAATAGAAGCTGGGTGAACAAAGCTGGGCCTAGGACATTTGTTCCGAATTGGATCTCGTATCCGTCCTTGGTGAGACCTTCCGCTGTCATCATAATGCCAGCGTTGTTGATAAGGATGTCTAAGCGAGACTCCTGGCGAAGGAAGTTTGCTGCAGCTGTTTCAACACTTTCGAGAGATGCAATGTCGAGTTCCAAAAAACGGATATTGGTAAACTTCGGATATTTCTCAATGAGTTCTGCAATGGCTATTTCGGCCTTGATTTGGGATCGAGCAGCGAGATAGATGGTCTCTGGGTTATGGTGGCTGAGCTGGCGTATAGTTTCATAACCAAGACCCGCGTTGCCTCCGGTCACAATTATGACCTGACCGCTGAGATCAGGGATATCCCGACTCCTAAAGGTAGGCATAGTGGGTTCCAGTCTCGACTGCTCGCAAACAGAGAATAGGGGATTAAAGGCTGAATGTTAAAAGATGGAAATCTTGAGATGTAGGTCATACGCGGAGGCTTTCTTTTAAAGGAATTTACTTGACTTTTATCTATAAGCTTTGGCTCTGATTGGCTAAAATCGCGTCATCCATCGGCATACAATAGGAAATGTCATCACCCTATTTCTTGGTTAGAGGTATGTCCGTCGCCACCCAGAGTCTGCTGGTGATTGGCTGAAATCGCGTCATCCGCCTGCTAATCCGTCGCCGCCTAGCTTTTACGGACGTACTAGTCACCAATCGCAGTGAAGACCCGCGACTTGAAGTAGTTTTCGAATTCAACTTGAATTATTTGACGAGGTACACTTTTGACTTCAAACCTAAGAACAGTATTACCTAGGTAGGTAATACTGTTTCTTCTATTCGAACCCACCCGGAGTGGGTTCGACTAGAATTCTATCCGAGTAAAGGGAGGAAACTGATGTCCAACCTCCCGGTCAGCTCCGTTGGTTAGAAGGAGGACTTGTAGATAAGACGATTTTATGGTGGTTGTCGAGTACCGTAGCCTTGATACTTTATGGTTGGTGGCGCCTTTAGTTTCTCTAAAGATTCTGTATGTTTCAATGAGGCCTTACAGTATTATTACAATGGCTCATCTACCATGTAAGACGGTTACTCCCGCTGTTTTGACAGACTTATAGGGCGGTAAGCCCAAGTGGGTTTGCGTATTTGGGGATTATTTTCCGGGAATGAAGTCGCAAGAGTGTGGAGGTATAACTGATTTCGAAAACTACTGTAAGAGAAAGAGTAAGAGAGAAAGTATCAGGACACGATGGGAAGTGGTAGTTGTGTTTGTATTGAAGGACGATCTAGTGAGAGACGGAGATATGTGTGTACTGTCACCTGACTAAACATGGAGGTAGTGCTACCTTCAATAGAAAGTAGGAGAGTAGAAAGAAAGAAAGAAAGAAAGAAAGAAAGAAAGAAAGAGATAATATATACTATAGTAGTACTAGGTAGCCTATAAAAGTAGTATATAAATACTATTTTTATATAGAGATACTAACTATTCCATCTATCGATCTGTGCCTCCTTCGGGATCGTGTCTCCGCCCCGCCGCTGTCACTGTATAGTATGTGCCCATATCGCAGGTTCTCTCGACTGCTCGTCTGGAAGGTCGTCATACGTCTGGATCGACTGGCCGCGGTTGTGACTTTGTTTTTGCAGCTCCGGCGAGACGTTGCATTGGCGCGGCCCTCGGGAGTTCCATATCTTCGTGTCCAGGTCTCGGATGTGCGCGCGAAAGACTCTAGTCAGACCCTGTTCGATCAAGTAGTCAATTTTGACGAAGCAAAGGCGTAGACGGCGACGGAGATGATGGAACGGCGAAGAAAATGATGACGAACAAAGCAGACGAAACAAAACAATGACCCCTCAGTAAACGAACAAAAGGAGAGACGGACGACAAATAAAATTCGATGAATATCAGTGAGTAGGCAATGAAAAGATGCGGACAGCAAGGAAGATGAGGGGCGAGGAGAGAAGAAAGAGTTGTAGGTAGTATAACTCAGCATAGAATAGAGCAAGTAAATATAGTGTTCTTCCTGCTTAGTGGTATTTTGCTAGTATTCTCTTACTAAGTATATTGATATATTGCTATCTAGTCAAATCAGAGTCTTAGACTTAATTTCTGAGTAGCCCTATGGGCAAGGTGAGTGTTGTCCCTAAATTTAGGTAAGCTCAATACACCTACAAGTGTCTAGCTATCGCTTCAGAAGTGAAGCCTTCCTAGCTTTAACAAAAGCTTGGAAGCTTAAAGCTTCCCTTCTTCTATCTTACAAGAATTCCAAATTGACAGCTAATTCAGAGAAGAGAGTACTTGATCATCAAGTATAGTTTTATCAAAAAAAAAAAAAAAACAGTCACAACAACGAAACAGACATAGATATGTATTTACAAAAACAGGACATGCAACAGCCATGCTAAACAAAAGCTGATAAATGAAGTCCAAGAAGAAATGATAGTCAAGGTAAGTAAAAAAAGAAAAGCGAACGCTTCGAAGTCACAAGAGGTCTTTAATGCTTTCCCCACAGAAGCTAGCTAGCTCTTCTATATAATACCTTATAACAACATATTATTAAGGCACTATAGCATAGAAGATTAAAGGCCAGGGCCAGGGTAAGCTGAGACGTGCATATGCGCCGAGAAAAATCCCCTGACATGTGATTGAGATATTGTAGCTGCGGATCAGCATCACATGCCAAGAGCCGCCGTAAAGAACATTGCCATCTATTTCCGAGAGTCCAAGCCCGGTGGATATTTTGGAAATGCGAAGCCTGCTCGCTAAAAGAGCCGCCAGTTCTATACAAGTTGAGATGAAATGATGAGGTTGTAGGGAGGAGAGGAGGAGTAGAGAGAGAGGGGGGGGAGATTAGATGGTTGGTAGAGGTAGAGGAGGATTTTAAGGAGAGGAAGCTTTCTAATTCGTGTAGGCAGGGCATATTCATATCATGCCGCTCTGTTCCTCGGCCATGCGCAGCTTCATTTCGCCTTCATGTTGATAAGTATGGATCAACTTGCGCAGATACTCGTAGGTGAGCATAGTCGTCATGGCGGCCGGGACGGCCCGGAACAAGTTGGTACCAATCCCGGAGTAGAACGTGCGCCAGCCTTCTTCGCGGAAGATCGTCTGGCATGTGCGAACGATTCCGCTATAGCGAGGGCGATTGGGCATTCCGTCCGATGACGAGACACTTGGTGGGCGACCGCGATCATGTGGGTGGTGCAGACCTCCACGGAAGGAGATTTCTTCAGGTGATGGCGCAGGTATCGTGCGTTGCTGCGTTTGCAGACGAGTTCGTAGTACCTCATGAGGATATGTGACTGTGCTGGCACAGATTTTACTCAAGAATGTGGCGACAGAAATGCCAATCCAGTGAGAGTTTCCGCTGTCTGGATGCTCTCCAATTCCGTATCCGGTGAGTGCCATTTTCAGGTACTCGTAAAGGGGAAATTGAATGGCGACATGAGTCAGACCCAGGAGGGCGGGTGTTAGGCCGGAGTAAAATGAGCGAATGCCTTCTATTTTATACATTTTGCGAGCGGCGTCCCATGTACCTGAGTATTGCCATGGAGCTCGCACACCCTCGCTGTTTTGCTTGAGGCTCTGCGACATCAGCCTGGTCTTAATAACCCAGATTGGGTTCGTCACAATAGTAGAGGTTGCACCTGCGGTAATGGATGCATATCCACGAGAAAGCCACCAGCTATCTGTAGTCGAGTCAGTATACCTGGATGGTTATGTGAATCGGGGCCACTGTATAGACCAACCTGTTTGCTCATAAAAGTATTCACGGGATCGGTCGTATATGGCCAAGTAGACAGCCCAGGTAGGCAGATAACCCAACAGCATCGGGCCAAGTCCTTGGTATAGACCGCGTATCCCGTCCTCTCTGAAGATCGTCTTTCCGGTACCCAGCATACCCCTGTACAATGTCTTGGTCTCCATTGATTGTCCTCCCCGTCGGGCAAAGCCACCTTGGGCTTGCAGCTTCGTCTTGATAACATCAAGCGGACAAGTCACGATTCCCGAAGCCACGCCTGCGCTCGCTCCGCAAAAGGGTGCAATATAAAAGTTGGGTATCTTGGTCGAAAAAATCTCTAGGCGGGTGGTAAAATCGGAGCTATTTGTCGGCGATGTGACGGGCGCGTTGGAGGCGGACGAGGCGGCATTTTGTGTATTGGATTTCTGGATCTGACCGAACGAGCCGCTGGCAGCTTCGTTGCTGCCACTGCCATCGGAGCGCATTGTTGTGGAGTGGGCAGGCGCTCACGCTTGTCCGTCTTGATCACCGAGGGTTCCCGGACCCAAGCATATCGTTACTCCGGAACCGAAAGGCTGTGATTTCGTTGGTGATCAGAGTGCGAAGGAAAGCTGGAAACTGCTAAATATTGTGGTAGATATGTTGTCCGGAGGTGCGAGGAGGAAACGGTGTGGGGGGCTCGAGCGAGGAGGGTCTTCTCCGACGGGTACCGAACGAAAATGGCTGATGCGATGTCTTGCGGCACGGACGGGGGAGTGGGGGGAAGAGACCTGACAAAGCAAGCTCCCCGCGCAGCGAGTAGTCGGAGAAAAGCACAAAGTACTGAAGCAACTCAGCAGATGAAAGTCCCCATGGCCCAAAAGAAGAAGAAAGAAGGAGGGAAAGCGAAGAGGAAGACGAGCGGAGGAAAGTTGAAGGAACGAGGAGCGAATCCAAATTGGGGAGAAGCAGGTGGTGCGAGGTGGAGTCATCCAGTCGCTCTTTCCTCCAGGCCTCGGATTGTCACGTGAGTATATTAAATGCCTCAGGTGTCAGTATTCCCCGAAACGGACTAGTGCAGCAAGCTCCGTTTTGCACAACCCTCGCAACGTCGGGTCATCTCGTGTCCCAGTTGATCCGCCTCTTCTTGCGTCTCTCCTTCTCCTGCCTCGATACCCTCCGCAATCATGTCTGCCCCTTCGATCACCAACTACATTGTCAAGCGCCCATGGCTCAAGCGCTGGATGACCCCCCTGGCCAACTGGTACACCGATGCCGCCGGCTACAGGAAACTCGGACTGAAGTCAGTAATTATCGTGCCCCCCCGTCAATTCCGTTCCACCATGAGAATTCGGACGGCGATCGGGTCTTGTCACACTTGCGACTAGAGAAAAGGCTTTTATTTCTGACAATGCCCAACGTCGTCGCATTCGCACCCGCATTGACCCGATTCAGTCGTTCCGAATTTAATATGGGTGAACATCTCCCCTGGCACCACCAGATACTAACCGCGCGCTATATAGGTTCGACGACCTGATCCCCGAGGAGAGCGAGAACGTCCAGAAGGCCATCAAGCGTCTTCCTGCTAAGGAGGCCTACGACCGTGTCTTCCGTATCCGCCGTGCTTTCCAGGTTCGCCCGAACCCCCTTCCCCAATCTTCTCCGTCAGCCATCGTCATCGGAACAATTGTCTAACGATTTACTCTCAATTGCAGTGCTCCATCTCCCACACTCTCCTCCCTGCCAACGAGCAGATCAAGCCCGAGGAGGTGAGTTTATCGCGATCTCAATTTCACCCAGATTTCACTCTCCCCGCATCCATCCCCATATTGGCCAATCCTGTTGCGAGGATTTGTCACATATGACCCCGACCCTCATACCACCTTTGGTCAACACAATACTAATCTACCTTGTCAATTAGGACGTTGAGTACCTCAGCCCTATCATCCGTGAGGTCGAGAAGGAGGCCAAGGAGCGCAAGGAGCTCGAGAACCTCGTCGTCCGCAAGTAAATTGGCCCGAGTGGATATTTTCTTCCTGTTGCGATTGATATGAAAAGCCGATAAGATGCGAGCGCGATGAGGGTGTTGCATGAAATAGATGGATTCTTTTTGGCGAGGATATGGACTAGATGTCTTAATCCACTTGTGTACTGATACTGTACAAATCGATTTTCTTGTTCTTCAACTACATCTTCCACTAGGCCGTAGGCCTCGATGCTCACTTCCCAGCTATCATCCAGCTACCAGTCATTCGATTGGGACTACCAAGGTATGCTGGCCTTAGTCTCACGCCGGTCGCTTTTGGTAATCTCTCCGCACCGAACACAACTACAAAGAGTGCTGGTTGGATCTATGGCTGCACAACTCCGCGGCGTAATCCTCAAAGCAGGACTCATCTAATTCGTCCCATTCAATGGCATAGTACTCAAGGGCATATCGTTCACTCTTATTTTCCTGTCACCATCCTAGCACAGGATTCCAATCGACCAAACCACCTGGCTCGTATAAATTATACTATATCGGTCCTCTATCCAGTAAGAACAGCAACATCAACATTTTCAATCCGCCACATATACCACATAAATAGACTCCTATAGATAATTAGCAACAAATCACCCATGCCCAAGGTCAAAGTCAGAGCTATCCTACCTATACGGCGCAAACTTTGCAGCCAGTTCTAGCATATCCTTCTCAGACATATACTTAAACTTACCACCACCTTTTCCTTTCAATTTACTAACATCCCTCCCAACAAACGCAGCACATCCACGTCTAACATTGAATGTATTAGCCAACAAACACCAAAAATGGGAAGTAACTATAGTTAGTTAAAAGATTTTGGAAAACTCACTGAACCCCCAAATCCCCCGTCGAAAAAACATCAATCCTCTTCAACGCAAAACAAGCAAACATCTCAACAGACCACCTCCCCAATCCCCTAACAGCTGTAAGTCTCTCAACAAGCTCTTCATCGCTCGCCGTCGCCAGAATCCTCGCACTCAACTCCCCATTCGCAAACTTCTCCGCCAATCCCTGGATATACTCCGCCTTCCTCTGACTCAACCCCGCAGTTCTAAGCGTCGCAATATCACATCTCGCAACAATATCCGGTGTCGGGAATCTCGAATGCGCAACGCCTTCTTCGGTTGCAGGTCCTGGACCGGGTAGATTGAATAATGCGACGAATTTGTTTCGGATGGATTTGGCTGCGGCGCCGGAGACTTGTTGGCCGATTATACTACTTGTTAAACTGTTGAAGGGATCTATTTGTTCGGCTAGACCTGCTGGAGAGAAGAGTGGGCAGGGGTGTGCTTGGATGACGGGTTCGAGACGTGGATCTGTTGCGATGAGGTGGGTTAGACCTTTTTCGAGGAGGGTTCCTGTTGTTGCGGAGGGGCGTGGGAGGCCGGTTTTTGAGGGTGAGGATTCGGAGAGGGTTGTTGGGTATGCGTTTATTGAGGAGCCGTGGGGGGTTAGGAGGGTTGCGTTTGTGCGATGAGGATCGACTGGGCGATCTAGTGGTGGTGGTGTTGAGGGTCTGTTGTTAGTTGTGGTTTCTGGGTCCCAGTATGAGGAGGCTGTTGGTGTTGCTGATAGTGCTGGTGCTGGTGTTGGGTCTTCGGTGGGTGTTTTGATTGTTGCTTTCTTTGCTGGTTTGCGAGGCTTTGTGATGCTATTGCGTTGCACTTTGGTCACTTTGGGTGCTGAGCTCATGGGAGCTGTCAGGGTTGGGATGGCGCCCAGTCGGGCGGATCGTCTGAGGGACATGTTTGCGTAGTTTACAGCAGTGGGAGGTGTATGCTCTATAATAGAGAGACTTGTGAGTAGTAGACTTGGAGATCAGCTGCAGTTGACTCGAGAAGTTCCTCGAGAGCCTCGAGTTGAAGTTTAGGAGCCCCGGATTCCGGCTGACGCATGCCAAGCTTATCACGAACCCCAGTCCTGGTACTCTCGCACGGTTCAAATCCTAGTAGGGGCTACTTGTTAGCAGAGTAGGTGAATTGTAGATCAGATACATTGTATTACAATGATGTATGAACAAGAAATTCTAGAAACATAGTATACCTTAAGAAGAAAAGAGTCTCTGCTTATTCCCGTTTGCTGGCTCGGGGGTTTCGGAGGACCCCCTCGAAGTTCTCCACGAACACGGACGAAAAATATATATTGAGGTACCATGCCACGGCTCAATAGGACTTTCATTTTTGAATTTCGACCAACTTTGCTAATACTAGTAGTATTCAATGGCTTCGAAATTATGAAAGAATGACAGAGAGTACCATTTATGATAGATATTTCAAAATTTTAAGGTTAAATTTCCAGATATCTCGGAGCTCCAGCCCCCAGACCAACCCAACAAGGTTGTTGCATCAACAAGAACCAGGGCCCCCAGAGAATATTCAAGTGTATTAAATTTAGTATGTTCATGGACTATAGTATACTGTTCACATTATGTTGGATACTTACTCATTACAATAGGTTGGTCTGGCATCAGAATCCTAGAAAAATAATTAATTCAATTGATCTAGATTATTTTTCCTAGAGGCATACCTGACCTCGCATCCTCTTGGGAAACCTGATCGCTGCCATGTTCTTTGCGACAGAATTGACCAATAATAATCGCACGAATCCATGCGCGCCAAGTCAATTCATTCCCACAGGCACGATTTAGCACACTCAATAGGAAGCATTACCAACCAAACATTTACGATATCGCAGACTCAGACCAATTGACGGTTCGTCTGTATCAACAGTCCATGGATAAACAATACAGTTGTATGAAGTAAAGGCATACGATTGGATCGAATCTACTCCGCTAGACAACAGTCCCAAGGTTCAACGTCCTCAACGGCCGAGATTCAAGAAGATCCACGGATCGCCGAACATGGCGTTCTCAATTCTAACAGGCACAATGGGCATCTTCCAAGGTTAGCCCTAACCTGGTCTTGTCAGTGCCTGTATTCTGTATTTTGTACAGAGTACTCCGTACAGAGTAACAGAATCCTCCGTATGCGATGCGATAACAAGTCATACCATTTAGCGCGAAAATCGATAGGCCAGAAAGTACTCCGTCTGGCCCCCGACGCGGGAGGCTTGCGTCAGCCCGTCTAGACCCCCGACTAGTCTCTCTCCAGGTTGATTGGATTGACTAGACCAGACAAGACCAGGCCAACAAAAGCAAAAAATAGACACATATGATACTGGCACAGTGCACATTTATATTGTCCACCGGTGGGGTTCAACAATTGATCGACCACGTCGTGCAATTTGGTCCGACCAGTTAAACCAGCCACTCCCGTCACTGTCGTGTCAAAATCAAATTCTACAGGCCCGACGGAACAAAAATAGTTACAGTTACCACGGAATAGCTGTGTTCCAAACAAACAATGCCAAAGTGTTTACTCCGTACGGAGTAATAATTTGGAGGGTGGCTGGTCTCACCAACTCGAGCACAAAAAGCTTCGCATTGAACTTCTAACCCGAAACGGCTTTATCGCGCATCCATATTGACTCCGGGGAATCCAAATGACAGTTATGACTCTTAGATACCTAACTACAGTACTCCGTACCAAAATGAGTAGTAACTCTGTATTGCAGACACTCCTTCAATTCAGGTCTTGTGGTCTGGGGAATGTTACCAGCCTCGTTCCCCTATTTACTGTACGTTCGCGAAAGAAGATATTTCACCCCTTGATCAAGGTCCGTTGGTAATTCGCCCCATACCCACGTTCCCACGCATTCCAGAAAAGCCGAGAAGAGAAATATCGCTCGGCGGATCGATGCTCGGGAATGTGAAGTGAATTCATGGGGTAAAACAAGATAGCTTGGTCGCTATTATTATTCTTAGACATTGACTCGGACTCGGACTCGGACGTATCTATACAGTAGCTGTATAGCCGGTACGGAGTATGTTTGTACTTTGGTCAGTGTTGCTGTACCTGTGTACTTACGCTTTCCCAAGTTTTGGGTCGAGATATGCCAATTCAGTCAATCAATGGGGAGTACTCTTTGGCACTCCATTATGAATGCCATGCCAACGCTTTGTGCAGAATATGCAGAAAGACTCTGCGCATGTTAATACTTAATGCTCCATAGTGGAAAAATATTTCGCACCACAGCCACACCCCGGAAAATACACCCTGGAGAAATTATAGGCACGGAGGGTAAAAACCAAGGATAAAGTACCGTACTTCAGTAACTATTAGGAATATGTCGGGGCGAAATTCTTGCCCGAGGATGCCGAAAACAAGGTCGAGCGCGGGTAACTTCATACTCCGTCCGGAGTAGTGTAGTAGTAACCTGGTTATTCCGTAGTGCAGCAAGGAAATTTTCATTTGCCTCTGTATATCTAAGCGATGGGATGGGATGGGATGGGTCGGTGGAGCCAAGTGGAGTGGAGTGGGTGGCCCCCGAGGCCCGAGCAAGTTTGGCCTTCGATCTGAAACAGTTGTAATACCGTTGACAAACAGTAAAATTGAAACTGGAATTGAAATTGAAATGGCGCGATGTGACCGTAGGTGGGCTGTGCTGATAGCAGTAGTGTACACACACTGAGTACTGGTAGCCAGTGCTTGTGAATACAGTGTATATGAACAAGCAAGGTGATTCTTGAAGACATGTACGGAGTAGAGTCGATCATCAAGCCGACCGGGAAACCTTCCAATCTCAATGGAGGAACACGCCTCTGGATACGGAGTATGCCATGGCGATCCGCAAGCTCTCGTCGATCGGCCGCTCCTTTCCAAGTGACAGGCCAAGTGCGGATCAATTGAATTCGAGCTGAGCATTCGGTACGCATAGCTAGGTATTCTGGACTCAAATTCCTACTCTTAAGCTCTGTACTAGAATATTCTACAATTTACATTTCAGAATATTGTAGTATTAACCCCGTACTCCCCAGTCACTATTGAAATCTGTACCTGGCAGATCCTTATGCTACTAGTACCCCTGTCCAGGCCAGCTAGAAAAACAGGGCCAGGGCCAGGGGCAGCGATCGCATTTTGCCACTGCGAGCTATTTTTTTTTGTGACGGATTATTAGGATTATTACTCCGTACTCCGTAATGGAAGCTAGCTCCGTACTTCTGTGCGTAGTATGGAGTATGTATGCAGTAAATTTCGGAGTTTTCATGTGTTGCTCAGGGGATGTGAGTTAGGGTTTCTCGAAGTGCAGGTATAAGTGGAAGCGAGACTGCGTGAAGCGACCGTGTAGATATCACAGGTAGGTACGGAGTATAGTATTCGCAGCTGATTCTCGGCTCTCGATTCTCGATCTTACGGAGTAAGTATGATTGCAGCGAAGGATTGACATTAATTCCAGGGCAGCAATAGCTGCGTGCCAATCAGGGACGCGCATGCCGGTGGGCGTGGACGATAGCGGCGAGGGGGCGGCGGGTCCACGAAAGGCTTGAATTCCTGCAAATTTAGATCGGCCCGCGCAAGGCCGCTGCTTTGGGTGCAGGGGTAAAGAGCATGAGCAATGAGCAATGAGTAGGGAGTAAGTACAGTTAGTTCTACTATGTTGTCACTAGTTAATTATGTTTAGCTATGCACTTGCAGAAATGGAGTACGGAGTGTTTGGTATACATAGTGCTGATCGACTGAAGAAAAGTTTATGAAAGTGGAAATGTTGATCAGGGGTATTTATCAGAGATTGGGAATTGGGAGGATGGATGACGACAGCTTACATCGTACTACGATAGTATACATACGATATACTACTGCAGAGTAGGTAGAGTAGAGTACAGTGAACAGATGCCTATTGAATTGATTATAGTCATACTTTATAATATGGGAGTGTGATGGTTTGTATTCTGCTAGTACTTCAGATTATGGCAGTGCTAGTAGATATCAGAATACTATTGAACAGAGTGAGTGCTATTATGATAACTAAGTATTTGAGTCAAGCAGACCTGCTTGGGTATCTATGTATCACAATTATTAGTGTGGTCGCACAATGATACTGACTGTGGGTATACACTATAACAACCAACTAACAATCGACTAATAATTATACTATACTACTAGTATATCCTACAAGTATACTCAAAATATACTTAATAATAGTATAATTATAATTATAATCATAATAATCCATAGAATATACTAATTGATCCAGGGATATACTCCAGAGTAAACAGTCCTCTGATTACTGCAAACGGAATCCGGATTCGGTATTCTGTTGGTATCGGCGGGGCCGATACGGTGTACTGGGGCTGTAAGGGTAAGGTACACTAAAATACGGTGGATGTATTTAACCGGGTACAAACCCAAACAAACACAGACCCAATCCACTTTCAGTCTGCCCAGTCCACCTTCTCCCCTTTTCACCAACGCCTCTTCTTATTCCTTCTTCTTCCTCCATCCCCGTCCATTCGTTCTTTCCTCCGGGTTCTCTCCTCTTTTATTCTCTCGCTTCTTGCCAGTCGCGAATTTCTCCTTCCCATCCACTCGTTCTAATAATTCCCTGATTATCAAGTGAGTTTTCTCTCCCTTCTTTCCTTTTCCCACCATCACCACCCCTGAGTTATACAGACCACGCCATTGTGATTGTCCCTGCGACTCATCCTTCATCCTCATTATTTGCATTATTCCATTCTAACAGCCGCTTCCAGAGTGCATCGCAATGTCTTTCGCCAAGTATCTGCTGCCTGCCCTGGCGGCCTCCCAGGTCGCGTTCGCCGCTAAGTGTGAGTATCAACACATCAACACCACACATCACAAAACGAGTTGCAAGATCTGAACCTAACATACCTCATCTTCACAGGCGGTGACACCAAGATCTCTTCCCAGAGTGATGCCACCGAGATCGCCTCCTGCTCTACCGTCAAGGGTGACATCACTGTCTCCTCCGACTTCTCCGGCTCCCTGACTCTCGACACCATCGAGAAGATCGAGGGTGACCTGACTCTTAACAACGTCACTGGTCTCTCCTCCCTCTCCGCCGACTCCATCACCGAGATCACCGGTACCTTCAAGCTGGCCAGTCTGACCACCCTCTCCAACCTGAACTTCCCCAAGCTCGACGCTGTGGGTTCTCTGGACTGGAAGGTTCTGCCCGCTCTTGAGTCCCTGTCCTTCGACACTGGTGTCACCTCCGCTGGTGATGTCTACATCTACGACACCAAGCTGGGCTCCCTCGACGGTATCACCCTCGAGACTGTTGGTGCTTTCGACATTGAGAACAACCGTTTCCTCAAGACCGTCAACGTCAACAACCTGAAGAACGCTACCGGTGATATCACCTTTGCCTCCAACTACGACTCTCTCGAGATTGAGCTCCCCAACCTCGGCACCGGCAAGAACCTGACCTGCCGTAACATCAGCAGCATCTCCGTCCCCTCCCTGAAGACCCTCTCCGGCTCCCTCGGTTTCTACGGCACTGACTTCAAGACCTTCATTGCCCCCAACCTGACCAGCACTGGTGACCTTGTCTTCATGAACAACGCCAAGCTCTCCAACATCAGCATGTCCCACCTGACCAAGGTCAACGGTGGTTTCCAGATCTCCCGTAACGACAAGCTGCAGGAGATTGACCTCCCCAAGCTCGAGAAGGTCACTGGAGCTATTGACTTCAGCGGTACCTTCGACACGTGAGTTTCCTAACCCAACCCTATACCAAGTGAATATCCATACTAACAATCCCCAGCGTCGAGTTCGGTTCCCTTGAGGAGGTTGCTGGTGGATTCAACCTGCAGTCCACCAACGGCAAGTTCAACTGTGACACCTTCAAGAAGATGCGTGGTGATGTTATCCGCGGTACCTACAAGTGCCACGCCAACGAGACCAACCCCACCACCTCCAACGGCAAGTCCGGCACTGGCTCTTCCACCTCTAGCTCCGGCTCCGGCTCCAGCACCTCCTCCGGTGCTGCTGTCGCCAACGGTGTCACCATGGGTGCCGCTGGTATCGCCACCTTCTTCTACGCCATCGCTCAGCTCGTCTAAACGATGAGTTGAATGTGTTTATTTGGATAGAAAAAGATGGTTTCGAGATGAAAGTTGTTTATTGGCAAAGATTGTAGATGCAAAGTTCCACCAAGCAACGGTTTCATTATTTCTTGTCTTACACTGCTGTTCTTATGATAATAATTTCTGTCTTCGCTCTGAGGAAAATTCGCCAAATCTGGATTCTGTCCTTGCGAGACCCATCGGAAAGGAGTTTCTTACCTTTTTTTTATTACCCCCCTTGTTCCTTTTATCTCCATATGTGTTTTTGCCAGAGCGACTATTCCCGCTCTAATGTATTCGGTTGCAATGTGTAACTTGTTCATTCCTTGGTGACTCCCCGTAAACTTGCTCTGTAATTCGTAGTTGTAGTGCAAGTCAACATACTGTCTGTCGCCATCAATCAGCATCGACGACGACGTGATTGCCCGGCCCACAACTCAACATTTGATGTATGCACAGTATGAATTTGTCATTGTCATTATCATTGTTTGTCAAGTCAAACCTGATATCATATTGTCTCAGCTGAACCAACTGATAATCTGCTTTCAGCAAGGCTCGCATCGCCTCACTCAAATCCACATCCCAATCCCGAATCTCGTTCCCAAGTAGGAAGATAAAGGATCCACAGCTACGCAGGCTGCTGCAGTCCAGTATGATATCCCATATCCCATATTCCCTCTAGGTAGTAGATCCACAAACAAACACATTATTACCTGCTACTAGCATATAGTAGCTGATAGCAATATCTAGTATATAATATGCGGGTATCCGCTCATACTATGAGCGGATACCTGCATAGTACTAACTACTACGAAATGCAGGTCGTTGTGTTCTAACCTTTGGTTCGGAATATTAGTAGTACTAAGGCAACCTCGCAGTCCAACATGGAGTTTGTAGTAGAGGGTGTACTGAATATATCCTACCTAGATTGATAAGAGATAGCATAGAGTGGACTTCTTGCTGCAGGAATTTCAAATACTGGGCTATCTTTCTTTTTATTATGCAGTGACGGCAAATTGGATTACTGGATTACAAGCTAGCCACCTGGCTAGCAATCTGGCGATTTATTTATCACTAGCATGTTGGACATATCCCATCAATGTTGATACTAGGGGATAGTATCAACATAGACTATATCGACCTTGGAAAATATAAACTTAAGAAATAAAATCTCGGTAAATATATGATATCTTGATCACTACACAACACTAGAATTAGTCAATTGAAATTGACTGTAGGAACTTCCTTATTTCAGGTATAACTAACGACACAAGTTAGTATTCACATAACAAGGTTTACTAGAAGTTCGTAGCAGCTACTAGCTATTACTATCTAGTAATACGATATTGTGACTCTTTACCAAGTACGAATTAAGTATCAGTATAAATATATAAGATCAATTGAGTATTGGTATTTAGTAAATGATACCCCGAAACTACTGGTTCGATGAAGGCAGATGTTGCTCAGCATCTCAAGCACGACCAGGTAGAATGATAGCTGATTTTTTTGGAAGTAAAGAAGTGTTCAATGCAGTTTTCGATATTATTTATGATAGGATTGAGACTAAGTTTTCAGATTATAGTCTTATAGTAGCGACCTCGGGGAGTTATTATCAACGTCAGCTAGAGTTAGATACTATTATAGATAGTCATAGTAGTAACTAGTAATGACTGGCAGCACCTGAGCATTATGATAAACAGATATTTAACTAAACAAAGATTATGGTAATTAAAGTACTATATTATCTGAGTAGTCTCTACTACATTGCTTGACATAATGCAAGCTACTATTACCTTCTATAAATATTGTAAACTAGTAGTACTATATTTGAGCAGACAAATTATCTACCTAGATAATTATTTAGGTAGTAATGTACTACCTAAATTATATAAATGAAACATTATATTGCATTCAACAAACTCAACAGCTCAGCCAGCATTTCTGTCCAGAGTTCACCCTGGAGACTTATGCATAGTATATACATGATGTATATAACTCATACTTGGATATATAAGTCTGACTAGTAGTCAGAATAGCCATTATGTCTTCTCCATCCAACTCTATGTTACTAGAGAATTTCATTTCTAAATGAAGGAGCGAGTAGGCACTCGCTTTACAAGACTCATAATGAGCATATCTACCCATTACTATTAGATACTAGTAATGTTCAGATAGATTGCTTTCTGATAATACCAGCATCAGATACAAGGAAATAGTATTTTCTAGCCCAGACATATTGAATATGTCATAAGTTATGACTAAGTTAAGGGAATCTCTTCAGACGTGCCACGTATTATCGATGACCAGGATCAGGGAACAATCGCCCTCCTTCAATTTTTTTTTTTGATCTCAAAATGACTTCATGTACAGTACTTTATTCATGGACAGATCTAAACTCAACAGCATGAGGTATGACAGCGTTCGTCCCAGAAACCAGGTTTTCCCGGCCATCTCCGCATGCACGGCCGGAAACCAGAGACCAGAGACAGCAAAGCGCAGATCGCAAAAAGTCCGAAACCTTTACAGAGTACAGAGTACATATTCCATATGTAGAATTTTGTTTCAGAGTGGGAAAACCTCCGAAGCGAACGAGGGAAGAAGAATCATACACCAATCCTTTTCATTTTTGCTTTTTATTTTCCTTTTTTCTCCATGTGGGTTGAGTGGTAGTGCATGGGAGGGGAAGACTTCAAAGAGGGAAGAGGGCAAGAAAATTCTAACGAGATGCAGCTTTTTCTGATCTGGGACTAAGAATGGATCTTTACCCCGCCCGCTCTGTACGATTTGAGGATTTTGAACTGGTTTGGAATCGGGTCTGTCATTCGGGAAAATGTCTACTGTTGCCCTTCTCGGCAAGTCTAGCGCTGTGTTGCGGGAACATTTGCTCCGCAACACGATGCAGCCGATGAACCGCTCTGTCTACGATAAGGTCGAGGGAATTCCGACCAATATACGAAGTGCTCCATACCGACTACAGTAGTACTACTACTCGGGTATTCTTTGTGGAACCGGGTGGTTGGGAAGACAGGAACCGGTGAGGGTGGAGATGGGGCCATGAAGAAAGTGACTACGATTCTAGTTTGTGAGTCTGAGCTGTTGGAACTACGGATCGCGATCAAAATCAGAGACCCTCCGAAGATCAAAACTCTGGATGTTTTTGCCGGCCATAGATTCATCTTTAAAAAATTCCGTACGATTATAGTCTATCTTGGATATACTAGGTGGCTGGGATTAGTGCGAGTGGCGCTTTAACAAGTTCAAGTTTACTAAACTTATATCGTAAACGAGTCATGCAATAATTCAATGAATTTTCATTGTATATCTGAATTCTAGAATAGCTTCTACTAGAATGTAGCACTCAATTGCCTCCCACAATCAAATATTCCGTAGATATGACATTTCGTACCGGCTATGTATGTTACGTAGGTGGTTGACAAGTACAGCCAGCCTTGACGAGCAAACAAAAAAAAACGACATCTCTCTTCCCCGCTTGTTTCGCTTCCGTCCATGTGCGTCTCAAAAGAGTTGGTGTCATGCAGCAGGACGAGATCGAGACCAACCAGCCCGTCGGGGCAGTGTGGATGTGTCGAGTCCGCCCCTCTGGGTCTCTACGCGGGCCAGTGGACTTAGTGCACTCTTAGTGCGAGGTTAGTGTCCGCGTTGTCTTCCGATAGGAGGGTCAGAATGAATTCCCAGCCTGTTAGAGCGACGAACGGCGGGGTGTCCAGCATTTTCTAACTCTGAAATCGTTCTTTTGGTTCTTTGATCGGCAAGAGCTGACTAGGCATCCCGACAAGAGGGGAAGGAAGACGAAGGTACTTACTCCGTAAGAGGGGACCAGGGGAACCAAAAGGGACCAGAGGCAGCGAAATATGGGGTTCAAGGTTTGGATAGACGCGCAGTGTGATTCCTTTTGCTTTTTGCTTAATGCTGGGGCTGGCGGGGACCGGGCTCTGCCCTAGGCTAAATGGTTTAAATCGTTATTGGGGATGATCGCCAATTTATAGACGTGGGTGGCTGGAAGGGATAAAGGGAGAAGAACATTATTTGTACGAAAAGTGAAGCGAACGATTGTTCATGCACGCTGTTCAATGCTGCAATCTAGATCGCGTACGGAGGACTCCGTACTCGAGGACGCAGTGCGGGAATCGTGATCATACCGTGCATGAACCGCAGCAGGAACAGGAACAAAGGGGACAAAGCAGGGAAAACGAGGAGCAATGCGGATCAGGTTCCCAGGGCCCAGCCAGAAATACCAGAAAGGCCAACTTCGTACTAGCAGCAGCTTGGTGCTGCTACCCTTTTTTGCGGTCTCCCCACTTGTTGGCCCGTGCCTGCACGACTAACTTTGAACAAAGTGCCGCGGTGATAGATCAACGAGAACAAAAATCCTCCCAAATCCCAAAAGGCTGGGAGCCCGGGGCCTTCGTGTTCGACGGAATGAAACTAAATTGTCTAGCCGCGATCCTTCCCATTGGGATGGGTCAACTTTTGTGTGTACGGAGTATTGTTTTTAGGGCCTGGCCTTCGCTTTTCGCTCTTATTCGGAAGAAATGCTGCGTCATGGCCAAAGTTGTCAATGATCTGAGGCTGACCCAGTGGGAATGGCTTCTTGGCAAATAAATTAGTAGCATCTTTGGACCCTGCTTAGCTACCGGGGAGATCAATTTGAACTTTAAGAAAGGCAATTATTAGCAAAGTAGCATCGGATATCAAAAGATTGGCTTGGACGATTGGCTCGGAGATCCGGATCATGAGCTCGTATCTTCCCTAGTGCTATCGATCATAAGGAAGCTTGATCGGGATTTGGCAGATGACGCTCAAAAGTCCTTTGGCGGGATTTGCACCCTCTCTGGGTGGATAGACTGTGGATAATTGCCAGCACAACAAGGGCCACACAGTGCCCTGTACTAAGAACAAAACGGATATTGCGTGCAGTTGTCTCCATAAATGGAGATGCTCTCCATTGTCCAGGACGGCAAGGCCCGTCCTGGACCCAAAAGGTGAATCATGGAGCCTTGCCGTGGAGAAAGAGGGGGGAAAGACCACTACCTGGCAGGTGAACTGGCATCTCGTGGAAATGCAAGTGTACTGGGAGTGGACTCGAGGATTTTACGAACCATTTCGAACAGGTGGCAAGAGAGATTCCTGTGTACTCCGCGTACTTTTTTTGTTCATCGCCTCTAAATCTCCTGAATCTGTACATACATGAACTCCGTACATCTTGCCACATAGATCTCCGATCTCGATTTACCAAAGGGTACCTGAGTGAACTTCATCCGGCGAACAGTACGACCCACAGCGATATACATTCGCCTTGCATAGAAGGCAACTTGGGATCCAGGTAATGGGGAATTTGGTCCCTGAGCCCGAGCACCGATCATGATGCATCCTGTAGGAACGCGCAAGTTCAGCAAATCTTAGTGAAGCATGCAGACGTACTTGTTGCCCCTTTGTCTGTGCCTATGCCTTTGCGATCGATGGCGAACTCCACGCAAATGCGAGTATCTCGGGGAAGTGCGGTAGCTAGATGTGTCAGATGCGGCGAATTTGAGTTCCGAAGCAGACGTGGCCCAGAATAGTACCATCTCGCCTCTCATATGCGCCCAGGCGTCGCTAGAGCTGTATGGTACCTGTAGTCCTTGCAGGGCATCCCTCTTCCCCGTCCGTGGTTGCTGATGAACAACGCATACAGGGACCACTTGCCGGTCCCGGCGTCACCATTCGGGGAATTGATTCAGGGTTCTTACTCCTTCTCGTGTCTCGGCCACTTGCAGGTGCAATGGGTTTGTTGGAAGAGGTCCTCGTTATTCCTTTTTCCCACTTCTATCTTTGATTTCGGAACTAATGAACGTACTTTGTATACCTGCGCCCCGCAAGATAATAGTAGCTATGTCATGGATCTTACTCCCTATGATCCGCAGGGGAATACTCCGTAAAGATGGTCAATTATGATTTCCCCTTGCCCTTGCTCCCGTCCTACAAATCGATAGTATGTAGGATATGTAGGACCTGCAATTATTTGTGCCCATTATGGTCTTATGTTGGCTGTTTAACTTCTATGAATATCCTTTGATAGTGTCATTTGTCAAGGGATACAGGTATCACAATGACGAGGAAGCATTGCTACTAGGCATAGTATGCCTCCACCAACTAAACAAGGAAGCAACTTTTATCACCTGTTATTACCATAAGCCCAAATCTGACCTAGCACGAGCTGATATCCATGTTGCCACTGGGAGGAGGACATGGATGCGGAACAGAAACAGATTTCCCGGGAGCAAAAGCACGCACATAAGTCTATGTATGTACGGATGATTGCATGATTGTAGTTTCAGAGAGAAGGCAAGAGGGGCCTAGCCCACGAAAAAAATGGAGGCAAAAGGACAAAGATCAGATCTTCCACTGAAGAAACCGATCGAATTGCCCACATAACGAGTGCATCCGGCTACGGAGTACAGCATGTACATACGTACAATTGGAATCGGAAAGAGGGGAAGCCCACAGTAGTGGAGAGGGCTACATGAGTAGTTGCTGTAGTCGAAGTCTGCTAGGTACATACGTAGAGGTTCCGGTGTACGAAAGAACGACCGGATCTTGCAGTTGCATGAACCGGTACTTTTGAAACGCTTTATCCTTGGCAGATCTAGGCCCCGTCGTGGGCTGGAGATCAGTTGCTGCATTAGACGCGTCTTTTCACTCAAGTGGAGATCTTCAATAATATGAACTTGAGATAGGGAATGTGTTTTTTTCACTATTTTGCCATCTCTTTAAACTATATCGCAATTCTATGCTCGTTGTATGGACGGATCAGTTCAAGGACGACCTCCCTATCTCTACGGGTAACCCCCACTCTCCATTGCTAAAAGGTTGAAACTTGACAGGTCTAGCGGGTCAGCGGCTGAGTCAACTACTGGATACTATTGGGAATAACTGGCGTGAGGAGGCTAGCTGAGGCCAGCCATTGGCTCGGGGAGTTGACTATGACACTGTGGAGGCAAAGAGGGAGTCTCCAAAATCCGAGAAGCTCTGGCCCTTACACTTTAGAGCCGCACGGCCCGATACCATCCCAGTTGAGTTTGTAAATTGTACAAACCCATGGAAACAGAGAGGAGTAAGAACAGAGCGTACATGTTCGTCTCCAGCACGATCGATCTCACGATGCTGCAGTAGGAACAGGAAATCTCGAGAGGAGGCAAGAACTCAGAATCGGACCCAGGGATCAGGTTCTAACTCTGATCTCTGATCTAGAAACTCAAACTCAGCCATTTGGCCAGCGACATGCCTGTCGGATTGTCCGGAGTGCATATCCAGGTGGAGGGTCTGGATGCATGTCACTGAAAATGGCAAGCAGGGAGACGCAAGAATTGGCAGATCTCTCTGGCATCGAATAGAGGGATCCGGGGAAGGCCCGGAAGGCTTTCCCTGAGTTTTTGTGATATTTTCTTTTTTGTGCTTTCTTTTCAATTTCCTATTTCATTTTATCTCAAATGGCTCCAGAAATGGACTTTCTTCCTCGAACGAGCCTGCAGCTGCTCCTGCGTGCCGGCTGCAAACTGTTCTTAGGCGCAGCCGCGGGTCCCTTACGAAGGTACCGGTCTTATGCAAGTATCGCAAATTGGTTGAAGTGGGTTTGCACTAGATGAAACACAGAGATGGTGGTGGTGGCGAAGGGCAATAATATTTAGAGGGAGAAGGAAATAAGATGAAGCCAAAAATAGGGGGTTGATAGTTCTGTCATCCTTCCCGGGCCAATATCTACATGGTTAATTAAAAGGGAGAATGTCATTATCAGCCCTAAAAAAGAGCGTTTCTGTGCTGCTTGATGTTTTGTTCAACCCCCAACCTTCCGTTAGAATTCCAAGAGCACTTTCATTGTGTGAGTTCAGGAGAACGTGGGGACTAGTGCGCCGCTAAATGGAGCTCTGGGTCGGCGACACGACCAAAATATGACAGCTCTGATCCCAAGTGCCCCAGTCCTTGCAAGGACCCACAGCGAAAGTTTAGCGAATACGCAGCACGGGATGGCCAGCATTTATGGACCTATGGTAGTGTTATTGCATGGATGAGCCTCTGGGAAGAGTTCATATTATCGAAACAGCGGGTCCCGCCATTCCATAAGGGGATGAGAGAGGAACGTGCAATTCATTACGGATAGGGCTCGACCCCATCAAGACTATTGATTTCGCTTTGACTCGTCCAGTACTTTTAACATAACAACGTCCGTGTACCACTGCGGTTCTATTCCAAATACCTTTCGATCGTCGTGATTCGATGACTGACAGAAAACGTATCCTGGTCGCTGGGTCTCTCGCCGTCCCAACTCGCTGGGTTTCCTCGAGCGATCATTTTATTTTCTTTTGTTTTTAATTGTTTTTGGGTTGTCTCCCTGGAGATTTAACGAGATTAAACAATTGACGGCGGCACATCCTTGTCTGCCAACGCTCATTGATTATTGAATAATTACGCAATTTCTTGTCCTGGCCGATCATTGTTCTCGGGGGTACCGATCTCATATTCCAAATTGTTCGCCTAGCCATTAGTGAGTACTGAAGTACGAGGTTACTCTTGCTAGATTGTATCTAGTGAATGCTACTACCGCTGTTGAAATGAGAAGTGACCTCCTCGCATGTTTCATAATGACACTTCCATTGGTCCTTGCTTCATTCTATTACCATGAAATTGAACTCTTTGATAATCTAGGAACATGCTCGAGGGATGACCCGCAGGGAAAGGTGCTCTACCCTCCCCCTTGAAGTTCTCCGCACGACCGTGGTAGGTTCTCCTGAATATCGATGCAGGAAATCGAGTACTATTCAGGAACCGAAGGAGCTTTCAAGTGCTGCACCGAGCGTTTCAAGATGCATCCAGATCGCATCGGAAAGGAAACAAATCCGATCTGGAATATGCATGTAAAGTGAATCTGTTGCGGAGATTGGTTTATGATTCGGTGGTTATTTTTTCCAACAGTCTAGAAGCAGGTACCATCGCCATGTACATACGAGCTTGTGTAGAACTATAGATACCTCTCTTGTTGAGAGTAGTGTAGTAGTGTAAACAGTCACATCCACATGGAGAACCCGGAGGATTCTCAACCCGTTTTGGATGCATGGAGAAACTGGGTGATGCCATTAATTGGCGACTATTGATGCAAGGGCCAACCGGCGCTGGCCCTAAGTACCGCTAACACATAATGTCAAAGTTCCCCGTGTCGATCGGCAATACCAGGGCTCTGGTGACAAATCAAGGGCCATCGATGCCCCAAGATCCTCGCTCTGAACCTGCCCCTCGGGCACGATCGTGGCGGCGTGATTCGTCGATCGCCTCGTTGGTGACGACGAGGTTCGCCTATGCAGGATGTGACAGATATCAGAGTTCCTTTTTCGAACGATTTTTTTAACGACGATTTTTCTTTTTTCATCAGAAAACTCTTTTTTTGCTTTTTAATTCTTATTTATTTTTCTTTATTTTCTAATTTATTATTTCCTAAATTCGAATTTTCAATTCCAATTCCATCTCCACAGCGATCTGTGAGCCCACAGCCCCGGGAGGCCAGGCTCGCTTCCCCGTCCTAGCCGTGGGCCACTCTGTATGACATCCGCTTCTACCATGATCGGCCTTGATCGTTCATCGTTCCCCTCTCCTGGGTCCGGAGCAGAGGGAGAGAGATCTGAGCACCTGCTGTTTGATAGATGGACTCTCCAAAAGTACTCACCCCTCTCCATCATCTACATATAAACATGGTCCCCAGCCCCGTATCCCTGGGTTCATTGTCTCACTCATTGACTTCGCCTCGTGGATTCTGAATCCCTTCGCCTTCTTTGTCAATAACAACATAGTTCACACGTTTTTATCTTGTGCATATTCATTGCGATTGTGCTTTTACCTCGACCCCTCTGTTGATAATCGACCATCTGTGAATACGTCAGAGAATCCCTTGAATCCGTTGTTTTTGGTTTCGTATATAGATTTCGGTGGCTTTTGACTCGATTCCCTCGCTTCCTTGCACATACATATCAACATATCAACTATCACGCCTCCTGCCTTGACGACTTACTATGATGTATGAAGAAATGGGTTCCATGACTGATGACATTCCTCGCCGCTGCTCGCTTCCGTGAGTATCACCACAAACAACCAACCTCTTTCTTTCTCTCTCCTAACCTCAGATTAGATCTTTGAAATCTACAAACTCCACCATGTCCAACCCCGCCCTGGGAGAGGACCGCCGACTACCTCCTCTGCCCCGCATGGAGCCATTGCCTCGGGGACCTTTCAATCCCTTCCAGGCCAAGGAAGCATTTACTCCCAGCACCCCCGGTGCTCAAGATTCCTTCCAATTCAAGTCTCCATGGTCCAACAGCGAGCACATTGCTGCTCCTCCTTCTCCGGCCAACTCTGCTGAAAGCTCCTGGCAAGAATCATTTGCTGCTCAAAAGAGCACTTCCACTGAATGGCCTACCGATCTCTCTCAGAATGAGATCATGACATTGATTGCACCCCAAAACAACAACCGCAAGGCGCCCCTGCAGCAACTCTGCGGCCGCAAGCGCAAGGGAAGCACTATTTCCCCTGACCCTGAAGATCAGCGCGAGAAGCACCGCATTGCCGAGGGCAATCGCCGCAAGAACCTGAGCCAGTTGCACCGCGAGCTGGACAGCCGTATTCATGACTTCTTCCTGGAGCGTGCCGGCTGGAACCCTAGCAAGAGCCTGCCTCAATCTAAGGAGCATATTGTCCAGGGAGCTGTTTACCTGATTGATTTCATGCTGGCTATCATCGTGCACCTCATCCGCCAGGAGCAAGTCTCTCCTCAACTCTCAGAGAAGCTGCAGCCCCAGGTTCGCTGCATGCAACTGCAACAGCTAGTCTCCAACCTCCAGCAGCAAAACCAGAACACGCAGCAACAGCTGCGAGCCGCAAAGGCCGAGAACGAGCTTCTCGCAGACCGCAACCGCGCCCTTGAATTCCAGCTCAAGTCCTACGAGCAAATGTTCCGCTCTCCCAAGACGGAAACAACATCCCCAACATCCCTCATCGATGTCCCCGAGCACAAGCGCCAAAAGAAAGCCCTGCCCGGTCTCCGAGTCTTCTGCGATGAGATCGCTGCTGCAAATGTCCCAGAGAATGTACACACCCCAGCTCAAAGCCACTTCGGTCACCATGAACCTCTCCCCAGCGCCACCTCGCAGACATTCAGCAACTCATACCTCAACTCAACGCCACCAATGACCGGTCCCTCTTCACCTGCTTTCCCTCCATCCCAATCATCATCATTTACCTACTCCGCCTCGCGTCGTCAATCCCTACTTGCGTCGCCGTGAGCCGTGAGCCAAATGCAATAGGTAACTTTGCAGCGAATGATGCATGCCGACTATTGAAACCCTGATGCCCTCACGAACCTTCAACATCAACATCAACGCCTCTTCTTCTCCACTTTTCTCCTTTCCCACCCCCTTCCTTTCTCGCCCTCTTTTTCCCCCGCACCAGGTGTTCATCCCTTGCAGATGGCCGTGTCGATATACTTTTCTTTCAACCCCTGCGTCTCTTTTCTCAACGAATTGCGTGCTTGTGAATCCTCCGTCCTCCTCCAGCTGCGTTTTGTGTTGCCCCCTTAGCGTCTGCATTGTAACATTATTTGGACTTGACTTGACCTTGGCCTTTACCTTGATCTTGACCCGTTGGAGATGTGATTTTTTTTTTCTGTTTTTCGTTTCGTTTTAACTTTTCGTTTTAGCTTGTCTCTGTTCGGGTGGTTTTTCTTTTATCTCTCTTTTGTTCAGATCTTCTTTTCGATTTACAAAATGGGTGGATATATTCTTTTTCTGTTCTTTTTCTTTTCTTGTTCAATTTCTTCCCTTTGTTGCCTCTTGTCTATCCGGCGCTTTTTATGATATGGACATATACGATCTGGTGGTTTTTATTTTTCGAGCTCTTTCCTATGTTTGGGATTCATGTTAATATTCACGATCTGTCAATTGAACATTATGACAGCAACAGTCTTCTTCAGAGTGTAGTCAAGTAGTAGTATCCCAAAACCCTAGTATAGTCTAATGTAGTATTAGATGGTCATTGTGTAACTTCTGCTACTGGCCCTACAAAGAAAGTTATGTGCGGCTGGAACCGCGAATGAAGTATATCAACTTATTCTTATTCTTGTTTTATTATTAGTTCCGCAAACCCCAGTGTTTCCAAATTACAATTTAGTAAATTTGGAGTTGATGTATAGTAAACCTCCTACCCGATTTATGGTCTGTGTTTTACCATTGTTCCAGGTGGATCGACTGAGGACTTGCAGTGGAGCAGTCTAGATGGCCCGTGGAGACGAAGTAGGCAGACAGCAAAATTGTGAAGAAAATTTTCACCGAGGTCAACCGTATCTTTTTGACAGCATTTCTTGGCTGTCGGCGGTTTTCAGGTGTTGTGAGACAGCGTTTGACTGCATTGACCGTTGTACCTGCATATTAACCGGTCTTACACGGTGTAACTGGTTAATGTGACTGATTGTATGTGGAGTCGACACCTTATAAACCAGGTGTCTACGGGGTCTCGACTGTTTCACCCGTTTTCTCCGCTGTCTTACTTGGATGACTGGGGGATTCCCCATTCCCCTGAATAAACTAGATTTAGTTAACTAGCGTTGTATATGAGCATTGAATATCTAAATTGTTAGATGGATCCAATTATCGAGTGAGTGTCATATTTGAGGGTTGCTCTACGCTATCGTATTGTGTCAGGGATCAACCCAGGAAATTAGCAGGAGTACCTACTGCTAATCGTATACGTGTTGTTTGTTTAGCAGGGATACTGCACTGTTGACATTTGAGTGTCCAGTTGCACAATTGCTATCTAATTGAATACAAATACTTCTACATAGCAATATTATTGAAGTAATGTACTCCTATTCATACCGGTTAATAGGAGTATACAGTGCTTACTGTTACTAAATAATGGCAAGGCTATAAATAAGTCAGCCTTTTAGGGTCTGGCCACAGTCAGTGCAAACAGATCTACAACTACTCCAGTGATAATATACTGCAGTAGATACTAGATCTATTAATTAATATATCTATTGTATTAATATCTAGTAAATAACAATAACAATAGCATATAAGTATAAGTAAATAGACTCAATTCTCATGTTCTACACCCTCAACCAATGACTTCTGTCAGCCTTGGCGGGCCGGCGATCCCGTCCGCCGCCAAAGTCCGCCTCCTCTTTTCTCTCCTCCCTTATCATCCATTCGCAACTCCACCTTCTTCTGGTTTCCCTCCCTTTGAGGCCTCATTCGTTCGGTCAGGGGTTTATTCGTCTACGGCTGCCAGCGACATTCTACCCCCCAACCCCCGGGTTCGACGCCGTCGAGGCTCCTGAGAAGCCCCCTCAACTCCTACCACCACCTCTCCTCCGTTTATCCTCACCACACATCCATCATGCTCTTGCCTAAGGGTGGAGTTAACTGGAAATCCGCCAGGTCGCGTCTTCCGCCATGGCGCGCAGTTCTGGTCCTTCTCACACGGACACGCTTCCTGGTCTCGTTGGCCGTGACCGGTCTGATCATTCTGTTGTGGCGCGGTGTCAGCAAATCTGCGTCGGAAATGCAAAAGTATGAAGAACCCCCTATGTCCTTGCCTGTATATGGTCCCAAATACTCACATATCATCTTGCATCTAGTTTCTACTGCTATGGCTCCTCGAAATCCCCCATGGAGATGTCCCTCAACGAGATGGTTGAGTGGAACGCCCATTCCCAAACCCCTGTCCTCTTCAACCACCACGAACCCTACGAAGTCAACAGCTCCTCCATCAGTGAGGTCGATCTGAACCCCATCAAATCCTCTATCCAGGCCGTCAACAACCGTGAACGTGTCCTCATTCTGACTCCTCTCCGTGACGCTGCCCCCTACCTCGAGAAGTACTTCGATCTTCTCTACAAGCTGACCTACCCCCACGAGCTCATCGATTTGGCTTTCCTCGTCGGCGACTGCAAGGATGATACTCTTGCTACCCTCGCCTCGGAACTGGACCGCATTCAGCACCACACCGATGAAAAGATTCCTTTCCGCAGCGCGACCGTTGTCCGCAAGGACTTCGGCGCTGATACCGAGATGAGTGTTGAAGAGCGACACTCCTTCGCTGCTCAGGGCCCTCGCCGCAAGGCTATCGGTCGTGCCCGTAACTACCTCCTTTACTCAGCCCTGAAGGCCGATCACTCCTGGGTTTACTGGCGTGATGTTGACATCACGGACTGCCCCGAGCGGATCTTGGAGGACTTCATGGCCCACGACAAGGATATCCTCGTGCCGAGTAAGTGACTGAATCCGGAAGCCAGCAAGCGATAATCTACGAAAACCGAGACTAATCTGAAATTTATAGATATCTGGTTCCACCGTTACCGTGATGGTCGTGATATTGAGGGTCGTTGTATGTTATTTGCCACTTTCGGATGATCCACCCGTGATTTCCATATTCTAACTTTATTCTTATAGTCGACTACAACTCTTGGATCGACTCCGACAAGGCCCGCCGCCTTCGTACCACTCTCGATCCCGACACTGTTCTCGCCGAAGGTTACAAGGAGTATGACACTGGCCGTACCTACCTGGTCAGCATGGGTGACTGGCGCAAGAACAAGGACGAGGAGGTTGAGCTCGATGGTATCGGTGGTGTCAACATTCTCGTCAAGGCTGATGTCCACCGATCCGGCATCAACTTCCCCTCTTATGCCTTTGAGAACCAAGCCGAAACAGAAGGATTCGCCAAGATGGCTAAGCGTGCCGGCTACCAAGTCGTCGGACTGCCTAACTACGTCGTCTGGCACATCGACACTGACGAGAAGCCGGGCAACCTGGGCAATCGCAAGGCGTACTAAACATGAATTTCGCGCCTCCCTCCCCTTACGAACCCCTGGGAAAGGCCGGCCGCCCTGGAGCTTGAAGTTGATCTTCAAAGCTCCTCCCCATACACCGCCCATCATCCCTCCCGTTTCACTTGTCCGAACCAGGCTATCACGGGGTGCCGAACGAAGTCAAGCTGAAGGTTAGCGTTAGCGTTAGCATGAGCATAAGCATGACTCGTTGTGGTCCCTGGTATCGGTATCGGTATCGAAACACCCACCCATTTTTTCTCAAATTTTCCATTGTGATCATCCATCTTCACTTCTTGGGAGGATTGGTTCGCGACGGAAGCCTAATGATGTTCCATAATCTACTATTCTTTGTGTTCGTGCTTCTAGGGACTGTGTGTGTGTCTGTAACTGTTGTGTTTATCATGGCGCTCTGGGGGAAAATGCAGTTTGGCAGGATTGCAGGTCTATAGAGTTCGCGCCGGTTCTCGAGGCCTTGATATACTAAATTTGTGCTGTTTGCCCGTCAATAATTACCATTCCATCCATTCATCCTTCCATCCATCCTATCCTATCCCATCGCATGCTTTCTCAGCTCTAGTTTGGTCCGCAGCTTAGGGTTGAAATTGGATGTACCCTTTGCCCTCCTTTGCACTTTTCTTTTCCTCGCCAATTCAATTAGGGCCGAGAACCGGACCGGTATTTCCATTTCGATTGTCATAGTAATTGTCATGGTTTAATTACATTCAATTGTTCAAATTGAATTGCCTTAAATTCTCCGACAGTAGCCGGGATGCAGATCCAGGCCGAAACCGCCAATGCCAATGTCAATGCCTTAATTTTGAGCGTTTAAGAAGATAACCAAACGATATCCCTCTGTCAACACATTCTATCACCAAACCAGGATTTATAAACTACTGAAATGAAGTAATTAATAATTCTTACACCCTTGGTTGCTACTAGTTAGTATTAGTAGTACCCGGCAGAATCCCCCAAGCCACCCCCCCCTTCCCCCGTATTTATTCAAATTCAACCAATCCCAATCAAATAACCAATTGACCAATCTCAATCCCCATCAACCCTTGTACAACTACATCTCACCACCATAGGTTCCCTCTTCTTCCTTCATCCCACCCCTTTGCTCTCATTCGACCCGCCATGCTGCCACTCGCACGCCTCCCCGCTTTCCCCCACCCCCGACTTTTCCTCCGCTCAAGAATATCCCCCTCCATCTCTCTCTCCCTCTCTTCTTCATCCCTCTCACCCTATTCACCAGCCCGAACCATGTCTACTGCTGTCAAGAAGGAATTCCTTTGTATCCTGCCGGATAAGCCTGGTGCTCAGGCTAAGCGGTTGGAAGTTCGCCCGTGAGTATTACACTGAATGTTGTCCTGTTTGTTAATTTGTCAATGACGGACCTATACACATATCCGTATCCGGTACTACCTATACCACTGAGATAGTAACTAATTTACTTTCTAGATCTCACCTCGAGGGTGTCAAGCCTCTTGTCGCAGAGGGTGCCATCGTTGCTGGTGGTACGTTTACTCTATTTCTTTTTCTTGTTACTGGTTATTGGCAATCCGAAATCGGAGCTATCCAGATCCCAACCAATTCCAATTCCTCACCTTCCATTCCATTCCATTATTTTGACCAAGGGTGGGTACTAACCATATTACCAGGCGCCATGTTGAACGCTCACCCAGCCGAGGGCGAAACTCCCTCTTTCAAGGGTAGCATGATGCTCGCTCAAGCCGAGAGCGAGGCTGAGGTCCGTAAGATTCTTGAGAATGATATCTATACTCGTTCTGGAGTTTGGGATATGGAGAATGCTCAGATTATTCCTGTGAGTTTTTCCATTCTTTTTCTTTTTCAATTCCCCCCTTCTTGTTTCTCTCTCTTTCTGTTATTTCCCCGCGTGGGACGTGGGGGTTCACTTTTGCTGATTATGTGGGGCGTAGTTCAAGTCTGCTGTTCGTGAGCAATTGTAAGCTTCTGCGGTTGTGAGAGGAGGGAACTGCTTTGATGGTGTGTCTTTGATGACCTTGATATACACTACTACCCTAGGGTAGGTAGTAGTTCTAGTCTGTTCAGAATTAGAGATGCTTCGGGATATCCTCACTGGCTACCTTGCTAGACAAATGCATAAGGATGAATTGATGCAAGATATGATATTACCATTGGTATTGAACATGACATGTAAAACAAAGCAGACTCTTTTTCGAGAACAGAATATTATCTTCATCCTATTTAACATACTCTATGTTAATTGTGAATAACAGTTAGTACTCTATAGTAGGGGCTACTGTGATTGGGCAAAGGCGGTGGGGACGGGCTTATCGGACATCAAGTGAACTTCCGCTGCTTTCACTCGCTCACTTCTTCAGTTTACCTCACCTCACCTCTTACATTCCCAATATGCCGCCCGAATCTACCCCGTCCAAGGGCGGGGGGATGATGTCGCTATATGCGAATCTCCTTGATCCCTCTGCCGAGTCCGCCCCAGGCACCATCTCTCGAGCTCCCGTTGTCTTCAAGCAGTCCGACGACGCGCAAGCCGACGAGTCCGCTGCGAAGAAGCAGCAGCTCAATCCTGGTACTTCAGAGTTTGTTCCCTCATCTCACCAAACGCAGTGATTGCTCACCTTGCCTGCTGTACAGCTTCTCTTCGATTCCAACCAACAAAACGCCCTCAACTCGCCAACCAGAAACCAAAGCCCAAACCAACACTGCCAAAAGCGACAGCGCCACCAACAGCTCAAGCTCAAGCTCAAACCTCTACATCCGCGCCTGGGAAAAGCACTCTGGCCGATTGGGCCGCTACCGAAGATGACGACTTTGGATATTACCAGGGTGAAAAGCGACAACGAGGCGGTCGAAAGAAGCGCAAGAAGAACCGCGAGGAACGAACTATTCCACAAAACTGGGACGATATTTATGACCCTTCACGACCAAATAACTACGAAGCATACCGAAATAGCGACGAAAAGGTTCTGGAGGTTCGAGAATGGAAGGATCGTCTCTATGCTCATCGTATGAGACGCTCGCCGAGCATGGACTCAGATAGCGATTATGAGCGCCCAGTCAACCGTATGCCACACTCCTTCTATCGCAGGAATTATCTAGGAATGCTAACAATGATTCTCAAGGTAATTTCGCACCTCCTGGCAGCTTCGCACCCCCGCCAAACCTCAATGACATTCCTCCTCCCCCACCCCCAGATGACGTCTCTGGCGACGATGCTTTCGCAAACCGTGCGCGTATGGTACAGGCCTCCAACAACGATAATTATATGCCCGATCACCCTCCACCTCCACCAGTAAATCCTCCTGCCCCGCCTCCAGACGACCCCACGGGCGAAGATGCATATATGCGACGATTACAGCAGACCCAAGTTCCACCTCCACCTCCACCTCCAGGTCCACCACCACCACATCCTACAGACAACTTCCAACCTGCCTCCGCAACTATATCCCGTGCGCCAGTCCGCTACACACTCCCCCCAGCACCAGCCGATATCCCCGCAACCGAAGCCGAACTGGAAGAAGCGTTCGCAAAAGAAGAGCCCCCAGAAGCCGAAGACGGAGACGAGGACGCACCCCGCTCCAACCGTCCCGGCCAAAAAGGGTTTGCCGAGCGACTACTTTCGAAATATGGTTGGACCAAGGGATCTGGTCTGGGTGCAGATGGATCGGGAATTGCCAAACCCTTGCAGGTCAAGGTTGAAAAGCGGAAGAAGAGGCCTGATTCCGAAGGAGGAGGATTTGTTACACCTGCTGGACGGGGTACTATTATCGGGGGGAAGAGGAAAGGTGGAGATGATCCGGGTAAATTTGGAACTATGAGTGAAGTCATTGTTCTGCGTGGCATGCTTGATGGTATGGATTTGGAGACAGAGTTGACTGGTGAGGGTGGCGGTTTGATGCAAGAGATTGGAGAGGAATGTTCTGAGAAGGTATGTCGCCCCCATCTATAAACTCGCGTATTCACTTCGATACTAACAATGACTAGTATGGGAGTGTGGAGCGAGTGTACGTTGCTCGAGACGTCGGTGCTCCGGTCCCGGTATTTGTCAAATTCACTAGTCCATTATCTGCTCTTCGAGTGAGTTTCTTATATACCAATCTAATACTTGAACACGTCAGCTAACGAGAATGAATAGGCCGTCAATGCTCTCGAAGGAAGAATCTTCAATGGAAACGCTATCACCGCACGATATTTTGACCCAGAGAAATTTGAGAAGGGTATCTATGTGGACTGATGTACATATGGAACACTACCGCAACATATCGGAAATTATTCGACGGAAATAGATCAGTAGATTGGACCTGCATTCCAATATCTATACAGCATGGATCGAAATCAGATTCACCACCTACACTCAGGGATTCTTTCTCAATGCTTCTTCTGAAAATGCGCTACATGGGTGGTGGCCTGGCTCACTTCGTAGAATTGCCCACCAGATACCATTATAATACCAGGGTGGTCTAGCACGACGAGGCTGTGATGCATATACCCCGCATCGTATTCCAATGCTAATTGGAGCCACGCGACCTCAAAATGTTTGTGATAGGCGCCAGCCCCCAAAACTACGCGCTGGGCCCGAACTACGAGGCTGAGTTGTCGATGGCTGTATTCGTGTTGGTGTGTTGGATCTGCAATGCCAGCGACCACCTTGCTCCCAACCTGAAAGTCATTTCGATCTCGCAAATACTGAGCATGTCTCTCTGAACCTAAGAGAACCGTAAGCATCGAGCTCAGAATGACCGATCCATTCTCAATCGCAAGTGGTGCGGTCGGTATCATCTCACTAGGGATCCAGCTATGCAAGCAAATTACCGACTACGTGGAGGCATGGCGTGACTACGACGACGACATCGAGAGTATCGGTCTGAAAGCCGAGTCACTCAAAGGACCGCTAAAACAACTACGCGATTTTGTCGAAGACACTCAGGTTACTGACTCTAGTACTGCGAATGACCTAGACGAGAAGGCGTCGCAGCTTGAGTGGCATTTGAAAAGGCTCGAGAAAAGGCTCACCCAGGCCAAACCCGTTATTTCAGACAGCCTGAAAGAAAAGCTCAGGAACAAACTGAAGAAGGTGGCCTACCCAGTCCGTGTACAAGATGCCTTAAAAGCCATCAAGAATGATCTGGATAGTGTACAGGCGACTATACAACTCGCATTGGCAATGTAAGTCCCATCAGCCCAGCTTTTATACTTATCGCCATTAACAGTCCCTAGATTTAATGCCCAACAGGCACAGAAAACAAATCACTTCCAAAAAAGCACACTCAAACTCGTGCAGGATATTGTAACACTCTATTTGCAATCAAAAACTTCGCACGCTAATCTAACACTCCTAGCATCTTACTATATCTACTCTTTCGCGAAACGATATGCCCGCACCTGGCTTACTAAAATCACTCTGCGATCGCTGTGATAAATGTGCTGATCTCGCCACCCAAGGTGATAATTTCGATCTGGACATCGAAGCTCGTCTGTCGGCAATGCCATCCACTAAACACACCCGCCGTGAAGGCCTCACCAAAACATTATTTCAGTATTACAGTGGTTGGCTTCATCGGCAGATCACCCTCTCATTTTCGGTTTTCGATGGAGCGGGGGCATATTCTATTGCACCAGTGTTGGAAGTGCAGGTCTATCGGGGTGAAGACTGTTGGGTGGAAAATGCAGTTTCTCTTCGACGCTTGTTCAGTATACCGATGATAAAGGATCCTGATTCGCTACAAGATGCTGAGAATGAACTGATCGTGGATTTTCAGCAAGCTATTTCACTAGGCAAGTTTGGGCCTCGCGATATAAACAAATACGGAAGATCGGTTGTGGAGGTAAGTAGATTCACATTATACGATTCGTGACCAAATGAGTGAGTGTACTAAGGTTAGTAGTGGACCTTCATATGCATCACTGAATCTTTAAGGGATTACGATTGTAGTTTTTCCAATTTTATGCGGTTCATGATTCGCTGTGGTTACAGACTCGAACGCTCCACGTTGAGCTTACCGATCACGTATTCGGTCATGAATGCTAAATGGAGAGCAGATGGTTCAAGTTACATGTTTGCTTTGTACCTCATTAATCATGGTGCTGCTGTCAACTTCTTACCCCGGAAATTATATGGAAAGGTCAATTTTCGGTGCCTCCTTCGTAGGCACCCTGACTGTAAGTCCAAATTCCTGTTAATATTTTCGTGGTGTTTCTGACAAGTAATGTGATTAAAGTGGTGGACCTGCCGGAAATTGCAAGGGTTATCTTGTTAGAATTAGAACTGAAACTGCGAGAGAAATTGCAATCTGGGAATACAGAGGCCAATGAACGCATATCATGCGTTACGAGTGAAAAGACATTGCTTGAATTGGCAGTAGGATGGCCTGATGGGATTCGTACCCTTTTGGATTTTGGGGCCGATCCTTCTCAGGTGAACCTGGGAAACACATATCGCACGTGGGACAAGGCTTGTTCTGATTGTGATGATTACCATGACTCAATTGTGCCTTTATTGCAAGGTGGATGCAGTTTTACAAGCTTTGACATACAGAACTGCAGGCAGAAGAAGACCCGGTTGCTCCTGATCGATGAATACGTCAATCGATGCAAAAAGTTACATGATATGGCCCGGTCATGTTTGCCACCAGGATGTCTTGTTGAGATCCTTGGTGATGCCAGTGATGAGTCAACTTTAGGAACTATTGATGTCCATGCGCCCCAGGTATGCACAGAGCTAATAAACAATGGAAGGCCAGTCCATCGCTCTCTACATCCCGATTCAAGAAATTACTGCCCCTTGTACCATGCAATTTACAATCATCTGGAGAACTGGGAACATCTGGAGGCCTGGAATGATTTATACCGGGCTGGCTTTCGAAACATAGATTTACCAAATTCTCTTGGTATCACGCCCTTGATGAGCCACGCCCTGGAACATGAGCCTAAAAGGGAAGCTCTAGTGTGGCTTATTGATAAAGGGGCAACCTTATCAAGAAGGTTACCTTCTTCGAATACAACAATTGCTCATCTTTTGAGCTCCCGATTTCCCGAACACCTTAACAATGCCATTCGCTTTGGCATGTCCTCCAGCAGAAGCAGACTTCATGAGTCACTAGAGTGGGCCAGAAAGCATCAAGGTACTGTTGTGCTGATTCCCTCAGTGACAGACAGTTGTATCTGCGCATGTTGCCATGGGGGCTGTACCACACTCTCAGTGGCTCTCCGCAGATATAACGCAGCCTTAAAGAATTTCTACTGTCCGTGCAATCCGCTGCGTGGGGCTGAATATTTCTGGCTTTTAAACTCTCTTATTGATTTAACAGACACGACAAGAGAAAGAGACCACAGCATTATCCGGTTTCTAACATTTGAAGCACTTTCATTGAGACATACATGCTGTATTGAGATCAGTGAAGCCTCATGGTCATGTATTGACCAAATATGTATGATGGACCCAGAGGAGGTGCAAAATATTCAGAATGAAGACCAACATCGCTATAAACAACTAAATCAGCTTGTTGGAAAGTTCAATCATTGGTTCGACGAGCTTGAGTTGCCAATCATGGAATTCCTGAACGGTCCATGGCATAGCCACATGGCTGAAGTCCTCTCAACCCGTGACTCTTACGACGAAGACCATATCTTGAAGACAAGAGATCTTGGTGTATTTTTGGAGCCAGCTGAGTTTGACGAGATTCCAACATTCTTTCATCTTCTGGGTAGTCAGGTTGAAGAACTGGAACACGAGGATGCCGTTTCTGATGATGAGGATAGTGATGAAGATGGCGAATTTGATGATGAAGCGAAGAATGGAACATCAGGGTCTTCCGCATAACGCGTTTCAAATTCCCTGTTGATCTACGGAGGGCGATGTCATAGAAATAGAACTGAGCGGCTTTACGTCCTGTACTACATGCATTCGTTACATTTTAATTTTCAGGTTGTCTGTTTGTAGATACTCATATTCATATATCCAATTCAATTGGGGAAGTTCCCCAAGACCAATTTCTTCTTTGAGCTTGAACTTTCCAAAATTGCTATTCCATACTTAAAACAAGGCTAAGCTACTTTCTAGTTTCTAGATACAAGTTAGCGTGTTTGGAATGAGATTCCGAGAAACAATCTGTGTATTTGCAGAAAGTGAAACTGATTTGGATCCTACCCGTACTCAAGTAAACCGCTGACAACAACCTTGGCAGATGGTTTACTAAACAGGTTCAATCTACTGACTTTGACTCTAACTCTGACTTGAATTCTGATTTCGATCTTCAACTTGATGAAGGTTCACAGTTATTACTAGTAGTAAACTTCCAATACCTACATTAGGTTAGGAAGTTTGAGTGTTGGCTCTGTGAGCTTTCATCAAATTGAAGATCGAAATCAGAATTCAAGTCAAACCTTTGAATCCATCCCACATCAATCTACCAACTAGAAATCCATAAACTCCCAAAGCAAAAATACAGGGAGTTTATGGATTTCTAGTTGGTAGATTGATGTGGGATGGATTCAAATTGATAGTGCAGAGAATCTCCAAATACAATAGAGAAATCCTCATAGAAATCCTGTAGAGGTAAGCTAAATTTGGAGATAACGTCTCTGACTTGGAAGTCAGAGTCAAAGTCAGTAGATTGAGCCTGCATTCTACTATCAATACCTAAAGTGCCCCATTTTAATAGTCCAGGGTGGACTATTGGAAAGATACTAAACATTTAACAAATGCCAAAGTTGTCATTTGTCCATCATATAATTCCCAAAATTTGACACGATCAAAAAATAACGTAATTATAATAATATTCCCAATCAAAATCTTCTGGCTCGGCTATCCTATTTCCAATTCCAATTCCAACTTCAACACCTGAAGTAGTACTTCCACTATTCCCACCAGAAGCAGAAGAACTCTGTCTTCTAATCCTACTGCTAGGAACGGGAATATTCGAGCGCATCTTCCCAACAACTTTGTTAACCCTCGATTGCGGTACTCTATGAACAGGAACCGGAATACTTGAGCGAAAATTAGCAGATCGTTGATGAAAGCTCACAGAGCCAACACTCGAACTTCCTGAAACTTCTTCATTCCCACCTTTCGACATAGTAGTAGTATCTACTTCCAGCACCTGGCCCTCACTGCCATCATACAACTCGCAATCCGGAAAATGCCACTCCTCACCCGGAGGAAGAGGCTCAACAGCGAAACAAGCTGAAGTAGGCGTAGGAATCCAATTCCATATATAACCCTCCTTAGCATCATATGCGGGTATATTGGCGGTTGTATCTTCTATTGCCGCTGGCACTGGTGCTGGTACTGATACCTTGCGCTTTGTCTGACGGGTCCGACGACGACGGGGCTTCCTCTCCTCCTTGCATGTTGAACATTGCGAATATAACGGGATAGGCCATTGTTCCTGTTCTTGCGGGAGACATTCGTAACCGGTTGTGAGGGCATAGTGGCAGTGATGCGGGATTGTGGAAGCGTGGATTACCCTGCTGCAGAAGGTGCAGTGCCAAAAGACATTTTTGCACATTGAGATAGGATGAGAGGGGACTCTACTAGAGTGAAGTACCCAGTACTTACTCTAGTAGAGCTTTTATTGTTGCTGGAGTACTGCGATAAACCAGCTGTTTTTGGTTTTCTTTTTTTTTTTTCCTTATGAATTTATGGTTTTTGAGATTTCTAGTAGGTAGTGGGATGAGTTTCAATTGATAGTGCAGGAATCTCCGAATATTATAGAGAAATCCTCATATAAATCATGTAGAAGTAGACTAGATCTGAAGATAGTTTTCTACCGGGTGAAGCTGTCTGCTCTCAAGTATGAAAGAGGTCGAATGTGTCTAAGAAGTTCTCATTACGGTCTCGCCTGGGGCATGGCAGGCTACTTATATCTTCAATGGCCCGGTTTTTGAGCTCCGTCTTTGATTAAATTTGAAACCTGATTGGTCCTTGCTATTTCATTTTATCGGTTGTTTCAAAGATCTCTTTGATAAAAGAAAGCCTCGACATTGTGTCCTTGACAATGAATGATTAAAGGTTTCCAGGGATGTGCCTGGGTCGAGGTCCAGGGCAGTTGAAGCTATGCTGGGGAATCCTTGGACTATTATTTCTTGGCTCATGCCACGATTGGCATTAATTTAGCAAATAAATACTCCCCATTCATCAAAATATTCCTTTCAAATCCAAATTCATCCAGCAAACGGAGTTTTCCATGCTCTCATCAGCCTCATACTTGTCGCTGACTAATCACGCGGGGCCTGCCATCAAAGACGCAGTCTTTCGTTTTTGAACCTCACCTCTGCACCTCGTCTCCCTTTCACTCACCTTCCTTCTTTTCCCTCTCCCTTTAATTATTCGCGCCTCTAGCAGACTTATTCTCCCGACGTCCGGAGATACTGTGAGCTCACTCTTTTTTAGCTGCTGAAGCACAAGCATTTTCACGATTTCGACCCACCCAGCCACCCACCCAACATGACTCTTTGTTTGAATCGCCTCCAGGAAGAGCGGTATGTGAAAGCCCCAGAATCTGCGCCTTGCCAATTTCACTACCCCGGACCAGAGACTAATATTCCTGGCTTTTTGTAGCAAGCAGTGGCGTCGCGATCACCCCTTTGGCTTTGTAGCTAAGCCCAAACGTACCGAGGGAGGTACTCTTGATCTCAAGATCTGGACATGCGCCGTCCCTGGAAAGAAGGATACTCTGTGGGATGGGGGCCTATTCAAGCTTGATGTGATTTTCCCGGATGGTGAGTCTCGTGCCCGCGCATTCCTCGCGACGATCCGACATACTGACGCAGGCGATCTTCGCTCTTCCAGAATACCCAACCAAGCCACCAAAATGTACGTATTGAATGAAACAGTTGAGATGACTATCGCGCGCCTCACTTGAATCAAATTGAATGAATACTAACTCTCTTGTTGCAGGTAAATTCACTCCTCCGCTATTCCACCCAAATGTCTACCCGTCCGGCACTGTCTGTCTCTCCATTCTCAACGAGGAAGAGGCCTGGCGACCCGCCATTACAATTAAGCAAATCCTCCTCGGTATTCAGGACCTTCTCAATGATCCCAATCCCGAATCCCCAGCGCAGGCCGAGGCATACAACATGTTCAAGAAGGATCGCCCTGGTTATGAGCGTAAGGTGCGCCAGGTCGTCCGCGAGAACCAGCCGGAATAGTTTGCTTCAGCCAGCCAATTTATGAACCCCAGAATTCAAATATGGGGTGTCATCTTGGATCTAGGTATAATATGGTTGCTTTTGGTTTCATTGGGTTGGGTATTTCTTATTCCGGAATTGGGAGGGGAAGGGGGGAAGGTCACTGCATGATGATTTCCAGCATCTTTCTTAGCACAAACAAAGCGCGGCGCAATGGATAATACCACTACCTTATCAACAGTCTAGACTAGTGTAACTAAGATGTAATTGTTCTCAAGTATACCAAGGCTATTCTGTCCAATGGTTGCATCAGTAAAACTCCCGGGTAATAACCCACTTTATCTTATCGGTGACTCAAAGACTGCCGACATCGCCCCCCCGCCGAGGAACAAAAAAAAAACCTTGGCCTTTCAACTCTTCCACTTCCCATCTTCTATCTCCATCTCTCAATTGTTCCTTCACAAGTGGTCAATCGCCCAATATGTGTGGAATCTTCGCGTGTCACCAGTTCGTTCTACCCCCTATTTTTCCTACCCACCATCTATAATGTCTTAATCCACCCCCGCGGTGGTCCTTGTTCCCCGGTCCCCCACTACGCGCTGCTTCAAATGTGGGATCCCACTAACTCGGTCATAGTCACCCCGATGTGCAAAAATTCAAGCCCACGGCTTTGCGCATGGCCAAGGCGTGAGTATCTCCTTTCAATTCTGTTCGTGTTGATTGCAATTGAGCCATTCCCGCTAATATATCCCTCGATTTACAGTGTGCGCCACCGTGGTCCCGATTGGAGTGAGTCACAATTCAGAAATCGAATCGCAATGCGATATACTTCCAATGGAGGATAATATGATAAAAAGATCGGAAATATTAACAACAATCTTCTTATAACAGGCGGTAGCTTCATTGGCGAGAACACAAGTGAGTTGTGCAGGATCGGCGATCGCCGTGGGGTAATTTTGAGGCTAACCATCGTCTGCAGTTCTGACCCACGAGCGTCTGTGTATCGTCGGTGTTGGTGAGTGCGACCCATTCAGGAATTCTTCGTTTTCATGAATTTATCAATTAAACTAACTTCCCTTCTTTTCAGACTCCGGTGCCCAGCCCCTTGTCAACGATGACTCCTCTCTCGCCCTCGCCGTCAACGGTGAAATCTACAACCACCGTATCCTGCGGAAAAACCTGAAGACCAAGTACAACTTCAAGACACACTCTGACTGTGAAGTCGTCATTCCTTTGGTATGTTTATTTACCCTTTTTTCCCACGAATCCGATTCAACCGATTTGTGCTAGTCTTAAAGAACCGCGTTGGCTAATAATATCTCTCTCGCGCAGTATATGGAGCACGGCCTTGATGCCCCCAAGCACCTCGATGGCATGTTCTCCTGGGTCCTCTGGGACAAGAAGCAGGACCGTGTTGTTGCTGCCCGTGACCCCATTGGTATCACCAGCTTCTACCTCGGCCGCTCTTCCACCACCCCCGGCGCCGTTTACTTCGCCTCCGAACTCAAGTCTCTGCACCCGGTCTGCGACAACATCATCGCTTTCCCTCCCGGCCATGTCTATGACTCCAAGTCCGATACCCTGACTCGTTACTTCGAGCCTAAGTGGTGGGATCCCACCAACGTTCCCTCCACCCCCGTCGACTACAAGGTGCTCCGTCACAGCCTCGAGAAGGCCGTCCGCAAGCGTCTGATGGCTGAGGTTCCTTACGGTGTCCTGCTCTCTGGTGGTCTCGACTCCAGTCTGGTTGCCTCAATCGCTCAGCGCGAGACTCTCCGTATGCAGGAGGCTTCCCGCAAGGCCAGCAAGGCCGAGCTGGCTGCTGCCTCTGAGCTTGTCGGTATCGATGATGAGAACGAGCTTTCCACCGTCACTACCTTCCAGCAGCTGCACTCTTTCTCCATCGGTCTTCCCGGTGCTCCCGACACTGCTGCCGCTCTTGAGGTCGCTAAGTTCCTCGGCACCAAGCACCACGCTTTCACCTTCACCGTTGAAGACGGTCTGAACGCCCTTTCCGATGTCATCTACCACCTGGAGACCTACGATGTCACCACCATCCGTGCCTCCACCCCCATGTACCTGCTCTCCCGCAAGATCAAGGCTATGGGTGTCAAGATGGTCCTGTCCGGTGAGGGCAGTGACGAGATCTTCGGTGGATACCTGTACTTCCACGCTGCTCCCAACCGCGAGGAGTTCCACAAGGAGACTGTCCGCCGTGTGAAGAACCTGCACCTGGCTGACTGCCTGCGTGCCAACAAGTCCACCTCTGCCTGGGGTCTTGAGGCTCGTGTTCCTTTCCTGGACAAGGAGTTCCTCGAGACCGCTATGAGCGTCGACCCCGCTGAGAAGATGATCAACAAGGAGCGCATTGAGAAGTACATCATCCGCAAGGCCTTCGATACCACCGATGAGCCTGATGTCGAGCCCTACCTCCCCGAGAAGATCCTCTGGCGCCAGAAGGAGCAGTTCTCCGACGGTGTCGGTTACAGCTGGATCGACGGTCTCAAGGATGCCGCTGAGCTCCACGTTACTGATGAGATGATGAAGAACCCCAAGCCCGAGTGGGGATCTGATATCCCGGATACCAAGGAGGCTTACTGGTACCGCACAATGTTCGACGAGCACTTCCCCCCTTACTGTGCCGGAACCGTCGAGCGTTGGACTCCTACCTGGTCTAAGCAGACCGATCCCAGTGGCCGGTGAGTACTTTCCTTACATTGACTGACTATTTGCATCGTAAGTACACATACTGACTGACCTATTTACAGTGCCATTGCTACCCACAACGCCAAGTATGAGACCGCGTAAAAGTGTATGTTTCTATACAAAATAGCTATTTCCTTAGATTGACTAGATAGAATCGAGGTGTATATACCCTTCTTCGAACTCCTATAACTTATAACCTAACTATAACTTATGCCCTAGTTATAACTTATAGTCCGGCAATACTAGTAGATCAATGACTAATACGGGCTTTCCCGGGACCCGCGCCAGCCAATCACAGGCCACCCAGCGGCCCGTGGCTGGAGTTCCCCCCTGCCCAACGAGGACGTCCTTTGGTTCTTCTCTCCCCCATCGCTTTCGCTTTCCTCCTTCTTCCTCCACCTCACCTCGAGTTTCCATCCCTCATCCCATCTCAATTCACCATGTCTGCCCCCGCTGCTTTCTCCGACATCGCCAAGGCGGCCAACGATGTATGTCTATCATTTACCCTCTAATTCTCTTTTCCGTTATATCTTCAATACTTTTCCGGGAAACCGCCAGCTAATTTCCGTCCCCGGATAGCTCCTGAACAAGGACTTCTACCACGCCAGCCCCGGTTTGTCTTCGCCGCTCAACTCGGGTTCTATCCGAAGAACCATCTAGCTAACTAGCTCCAGCCAACCTTGAGGTCAAGTCCAAGGCCCCCAACGGTGTCACCTTCACCGTCAAGGGCAAGTCCGCCCACGAGGGCTCCATTGCCGGCCAGGTGAGTTTCTCTTGTGCAGTGGAACTGCAGCCCCACCCTCGGTATCAGAATGAAAAACAGTCGGCTAACCTGATTCTTCTCACCACATAGCTCGAGGCCAAGTACGTCGATGCGCCCACTGGTAAGGGCCCCTCCAAACAAAAACCACCCGATCCCGGCGCGCGCAAGGTTCGGCCCATGAACTTCTTCTTTTCATGCGGTCACCTTGTGTCGCGCCGGGTGAACTTCTTTGTTTTTTCGAATTCCGCCACACATACAATAAAGCTAATAACTCGCCCTTACTCAGGCCTTACCCTGACCCAGGCTTGGACCACCGCCAACGCTCTCGACACCAAGCTTGAGCTTGACAACAACATCGCCAAGGGCCTCAAGGCTGAGATCCTGACCCAGTACCAGCCCGCTAAGCAGTCCAAGGGTGCTAAGCTCAACCTGTACTTCAAGCAGCCCAACCTGCACGCCCGTGCTTTCTTCGACCTGCTGAACGGCCCTACCGCCAACCTCGACGCTGTCCTCGGCCACGAGGGCTTCCTCGTCGGTGCTGAGGGTGGCTACGACGTCAACAAGGCCGCTATCACCAAGTACTCCGCTGCCGTCGGCTACAGCGTTCCCCAGTACTCCGCTGCCATCACTGCCAGCAACAACCTGTCCCTCTTCTCCGCCTCTTACTACCACCGCGTCAACGCTCAGGTCGAGGCCGGTGCTAAGGCTTCCTGGGACTCCAACTCCGGCAACGCTGTTGGCCTTGAGGTCGCCAGCAAGTACCGCCTGGACCCCTCTTCCTTCGCCAAGGTGCGTAAATCTTTTCCTTGATGTAAAGCTATAAAGTTTCACAGGATCGCATACTTACAATATTTCAAATATAGGCCAAGATCAACGACCGTGGTGTTGCCGCTCTCGCCTACAACGTCCTGCTCCGCCCCGGTGTCACCCTCGGCCTGGGTGCTTCCTTCGATACCCAGAACCTGAACCAGGCTGCCCACAAGGTTGGCGCCAGCTTCACCTTCGAGGCTTAAATGTCTTCATGATTACCATGAAGTCTAGACCAGGGATTGCCAACTCCCTGGGTAACGTGTAATTCTTCGTTTAATCGATTCCCGATCTCATTGGACTAGCGAGAGAACGAAGGTTCGCAACTTTCGCAGATAATCTTGAGTGTTTGGTAGTCTTGACTCGATCACACTTTGTATATCAAATCTAAATTTCCTTTGTCTGGTGGACTTTTTCCCGACATGTACTACATGTAGCTTAGTAGACTATTAATCCAGTCTACTATCTAGAAATAGAAAGAGGAGCAGTAGTGGTAATAATAACAATAATATAATAAGGTATAATCTACCTCACTTCTTATCACTACTAGAAGCCCTCGAAAACTCCGAAAGAACAACAACACTAAAAAAAATCCCCAAAAGCCCAACAACACCCGTATTAAACCGAAACCTCGCCCCCGATCCCGATCCCCCATCACCAGCACCCTTCATCTGCTGCTCCTTCATAACAGCATGAAAGACCTCACTCCTCCTCTCCCCCCTCCTCAAATCCTCAGCCCTCTGCGTCCTATAATGCGCCCGCGCATTAAAATGCCGCAAAGGATTCCTCCTTATAAATCCAAATGGATCCTCAGGATCATCTCTTGACCTTTGAGCCTCTGCACTAAATTCAGCCCACTCGGCTCCGAATCCTGCAGCCCTGGCTCCAGCTCCAGCACCGGCTCCGGCCCCAGCACCAGCAAACCCATAAGCATCACTCCCGTCACCAAACCCATACGCACCCCTAAATCCATCCTCAGCACTCGTCCGTCCAGTACCCCCATACCCGCCATTCGCATAAAAACTAGGTGGGGGTCCAGTAAACGTTCCGCGACGTTTACTTAGCCCGCTAGCAGGCCTTGAACCGGCGTAACTTCCTCCTCCGCTACCGCTAGCACCACCCCGAGCGCCATGACTGCTGTGGGAACCGGAGGGGTGTGCGTGGGCGTGTTGCTTCAGGTGGAATCCGTGGTCTCGATCGTAGGATTGGCGCTTGGAGGCGTTGCCTAGGACGTTGTATGCTGCGCTTATTCGGGCGAAACGTTGGCTTGCGGATGGATCTGTGCGGTTGCGGTCTGGGTGGTGTTTGAGGGAGAGGGCGTAGAATTTTCTGTGGGGTATCACTTGGTTAGTTTGAGCTGTTCTCTTTATAATGACTCTTTTGGAAGGGTAGGTGTAGTTTGGATCTTTGGGGCTGAGGGGAGAAGTAGAGGAGAGCTGAGGGAGGAGGGGTGGGATTTAACGAACTTCTTTATCTCAGCTGCGGTTGCAGTTACAGGCAGACCAAGAGTTTCATAATGATTTTGTTCCTTTGCAGATCTAGGCGCTGTACTCGTAAATGAAGCAGTGAATTTGAGATTATATGCTTGGGCTTGACCGTGTCTTGCGTTGACGTAGGAGGTTGTTGGTCGGGGACGCTTGCGAATTGCGTGGGTGTGTATATGGCGGTGTCGACATGGTTGATTTGATGCAGGGACTGGGACTAGATTGGATGTATTTGCAGGATAAAAGACAAGGATTGGGGAGCGTATAGATTGCATGGCGCGGGGGGTTATTTGTGAGGGCTAGGGTGTTGGCCGCATTGGAGAAAGGAGGTCGTGTGAGAGTTGAAGAGTGAAAGTTGTCGGGCGGCGATCGGGTGGCGTCATTGCGGGAGTGAGTCGGATTCGAGGGTGGAGGTGCCTATCTCGCTGGTGGGGGTTTACATGAGGCATTTGGGAGGATAGACTGGTTATAAGAGTGGATTAGTGCTGGATAGTATTCTTATTGTGCTATATTGAATTTAAATAATTGATTTGTCTTGGGCAGTATTTGAAGGTTGCTGGTTCCAATGGCACCGCGATCGCATGCAAGCTGATGATCAGATTAGATAAAGACGGTCCGGTCCTACCCTTACAAGTGGTTAGCTGCCTTAGCTGGTACCCTAGCTAGGCTACTGGTAGGAGCTTAGGGTTTCTTAGGGTTCAGAGGCTAAAGACCCAAAGGCCACTTTACACTCATTCCCCCCACTCTGCCTACTGAAGTGACGCCACCTACCTATAACACTCACCGTGGATTATCCGACCACCCGTCTACGTATGACTACGTAGGTCTACATAGTAGAGTGCAATTGCATTGAAAGTGGTATCATCTCCACGTAATCATTTATACGGAATGTACTCAGTCCGATGTCGAACCATTTTGTCTCGGCTTTTTTATCAGGAGCTAATTACTACCAGCAACCAAACTTTGTTGTTCTAACCTCAATCTTGGGGTTTTATAACTCTTGATCAGCTCTTCGAACTATGCACTCACTGAAAGCAATCAAATCTGCCAGATATTCAACCCTATTTAGAACGGCCGTCTATTATATGACCTCGAGACCAATGAAGGAAATTGATTATTCCTCTAGGGGTATTTTATAACTTTTCTTTTGAAATGCTAACCTTAGGTCAATGGAATCATGACCACGTCATACTTTATGGCCATGCCTAATGAACTTCATCAAAATTGAATGAATGATTCCGTTGCTTAAACTAGACAATAGCTGGAAAACCACTCTCCAGTTGAAAACTTAAAGCTGAACTTCAAATACAAGACAGATTGAGAAAAATACCATCGGCTTGAAGATTATGCCAGGTTATAATCGTTGCGCACTGCTGCCTTCGGCCGATGAGCAGTACTAAATGCTCTAAAGTCAGGTATTTATGATCGATTATTCAACGAAAAGTTTTCGTTTATGAAAGCCTGGGGCCAAAGCCTGAGCTCGACCTTTCACGGGACAAACGAAGTACTATGAATTGAATGTCATATTCTGTATGCACTTATTTACAAGCGGGGATTTAACTCGCATATGCAAAAATGACTCGGGCTTAGAGGGAGGCAAAAGCATACGTTTTGCTACTTACTAGAGCTTTATATCTGACGATTGTCTACCTAGAGAATCGTAGACATGAATCCCGACGAGTTCAAGTTGATGTGTCTATTTAGGTGCATAAATTCACCAGGAAGATTTTATTCTGTACTTTTCAACACGACATTTGCTCACGACACAATATTCATCGAACAAGGGCTTGTTCCCCCAATGATCAATGTGGTCATTAGGGGAATAAGTAGAATACTAAGAAGCACCCCACCTTTCAGCTCCAGGATAACCTACACTTCGGAAAAAGACTTGATAGATGCAGAGCGGCTTCCAATGGTTCGTGCAGTGTAACAATGGGCCGTGGTGCATGCTCCAATTTCATTGGCCCTGATGCACCCTGTGTCACTCTGGGAAACACTAGCACGAAAGCTCGAGATCTGATGTCGATCTTGTGGGGCTAATCTGTGTGATTGGTCAATATTTTGAGAATCGATGTCCAAAATGAAATTGAGAGAAAGAGAGAGATGAAGTTGACCGTATACACAAGTTCGATAATCTAAAGGTTGATGTGTTGTGTGGAATAGAATCCAATGTGACTGACAGTGGGTATAAAGCTGCCCTTGCGGCGTCTCATCATCGACAGCTGCAGGTTTCACTGGTGCCTTCTCTTCTGCACGAAGATCATTCAGCCGTAGATCCCCGCCACAAATTCCATTAGAAGATCTATTTGACAATACATGCATGACACAAGGAGGTCACTCCGCTCCGCCTTGGCTTGTCTTCGGTCATGATTTTTAATTTCAGATTGGCCCACTTCTCTTCCCCAAAATACTGCGGAGTATTTTACGCATCACTCATTTCGCCACTTTTGCAGCTCTTCTGGTCAGCATTCATGTCATAATAAAGCGGATTTCGCCAAGGGGAACCGGTGCTTGAGTTGTTCGTGTCTGGCTTCGGATGTGATACTCTAAACCTTTTCTTCCAGTCGCAACTCGATGAAGAAAATCGACTGAATATGTCAACATCGGAGTCGTGTCTTTCAGCCAGGGGCGATGGACGCCCTCGACTTTGGAAGCTTCGCTCTTCTCGAAAATTTATGGTAATTTCGGTTGGCTTTTCATTATTTACAGTAAGTGCAACCAAGCTACATGTCTTGAATCTTCTACTCAGCTATGCTAACTAAGCAACCTCCTCTCAATAGGATCTCTTCATCTATGGAATGGTTGGTAAATACGATAAAAGTACCATAAGATCGCAATCTAATACCGGTTCAGATTACCCCCATCATGCCAGAACTACTCACCACACGAGCTGGGGTGCCGACGCAAGACCGTATGTCTGGGAACTCTTTTTGGCTTATGGAATGAGACTGATTTGAAGAAAGGCGAATATTGGGTCAGCGTCTTACTTATCACACAAGCGGCCGCGTCTTTCGCTTGCGCACCGATATTTCGTCGCCTAATGGATAGCTACTCGATGGATAACGTCAAGAGAGTCTGCCCTTTCTACATATTTGGCTCTCTGATTCATATTGCCTCAATGCTTCTGTTCACGCTAGCAAATTCGTTACCGTTTTACATTCTTGCGAGGGCTACACAGGGTGCTGCTATGTCCATGGTGTTCGTGGCAGGGTACTATCTTTTGATCGAATCAGCACCCGAGGATACACTGAGCTATGCTTTTGGTAAATTGGATGTCTTTTTGGCCGCTGGCTTTATAGGAGGACCCTTATTTGGTGGATTTATCTACCAATTTGCTGGCTATCATTGTATGGTTGTATTGATATTCTTCCTGCTAGCCATGGATCTCAGTTCACGTTCATTGATCATCGTTCAACCTGACGGTGTGGATTGGCCGAACAGCCCGGAAATTGATCATCACCCTGAAGTTGAATTTCCAAGAGCTAAGGCATATGATTCCATCGAGAACTCTGGACGAAATGGAGATATCAGCCGAAAGACACTCACAATGTGGCAACTGATGCGAGATGCTAGAGTTATGATTGCGGCGGCATCAATGGCATCTTACCATCTTCTCATTACTGCCCTTGAAAACGTGAGTTACAAATTCCAATGACTCGGAGCCATTCATATTCACTGACTTCGGATATAGACATTGCCAATATTTGTTGAAGATCACTTCCGTTGGGGCTCACTGGGCGCTGGTTGTATCTTTGTACCACTTACCGTGGCTGTCTTCCTTAGACCTCTATCTGGTATCTTCGCACTTCATCCTAACTCGAAAAAAATTGGATTATCACTGACACACCCGTCATATTGACAGTGGCTTTTTCTGATCGATTTGGCGTCCGTGCAAACACAATCATCGGATTTGTTATGGCTACGCCGTGTCTGATTTGCCTGCGATTTGTTGAATACAACACCACAGCGCACAAAGTCATTTTATCTTTACTTTTGTTCTTGTCAGGTGCTTTTCTTAATGCCGTCAATCCAGCTGCCACAGCAGAAATGCAAGCCGCTATCCCTAGACTCGAGAAAAAGAGACTAGGTGGTCTTGATAACAAAAGTGCCACTCAGAGGATCTACAGTCTTCAGCATATGTCACGTTGCACTGGATTTACATTGGGTCCGGTATTCGGGGGCTTTATCGAGTTCAGATATGACTGGAAGGCTATGACTATAGCTTTGGGTGTTTTGGCTGGAGCGACTGCTATCCCGGCATTCTGGCTCTCAGGTCAAGACCACAAAGCCAAGAGAGCCATAAGAAACGATACGGTGGAAGAACGAGAGCCTCTCTTAGGATCCTCGGACTTGAAGAGTTCTTTTGCTACCTTCGGAGAGGGAAGCTCTCGCAATATCACCCAAGTCAGCTCATTTCATACTAATAAATCCTCCCTCCGAAGGAAGCCTCCCTCAGTTCCACTGGGACATCGGCTCATCACAGCAGCAGAACGTCCGGATCTCTGGCATCCAACCCATTCAGATCCAAACAATGATTTGTTTGTTTTCCCACAATGGAGCCAAGGAGCAGTTCTAAAACGATACTACCGACAACTAGGAGAGATTGAGGAGCTAGCCCATTATCAAACTATGATCGTGCGAAATTCAGATGAAAGAGTCATTGCTACTGGCGTATGTACGCCGTTCTACTGGCCAGAATTGGAAGAAGTTTCGGAAGCTTCACTTCAGTCAAATAAGCTGCCTCAATGTGCTTCGACCCTACCCGATGGGGGTTGGGAGACGATATTAGCTCGAGGAGTTCTCCAAGCACGAGCACGAAGAGGGGATAGTCCATCAACCGAGAATTCATCCCTGACAGAGGATCAGAAGAATGACGAGGCTGTAGCGTGGCTTCGTAACAAGCCAAATGCTATGTCAGGATTGCTTGTTGTCGTAGCAGAGAGCCATCGCGGCAATCGTCTCGCCACCGTGCTTCACGAAAACTTCAAAAAGTTGGCTCATCAAAACGATCTCAAAGCTTTGGTCCTCCCAGTTCGACCAACCCACAAAAATCAATACCCATACACTCCTTTCGAACAATACTTTGCTTGGATTCAAGAAGGTCCCTTTCGCCCTGGGTTCACATGGCCAAGTTCTAATAAACCGGAAGACCCTCTTCCTTTCGACCGAGGGCTTCGCAAACATATCAGAATGGGAGCAAAAGCGATAAAACCAGCAGTAAGAAGTTTTACGGTCGTCGCTTCTGCTGCAGAGTGGCAGCAAAGACTTGGCGATAATTTGACTTTGGATACTTTCACTGATGAAAATGGGGAGCTTTGTGTTTCGGGTGAGAAGCTGGATGGCTTCCTTTTAGATGATGAAGATCAGCCTGCTCCTTTGAAATGGGATCCAGTTCGACAGGTTGGTATCTACGCAGAAACAGATATGTGGATGTGGCACCAGCTTTAGTAATTGGCGCAGGTGAATCGAAGCGAAATAACGACTTCAAATATTTTAATTTACGCGATATTACGCGAGTTTGACTGTGTCAATTAGCTTAAGAGCTTTAAGTCCATTCTAAGTAACCTAAATTGTCTAGAGTATTATTCATCGAGTGGACGATAGATGTTGCCCCTGTTTGCCCTGACTTGACAATTTGAAGGACCAAGTTTAATAAACAACCTTCATGCAAACCTTCCCAATGTGAGCTCCAGAAGTAAGATACTCAAACGCCTTGATGGTATCTTCTTGAGAGAATCCGAACTCCTTTTCAACGAGTAGGCGAAGGCCCTTCTGCGAAACGAAACGAACGACCTCTTGCAAAATCTGGGTAGATCCAACGACAACGCCGCGAACTACCGCTCCTTTGGCAAGAGCCAGACTTGCGATATCGAGCATTTCCTTTGCTTGATAAAGGAATCCAATCATACAGACATTCCAAAATATCAGAAAGCGGGACAGCTGTGAATATGAAGTATTTAAGACTATTTATTAGAATTGATAAGCTCATTGGATTCGAAAAAGCTTCGCATATCTGGCGTAATCGTGGGCTCGGTGTAACCGAACTCGCTTTCAAGCCATGAATCCCAGTCCCACTCAATCACTTCCCTAAAGCTTTCCAGCGTTTCGGAGTCCTTTCTCCAACGCAGTAGAGGAGATACATACTGCCCGCCAAATTTGTCCATTCCTGTCCTGGAATAATTATCAGACTGACATGCATCCCCGAAATCAACAAATACTACTCGGACTTCTGTTGGGCATTGATCAAGCCCTTGAAGTATAACATTTCGCGGGGCTAGATCTTGAAGCAAGACCTCCTTTTCAAACATTCGGCTTTCCAAATCAACAACCATGCGCATGATAACTTGTAGTGTTTGTTGCGGTAAGTTAGGTTGTAATTCAGACATTGGCTTGCCGTCAATACGTTCCATCAAGATCATCCGGACCTCTCGGCTTTGGGTTGCACATGAGGTTTGGCTGTGGCTTGGTTGTTTGAGAGTTTGGCCAGATTGAACTTCCTGAGAGCTCTGATCAGAATGGAATTTTTGGCTTTCGCGGGCATTCTCGGATACTGGAATAGAAAGCGAGTAGGAGCCATAAAATCGAGGAACCTCCTTGCCCTGCAAATCTGAGAGCAGCTGATATGCAAATATCTCATGGGTATATGCCTCATCCATGACATGAAAAGTATCGCAGTAGCCATCCTCATCATCACAATAAAGGGGATCGAATAATTTCGCAACCAGGCCTGTCTTTGGCAATGGGAATGGAAATGCCTGGTTATCTGGAGCTTGGCACAAGGAGACCACAAATACCTGGGCCCGGTTTCCATTACCAACTTGCAAGGTCTTTTGAATTTCGAGACTGAGTGTGGACCTGCCTAGTTGACTAAGAAGGGGAGGATTCCGTAGACATAGTTCCTGTGGGTCAATCTGAAGCCGCTCGGCCCGTATAGTTTCAGAAGTAACACAGCAGTTATCGTAAACAGGTGTCGGTTTTGGTGGGATATTCTCCTGTACTGTGAATCTCCATCCAGTCTGGTATGGTGGTGGGGGCCTCAAGTGCTCTGCTGAGAGTGAAGCCAAGCCTTGAGGTTCTGCGGCGCTCACGATGCTATGGGAACTTCGCAGACTTGGGTTTTCCTTGTATGTCGACATTCTGAATACACCTCAAGCACTCACCGGCCCGAGAGAAATTTTGAGAAACTTCATGTAAGACCAGAGAAGCAGTAGGGAAGGCGTAATGTTATTTGAAGAGTTGATGTAACTCTTGTTGCTGCCTGGTTAGGTGGCTTGGCTGAAGACCCATGGCTCCCGCCGTAGCCCGCCAGGGGTTTCGACATGCAAAGTATCTATGGCATAACAACATCGATAACTTTAGACGACCGTGGTATATTCCGTTCGTATTTACATGGATACAATATGAAGATACCTACTTCTATCGAAATCGGCAATCTGCAATTTGCCTTTGACCTCCAGAGCCAACTTGGCTGAATTTACAATCATCTCTTGCAACCAGGCCAACTAGACAAACAACTCATCAATCTTTTGTAAAATCTGCAAGAGACCATTAGTATGCCTTTCGGGTATTTTCTTTTATTCGTGGCTTCAGGCCTTACATTTTCAATATAGCGCACACCAACCACTATGCCATCTTCGTCTCTCACGCCATTTCCCGGCCCATCGAAAATATTTTGCGGACTGTCTTTATCAAGACAGCAAAGACATGAGAGAACAAGGTTGGTGTATTGATCTCCGACCAGACTTGCAAGCCTGTCCTGGCAAATGGCCATGAGCTCTTCTTTCATTTTGGTGCCACCACGTCGGGAGATTCGGTCAGAGATTGCACTTTCGATGTTCAAGTCGGGCCAGGGGTATGAATCGCTATCACCTGGCGCCTTGCATATAAATGAGTTCCAAAGTCCAATCTCAAGAAGACACACGCCTAGACTGTATATGTCGTGTTGCATTTTAAAAGCCTCTTCAGACCAAAGTCCTTGCCTGTGCGGATGCCGATATAGATTCCGTTGCCACTCTAAGTCACCCATTAAATCGGTATGCCCAAGGGCATATCTCAAACGCTCAAAACCGATTAGAAATGACGGACCTATATCGGTTCTATCTTCTTCGAACACGATTATCGTCTCGGGGCGGATGCCTTTATGAACAAACCCTGTGGTGTGAACAAACATAACCGATCTTGCGAGTTGTTTTGCAAGCTTCATGCGTTTTGTAAGAGATACTCTTTGTTCACTTAATAGGATATCTCTCAATGTCCTCGGGTGATGCAGTCCAACCGGGACCTGAAATATGAACTCGAATTGTGTATTTGTCGGATCATCGATGGCGTCTGAAGGTGGGATCTCTACCGCCCCTATACAGTTGAGAAGGCCAAAGGAATCCGGATCAACATAGCCCAGCATGCGCGCCATATCTCGAACGTGGCCCTTTGTAGTTTCGGGATCGGATTTAGGACTATAGTTAGTTCGATCTAACAGCACTTGCATATTATCACAATATGCTGTAGATGTATTCGTGCCTGGTATCATATTGCGCTCGCTCGTTATGAACTTTTGTGGTCTGAATATTGAGCAATCGGAAGAATTCATCTGCTCTGAAACGCTGCGAATGCTTTCCCTTATTTTCATGAGCCGCCTTGTCGATGGACTGGATCTCTCTTGCTGCAATCTCTCATCAATTGCCGATGCGGAAAGAAGCGTAATCAAATACCACGATGGATCAAACCTTCGCTGCCACGCCTCAAGGTCGGCTATAATCCTCTTTAAATCTTTTGTGAGGTATAGAACTTTGACTCTTGCTAATTGGCTGGTGGCTAAGAGCTTTCGCGAGCGACATTTTTCGAGACTGTCAAGAGCGCCGAGAAGTTTATTGTTGAGAGTAGATATAGAGTCCGCATAATGAGCTTGAAGTGATGGTTGAAGCAGCGAAGGTGAGTTCCAGAACTCCTTCAGAAGGCCCACTTGTACCTCCATTTTATTCCAAACACCTTCGATTATCAACGACATCTCCTCGATAGCCGTGCTAAGGCTCCTTATCTCCCGACAGAGTCGGACAAGATGCTGGCCATTTCTTTACATCGAAGATGGTATTCGTCAGCAAGCCCAATTTCCTTGTAAACAGCCGTGACTTACCTGATACAGAGCTCTAGAGTCCCAGCAAGGCTGAGCACTAGCGAAACCGCTTCCATATTGAGGTCGCAGCGTTGGGAGCGTATTGAACTTCTCAGTGAAGTTTGGATAAAAAACCCGCAGTATGAAGCGTCTTAGCTGTTTCACTGTGCCTCATCGGAAAAAGATGGCTCCGACTATGCTGCCTAAACAGATTCAAGCAAGTAACCCGGGCGAAATTCCAATTTTTGACACGTCATTTGATTTTCAGCGGTTCCCAATATTCGAATTCTGCGAGCTCCGGCATAACCCTGATAATCAAATAGCGAATTTAGACCTTGTATGGACCCATGAATTCTCATTGCCATTTCAGACAGAGGAGTGAGAGACATGTCGATAGTCTTTTGGGGATCCATCAGCAAAGTGGCGCTGACGCGAGGAGCTGGGGGAGGCTGAGGCGCAGTCGTGAGGGGATCTCCGCCCTAGAAGAGCCCCCACGGGGTTGCCCGGGCTTGCCCACTTCGGCGGCTACAACTTGTTCAACTCCCGTCTTTCGCGATCCCCCCACTGCAGAATATATCATCAAGAAGCAAAGGATCACGATCCTTCATTCCACGAATCTGACCATATTGATGATATTTTGAAGGGGCGAACAGTCTCATCCAGAGGAGGGTTAACCGGTAGCAATGGACGATGAGAGCCTTGCCGAGTCGCTGAAACTCCGAGCCAATATTTTCCCGGATGGCCGTATCCTCGAAAGTCGAATCAAACGGGGACAAGATGTTGAAAACTCAGTTTGGCAGCGTGAGAAAACGCTTGCGCATCCCCCTGCGGATAACGTGTTTCTATACAAATCCCCCCAGAGAGACTTCCGGGTGGTCAAGCAGATTCGCTGGCAAGATGAGATTGCCAACTACCGTCGAGAGCTACATATGATGGAGCGAGTACTAAAAGAAGTGGAGTATGCTCACAGTATCTCGCTTTCTTGCGAGTCGTGCTAACAAGAGCAAATTCTCATCTAGGCCTCATCAAAGAGAACTATTTGTTGACTTCATCGGCTGGTTTCCATCACAAGACTATATTCACTTCGTCCTCGAATACTGCCCCTACGGCGATATATCCCAGCAACAAATACCTATGGGAGAAGTTGACGCATGGTGTATCTGCAATCAATTGATGGAGGGTCTGTCTGTTTTGCATAAAGTGGGGATCATACACCGTGACATAAAACCTCAGGTGATTGGGTTCTCCATGCTCTACCAACAATTATAATTGCAGGCACTAATCAAAATACAAGAATGTTCTGGTTAGTGGAATTGATCCTATTCGAGTTAAGATCGCAGACTTCGGAATTAGCAAAATTGCGCATAAGGATGACGCGCAGACGAATAAGCACCCTACAACAAGAATTGGAACACCGGGATATATGGCCCCCGAACGTCTTGGATTGATCGAAAGCATATCATCGAGTCACACACCGGCCATTGATATATGGTCTTTAGGTTGCCTCATCCACTACATCCTTACCGGCATTATTCCCTTCGCTGCCCAGAATTCTCCTACACCTAATTCATACGCAGCCCTTGAAGATTATTGCACAGGTGCCCGCGGTCTCTCCGAAGATCACTTAGCAAGACATCAGATAAGTCTGTCGGGCCGGTCGTTTTTGCGACGACTTTTAGCTCCAAATCCTCAAGACCGACCAGTTGCTTCTGGGGAACTCATGATAGACTGGGAGTTCCCACCAAGTATAAGTAATGGAACGACTCGTTATCGTCGGACGATAACACCAGAACCATCTAATGGGCCTGTGCCGTCCTTCAGTTTAAGCACCTCTCAAGAATTGTTCCATGTTGATCAATATTCTCAAGGCTTTGTGACGGAGCTTGAAATGGTATGTCATATTTCGTATTCGATTTGCGATGGCAGAAAACAAGAACACTATGAATTAATTCAATTTAGAATCTGCCATCGTCAGAGCTTTGGTATCTGATAAAATCAGAAAAAGATGGCCCATTGAACAGAGACAGACTGCAAATCCTTCTCTTATCCCATGCAAACCCGAACATTTTCTTCAAAGGATATACAGCCCTTCATGTTGCCGCTGAAACAGGGTCTGCGGAATCGATCGGGGAGTTGATTCGCTATGGTGCAGACCCTAAGATCCGCACAAAGACAAGCCAAGAGACAGCCATTCACCTTGCAGCTACTCAGGGAGATACTGAATCATTCAAAAATAAAATCGAAGTACTCCTCGAAAGCGATATCGACATTGATGCCCGAAACTTTGAGGGAGATACCGCTCTTCATCTAGCAATTTGCAGAATTGGAACAGTTGATGCGGTCGAAATTTTGCTTGGAAAAGGTGCATCTTTGGAATCGAAAGGACGTCATGGTCGTACTCCACTTCAGTATGCAATATTTCTTGAAAAGGAAGAGATTGCAACCGCCTTATTGGATCATAAAGCGAACATCTATTGTGAGGATGAGTCAGGTGTAACACCGCTACACCTGACAGTGAGTGGTAAGGCTAGCATCTCCCTCATAGAGCGCCTGATAGGAGATGGCTCTCATATAAATCACGAGAATGATGCCCATGAGACTCCACTATTTGCTGCTGCAACCTGCAAAAGATGGGATGTAATGCGTTTGCTAATAGATCGTGGAGCGGAGTGTAAACCACATTCTGTAGCGCTTGAATCTCGCTTGAAAAAGGCGCAGCGTCGCCCATTCTTCGATATGCGTATTCCATGGATTTCTTAAGCGGGGTTTAGAGGGAGACCGATTGAGGAATCTGGAATTGCTACATAACTGCTGTGAGTCTCTAGCATAGTTCCACATAGTAGACAAATCAAAAAGCAATAACCAGAATCTGCTAAATAAATTGGACTTTAAAGCTTCATTTATTCAACTTGAAGTACGCTCCGCAAGACTCAATCATTGATATCAGACCATAAGACTGTTGCGCTCTAACGGAAACCCTCTCGTTTCTTTCATGAAAAGACACATGAGAAAAAGAGAGACAGGAAGAAGTATCCTTAAGGAGTGTCAGCAGATTTATAGATTTAGCGGATTGACGAGACGGGCCAGACTTACAATAAGGATTCCAGTATGCCATATAGTTTCACGGCAGTCGTGCCTGCAGCGTAGGCGGAGAGTGTTAATGTAACACCCAGCTCTGGGCAAATGTCAGCTACTCAATTTACTAAATTACCCCCTTCATAGCGAGACAACATACCGCGATAGCTTAGAGGGAAACTCTCTGAAATATAGAGAGCCGCCGGAATCTCAGAAAGGAAGTGCAGAACAATGAACCCCACAGAAAAACCGATACTGGTCGAATTTCGGGGTATTCCAGTACCTTCAACAGAAAAGAACTTCGAAAGCGTGGCGCAGATAAACATCCCAGATAGCAATCCTATAAGCAAATATCGTCTTCGGAAGCGATCGAAATATGGCGCCAAAAACTTCAAGGCGAGTGCACATAGAACCATTGAGACTGCACCCTCAACCATCTGCATCCACACCTCAGAGCCAAAATAAGCCAGAAGGCAAATGTAGGTAGCATAGCGGCCTGCAACACCTCGAGTAAACATCATCAAGGCGCCAGTAAGTAGTATGGCCCACCTTTTTAGCATGAGCTTGTTGAGTCTAAGGCTCATTGGGCCTCTAGTCGTATCACGATCAATTCGATTTTTTTTGCTACTAATGACATCGTATATCTGGAATAGATCACGAGCTGCCTGATCGCTTGTAGCACGAAAAGCTCTAAGAGAGCAATAGGCCCCTGGTATGTTTCCACGTAAGGCTAACCAGTAGGGCGAATCTGGCACGGTGAACGCAAGACCAAAGACGGTTAATGCAGCCATTATCGCAAAGATAAGTCGCACCAGGTCTCTTGGAACAGTCAGGTTCAGATCGTCGGTTAAAACCCTACCAGCAGATTCAACAATGTAGGTTATGGCGGCAGTTGCACTAGATTATAGTTAGTCTTGCGATATGAAACTTGTGCTGTGCATGGGGTTCATTCTCACAGATACACTTTGCCGATGAAATAACCACACACCGAGTGCTCATTTGTTTCGGAAATGTAGAGCAGCAATGTCGACAATAATACAAGTCCTATGCTTGCAGAAGTAAAGTCCAACACATAGATGCTATAATGGTCCTGAGCCACGAATGTTGTGAGCAAAGCCCCCAAGGCAAGAATCGATCCCACACGCAAGGCTTGAAGCCTACTCCAAAATCTATTGAGAATAAATGATGCAAGAAAGCCAAAAATAACAGCGATGACCGTTGCTGTCCTTTTAGAAGTGTCAGTACTCGAACGAAATTATATCTCTGTGATGGATTGCAATGTACCTGTCCTGCGGAATGTCTACCCAGAAAACTCCTTTGGGCATCAGCCAAATCCATCCCCATTTGGGCAAAGGATGGGACGCAAGCAAAGACAGAAAGCTGGTCGCAATGCATAAACCGATGTGTTTTGTTTCAATAAGAATAGTATTTTTCGAGGGGAGATCTTCATCATCATCTTCCAAGTATATTATTTCTTCTTTGATGCGTGTATAATCATCGGGGTAATGAAACAATAATAGTCCCCTCCTGATCTCGTTGCGAAAGTCCCCCAGATCATGTTTTGTCGTAAATTCGTCTGCTTCACGAAGAGTCTTGTTTATTTCGACATTTGTATTAAATTCATAGCTTCATGTTATCGGAATTAGTATTCTTGGCTACGCGTCATCTTCGCTGGGAGTTCACTCACCCGGTGGCGCGGTTCACGTCAGGCGGGCTATTTACTCGACTACCAAGTTCCATAGCTGAAGCTGATAACTAGTGAGCAATTTTCATCCATGGATGGACAGTTGGATAATGTCAAGAGGCTGGGTGAAAAGGATAGCAGAGAGACCAAAGTCGTCCTGCTGCGCCCCCTGCATGCGCCCGGGCGCAGTCACATTATTGTATGTAACCAGCCTCAAGTTCGTTAGGCAACACGATTGGTCCGTCTTCTACAACACAAATATTTTTGAGTATTTCAATTTTTGCTGGCTTTCTGGTATTCAAGCACAATGAATAGGTCTATCCCCGCTTACAAACTTCAGAATGAGTAATATAGTCGCCTGGCCAAATAACTCCGATGTTTGTGGAGGGACCACAAACACTTGATACCATCCTGCTGGCACCAGCCGATCATTACTTAATGGGAATCATGAAATTGAATCAATCCAATTTTGGATGAAAGTTATTGGATTTACTGGATTGTCTTGTAGACAATGGGCTAACTCATGGAAGCTCCCCAATTTGATGAAGGCACCACAAGTAAAATTTCAATTAGAAGTTTAAGCTAACAGTACTAGCTAGTAGCTCACAGAAACTGACAGTTCGAATGCTCGTCTATACGACATGATATGCAGTAAAACTAATGTAGTTTTTTAGCTCACAAGTAGTACGCTCGAAGTTGACCATAAAAATGACACCTTTTACATGGTATAAGTCAGTAGTAATATAGCATCGATATGCTGCTGGAAATTTCTCTCTGGTCGAGCAGACCGCTAGTTTGCAAGTTATGGGATTGAATGAGTCTGTAAGGCGAGCTATGGTTCGATAAATCGGGCAGCTGTGCTGTTGGATTCGGCACACGCCATCAAATCATAGCACCACCACTGCCCATACTCTAAGGATGCATGGTTGGTAGGGCTGGAATCATCCAAATCTAGAATACTAGAAAGAACTTGGCACTGGCTCGCCTAAACTGTTAATTTCAAGTTGACGTGGATCGGTGTCTTAAAGTTTGAGACCAGCTGTCGTGCTCCGCCACAAACTTAACCTCAGGTCAACAACAAGTGCATATTATGCATATGGAGGCTTTGAGAAAACCAGTGAAAATGAGTTTGCATATAATAAGATGATTGTATAATATTATGCAAGAAAAAAAGTTAGACTACGAGCAAATTGCTACCTAGCAAATCGCTGGTTCCGAACTTGAATACTAACTGGCAGCCAGTCAGAAGAAGATCCCAGCCCTATACTATAGTATCCACTTAAAGCAAAGAATTTAATCAGCCGTCACTTATTTGAGTAGATGCCATATAGCAGTATGTGATAACAGAAAATAAACATACCTTTTCAGGCGTTCTTTCTAAAGGCTGAACTGATCGCCATAAGACATACTGCATTTAGACTAGATATCGGAAAATGAATGAACTGTACTAATTTGCGGCTAAAAACAGATGTAAGGCCAGCCACATCCATAGGGCGTCCGGGGGAAGCCGCAGCAGTCTCCTTCCGATTGGGTGGGTCTTGGATATCTTGTTGTCTTTCTCCACTGCGTTTGCAAAGCCGCATCTTTGGGCAGCCCATCTTGATGAAGCTATCGTCGTTCTCTTTCATCTCCGATCCGACTCAGGCCTCTAACATGTCAGGTCACTGCTGTACATTCAATTTACCCTGGGGACTTAAATACTGCCAATTTCCGCCTCGAACATGAGCATATTATTCACATCCATAACTCCAAAAAAGCCTAAACAGCCTCTTCACTCTCAATTCCATCTTCAATAAACAAGTCAAACGCGACAATGTACGCTACTCAAACTATTCTCGCTACCTTCTTGGCTGCTTCTGCTGCCCTTGCCGCTCCTCTGGTTCCTACCCCTACCGCGAGCGCTACTTCTTCTTCGACCGCTGTCTCGACTGCCTCATCGGACTCCGACTGGACTATCCAAGGTCTTGTTCGTGAATGCACTGAGGATAACAGCTCGTGCACTTGGACTTTCGGTATCTTCGATGGTGCCGAAACAACCGACTGCACCTACATTGTGAATGGCCCTGATGTCAGTGGCGGTCCTACCCAATGTGGTGACTTTGAAGTCAAGAGCAACTATGCCACTGGAACCCCGAACTGGACACAGATGTCCATTGTCAGGGACGGCCTGATTATCTACCCGAACTACGACGACAACGTCATGGCCAACCCACCCGTTGCCGACCTCACTTTCACTCCCGAGCCCCTCCCTTAGAGCTATCAATGAAGCTCATTAGCCCTGGAAAAATCTGAAGCTGCACCAGGGACTCCGAAAGTTTTTAGAATGTCTCAACCGAATTTGCATACTTTTGAGATTTTTTGTCTTTTAATCGGGGGAAGCGAAGGGATGTTCTTGCTATATTCTTGCCATATACTGTCATTTATTCTTAATTATTTCAATCATGAAACCTAATAGAATTGTGAATCACTTTTTGCATTTAAAATACACATTATTTATATATCGTACAACTCAGTAACTTCAGTTGACATGCCCAAATTTTTCTTGATGACACTCCCATGCCATCTCAATCGGCCCAATTTCCCTTTTTGGCGATCCCCACATACCGGATTTTGCCGGCCAGCCCATTCAACTCCAACCGACTTGATCAATAGATCTCTGAGAGTTGGCATGGACATCTCTGTTTTCTGTAGGTTAACGTAGACATAAATTTATTTTATCTAGAACGAAGAAATCTGTATATTAATAACTAACAACTGAGATACAAAATATCACGTGATCTTATGCAAAGTCTGCTGGATGATTGAGTCCAACCACTTCCACCATGATGCATTCATGGGGCTTTTCTGTTCGTTCTTCCTGGGAACGCGAGGTATCACCAGAGTACTAATAAGATAGCTTTGCCGACTATTCCAGGAGGCATGCGCTCTTACTCCGGCTGGTATGTCGACCTATGATTACGATTGATGCCGAATGTTCTAACATCTCGGAATCTACAGTTTAACTTGCAAGCGGAGGAAGTTGAAATGCGACGAGTCTAAACCAAGTTGCGGTAACTGCAAAAAGGCCTCTCGGGAATGTGCTTATGGCAATCAGTCCATTTTCCGTAGCCAGGAGATTGGCTCCTCGGCTCGGAAGCGAAAATATAGAAGCAAAAAAAGGGAACAGCACAACCCGGAACCCTCGCCTGGAGGGGACAATACCTGGGTAGAAGTTCCAAGTGATCGTGAGTAACAATTTCACCCATCTACATGTGTAATGTACACATTTATCTTGGCATGAGCTTACAGTAAAAGTTACTTTTGTCCATGTCGACGATCCGTTGAACACAGAGTCATCGAGATTGATACAAGATGATCAAACGATTTTGGATCAAGAATCACAATATACGTATCCTACTAGGAGCCCCGGTGCTGCTATGGAAAATGAAGTTTCTATAAACCATGAAACTCCCGTGACACGAGGCTACTCTTATACCGAGACACCTTCCATGCACCCCTCACCTCTCACTGGGCGGGAAGGGCCCTCCCCCTTCTCCAGTCAAACCCCGGGTGACATCCCTGGAACTGAGAAAGTCATGATATCCCATCTATTGCGACATTTCAAACAAGGCCCAGGTCAATGGTACGCATCTAGAAATTTGTCTTCCTGAAGATCACCCGCTGACGAAAACCAAGGATGGATCTTTTCGATACGACTGCCTACTTTTCTTCAAAAGTACCGGTTCTAGCAGCCTCAAAACCATTACTGAGGTCCGCCGTTTGTGCACTATCCGCAAAGCATCTGCGACATCTTTCGCTGACCAATAATCAAAATCATGGGAATACGGATAGTCCGCTTTCTGTACGTTGGGGTACTGAGGAAACGTGGAAGTACAATTCAGCAGTCCACTACGATCAGGCCCTCAGCTATCTAAAAAATATTGTTTCACGGGAATCATATCTCGATACTCTCCCTGACAAGGAGGAGATGCTCGCTGCCGTCGCAATCCTTTGCGCGTTTGAATTAATGGACGCGCCTGGTAGTGCGTGGAAAGCGCATTTAAGCGCATTACCCCTTTTTCATGATGAAACCCCTTCAGTTGCAGAGCACCCATCAATTGTCATACCACATACAGCGGTCAAAGGACCAATTTTCTGGAGTCTTGCAAGGCAAGATTTACTATGTGCTTGTAAGTTTCGGGGACTTCATATTTTCATGATAAAGTACTAATTTTTGTCCAGTCATAAGCGAATCCCAGACTAGATTAGATTTGAAGGATATGCGGCTATGGCAGAATGCAGGTCTCGCTACCGACTCAAATGGCGATATTTTACCATACAGTCCGCTGGATATAATAGAAACCCAGAACTCATCGGGAATCGAAGAGGACAAGAAAAGCAACGAGCTTACTTGGATTCTCGGCAAAATTGCGAATCATCTTACAGCAGGGGATGCATTGGCTGCCGAGGATAACTCTTTACCACCAGAACAGCGACTATCTATTGGATTAACACAACAACATCTTCTGGAGAGATGGAATATGTTGATGAATGATCTTGAAAAGTGGCATGATTCACTCCCGCCATCCTTCACCCCAACCGCCCGAACGCAAAAATTTGGTCCAGTCGGCCCTGGGTATGAACAGAGCTTCAATACCTTCGAGCAGATCTGGTTTGATTTACCATTGGCTGCTGCGACTATCCAAAGCTACCACCAAGCAAAAATCCTACTTATGGCCAACGAGCCGCAAGAATCAACAGCCCTTCGATCAACAGTATCAGCACGCCTGAGATCATATCGGCATGCTCTATTGGAAGTTATTTATCACGCTCGGGAGATTTGTGGTATCAGTCTGGCCAACACGACAGATGCATTCCGAGTTAATTCAGTTCAGGCGCTCTTTGTCGCTGGGCAAGTCTTCGAGGATCAATCCGAACAGGTTGGTGTTCTTGAACTACTGGCTGGTGTTGAAAGAGATATTGGTTGGACGACCAAATTTCATATTACCAAGCTTAAAGATGAATGGCTGAAAGGAAGAGAAGGCAATCATGCTGAACGGGACGAGCGAAGATCCGATTTTCATTGGTCAACAATTTTGTAGGCCTTCACCTCTGATTATGAGTTTTCAATTATGATACCCATTCATTTAATATTTCGCGGCGACAAATAGCAAGAATTTATATAAATTCAAACGAAAGCATGACATACTTGTCGCATCTATCTTGATTACTTCCCCCCTGGCAGGGAGTATATGCTCCCTAGGTACTGCTGCAAAGGGCTCAATTTCGATGGAAGATCGAAGCCTGTCGAAAGCGATATTCCAAGCAAAGCTCCAACGGCAATGATTTTGGCAGCACTGAATGAATAGGGAGCGAAAAGTCCCAGCTTGACCTCCCGCGAGATCTGCTTAGGTGCTGTTTTGTACACAAAATCTCCCCAAGGAATGAAAATACTGCGAAGGTGGAATTTGAACTGCCAATCAGGGAACATGATTGTATTTCGCCCAGTGGACGAATCGATAAACCATGAAGTGCAGCCAGTAGCCCAGACAAGCTGTTTTGCTTTCTCGTCAATTTTAGCCACGTCTTTGCGTTCTGCTGTTGAAGTAACGGCGACAGATTCTGGACCCTGGGAACCAGGAAGAAATGAAAGCAGGGAGCGGTTCATCCCATTGAGAATCGGTCGGAAGACTCTTAGAACGAAATTGATTTGACACTCTGTTGTATAGAGCACTGATAAATGTCCGGATAGGGTATTTGGGCCCATCAGAACAAAGAAATTTGGGAACCCTGAAAGGCAAGTACCAAAGTACGCCTCTGGCGAACCATCTGCAAACTCTTGCCACTATTTTATTGATCAGATTCCAATTGTCGCTGACGTGGGAGTGTAGACTTACATGATCAGAGATGGTCTGCCCATTCTGTCCGCGAATATCCATTGGGAAAAGAGGCTTTTGAGTCTCGAAACCATTCGCAAGCACAATGGCATCGGCATAAATTTCTCGTCCTGATTTAGTAGTAATTCCGGTTTCAGTGATATGATCAATCGGATCGTCGTGGATAAGATCGACATTGTCATGGTGTAGACATGCAAGATAATCAGTGTCCATCACCCTGCGTTTACATCCGATGACAGTCTTTGGAACCAAGAAATCATGGTATTTCTCGGGTGAGCTTTTCCGAATATAATCGGCTGTCTGAACAGTCCAATCATTTCGTAATTTCTCACCATTTTTCAGGTGAAAGCCGGCAAAGTCTTTCTCTGCCATTGAAAACAGGAATATCCGGTAGATGCGTTGAGCGCCAGGAACCCAGCGCATCAGAAACTGGAATGCACTAGAATACTCTGGATTGGGTCTTTCAGAAAGCCAGTGGGCTTGACGGGAGAACTGCGTAATTTTCTTGACTTTGTTTGGGCCAGTGCTCATTACGGGTACAAATTGCGTCGCGCTGCAGCCATTGCCTGCTTATTTTCAGCTAAAGTGTGTCGTTTGTGCAATTTTTATCATTTCCTCAACTTACCAATACACACAACCTCCTTATCCTTGTAGTCAAAACTGTGATCCCACTGGGCCGAATGAAAGAGACGACCGTTGAAATTCTCGGCTCCAGGGATATCACAGCTCTTCGGAGTTGAAAGAGCCCCAACAGCGGAAACAAGTAACCTTGATCGCTTTTGAAATTCTCGTCCAGTTTTCTGGTCCACAATAACTACCCTCCAAGTCGCGGTCTTCGGTTCATATTCAGCCAGTTTGACCGCAGAATGAAATCGCACATGAGGGTGAATATCATATTCTTTGACAACAGACTGGAAATATTGATGGATCTCTGGTTGTAGAGCAAATTTTCGTGACCAGTAAGGGTTTGGTGCAAATGAATAAGAATAAAAGTGAGATGGGACCTGGATTCATCAATATTAGCCCATACGCCGTATTTTGAAGTTTTGCAAGAGTACACACATCACATCCACAGCCCGGATACGAGTTTAGAAACCATGTTCCGCCAACGTCGGAAGACTTTTCTATAAGCTCAAAGTTCCGCGTCCCAAAGTTGCGAACAAGTTGAATGGCCATTCCGAGACCGGATGGGCCAGCTCCAATAATAAGAACATCGGTATCGACAGACATTGCGATGGTGACAACTTTCAAATTCAAGAAAAACTTATTCCCGAACTCTAGACACCGTGAGAATGAGAATTAGCTATCTTCATACTTTGAATTCTAAAATAGAAAAGTCGTGGGCCTTCATAGTCCGAGTGACCTTAGAGGGGTTCATTTTGAATCAAGGCGAAAGTCATAGAGTGATTCCAGGAGGGGAAAATGAGCCGAGAGAATGCCTCGAAATGCAGCACTGCACAGTGCTAAATAGTCAACTATATGTACGAGCTGAACTTTCCGAGTAGCGATGAGCGACTCCGGATATCTCAACATATCCTTTCCCTTCTGGGAGAAGTTTCCGAGAAAACAATACCGACCTCGGAATTATTTTCGGAAGCCCTTCCAGCTCGGGAATTTCCGACAAAAGTACAGATTGATTGCTTTACAGAAGATCCATATGTTTTCTTATCAATTGGAAGTATTTTCTTCTAGTAATACCGGTATTGGCTATCTCTTTTTTAATATTTATCAAACAGTAAAATGGCGTTCTATTGAGACGCATTTTCCACTACTTCTAGCTCATGAATCACATGAGAATCAAGGCCGGCTGGTCTCTCCAGTTTTTCACGCAGACTTCCAGCCTCCCGAAGATGCGAATCCTCTTCGTTCGAGTCTTCCGTAAATTCCAGTTTTCGATATTCACAGTTTTGGTAACCAGTTCCTAAGACAACCAAAGTTAGAATTCAGAAAATTTCATGCTGCGGAAAATCATACCCCTAGCTTTCTCATAGCCTGTCCAATCCTCAGTAAAGTAATGCAAGAAGCCCCCGTGGGTAACAAGTGCGATGTTCTTCTCTGGTCGGTTGTAAAGCCAGTTGCGCAGCCGAGCAGCTCTACTGCGAACAGCGCTCAGTGTAGGCGCATATTTACCTTGCTATTGAATTTAGTAAGGATCGGAATTTTTTCAGAGAAATCATATATCAACTTACTTTTGAGTTCCATGGTCCGTCAACGAGCGTTGTATCCAAATTAGTCGAGTCATACAACGGGGCCGCCTTAGCAATTAGATCTGGGGCCTGCGACCTAACGGCATCGGCGTCATATCCAAGATCACATGTTAAGTGACTGATTTCTTGTGCATCTGGAGCTAGAATCATGGGTATTTGTCTTTTTTCCAATTCAGGTGCAAACACAAATGCAGCGGTTTGGATTGTGCGTCTGAGAGGAGAGGCAACGATGAGCTGAACATCGTGTAGAAATGGGGAATTTTCTTGAAGGCTTTTACACTGGGCTTCCCCAGCATGAGTCAATAAAGGATCCCGGAGATGATGGGAATTCTGAAAAGCGTGTTAGAAGTATTGAAAGAGACCTGATGGAATTTGGTGCATACATTGACGTTGTGTTCACCTTGGCCATGGCGAATAACGTACACGTTTGGCGGCATTGTCAAATTGCTTCAGGCGTCACTTCAAGATGAATGTAGCACACTTGAATCTCAAAAGATAAAAAAAAAAAATTATTCACAAAAAAAGGTGTGATATGGTCTATAGAATTTTCTGCGCTACTTCATCCAAAGGATCATCGTGAGGCGTGTGGGTCGATGGCAATTCACCCGATATCCTGCCGAAAATAGTGATGTTCCCGAGCAGAAGACTTCGATTGTTTGACTGTCACCACAAGTGGATCTCGGCTTGATTTCCATCTGTGAAATTTGGAGTAACAAGCCCCGCGATTTTCTGCGTGTAAAAGGAATGTTGGAGAGACTGCCCCGCTTCATCTTGTATGTCACTCGGCACGATTTCCTACATCTACACAGCCCACGTCTTTTTCAACTCAGGTACACAACGACAGACTTTTATTTATCAAATTTTAGTGGAAATGGCTCCATAAAAACTATTTCTTTTGAGCGGAGCATTGTCGCCCCTGCCAGGGGCATATGAACGTACACTGTACGTTCATATATCATTGTCCTGCCCTTCTTCTATCTTTATTGAAGGTCTAATCAAGGTTGTTTTCACCATACCTTTTAATTCTAGCTCCACTGAAGTCAGGTAATATGGCTCAATCAATTCGCCTTCAAAATAAAGTTGCGGTCGTCACTGGCGCATCTTCTGGTCTTGGTCGGGCTATCGCGTTACGCTATGCCCAAGAAGGTGCCAAGGTAGTTTGTGCCGATTTGACGGCAACAGCTCGATCTCAAGAAGAAGCCACTATCACGACACATGATTTGATTACTCAAAATAGCGGCTCTGCGATTTTTGTGCAGACTGACGTTGGTGATGCCACGCAAATGGAGAACTTGATAAAGGAAACTGTCAAGAAATACGGTAGACTCGATGTGTAAGGATCCCTGGTTTCCCCCTCTCTTTCACCGTATATGGACTAATGGCCGGAAAGCCTGGTGAATAATGCGGGTATTAGCGTGGAGGCACGAACTCCAGCTGTTCTTCACTTGACCGATGAGTCAACGTGGGACTTGACGATGCGCGTGAACGTCAAGTCCGTGTTCCTTGGCTGTAAATATGCTCTGGTTCAGATGCTAGAGCAGGAGCCACATTCGTCGGGTGATCGAGGGTGGATCATTAATATTTCTTCCATCATGGGGATGATCGCGGGACCAGAAAATCGTGAGTTTATCATACTGCTTGTCGGTGAACCAGAGGCTAATATAGGTGCTTGATAGCTTCATATTGTGCATCAAAAGGCGCCGTTAGTCAACTCACAAGGCAAATTGCTTTGGACTATGCCCCACATAAGATTCACTCTAACGCGCTTTGCCCTGGATGTGAGTTCTGCTATCATGAGTCAGGCATTGATACGTTCACGTACTAATATACGCGATGCCAGATACCCAAACAGCCATCTTCAAAGAGACTACTAGTAACCTCACCCCTTGGGAGGATCTCAATCGTCGACACCCACTCAAAGGCCCTGGCCTCCCCGAAGACATTGCCAAGATGGCTGTTGTCCTAGCAAGCGATGATGCTAGCTGGGTTACTGGCGTTTGTCTCCCCGTGGATGGCGGTTATACTGCCCGGTAAAATTGCTGGCTGTTATGTGCGACAACTAGGCGTTCTCAGGAGCTGTCGTGGCTTCTCAAATTTCTAATATCGGTTACAGACTTACAGATATACCTCCATATATGAAATAGTGAAATCAAGAATAGAGTAAAAATTCCACTGTGGATATCGATCTTTTATGAGATTTTAATAACGTTCAAAAATATTTCAGCAAGTCCTTTTTTTTCCCGCATACTACGCATTCAATTTAACAGTCGAGGTTAGAGGTTAAGGGGAAATCAACCGACTCCTAATTTTCTGACAGTTTTCGATTTGAAATCTATGAATCTCTGCATTCAAATGATCTTGCGTTCTCGTGAATAATATTTCACATGAAGCGTTAGCGTGAAACATGGATCCGGGTTAAGCTAGCCGGTCTCTATCCCGAAGCTTAGCATTCAGTCCCGCCGATCGTCGCGGGGGACCTATAATAGGAGTGATCTTACTTCAATTTGAGGTATTACTAATCGGAATAAATGTTGAGCTTAATTTTCTAGTGTTATTTTGGATGAAACTCATATTAAGGTTATGAATTTGCTCCTAGAAATTCCCAGTGCATACTGGTAATGAATAATTATTGTTGGAAGGACTAGTATAGTGCCGTTATGCTCATGTTTTCTCTATGAATATTTCAAACTAGATAACATACACCAAATTCGTACATCATATTTAAAGTGACAAGCTTTCTAGTATGGATTATTCGTGACTGGATTATGAACGTCAGCCCGTTACGTATGTGCCCCTTAAGGCGCCATCCGTCGCCCTGACCCACTTTGATCGACAGTTGGACCTTGACAATACTATATTAGCATTGCGATCCCTTCAATACGCTTTTAAGTAATTGAGCAATAATTCAGAAAAAATGATCATTACTCGCGGCTTGCTAGCCACCCTCTTGTCTTCGTCCGTGCTGGGCCAAGTCCATCACTTTTATTCTGGTGTTTTCAGTGGAAGCTCACTCTATGGGATTGAATTCAACGAAGCGTCCTCCAAGTTGGATTTGACTTACAATGGAACATTAAATATATCCAGTTCGAAATGGATTGCTACCGATGTAAGTCACCTACACGGCCAAGACGATGAAACAAAATCCTACGTGGTGTGGATTTAATCTTTGACACTTCATGCAGAAGAGTAGAAAGAACCTTTACATTGCAAGCGACAACACTTACGAGAGCTATGCCATTCGACGTGATTTTTCCCTGGCACACAAAGGAAAAGTTTCCATCTCAGAGAACTGTGCGAAATCAATCCTATCAGTTCCCAGGCTCTAATGATTTGCGAGTGCTGATTCTTTATAGGTAACAATGTCAATTACATCGTTGCGTCTAATTCCGAGCCTTTCACCGTTTTTGGTGCACCCTACTCGACCGGCTGCTCTGGTCAGGCCATCAAGGTTGACTCTTCTGGGACACTGAAATCGACAGAAGCCCAGATTGCATACGGCAGTGACTCCGGAGTCCATGGGCTCGCCCTCAGTAGTGACAACCGTTTCATCTACTCTGGTGACGACATGGGAAGTTCCGTCTGGACCCATTCGTATAACGAGGCCACAAGTGAAGTTAAACGACTCCAACGTCTAAATATGACCGGCAATCCAAGACACCTTGCTGTTTCACCTCAGGGGTCATTCGTTTATGTGATACTTGAGCAAAGCAATCAGCTTGCTGTTTTGAACCGTGATGAGTCTACTGGACTCATACATGGAATAAATAAGACTCTGTCTCTTCTCCCTTCAGGTACATCCATTGAACCCTCAGACTAACCAGGCATGGACATCTACTAATCATATCCTGTTTGTATAGGATACTCCAACAGTTCCCTCTACTGGTCCGACGAGGTCATGTTTTCAGTTCCACAAGAGCAGGGCAAATATCCCAAATATCTTTTCGCCACTGTCCGTTGCAGAAGCTCAAGTGAGCCCGGATTTGTAGCTGCATTTTCGCTGGATAATACTACAGGCTCGATCAAGGATTCTTTATTCATCCTTCCAACTACTGGGTCTGGCGGCGCTTCCAACTCCATTACGCCTGCTAGTTTCTCGGAAGAGTATTTCGCGATCGCAGATGCACAAAGCAATTTTGTTGAAGTATGGAAGCTTGGAAAGGAGGCTACTACAGCTGCGGTCGTCGCTCATCTAGATGTTCCCGACAGCCCAGCTAATCTAGTTTGGATCGATTGAGGGGAGATGTTATCTTTTGCAATACGCCGGTACTCGAAGTCTCTTGATGAAAGTATTTTGGGATGGTGTTTCACAGGCCATTTTTTAGATTACCCGACGAGTGAGAAAATAACAACGTATTATTTTTGTTGGAAAGCTTGGTCCTGAATTGGTAAATAGCTTCAAGCTACTAGCTAAATTATTATTTACAGATACTTTTTGACAAAACGATTTGAAGTCGGAATGATCTAGTCACAAAAAAAAAAAAAAAAAAAAAAAAAAGAGTATCATCGGTAAGCCTGACGTGGGGCGTGGGGCAATGGGGGTGCGTATCTCCTCTGGGTTCCGGATGCCTGGAGAAATACGGAAGACCTCTTCTGCGTTTGAGACTTGCATAGCCCCCGACTTGGGGGTGAGATGCGACCGTCCGCGCTTTTGAATCCGAATATAGCCATCAAATTGATTGGCTGGTCCCTTCCCCATGTAAAGCTTGTTTTGAGAATACGTCTTTGGGCTGAGGCGGTTCGTTGCTGCGCTGCCATTTACCAGGAGGACCTGGAAACCTGGCACGGCGGTCATCAAGTTCCACCTCTGTCGCCAGTGCTTGGGTGTTCGCGCACCCTGGATCGTCCAAACCCAGCTCAAAAACCGCTGATGAGACGTAAACCAACAGGCATTCAGGTGAAGATGGAACGGGCAGCAGAATTCGCAGTTGAGATGTCAACAGTTGATAATGTATCCAGAACCTATTATTGTTACTAGAGTAAACAAAGATTAATATACGGTCTCTAACCTCCGAGGTTAGAGACCGTATATTTCTCGGCCTGGATCTGCTATCCGGATCGAACAATTTCGACAGAGGAAAGGAACCTTCTATTTTGGCAGCTTCTCTTCTGCACGCACTCTCCTCATGATTCTTATCATCTTCAAAGCTTTTGAATCTATCGCTTAATTCGATTGTGGTGGGGGAAAATGTGTATTGCGTATCTGCGCGCAGGGCATCTAAATCCTTATCGGGATTCGGCGATGTTGGGGATCTGGCATGTTGACTTTTGACATCGCATCAGCGACTCGGTTTGTCGCTCAGGTTCGATTGTCACAATTCTGGACCGCTGCAGGCACTGAGCTCCCTGATCAAATGGTTCTCACGTTCAGAACTTGCTGGTCGTTCGTAACATCTGCAATAATGGTTGTCGTATTGTCATCCATGATGGATCAGAAAGTTGGGCATCGATACATGAAGAGAAGAATAACATTGACTGTGAGGAAAGAGAAGAGAAGAATAGAAGAAGGAGAGAAGAGCACCCTGCTTATCCTAGGATAAAATACCTTGAAGGAAGGTACTGCCTTCCCTACCCTCCCAGCGGCTCCTGCTTGATCGGAAGTCCCGTTATATCATCTTCATCGACAGTAGTTAATAAAGTACCTAGTACCTACTTAGTTACTAGGTAAGGGTAAGTACCTTACTCACCTATGTAGCGGATTTCCTCTGCCACTTCTTCGCTTTCCCCGCCACGTCACAAGCCTTCATTAAATCTTCCGGGCTGTAGATAGTAAGCAACTGCAGCCTTCTCAGATGTGAAGATTCCGCGGGCTTTTGTGAACAACGGTAAACTTCAGACGAGCCTTAAATCTTTCATTGAGGAATGGTGATACTAAGTAACGGAGATGAATCCGTCGCGATGCATCGCTTCCATCTCCTAACTGTCTCATAAGCACCCAAATTGGGTTTGAACTTGGGTGCTTGCTTTTCTTAGCTGCATGTAATGTTGTCGAGATGACCTCGCTCGTACTGAATGTAGCTCAACTCGATGAAACCAATTATGCCAAGATTAGATACAATCTGCAAGAAATTTCCATACGGCCTCGTCGCTGTCACTCTTCTCAGTTGAATCAAACAGCTCCGAGGCCATCTACCACAGCACCCAGTAACTCCAGAGGTACCGGTTCCATCTGTATACGCCGAAACCCACTTTTCGGATCATTAAAAATTTCATCGTCCTTGCAAATACACAGAACACAAAAACAGACATGTATGGCCAGAACAAGCCGCATCGCCACTCAGCACTTAGGCCAATGAACAGAGCGTATGTGTTGATCCAGGTTATCTTTTCGATTGAAAGCCATAGTGCAACCATGGTGAGGACACTTGAAAGCACGTGGAGTGATATGCTGAGATTTGGTGTGGCGGACAAGGGATCCCTTCTTCGAAAAGGGTCCGGGACGTTTGCAGTCTGGCCATTGGCACACAAAAGGAGGAGAGGTCGTGCTAAGGTCGCTCATTATCAGTATTTGTTCGACTAGTTCGACATAAGGACGTACGTAAATGTTTACCTGGCCTGGCTCGAATGATGATGCTGGTGAAGTGAATGATGGCGGTCCTGATAATTCTCGAAAAAGCCCATTCGTAAACTGTGATGGATGTCTTCCTGCCTTAAAGGTGTAGTAAAGGCTGGGTTGGGATCGGGGCAGTACTGAGAGGGGAAATCAAGTGCCTGGTCGGGAGAGAAAGGCCCTAGATCCTCAAGCAGAGCATCCAACGCAGTGTAATCTGATGAGTTGGTAGATATGACACTTGCTGCGTAATTGTTTCCCAGAGAATTCATCTGGGACTGTTGCTGACCGTTGTGTCCTGGGCAAGCCATGGCGTGATAAAGCGGTTTTCAAGCGATGGGCAATGGTGTTATGCAATAGATGAAATAGAGTTGAAGTAAAAGATCCTGCACAATAGAGATTCGCATGATTTATAGACGATTATCGGGCTCAAGTCCTCGACAGGCCCTATATACACAGGTGCCATGAGCCAAGTTCGAATTGCTAGGTCCCACAGGACGGATGAAGCCCCACCCAGAAATTGTCGAAAACCAATTAGACAGGCCTAATCCTCTTCAAATGGGTCCGATGCGAATGACCTTGACATTTCCTGGGTAATTGTAGGGCTCAATTCCTCAAAAGATCCTATACACGCAGGTGCAATGCGCACGACTGACTGACTGACTGACTCGATGTCCCCAAGGATACAGCCCCACCAGAAAGTGACAAGAGCCAATGAGGTATGCTTTATGTTCTTCTGAGTGGGTTCAAGATGCGTTGCTCTTGGCACTTTACGAACCGCCCAGAAATTGTCAAGAACCAATAAGAACCTCTAACGAGTTCCCGATCTTGGGGCCTGCAGAAAGGATTCCCATGGAAACTCCCTTCTGACAAGCCTACCCAGAAACTGTCAAGAACCAATGATTTCCCGATCCCAGTCCCTCCTAGAATCAACTTTTGTGGAAATCAACACTCCTAGTATTGGTCAATGCCAGGGACGATCTGCGTACAGGCGTGGGGTTGTCCAAGCTAACATTAGCTCACAAAGCCACATAGCGACCTTGAACATGAATAATGGAGCCTCATCACTACCAGAGCAGGTCACGTAATGTGATTGTTGCGCATTGCAAAGTCAGCGCTTTGGAAAAACCGTCATTTTACTCCTATAGCGCGCACCTATAGGTGATCCGCGAGCAGCTTGCCTGGAAATCATAATTCATCGTGGCGCCTTCCGCTCACACCTTGAATGACCTCATTATCCGGCTCATTTAAACACCCATGTTCTCGTGGAAGAGATGAATAATCTTATATAGGTTTTGGGGTCTTAAAAGGGGTTCCAAATGAACTGCGTATAGTTCTATGAGAGTCAACATCCAAGAAATTACACTATGAAGTAACCTATAGCCAATCATTTCTTAGCAGATGTCTTAACTTCTCTCTCGCTGTCGAAAATAATCGAGGCAATCGAGACTGGAAATATGGCGCAGGGCAGAGATGACAACACACTCTCTGGTCTGTTCGCAGCTGCAATCATCCATCCTTCGCATCCTTTGATGCTGATTGGCGCAGCATGTCCCCTGTCACCCGGGTGAAACAGCCCCCAACATGCACGATCACACCGACGACTGTCCACCTCCTCGCCACGAAACTCAGCGCCTTCTTATAAAGATACTGGTTCCTATCTATTGCGTTCATTCATACTTTCATTCAAATTGCAACTGCCGATTTTCCACGTTGCCCATCATGAAGAGCAAAGATTGGGAGACCCATAAACCTGAACTAAACCGCCTCTACATAGTGGAAGGCAAGCCTCAGGAAGAAGTCATGCAGATCATGGAATCGACTCATGGCTTCATCGCATCGTACGACTCCATTACTCGAGTGTAATTTTAGGGCATCTCTGACTCAAAACGCAGCAAATGGCAATACGAGGAACAATTCCGAAAATGGAAGTTCAAGAAAAACCACGGCGGGTCAAAGACCTGGGTGTATGTTAGGGAGAAGAACAAACGAAGGAAGATCGAGGGAAAACCCGATGGTGAAGTGACCATAGGCGGAATCCCTCAGTCCCCAGGGAGTATCGCAACCGGAATTCGTCGACACGCATATGAATCTACGATCGAGAAGCACAAAATGAGTATGCATTGATGACTCTCATGTAAGGACCTGTCACAGAAGAGCTGACCAGAAGTAGTCCCGTTGCCCCAAACACCAGAAGGAGTCGCTGTATGCTCTCCTGTCTCGAGTTGCGATTGGGAACTGCAATGGCCCTCCGACCTCCCTTGGTTCACATTTTCCCGACAGATCTCTCTTGGCAGCATACTTGGTAAGAATGCGTGTCTTTTTCTTGATTTCCTCCGCTGAACTTCGCCCACAAGATATGCAATCTAGCTCTTCTTCCTCGAAGGTTAGGCAAAATTTTTGGAAAACACCTTCCGCTCAAATTCGGAGAGACTTATTCCAGACATTGGGCAGAGCTATGCCGTCAAATCTCACTCACGGTTCCGAATCTGTTCTAAGTGCTTCACGGACAGCCAATATATTGAGCCTCATGGTACCTGAAGAGCATGAAGGACAACACAAAGCCACGGCGCAAGCCCTCACTCGACGAACTGCCTCTGGTTTCCCTGAGATATCCCTAGCTCTCTACATGCTTTCAAATGGGATTGAACTCACCAACACACACACTGATAGCGGTTCACTACACCGGGACGAGTCATCTATACTGCGAGACATCTTGCGAATGACAAAGCTCGACAACGTACCGAGCATGAAAAATCTTCTCTCCCTCGAAGGCCTTGCTGCCGAGGTTCTTGCCTACAAAATTTTCAAAACTTCGATTCATACTATGGATGGAGAGATGATTCGGATCATGCTTGAGGCTGGAATGGATCCCAACACGCCCATTCCCTATGAAAGTGAACCCTATGATGTCGAATTCGGGACACCACTGCAAATTGTATCAGAAGAAACGGAACGCATTGCTTCTGAACTGGCTAGCTTGCTTCTGTCGTACGGAGCATCTACCGAGACGACAAATGAATTCCCTCCAGCTCTTGCCACTGCTGTTGTGGAAGGCAATAAAGAGCTATTCAATATTTTACTCGCACATGGAGCAAAACCTTCTTCACTTGTATTATGCGCTGCGGCGAGGAGTTTGAATGACGTTGTTCCATATTTCCAAGCACTTGTTGATGCCGGAGCAGACTTAGAGAGTGCGGTTGATAAAGAAAGAACCCTTCTCGGTCTCGCAAACAGCGCGGAGCTTATGAAATGGCTTATTGATCACGGTCTCGACGTAAATGCCCCTCAAAGGTTTACGACGTATCTGTCTCACCCCTTCCAAAAGTTCCATCACACAACCAGTCCATTGGGTGTCGTCGCAGCAGCTGGAAACATAGCATGCATGCGTGTTCTTCTTGACGCTGGCGCAGATGTCAACCTGCCCCTGGACCCGGACCCAGATGGTGCAGTCACCCCACTAGTTCTGGCCGTGGAAAACAGCCAGACAAATGCTACAAAGCTTCTTCTAGATGCTGGTGCGGATGTTCAAGCTTCTGACGAATGCAAATTGCTCCACGAACCTGCGGGGGGACAGACGCTCTTGCAAAGAGCCGCGAAGAACTCAGAGCTATGGTTGCCTCTCCTACGTTCAGGTGCAAAGGCAACTTTGCATGGACGACAAGCAATGCTTCATGTTCCCATGCTAGAGGCTGTCAAGAGCCATGATGTGGCCACGGTAGTTTCACTGATTGCACTTGGTGCATCAGTAAGTTCTTGCGATAACGAGTCTTCGTTGAGTGCGCTCGCTCTAGCAATGAAAAATGGAGACATAGAGATGATATCAATGCTGAAGGCCTCGGGTGCGTCGATCACTGACAGCTCCATACCATCAATCTCCAACGTCCAGACAGCCCAGTTTCTGGAAAATGCAGGATGGCTCGATGAGATATTGTCTTTGAATAGCCCATCCATACTTGCATCAGCTATACTCCAACGAAAAGATGCACTTGTTACCTTCCTACTCGAGAAAGCAGCGAGCCACAGCCAATTCTTTGTTCCTTCAAGGGATGATGAGATACTCAACCCTTCTGCCTCCCCTCTGGGATCAGCGTTATACGTGGGTAACTTGCGACTGGCCCAAGTGCTCATTTCACTGGGTGCCTTACCCAATGAATCCGACGTACATATGATGATATGTCAACCCCGGAGGCATGATGGTTGGGAACTTCTCAATCAATCCTGCATGTCACCATTTTGTTCAGTATACATACCTACAGCATTCGCGACGGCTTTACAATCTGATGACCATTCGATGGTTAATCATCTTCTGGCCAATTTCTTCCCATATGGACAGCCGGTAGTACTTTTTGACCCGATCGAGAAACGCATTGTGACTCCCAAAGCTGAATGGTGTGAGTGGGATTACAGAGGACGAACATGGTGGAATGAAACCCGATCTCCTATTGAGAGCTTGGAGATTTTCAAACTTGATTCAGTCCTTGAAATAGCAGCACAGAATGGCAACCGCGCCATTCTTCAGACTTTGCTAAATTCGAATATGTGGACACCAGGAGAGAAGGGCCAGGCACTCGTCAAAAGCATTCAGTGGAACAGAAAAGATCTTTTCCAGTGTTTGCTTGCTTCTGGTGCGGATCTCAACCAGAAAATTCCGGGCTACACATACCAGGCCGCGAAACTAGCTTATCCCACGCATAAGCGTCCATTGGAAATGTGCTTCGACAAGGAATGCCGTTTGAAGAATTGCACGGAAATCAGATGCACAATTCTCGGGTGCTGCCATTCAAATTCGGTGAACGACCTCGAAAGTCCGTCACTCAATGCACTCGTGATAGCTATGGATAAAGGCGATACCCAGCTTGGAAAGATACTCGTTGAAAGCGGGTGCGACGTCAACGCAGACCTTGGCCATGGCTATTCAGCACTATTTTTTGCGGTGCGTTGCCAGGATTCAAAATTTACTCCACTGCTCTTGCAATATCGCGCAAGTGACCGAACTTCATCAAGGTCCCGGACAATGCGAGATAAATCTGCGCTGAAACTTGCAGTAGAATCTGAAAATAAGGAGATTGTGGGTCTATTTCTGAATCCGGAGAATTTGCCCCATTCGATTGCCCTTTATACCGGGGCTCATGGACAATCGACCCTGAAAGAAGCCATCAGAACGGGTGATCCTGAGCTCGTAACTGTCCTTCTCCAAGCCGGAATCGGACTGAGTCACCAACCACTTTCAGGTCGGTACGAAATGCGGGCCAATCTTCTCAACTGGGCAGTTAAAGGGGGCAATGTTGATGTTTTGAATGCACTTCTGAAGTCTGGTGCAGATGTCAACATTCCTCCAGCCAAGTTAGGAGGTAGGACCGCCTTGCAACTCACCGTTCGAACAAACAACATCACAATGGCAAAGCTCTTGATTGACAACGGCGCAAATCTCAACCTTCCTCCAGCCAAATTCCTGGGCAATACTGCTTTGCAGGTTGCGGCCAAGCGAGGAAATATTGAGTTGGTTGATTTCCTTCTCGCCAAAGGAGCCAACATCAACCAAGAGGCCGCATATTACGCTGGTGGAACGGCTTTGCAGCTCGCCGCAATAAAAGGGTTCATTGGGATCGTTCGCAAGCTGCTTGAGGTCGGTGCTCTTGTCGATGCGCCAGGATCTCCTTTCCATGGGAGAACAGCAATCGAAGGTGCAGCTGAATGGGGTCGTAGCGACATATTGTACCTTCTCTTGAATGAGGGGGCACCTCCCACTGGTTCAAACAGAAGGCAGTACATTAGAGCCGTCAAGTTAGCTCATCAGCGGGGTCATTATCCCATTGTGAGGTTTCTGAAACAATGGATTGCCTGGACAGATTTCGACGCCGAATGTTGTGCAGGTGAAGAATTTGACGAGGAAGAGAGATTGAAAAAGAGAAAAGATCTTCAAACAAAATTTGAGGAACATGAGAATTGGGAGGATTTGGAGGATTTGGAGGATTGGGATGATTGGGAGGATTGGGAGGATCGGGGGGATTGGGAGGATTGGGAGGATTGGGGGGATTGGGAGAGTCGGGAGAGTCGGGAGCATTGGGAGAATTGCGAGGACTCGGATTCGAGGATGACGACCTTGGAGAAAAGACCTCTTGTAGGGTCTGACGGACGGAGTTAATGTTGGTCCATCCCACATGATTGCTAAGCCAGGCTTTGTTTAACAGTGCCTTATACATATCAGCTCGAGACACTCAATTTCTTGGGTCCTTGAGCACGCGAACTTGTGTTATATCGCTGATTTCCCCCATCCCCCAACACCAAACCACCCCCCCCCCCGGCTCAGCTTTCAACCCATCTGATTCACACTTGTTTCTTTTTCTCTTGGCCTACTCTCGCCCTCGATGACGCTAGTGGATGCGATACGAGAGGCGTTAGGGACTCGGGCAGACGGGTGACGTAGTGAGATCTCTCTCGCTGTCGATTCACTAGATGCTGTAGACGCCCCCACAAGACAGAAAAGATCCTGGAAACCCTGACCACAATCAATACGCAGCTAGAAGTCCAGAACCAAAAGCTAGCCTTTCTTGAGCGAAACTCTGCTGATCTTCAAACTCCAGAGTAACCTCCTCGCGATGAGGATTGGTCTGAAGGGCTCTTCGCAAGATGGCGCCAGTTACGGTACCCATCGCAAGCCAGGCTGGAACGAGTTCGAGAACTCTTCAGCTCCAAGTTACAAGGACAACAGGATCGTCTTTATATCTCGCTGCCAGGGCCTAGACATTGTTGAAGAAGGTAGTGACCGCTTGCGCAACACCCGATACTGCACCCCCAGACCTGCCAGCGCCGAGAGAAAAAACCATCCTCGATGTTAGCACGATGCGCCTGTTGTTAGAATCCTGACCGTCAAGCCTAGTGAAGGACCCAGATTCCTCCACTTCCAATGATGACAATTGTTAGCGTTGGCTAAATTTTCAGTGGACTTTGCCGCAGGCCAAGGATCATATGTCCGAAATTGAAGTGCGTAGGACGAGCTACGATGCACTGGGGTATCCAAAATTCGGCGAGAAGTATCGCATGGTATGCTTACCTGGCACCTTGGGACGCCTGTTGATTACTCAGTTAACGCAAATCTAAAGGTTGACGGTATAATGGACGAAGAGGACTTCATGATACAAGCAAATGCTTTCGACCAGGTCCCATGGTCAGACAGGGCTTGGGCCGTTACGAAAGCTCCAATTCTTGCTCCGGTGAAGAGGTACAGCTACAGTGTAAGTAAGATGATGATTTTAAGCAACCCGAGTATGAAGCGACGATGATCTGTCTGCCATAGAGATACATACGTTTTAAGGAAATCAGTCCTAGTAAAGCAGTGGTTTAGGGACTCGGTATTTTTAATAGTTCCTTCGACTGTCAATGACCTCTTAATCCACTGCTTTACGGTTAGTGTTAGCTCGCGCCACAGAAAGGAGGAAGGAAATTCCTTGAAGGAAAATCAGCCTCACATTAAAGAGCTCTCTTAGATCCCTTAAGAGGAACGCTCATTTATATATCCGCTTCGAGGCCACCAAAAAATCGCTCCGCGAATGACAACACTAATTTTACTACTACTGGTAGTAGACGACTAGTAGTCGTCTATTCTCACTGACTCGTCCTTTAGCGGAATAAATATACTGGCGGACAAACTCCGGGATGAGCTAATGACTCGGAGGACTAGAATTTATGCCCGTTCTATAGCCTTTTATAAAACAAGTTGTTTTGCTCGAGAAAAATTGAAGTAGATAGTATCTCGAAAAGACTAGTAGTCTTTCTCGAAAGTTTCGATGCTTTCGTCTTTATCTCGAATCGCATCTATACATTATATAATGTATATACTATATAGCTCCTATACTGGGAGTATATACGCTCCGAAAATATATCCGCCTTTCTCTAATCGCTCGCGGCGCTTCTTCTTAGCGAGCTCGTCTCGCCGTGTAAAAGACAATTTTTTGATCCACCGTATGGTAGACGAAAGCCGTATATGTGACCTTGTGTTATCGTTTTCTTAATATATTTCTTTTTTTTGAAGGGTGGAGAAGGGGAAGAAAAAGGTGAGCGGGAGCATAGAGCACTTCAAAGAAATAAGGGTGTGATTAGGCCCACCAAAAAAATAATACACAAATAAACAGCACGGTGGGACCCGAGAGCTCCTTTAGGTATGGACTGAGCTTGGTTTGAGTGCTCAGTAGATGCCTCTGATGATCTTCTTGAGTAATCACTGAGCAGCCACTGAGCTGCTCAGTAACCCTGAGTCCGAACTAAAATGTACTCAGTGAGCCTGACTCTGAGCGCCCTCATAAAAGCGGCGGCAGCTCAGATAGGAAAGCCCCACCCGTCAGAGGAAATCCACTAGGTACATAGAGATGCCTAGGTAGCACTTTACTGGATACGTTGAAAAAGCCCGAGAAATGAATTCGAGATTGAATTGTTTTGTATCTAGTAACCCTCTATCCAAATCCAGAATTATTCTTGAAACCTTTTCACCCAGGGGAAAAATGCAATATAGGGTAGGATTATTCCATATCAGAAAGTAAACGCCGTTCCCAGATTCCCAGCATGATAAACATGTAATTGACGCCATAAAGATGAGAAAATAACCCCATAATAATAATACTCGCTAAGTGTCTTGATATGTGCCCTAAAAAAAGTGAACCGGATAATTTCTCATTGCTGAGCCTGTTGCTGTGGAGGCTGATGCTGCTGTTGTTGTTCGACATCTGAGACTCGAGGTCGTTTTGGATCATTGGGGCTCGCGGCAGGAGGAGCAGCAGTGGTATTGGCGCTAGGCGAAGCATTGGTTACATCACTTAGGGGAGGTCGTTTTCCATTCATATTTTGGGGTGGTACGCTTCCTCGGTTCATGGCAGCGGGGTTTGGCGAGCTTCGTGCATCAATGTTAGGTCGGGTCAATGGTCGATATGAGGATGTTGATTGGCCTCTGGATAAGGGACTACCACTCCCAGCTGCTGGTCCTCCAGGTGCACCGACCCGTCGTTGGAAGTCTGTTGTAGGGTTGACGAAATCGCGAGAGTTGTTGGGAGGAGCGGGGGAAGCATTTGAAAGCATTGGTCGGGAGACAGGCAAGCTTTTGGTGTGGTCTACGCCAGCAGTCTTCCGGATAGATGGACTCTCGGCATGAGGATCGAATTGACTTCCAGGAGCGGCGCCAGCATTGGGATTATCGCGCACCATATCAGCTGCCCGGGCCGAGAAGAATCCCACTGACTGTGAGCCAGCTGGCAGCTGCGGGTCCGGATTTACTCCGGTCATAGGTTCCGTTTTAACTGGTGGCTGCCCGTTAGGGGTTGGGATACTGGTTCCAGGGGTAGGGCGTACTTGAGGTGGTACCCCAGGCCTTGGATTTGGCACATTGTTCGGTGGTCCATTTGGGGGTATTGGTCGGCTCTGAGCAGACATGGCTGACGGGTTTGGTCGGGCATTTGGAGGTAGAGGCTGTCTGGCGGCTTGGTTGCCTGCATTCCATCTCTCTGGTTTTGAAGGCGTAACAGTGTTGTCAAATCGGCCTGCTGGGGGTCCTCTTGGGGGTATCGGGCGGTTCATAGGTGTTGGTGGTTGTTGTCGTTGGGGTTCTGTGTCGATGGTAATCTCATCGGGATTCCCCGTCGTTCCCACGGCAAAATCAGCCTCATCAAAGAGATCGCCTGTAGTCGTTAGGAAAGTAGAATGTTAACGTATGAGATGGAACTCACTGCCGAATTCACCGTCCCCGTCGAAGCTAGCCGAGGCCGTGGCGTTGTTGCTCTTGATAGGCTCAATTGGTCGCGGGGGTGGTAACAGGTCGTCCTCTGCTACTCGCTTTGCAGGAGGCACTGGATTCTTCGGCGCAAAATCTCGATGTCGGTGGAGTTCATCAACGTCCCATTTTGCCTGTGTGAAAATGAGTTAACATGTCATCAAGACATAGTAAATCCAGATGTCCTTACCGGTACAGACTTGATTTTGGTGACCTTGGCGAGATAGTCTTTGTCATAAACACAGTTTCCAAGCACATTTCCAAAGTTCCGTAGTGATCTCTTCAAAGCATCTGTTGTTGCTTCTTTCTTGGACTTCTCGAAAGCCGCAGCTTTACCTTTCGCGTTCTCGATGTGACCATACCCAATATCCTGATAACAGTCAGTTAATGCTTGCAATAGACAGTCGATTGGCTAATAGGTAAAATGCGCACTTCGTGATACGTTCCATCCTTCAGTGTAACTCTCATAACAACCGACAGGCCCATCGTGACCCTTCCACTGTTTTGATTTTCATCAATCTGATTTGTAATCATTAGCCTGAGCATTCACAAACTCGATGCCGCGGACAAAGCCATACAAAGTCAATATCGATTTTCTGGATTGAACTGGACCAGCCATTGAATCCAAAGACCTCGTTGGCAAGATTGATACACTTGTCAGCTGAGAGATAGTGTACTTTCTGGCCTCCGGCACCTGGTCGAGAAGATATGTATTCCGGGCCCAATTTCTTATCTAGTCGCGCTTGCAGGGTCGCAATATCTTGTGCTGTATATTCGCTCATTCGGCGTTCTGGCTCATCGAAGGGATTCGCGGTGGTTGATGGGGCGTTTGGCATCCCGACGGATGCGGGTCCACCACGATGTTGGTCGCCAACACTGGGGTCAAATTGATCAGAGGTCGAGTCCATGGAAAAGTACGAGAACGTCAAGGATATTGAATTCGAGCTTGGGGCTAGAAAGGGAGCTCAAAATTGGGAATTGGGATATCTCACGCTGGCATTTTAGGTGTGGTTGGTGGTGTTGATTTGGGGAAGTGGAGAGGGCGTTCAAGTCGCGTCGCCTCACGCGGGCCATCGCGATGTCACATGTTGATAAGTGCCTTATCTTTCAGGCAACAACTCCATTCCACGAGATCGATCTAGTACTTTGGTTGTCTATGGGATTCACTTTATACTGGCTGATTTTCAAATCCCAATTGTCTTAATTGAATGTTTTTTTAGATCGAATACCCGATGCAATTTTCATTTCTCGTTTCTGGCTAAGCAATGTCTATTTCCAAAATCCTAAACTGGGCGGTGATCATTGAACAATGAGGCTGGCGCTGGGAACAAGGCCCAATTCCTTTAATGTTTCCCCGAAGAATTCAGAATTATACGTCTTTCGAGGGAAGGCTTGAGTGAAACTTTGGACTTCAACGCCATCTTCTTGCTTGAGCGCCGCGGCGACCTCGAAAAGCGTCGTCGTAACAGGCAGTCGCTTCATGATGTTGCCCTGCGGGGTTTGGAAGCGTAGACGAGTCTCATTGTGTTCGGAGGCAGGCTTGGAGGTGACTGGGCCCGAAGCCGGAGTAGGAGCCGCTTCAGGTTGCTGAGGGAGAGACTTGCCTTCTCGCTCAGCTTTTGCGATCTCAGCTTTACGGCGTCTCTCTTCCTTGTCCGCTTGGATCTGTGCCTGGACGCGCTTCTTGGCATCGATCTCATCCTGTTTGTCCTTCTTCTTCTGGGCTGCCTCCTTCATTCTTTGTTTCTTTTCTAGCGCCTCCTTTGCATCCTGGCTTTCCTTTGTGCTCTTCATTCGGATTTGCTGCGAATTTGTCAGCAAGAGAACTTACTACAGTTCACGGGCCATACATACTTCATTCCTCTTCTCATCAGCCTTGTCCTGTACCGATTGTACCGCACGCTTCGCAGCCAGTCTCTCCCTCAATTCCTGAAGCTTTTGCTTCTTTTGGTCCTCGGTCAAAGGCGCGATCTCCTCTGTGGACTCTGAGAAATCGACGTGCTGCGATTTGGATGCGTGGAATTCGGCCTGTGCCTGGCTTCGGAACTTCTTGCCACAGTCGTTGCAGACTAGACTGCGAGCTTCTTCACCGGGCTGCAGCGCAGGACCTTCTTCCTCCTGTGCTTCTTGCGCAGCCTTGATCTCATCCAGCGACTTATCTTGGTTTTGCTCAAGCCATTCCAATGCCCCTTGCACTGAGCGATTTGTTAGCGGATGCCATCAAGATATGAACAGTGTGCAGGGCAAAACGTACGATTTCCGGCTTTGGCAACAGCGAGCTGAGATCGCTCCTGGTCGAAGCCCATCTCAATGAGCTGGTCAAGGTCGGAGGCCATGTTTGGTGGGGTACAGGGAAACGAGTGCGGGGAAAGGGTGTAGTATCACAGAAAGCATAAGCGAAGATTGTATAATCCTCGATAAATATAGCACTATTCAAAGGGAAATATTGCGAATAGCAGTAAAGAAATGGAGAATGTAAAGTGTGATGAAGGTCGGTGAGAAGGAGCTTGCGGGTGACGTATCTTCAAGCTGCGAAGGCGGCGAGCGATAAGTGCGGATTCTCTTGGCAGTACACTTTAATATACAACATCCTTGTTAAACTACATTAGTTTAGTAGTCTTAGTAGGGTCTTTGTTGTTTTAAATTTAATTGAAGCCAAAATCACAAGGATTTAGTATATCCTGGTGATTTTTGTTTTATTCAGTTCATGGTATTGTATCCGAAATACAGCAACATAGTTATACCTTTGACATGATTGACCATCATCCTAGAGATGGAATTCAGGTAAGATCTAGTCGAGCTTTCTGTCTATAATTTGGGCATATCTGAAATTCGGGAAGTTCAACATTGGCGAATTTACCTCACTTCTATGTCCTCAATATTTTTATTACTAGTAGTACTCACAGGGTATTACGCCGATAGATTCAAAGCTTCAAGTTGCTCGAGGTATATGCGCCTGTGGTCATGTACAATTTAAGTACATAATGACTTAGACTCTTAGACTTACCACCTCCGATTCAACAAAAACAGTTATATACTTCCAACTTGAGAGAATCAGAGGATCGAAGACGAGAGACCCACCAAATCTCTAACTTACTCAATAAGTTAGAAAATGCCGAGCAGCAGGTCAAACTAAAACAGTGGGGTTGGATTGGCTGAGACACCCGAGTCTGTTCCTGCATTATATTGACGCGTTGTCATGACTTTACCATTATTATGTTATAATTCGATCTGTTATTCTCTACTGTTGAGATATCTGTTGGTCTAATGGGTCTATTTTAACCTTTGGCATCTCAATTTAGCATCTTTCACCCCGTGAAACCCCACTGCGGGTTCACATGCAGCGTGATAACATACTCACCACCGAGGCTGCCTCCGAAGTTGATTTCAAAGTCTGGACTCTGTTTGTTTCCGGCCTTGAAGTAACAGGCTGGCGTATAATTTCCAAGATTTCTCTGAGCACGAAATATTGTATTAAAGCTTAAATAAACAAACAGACTGTTGTATCTCTTGTGTTTTTTTTTGTATTTTCTATAGATCGCACAGTGACATCACCTGATCCGCTGAGTCAGCCACCCCCGAAGTGGACAATAATCAACTCCTGAGGCGGCGCGGAACTCCCTTGACTCGATAACCTCACCTCGTCTCTCACTTTCGCAATCACCCCTCTGTCTCTGTCGCTGTCGCGGGATCCTAAGCCACCGCCTCGTACAACTTTTCGTCCTTTTCGTCCCATCTCGCGTTTACGATCACCATGTCTGTCGAAATCGACCCCCCAGAGCTGGGCTTCAAGCGTAAGTGCCTAGAAACCTCGGCCACACAACCAGCGACTCGAAAGACCGAGGAAACTGACTTTTTGGTGTCATACAGGCCCTTTCAACCAGGAAGTATGCCAGGTTCTGCGTTTGCGCAACGCCGGTCAAGACTCGGTTGTCTTTAAGGTACGTCCCACCATTTCCCTCGGTGTTTGTATTTGTCAGGCACGAACATAGCTGATTAGGTCCCTTTGTTGTCCGATAGGTCAAAACCACCGCTCCCAAGCAGTATGGGCCCCTTTCATCTCATCCGCGCGACTATCTCACCCACTCTCATATGTCTAACATGCCTTTAGTTACTGTGTTCGTCCCAACTCCGGCCGTATCGAGCCTGGCCGGGCCGTCGAGGTCCAAGGTTCGCTTCCCCTCCCGATAAGCCGCTATATACAACCTAAAGCTGATGGTCATAAATAGTCTTGTTGCAGGCTCTGAAGGACGAGCCCGCCACCGATGCCAAGTGCAAGGACAAGTTCCTTGTCCAGTCCGTTGCGGTTACCCCCGACATGGAACACGCCAATGTCACCTCAATTGTATGTTGTCATGGTGGTTTTTGAGAAACCCCGGTGATCCGATACTAACGTCTTTCGTCCTTACAGTTCGAAAAATCCCCCAAGTCTGCTGTCGTAGAGCGCAAGATTCGTGTGTCTTGGCTCGCCGCGGACGCTACTCTACCTGAATCACAGGGCGCCAACGACTCGGTATGTCTTGCCAAGGCCTACACACATCTCATCCACGAAACTGACATCTATCTAGGTCCTCGACGAAGAGCCTCCTGCTTACAACTCCCCCGGCGGAAAGTTTGAGACCCCGGCCCCCGGTACCAAGAAGAGCACCGAGCAGACATCCCCCGTACCCGCCCCCGATTTCTCCGAAAAGCCCAAGTCCGAATCTCCCCAATCATCCGAACCTGCCAGCACATTCTCAAATGCCAAGGCCGCCGTAGTCGGCGCCCTCCCATCAAGCGATGAACTGAAGGCCCAGCTCGCAGATGCCAATGCGCAGATCCAACGATTGAAGGAGAGAATTGCGGACCAGGGTCTGCGACAACGCAAGACGGGCAGTGATGCCAAGGCTGCACCCGCTGCCATGCAACAATCGCATCAACAAACCGAGTCCGGCGTACCGGTGCAGATGGTTGCTGGGCTTTGTCTGCTCAGTTTCCTGATCGCGTACTTCTTCTTTTAACCACGCTTGTGTGACCTATTATCTATTATGTCCCTTGGTTTCGTGGTATCAATAACGCCTCCGATCACGTCTCGACGTCTCTCATCTAACCGCTTGTGTCTCTTGAAGAGCCTGCCGTTATGTTTCCAGCATCAGCCTTTTTCTTGTGTCTTTTTCTAACCTTTCCCCCGGTATCCATATTTCCTTGTTTTTTATTCCACTTGGGCTCTCGGCTTGTAACCCTTGAGGCGCTCTGTTCCCCGTGTTTCTTTTCTTTTCTTTTCTTCTCCTTTTCTTCCTTTCTTTTATTACTGTTTCCTTTTTACTCATTTTCCTGTCTTGTCTAATATCATGTTACGATGAACGGACTCAGCGTCTTGATTCCTTTGTGTGATAAACGATGATCGAGCCCTCGCAAGATTCCTGCCTTTTCGTCTGGTAGTAAATGACGTGCCTGTACTATTTGATGTTGTAAGGTGGCTGTTTTCTCAGAGGGTCTTTCTCTGGGCGTTGAGCGTTTTCTGCTTTAAAATGCCAATTTTATCCATATCCTAAAATTAACACTGCACTGTTCTCAGTAGTCCAAGCCAAGTAACCACTACTGACCACTTAGGTGAAGGACACCCAGGAGATAATAAAGAATCTTTGCATTGTTTACAAGTTAAGACCGGAATTCTAAATCATCATCAAGACGCCATTTTGAAAGGATTCAACACAAATCCCTCCCGGAACACTGCCAGCAGAACAAATACAAAAGGAGGTACATCGATTTTAACACTGAATCTCACTCTCCTTCCATCCATCACCTTCCTCGCCACTCGGACCCGCCGAGGCAGCAGAAATACCCTCTCCTCCACGTCCAGTAGGCGCATTCTTAGCGGTACTTCCGCCACCACCGCCAACGACACGTCCACCCTGCGCACGCTTAACACGGCACCAAGGACCAACATCCTTGTCCAGAATGAATGTCCAAATCACCCAGACCCAGCTCCGGTGGCAGGGAAGGGGCTCGTAGAACTCCTTCGCAATATCGTGAAGCTTGTGCAATCTTGTCCACGGGATCGCAGGGAAATCATGGTGCTCATTGTGCAAGCCGACGTTGTAAGTGAAGAAGTTCAATGGGCCGTAGTAAGAGTATGTCTCTGGTGGAGCGAGACCGTCCAGAACAGAGGGACCATCGGTCTTGGCTTGAGGCTTGAACTTAAGCTCGAGCAGAGATTCGGTGCCGCCGGTCTTCACGTTTGAGAAGAAGTAGTGCTCGGCGATGAAGTGACCGGCGCAGGGGTGCAGGGATCCGGCTAGGAAGGAGCTGGCGATGAAGTAGTAGAAGGGCTGGAGAGAGCCGGTGAATTGAGTCAGGAAGTAGTCGAAGCTCAGTTGGACTGCCAGGTTCAGGAGGTGGATTGAGGTGAAAGGTGGGCTGTAGATGAACATGGGCCGAACGGCGTAGAAGAGGATTTGGAAGGTGCAGAAGAAGGTCTTGCCCAGCAGAGAGTCGAGGAAGAAAGCTTCCACTGCGGTGGGGAGATCGGTGTCCAGGCCTGTTACGCCGAGAGACTTGTGGTGGGTGAGATGGTAGGGCTATCGGTGAAATAGTATGTTAGTTCAAGTGTTCAATTGTTCCGCCATGGAATTTGGGGAGGAGAGCTGGACACTCACCCTGAAAGCAGCACTGTATGGCAAACCAATAGGGAGGTTTGCAAAGATAGCCAACAACCGGTTCGCCAGCGGAGACCGGAAGGCTAAGTTGTGAGAAATCTCATGAATTGCCAGGAAGAGGTTCTGGTTAGCGGTGGCTCCGATGATGTATGCGGTAGCCAGGAACCGCCAGTCCAAGATTGAAGTATTGCGAAGGAGGTATGCACAAGTGAGTTGAGTCGCAACGACACCAAAAACGACATATTTGGTCAGAGGTTCAGGGCCACAAAGCTTGGTAACCTAAATACCGACAAGTAACCAGGGTTAGCCAATGATCCAGGAACATGGAATAGAAGTGCCAGGAACAAGGTAAACAAGAACTCCGGAACCCTCAATTCCGGGAATTTTGAGGTATCCAATGGATTTCAGACAACACGCACCTCGGGATGAGCCTTGATAATGGCTTGTCGTCGAGACCGGTGCGGCTCCTCGGTGTAGGTCCAGAAGAAGTGGTCGTCAACAGCGGAGGTTTCGGGGGGTGGGATTCGAGTTGGAGGGGATTCTTTGGGTTGCGAGGAGGAAGATGCCTTCGCCGCCGATACCCTAAGGTGCGGGGAGGCAGTCTGAATGGTAGTCATGTCGATATCGAGGGGATTTGGGGTTGTTGAGGAAAGTCGGCGTGGACACGCTTGAACGGCGAAAAAGGCGGTCGTTCCACGTGGGGCGAGCACGGGTGGTCCGACGTGCTTGGCGATCAACTAATATTTACTTACACATTCTATTCATATTATTAATTGATTATACTTTATATTCAAGATGATCAGCCTGGGAGATTGCATTGTATTGGATTTCATTATTCAGGTTGATCTAGTTCATACTGTATGAGTGTGCTATATTAGGAAAAGGCTATCGACAGGTGGTCACTATCCATAGTGATTCTCCACAATTCTCATGCAATGTTTATTATTAATACGGTCAAATGAGTGGATTACTTGGTTTAGAATGCTTTGATCTGGGAGAATGCCATTTGAGTTATTTAGAATTCGTAAAATTTGTTGCTGTGCTATGATTGCTAGTGCTTTTTAATAGTCGTCACCACGGCTAATGACCTCCTTCACATTGGGACGGAGTACAATGGTCTAGGTCAATGTTAGTAAAGAGGGTCCAAAGAGAGTCTACTCGTAGATGTGGGAGGCAAGGGAAGATCTTACATGTTCAAATTGAGCAGTATATGAGCCCTTGATATCACAAAGGGGAGGGTAGTCCTGGACAATTCCAGCCTGCACCAGGTTGTTCAACTGTACAATATTAGCATCTATTCAGATCATGCATTTCACCAGACGAATTAAACTTACCCCCAAGAGATACTTCTCTTGACCCAAGCGGTCAAGGTAACGTCTGCACCAAGGAAGAGTTCCAAAGTTCTTGTTGATAACACCCAGCAGGTTCTTAGCAGAAGAGAGACGCAGAGGGACGTTGGGAGCATCTTGAGCAAGGGCGTAGTGGGAGCATTCCATCTCCTCCCGCACGTAACCTTTACCGGTACTTCCGAAAGTCTCAATGGCGAAGACCTCACCCTCCTCCATCTTGGTCTGGTCAGTGCTGCTCTTGACAATAGGCACACTCTTGCCACCGTGGATGATATGTTGGTCGATGTTGTGACCGTTCAAGTTACGAATACACTTGACAGGGTGCATTTGACCGTTGAGCTCAACTTCATAGCTCTCCATGGCTTCTTGAATGGCCGCACCGATATCACTCATGCGGACATCAATTCCAGCTTCCTGCAAAGAAAAGTATTATTAGCTAAATCCAAAATCGCCTCTATTGAAAAGGAAAAGACAAAACATACGCGAATACCGGTGTTAGTGGCATCCTTAACAGCTGCCAGAAGCGGGTCGTACACAGGGTCAAAAGTCATGGTGAAGGCACTGTCAACAATACGTCCGTTGAGCTGAGCACCGAAATCGACCTTCATGACATCTCCCTCGTTCAAAACCATCTTGTTGCCCGCATTGGGGGTATAGTGGGCGGCGCAGTGGTTGATGCTTAGACCACAAGGGAAACCCATACCACCCTTGAGGTTATCGCCTTCCTCCAGGCCTGAGTGACCAGTCAGAGCACGCACAGAGTCCTCGATACCCTCCGCAATCTCTGTGAGCGTTTGGCCAGGTCGGATGTTCTTCTGCGCGTATTGGCGGACTTGACGATGTACCTCCGCACCTTGACGGTACTCTGTCAGGAAGTCATTGTTCATGCGATCAAGGTAACGCTTCTCCTCGTCGGTGGTACGGTAGGCATTTTCGTTCAGGTACTCGCAGATCTCACCCTCGGGGTATTGGTTGTTGGGGAAGAGGTTGGAGACGGGGACACGAGGGGGCTCGCTCTGGACCTTGGCACCACCCTTCTTCTTCTTCTTGGACTTGCGCTTCTTCTTCTTTTTGGCAGCTAAAATGAGACACTGTTAGTTACTTCGCATTTGCATACTTTGACGTAGTTAAATGCGGGGTAGACAGAATGCGGGACGGCGAAAGCCAAAAAATGGAAATAAAGATTGAACAGAAAAGAGGAGCCACTAACCTCCAGCTGCGCCAGCCTCCGGGGCACCTTCGCCTTCCTCCTGGTCGTCGTCAGAATCGTCCTCCGCCTCGCCCGGAGTGGCCTGGCTAGCCGCGGGGGTCTCGGCCTTGGCGCCGTTTTGGCCGTTCACTGGGGTTTGATCAGTTGAGGTCGCACAAAAAGGACAGGGAAAATCTCACGGTCCAAGTCCTGCAGCTTATCTGTCGCCTGAGCTGCCATGGTGGGGTATGGAAGATCACAAGCGGAGAGAATGAAGAGGGGAGAAGTTGGAAATGGCCGGGCTCGGGTCTCGGGGAAAGATTTTTGCTGGCGATAAGATAACAACACCATGTGGCGTTGGCCACTGTGGGGAGGCGATCTATAAAGACCCTGGAAGGAACAGGAATTATGATTGCAGATATTAAGTGCATGCTAAGAGTGCTTGACTGTTCTAGTATATTTATGTCCCGCGCAGATTTCCATAAAATACTCGTATTATAGGCAGGTACTTAGCAGGTACTCATTGTAGTACATTCGCGACTTAGGGTTTGTACTGGGAGTACTTAGTACACCTTGGCACATATAGTTAGTGTTCGACAATCGAATTTAAATTGAGACAAAATTGGCGACCTAAATTTCTATTATATATTTCTTGATTTCATGTGCTGACAATTCTTTTTGGGGCGATCGAGCATGGTTCTGGTGAGATAAAATGCATGTCGCGCGAGTACATACCAAAAAACGGCGTGCTCCAAAATAACATCACTTTCTTTCCAGGCTACTTACTAATCTCTCAGGCAAGGCATACTCTGCCTACAGCAAGATAAAAAAAAAAAAAAAACTATTAGATTTTTGGGGGCCAGAAAGAGAGTAGGTAGGACTCCTCTTTGGGCGTATCCCTGCCATCTAATATTAACCAGACGAACGTAGCAAAAGTACGATGCAGATTTAGCGCATGGCCTCGTCGCATCTGTGACTAGCGTCATCCATTCCTCCGACCCACGCAACCAATAGGAAAATGATTTTCTTGTTGGTCCTTGGGGGCCAAATGGACGATTCGATATTTTAAACGTTCCTGGTCGTTTGAAGTAGTTTCATGATGCGGGTATTTTTTTCAACAATAACCACAGTAGGCGCTCCATTAAAAAGATAGGTAGGGTTAATCTTAATATAGCAACCGTGAGTAACTTAGCCGTTGGATTTCCTATCAATAAGCGCCTTGTAGAGACTGGATATGCGAAACGTCCAGGCGCAGCAACTTGCATGCAGTAGCCCTGGTCTGCCACAGTAGAGGTGGAGAAGTTGGTTCTGTACGGAGGCTATGGGTTCCGAGGATGATATAAAGGTGGATATGGAACAACGCTTGCCCTATCGTATCCGCCTACTCCGAGCTGAAAATCACACCGCAGATAGTCTCCTAAAATGTCGTTTAATTTTGGATCCAATACAACCCCATTCCATGCTTTTAACTTCCCCGCAACAGCATCTCAGAGTGCCAGTCAGGCCGACGCACCAACAGAGCCGAACTCGACTCCATCCGAAGCACTATCACCCAGTCAGCAGCTTCGTAATTTGAGTATCTCGAAAGGCTCAAATTCGTCGCCTCGTGCCCCCGTTGGTTCTCACGCCTCGAGCCCAAGTCCCCGCCATAGACCTTCGACAAATGCTGATCAACAGAGACCTACGACTACCTTCGAAATTCCTGCCATGCCCACCTCTGTTATGAGGGCCCGGGTGAGAGATTCATCCACTCATTCCAGTAGAAGCAGTGAGTCAAGTAGTCCTCATCGCAGTGCTTCTCCCTCAACTGCCTCTCGAAGACCCATTATCCTGCCGATTTCTCGTAAAGAAGGCAATTTGAGCAAATAATCCAGTATACTTGGTATGCTAACAGGTCTAGAAGGGTCTTCTAGGAGCAATCCACATGCAACCGCCGAGTCGCCCTCTGCTCAAAGTCCAGGGGGTTCTCCCGACAGCACTCACCATATACTACATCCAAATTTGAATGGTTTATCTGAAGAGTTAGTAACTATACAAGATTCAGACTGCCAAGAGAACTTGGATCTTCAAGAAAAAACCCCAGCTCCCCCGGGAGCTTGGGTTTCCGACGAGGAATCGGATGTGGAGCAATACTTCGATTTAGAGGAATACTCGGGTGACGTGGATGATGGCTCAAACATTACTCCCCAAGAAGCTCCACCTTTAGCTCCAATATATGATGAGTGTTTGACTACAGGTCTTCGGGATCTAAAGACTCAGCTGGAATGTATTGCAAATGAGCTCGGGACTTCTGTCTTGGCCAATGACCCGAATTCGACTCTATATAAACTACGCAATGAAGCTAAGACGATGAGTGAATTTTGGTATCCAGAGAGGCGAATCGTTGGATTTATTGGAGATTCTGGGGTTGGTATGTTTTTCGAATGTATCTCGTCGCATCAAGCAACAGCAGCTAACTCTGGTGTAGGAAAGAGCTCTTTGATAAATTGTCTCCTTGATAGAGTTGATCTCGCGCGCTCCGTATGTCACATTCCATCATTGAATACCTATTCAATAGGACGATCAACTTTTAACATAATATGACTAGAGTGGCAACGGATCTGCTTGTACCTGTGTGGTCACTGAATTTCGAAATGTTGACAGTGACCATCCAGTTCCATTTACCGTGGAGGCAGATTTCATGAGCTCGACAGAAAGAGATGAGCTGCTACATGAGCTTTTGAGAAGCGTCCGACTCCATTACACATCTGCAACAAAAGATCTTACATCTACTCAGGAGTACGAAAGACTAAAAGACGCCGCACAAAAGGCACGAGAGACTCTGGAATCAATTTTCCGCAATCGGTTTGGCATGGAGGATGACGAATTTTTATCTTTTTTATCCAATGAACAAGAAGGCGTAGAAGAAGACATCCGGGCACAGCTCGTCCAATGGACTAATACGGATCTGGCCAAAAGACCCGGCGGCCTGAATGCTTCTCGCCTTACAAGGGTTACGAGAAATTCTAAAAAATGCAGGGAAATTCTTGATTCTCTTACGGATAACAAACCTGATGATGACCAGCCAGTACTATGGCCTTTCATCAATACAATAAGGTTTGTTCGTTGATTCATTCTCACATCATATCGTGCTGAATCAAATAGGGTCTACCTTGACTCTCCCATATTAGAGACCGGCCTAGTGCTAGCTGACTTACCAGGTACGCTCATATTGCAGATGGTGAGAATGCAATTAGTACTAAGCAATCACAGGTTTTCGCGATCTTAATTTTGCCCGAGTCAGAGCTACGGAAAGGTACATTTTGCATCATTGCGATGAGGTTTTCATAGTTGTCCCGAGCAAGCGATGTCAAACGGACGACTCCATTCAAAATATCATCGAAAAATGCAAGCCAGATCAACACAAAAGAATAGTCTGCACGCAGTCGGAGGTATGTTGTCATGTGTATCTCAATGCCAAGTTTGGAATTGAAGATTAACCATTTCCAAGGATGTAAATCCCGAAGAAGAAGCCCGTGGGAGGACTCAGCATGCTCGAAATATACGAGAGAAGAATGAGAGAAGAGAGGGTTTGAAGAAGGAGATTTCAGAACTGAATATGCAGTTCCGAAAATCGAGACCACGAGAACAAGAAAGTATTGCTGTCAAACTAATCAAGCTTCAGTAAGTGTAATTCCTTGACCAAGCTCTGAAATGGGCTAACACAATAATAGGAGTGAGGAAAAGGAACTCGAGTTAGAGTGAGTTGTACTATGAGTCTTAGAACCCCGGAGATACTGACAGCATTATAAGAGTCAAAACGACATTAATGAATCGGCGGAATGACAACAATCAACGAATACTCGCTGGAAAGTATAACAATATTCAAGTCTTTTGCGTGAGCAATACACTATACAGATCATATCGCAATAATCAAGGACAAGAAGAGGCGGAAGCTTACATTGATCTGAGCGGAATTCCCAGTCTGAGACGATACTGTCAACTAGTTCCAGCAGAGGCTGGACTGCGTGCAGTTTGGGGATTCCTCAACTATCAAGTTCCGGCATTTCTGGGTTCTGTTCGTCAATGGCGACTGGCAGGGTCTGATTCGGTCACATCCGAAAGCGCAAATACTCTCCGCTATGCCTTGGAAAGCGTGATAAAAGATCTCCATGATGTACGAATTGTGTTGGTCCATTCCTGTCCGACCGAGGCATCCGTTCTTGGAGTTTCAAATAAAAAAAACCACCACTTTGAGAATTATTTCTGATGATGATTATTAGGAATTGATTTCTCAAAAACTTCTCAATCTACGAGAAGTTGAGTTCGAACTTCTAGAACTTGACATTCGCAAGAAGTCGCACATACGACATTTTGAAGAGGCATCAGACAGATGTTTCTCTCAAAATATCATCAGCACAATCAGTGAGTCTATAACTATGCATGACCAAAGTATTCGAAGTTCTTTCTTTTAATGGTGGGACAGGGGACGCTGAGCGTGCTTGGAAGCGCGAGTGGATCGAAGTCAGCACCCAATGGTCGACTGTAAGCCATACCCGGTGAAATGATGGCCATGTCTTGTGCTAATGTATCCAGTACCATCACGCGAGCTATGCTGCATTTTGTCGCAAGAATGGGAATCATGCTGTCAAAAATGGGCCCCTTGAGTGCTGGAACGATCAGCTCGCCGAACGACCTCGGGAAGATCTAGCCCCGAAGTTTGAGACAATGATACATAATTTGGTTATGAGAAGAGAGACATTGAAAGATAGCATTGAAGCTGTTCTCAACAAATCTCACAAGGAATTATACCGTAAGACAATACCCCTCTGGCATGTTTCGTACTGCATGAGAAAACATGAAGAAACGAAGAATCAAAAACTGAAAAATAAATTAGCATGTGTGTCATTGGCACCTCAAGCCATGCTAAACTTTCTAGAAAATATGGAAAATCGACAAAACTGTATCATGGAGTGTGTGGAGGCATCGGTTCGAGAGATAGAACATGACATAAGGTTTGCTTACTCTGCTGATCTGATAAAAAGGTTATCTAACTTGTTCAAACTAGGACAATGGAATATGATATGCTCGGAAGCCACGATAGCTCCTATACAGGAGATATGATGCGTGAAGCATATGCAAATTCCAGTCAGATAAGGGGTATGTTTTCCCACAGAGGGTATAATTTTTCGAATCGCTTTTCTAACATAGGTTCTATAGGAAGTGGATCTGATTCAGCGAAGAAGGCATTAATAAAAGACCACCTGAGTAAGCACAGTTCATTCGAAAGCTACCTTAGGCGTGCCAAAGGAGAATATGACAATGGTATCAAGGCTCGGCTTGTTTCTCTTCAGAGAAGGATCGACAAAGAAGTCACACAGATACTGAGAGACTCTAAGGATATCGCTAGGCCGGAGCACCAAGCCACGGAAGCAGACAGATCCCCTGAAGTAGCTCTGGCGCTTAATTCGAGGCTCGACATTGCTTTGAGCTTACTGACCACCGCACAATCTGTTCTGCAGCAAGTGAGCTCGTCATAGCGGACTCTTGAAGCATTTAAAGAGTTTTTGTTGTTTCTCCTACTCGGTTCATTCCAATTTATTTCGTTTCACTACTTGTTTTTTCTTTCTTACGACACCTTATTAAGCTACTGAGCTGTGGATAGTTGTACCTAATTTTCCAGCTGGGGTGTTCTCCTTTCTGTCAACATATCTGAACATACACCGTCTCTCTCCCACATGATTCTCCATGCCCTAGTCACCTAATCACCATTTATCGTTAAATTTGATAGTTCCCGGCATCGTCGTCGAGCCAACAGCCCTTGCCGGGCTAGCTCAATCGGTAGAGCGTGAGACTCTTAATCTCAAGGTTGCGGGTTCGACCCCCGCGTTCGGCTATTCCTATAAAAATACCTGAGATATCTTTTTTGTTTTTGCGCATTGCTCATAAATTGTCCTCTATTTATTTCCCTTCTCATTTTTTTTTCTCGCAAATAGGGTAAGTAATGTACTAATGTGACATGGAGGGCGCATATTCTCGAACCCTTTGTTGCTGCTCGTACTTTTTTCACTCAAACATCAAACGACGCTGACGGACGGGTCCTTTTTAGCTACAGATTATTTCATATCTACTCCGTTCGCTCTACATCAGCTTCTTTCATCTTCGCAGATTGTCGGTATCTAGGGACAGAATAGCCAGCCAGCCATACAGGCAGATTGGTGCATTGCCTATGCTCCGGGTAGCATGTCGTAGAAAATAGACATTTTTTTTCTCAGTATAAGGTCGACTCACACCGAGTCAGGAAGGCAAAAGAGTTAGGCGATCCTACTAAGCCCATTAAGAAGGATTTTAGATACGGTTCCGCAGGAAAGTCAGGATCTACGAAGAGAGAGGATTCATTTCCGACGAGGACATCGGTCGAACCCTACGCAGGATCACCCGGGCCCGGGGACGCGTGGAGATAACCAGTGCTAACCAATGGAGTTGAGCGGATCTTCTGTAGTTAATTAAAAAGCTGCAGCCACCAGGCCACTGGTTCCTCTATTCGAGGTCCGTTTGTGGATCCACCGTCCGACTGCCGTGCGAACTGCGCGTGTATTTGCATTCTGCTGGACCCTGTTTTGAAAACTGCTACTGGACAGATCTCCTCCCGGATCCCTTAGCCCTGTCGGCAGACGATTGATGACTTTGACAAGGAAACCCATCCTCAGATAACGGGGCAAACGTATATGTCTAGTAGCTAATCTGTCGGTGAAGCCACTGGCAGCCCACCTATTAAATCTTCAAATGATATATCCCTTCATACTTGTCACTTCGATTGTCGTTATACTATGCGCATTTGAAAACTCGAGACACCAATTTACCCTCATAACCAGCCGGCGCCTGCCCTTTCACGTCCACAATGCTTTTAAATACAAATATAAGTACAAATTTTATGTTCCAATGGTGGATTGGACCCTGGAGAATTTCGGAACCTCGATGCTCGGAGTAGCACAATTCTGTAACGGAGTAGTCTAACAACATCTACAGCTTCCTCAAATCCACCAATTTTGCTCACAATAGTCAGCATTGGGATCTTTTCTCATGGTTTGAGCCCATTGAGGGTCTATTTCAACATAGTAGATTTCTCTAGGTAGAGAGTTCTGTGCCATGATATTTGGATCTGCCCGATGCTCTCCATCCCCGGACGGCGACGCCAGTCGAGATTGCTTCTGGCGAGTTCGAACGTCGAATACCATGACGTGAACGCCGGCTTAATGGGTACCCTGCCGTTAGGTTCTCTTCGAGCGGTCGTATGCGTATCATGGTTCCCTAGATAGATCGCAAGGAGTGTTAGCCAACATCGGAAGCAAGAGAACGGAAGATAGAAAATTTCACCTCTTCTGTATGCCGAGTGCCTTCACCAGGGTCGGTAGATTGCCATTTGAGACATAAAATCAAGACAACGGTCACAAGACCTATGGCGATAGTGTTGACTGCAGCGGAATGGGTAGCATGGTAATACCAGATGAAAAGAAGGTCACGCATGTCCACGAAACAGGCAAGTCCTCTGAGACTCAAGATTCCCAGCTCAATTATTCGAGTTGAGATAGCAAAAGAAAATGTATCTGCCCTTTTATACCAGAAGATAGTAGTTAGTAGCTACCTTTCCACATTTTGTCAGCTTCCCATCGACATATTTCATTGGACAGGGACGCTTGGGGAGAGAGCCCATTGACTAATTCGGTTTTTTTTTGGTATTCAATTTTACCAGGATACATTGTAATGTACAATGCGTCTCTTGCGTTTGTGCGTCCGGCGGAGATGTAGTCTTGTCGAGGTGCATGGCTAGGCCAGAACAAAAAGAATACCAACCCTGGGAATCCGCAGCTACAGGGCACCGAGCAAAGTAATCACATAGCGCAGCTTAGATGCCTTTCACCGTCTTCCAGGACTTATATATGTAAATACGAATACATTATTCATGAGAGTTATCAAAAATTAGACAGACAGGCTACTAGCCTAGATGGGCTATCTGTCTAACTCATAGTTTAATTTATCAGAAGCTAAGTTCTCATTTTACCGTATCAGTACATAGCTTACTGGCAGAATTAAGTCGCAACGTGTGATTGCTTTTCTCGGTACCCTGTAGTTCCAAGGCCGCGGGCTTTCCCCTGAAGGCAACGATGGAAATCATGTGCGTATCCAATCAGAACGGATCTCTAGAATCCGCTTCAAGTCGGATTGGTCGACACCAAAGGAGAGTTTGCCCCCGGAGATCCTCAACCAAGTCTTGGGCGGCGCAGGCAAGCGCAGGCCGGTCCACGCGACGATTTCAACCCTAGGAGAATTCCACAAAAATTGCCGAGAGCGTGGCAGTGATAAGGGCGAAATGGGATGGGAGACGATAGCCTGCCCGACTAGAAGAATCTTTGCTACGTGGTTGTAGTTGAGTTTTTTGTTTTGTTTTCCTTTCTCAGAGTCAGGGTGCCTGTGAACTCTCATTCACATGGCGACTTTCGCGTGTGCTAATCGCGTCTTGTCGATCACTCATGAATCAGATGAGCCTCCTATGTATAATTCGAGAGATCCACTTTCGGCATCTTGCGCGTTACTAGTAGTAAACTCTCTTACCCCAGTCATTTCTGTCCAGATCCACTTTGCGTACTCAGCCCGGAGAACCCTCCCCAGGCAATACTATTGCCGGTAACACTAGACGGAGAAATTCCGAGCAAAAAGAAGATAGGTCCAGTGCAGAATGTCAGTAATTCTGTATGGGCTACCTAGCACATGTATATATGATGAGAGAAACGGGCCGCTGAACGAGGCCAGACTCGTTCGGTGGAGATACATTCTTTCTGGCCATTTCTATTTGTTTCGCTCGCACTTCCGTCATGCAGACATCTAGAGGGCCAATCAAAAGCGATAATCGTTGTTGGTTTCACCTTCCTTATTTACTTGCTTGTTTTTGGGGGCCAGCTAATAAGATCTTCGCTGAAGAATACATCACAGACGCCCGCAAGGTCCATAGTTCTGCACTACTAGTGCACTCCACGGAAAGATCACATTCTGAGGCAAAAGACAGTAAATAAGTGGGGGAATTAATTTGCCTTTTCTTCTTTCCCAAAGAAGAAAAGGAAAATTAAAGGGTTATTACTCCTCTTAGAAGGTCAAAGGTCTGCTCAGTGGGGCAAAGTTGAGACCTGCAAAAAGAAAAAAAGAAAATAACAAGAGATAAAATTCCGAAGCCCTAAATAGCGGAATGTACCTAGGCACGAGGCGAGACCGATACAATCGATGGTATGCTTGACAAGTGGCTTACGCCCGTCAACCCCTGTGCTTGGCAAGGCGCAGTCAGACGATCAACGGAGGAGGACCGATCAGCCGCGTAGGGAACCAAAAGTAGCATGTAATGAGAAAACGCTCAATTAGTACATAGCCACGCAATAGATTCAAGTCAGATCAACTTGCAGAAATAGAGAGCTCACCGCTATCTGGACATTATATTCTGATTCCAGGCGAACTACGGAGTACAGAGCACTACGTACTTTTGCCAGGTCACTCAACTCACCCGACTCACTCAAGCCAGCCATATTGCACCGCTGCTAATAAGGGCTGCCCAATAAATAACTAGCGATGATGCATCCAGTAAATTTGCTATTTGAGAAAAACGTTGATCTCCGGGCACCAGAAGCCTCCGTTCATACATCATAGATACAGCTAGACTCTCCGTAACGTATGGTGGATTTACGGCCCCAGAGGGCTCAATCCAATCTAAGCTCGGCCCCGAGTCCGAGCACAAATCTGGGTGCCGGGGTTATTTCATGAATTGGCGTGTCTGTGGATCATGCAGAAGAAAGGGGTGTGTCCTTTCGGTTCCGCTATCGACCTGACTGCTGCTTCCAGAATAGCGGTCGCTAGTTAGTTATCTAGCTCGCTAGAAGGTATTTTCAGTGCTCAAATTGGCAGTTTTCAGAAGTACCGATATGGGATCTCGGCTACGAGATTTCAGTCTGTTAAGGATTAAGTGGAACTACAAGAGCGGTTACCTAGGTAGGATGTTTCTCCGTCGATTGATGAGAAACGAGTACGGAGCCCATGCGCTAGCAATACTCTATTCCGATGTTGAAATTCCCCCAGAGCAATGCATGTTAGCTGGACTGCGAGTAAACACCACCAGAAAAAAAATAAATAAAAACCAAGAAAGGCCTTGCTTAAGAAAACCGTAAAAGTTCTGCATAGAAGCAGGTTTGAAAATAACCACTTAATTTCCGAATATAACCGTGGACAAAAGTACCTTCCTAGATAGCGGTCGTCATCGGACTCATGTGGGTTCGTACCGTAATAGAGATTACTTCCCATTTATTTTAGTGCAAATTTATTTGGAGAAAAATGTCACTATCAAAGATCATAGCGGTGGATGAAATGGGCTATAATGATCCCCATGGGATCAAACATCAGCGTTATGCTTTTGGCCCCTTGAAAATAGCCATTTTGGTAATCGCTTGAGTTCGGTTTCCGAGACAGAAATAGTTTCTTCCCTATTTGAGAATTCTTTGCATTTATTTCCCCGAAAATGATCCTTTGGACCTCTTCAGCTATAGCCCATGTGGATCAGCCTGGTTTGATGTGTGACTTGCCCTAATCTTCAACTAGGGCTGACCCTTGATAGACCACGCCTCGCTGCAGAGATCTTCCTTTTCAAGAATTATATTTCTAGTCGGTTCTGGCGAATTTGTTTTTCAAAGGGTTGCCTCATCTGTGGTAATCCCTTGAATGAGGCTGTGTGCCTTTTCGGTTTTTGGTGACGAGGAGCCCCAAGGGAAATTTGGATCAGCATGAGAAGGGTTTCGCTCTGGTGTTGCTCCGGAGACAGCCTCCAAATAAACAAGAAAAGACAGAATCCTGTATATGGAATACAGTAGAACTAACTCGACATATTCACCCTATGAATTACACATACATAGGGCTTGGGGTTTCATAGTGCAAGGCAGCCTGTCCTTATAGAGGGACGGAATCTTGTCTTATTGGCTGGAGTGACTCCACCTACCTACATAGTTATGTCTATTCTCTGTTTAATATTTTACTTTATCAAAATTCAGGAGGAGACATGCTGATCATTAATAGAGCCTAGCCTCGTGGCCCTCCTGCAGCCACCCAGTTAAAAAGTGGATCAAAGGAGTTGACTCTCACTCGCAGCTCTCGCAGAAATAGTATTTAGAAGCACTCATTTGATAATATAAAAATAATCTTGATATTCCTATGCCAAACTATAGAGTCTCATCACATTGAATAGTATCACAAAACTTTTGGTTGGAACCAAAAATTTCTTCCCTCGGAAAGTCCTGTGAGTTCGTTTCGACTAATCGAGATGACGAGTAATTAAGACCCTTGTGTACCTTACATATCAGAAAACACTTCCTATCAATATATCGAATTCCACCACGTCCCTAGTTCAGAAGACGAGTCACCTTGAACCCAGTAACACCCGGCTGGCAATCCACACCCTCCTTCAATTCAAAAGAAATACCGCACCAACCCTCCGTCGAAATAGCAATCCCAATAAAATTGGTATTAGATTCACCAATCCCAGAATTAATCTCATGCGCATTCTTGTCGAGAACGGAACAATCCTCTGGCTGTCCATCAAAACCAGAGCGACACTTGAATCGAAACTCCCCACCATCGGCAAGACATCCGCCAGTGAGTGAGAAAATGGTACCGTCACCCACATTAGCACAGGGGGTTCCGCCGCCGGGATTTGCGTCGTGGAAGACTTGGGCACCGTCTTCTTTCAATAGAACAAATCCTCCACTGTAACCATGCTCGTTGCCACTGGGTCCGGAGATCGTGCTGAAAGTGTCGAAGGACCAGACTGCGTTTAGAACTTGGCCGCAGTATCCGAGGGAAGCAAATAAAGTGCTTCCTATTATGAGGGCGCTTATAGCATTGGTAGAAGCTATCATATTGATGATTGATTGATTGGAAATATTTTTGGAAATGGGTTGATTCAATCAGCAAAGTTTGCTTTGGAGTGGATTTGGTACAAGAGTGAGTTTGTATATTCTATAATGAAGGCGGATGAGACTTCTTAAATAGACTGACTCTCTCCCACATCAGTTGTCGATTTTCTTGGAACTATGTTCATCGTGATGTTTGAATAGACCTTGCTCTCTGGTACCAAGAACACCTGGCATGTGTCATGAGGCGGAGTGCTGGTCGCCTAGACTTGGCAATTCAACCTTCAACTTAAAGAGGTTTGCAGAATACAATGCCAAGATATAAGGCCAGTAATGCTTTTTCAGGCTTGGAAGGTTATGCGTTGGGGGGCCTGAACTAGATTCAATAGTAGTAATCAATACTGGTTGACTACTTAGCATTAGAAAGTCTGGGGTGATTTCTGCAATGGGGTCTTTGAATCTTCCTTTGAGTCATATCTTCGAGTATACGAAAAGACTCATTGACAGTATACGTAACTGAGATAGTTATAGAAATTTCCCTAGATGGCTTCGTCTGGATTCGCAGAGTTAGATCAATACTGAGCGTGTAGTTGCAGATCTTTGCCCTATCTCGAAGCCAGTTATGTTTGTCTAGTTCTTACTAGGTGAAACCTATGATATCATATAGTTCTACTAGAATCTAGAATAGGCACATACAAGCCCCTCCATGAGAGTATCCTTCCCAGAAACCTTTTTCAGAGCCGAAGTCGGACTCCCTAGCCTAGGCAGGAAGGGTGGTAGGCGATCATCTACAGGGGATGGATCTCGAAGAATTGAATTCTGCAAGATCCCCAGATAAAACACTTTGTATTATAAAGAAGTGGGGGATTAAATGATGAAAAAATAGATTGATTACCGTTACCACAGAACTCCAGCATAACTGAAACTCAACAGAAAGCTTTTGCAGGTAAGACAAGGAACCAGAAAACTAATACCTCATGATAGAGGCTGTCCGGACCAGAAAAAAAAAACTCCCACTGATGCTTTCAGAGACAAGATACCCTAAAATGAACAAACAATCATCACACATAAAAGGCGTCACACTCCGCTTCACTGACAGAATGACCTAATTACAAAACGTTACCAAGATTCTTAATCAAGCACCTTCAAAAAACCTAAGCCCAGCGCGAATCGCTTTTGAACCCTTCTTAGAGCTTGACACGGTTGGATCCATGGTAGATTCAGAGGAAGGATTTGTGGCAAACCGGCTTGCAGATAATCCAGAGGACTTAGGTTTGGCCTCTGAGGCCAGGGCCTTGGTCCGGCCAACCTTTGGAACCACTCGAGGCTCAGGTGGGAGTGGAGGATCAGGGATATATCGACTGGAGGGCTTTTGAGTGGTAGACGGGATCATAGTAGGTTGAGGGCTGTTTGCTTGCTCCGTACTGAACCGGCTTGCTGACAATCCAGACGACTTGGGTTTGACTTCTGAACCTTGGGCCTGTGTCCACACAACCTTTGGAGCCAGTGGAGGCTCAGGTTTAAATGGAGGATTGGGGGTATATCGACTGGAGGGCTTTGGAGTGGTAGACGGGCCCATAGTAAGTTGAGGACTGGCTGTTTGCTCCGTACTGAACCGGCTTGCAGCTAATCCAGAGAGCCGAGGCTTGGCCTCTGGGATATGGGATTGAGCTTGAGTGACCTTTGTGAGACTTTGAGACTCAGGTTTGAGTGATGGCTCGGGGATATGCCGATCAGAAGAGCGTCGAGGAGTGGAGGGCTTCATAGTATTTTGAGGACCAGTTGCTTGCTGGGTTGTATGTAGAGCTGTATCTGAAAACGATGCTTTTCTAGACTGGAAGCCAGCTGGGGAATCGGAAGCATATGAGCTCTGGCGTAATCCGGGCTGGTTTCTAATAGGCGGAGCAGAGGAATTGGCCTTTGTTGCATGTCGGCTTGATTCTAGTCCGACTGGCTCCTTAGGAATAGAACGGAGACTTGAATCCAATTGAGCCGGCTGAAAAGCGGATGACTGGATCGGATGATTCGAGGCAGTAGAAGTCGCTCGACTTCGAATGCAATCGGGACTTTGGTAGTTCACGGGACTTGCGTAGTTCACAGTCACGTTACTGGTAATCGTCTTTTCGTAGGAGGGCCTTACACCGATTGTAGTAGCACCTCCAAGTTTCCAAGCTTTTTCTGGGCCTTTGGCGTTGATAGACTGTGGCTGGATACCAATTGCCCTTGTATTGGGCTCAAGACGCACGTAAGCTTCCCTCGATCGCATAGCGGCGGTGGTCTGGGGTTCATCCTGTCCAAACTCTAGCCCCGGAGGTTGAGAAATGTGAAGCTTTCCAAATCCCTGAATTGGAACTGAGCTCGTTGTTGTCATTTTCCGAGGGGACAGGTTCTCTTCTTCGTAGTTCTTTTTTGTTTGTTCGGACGAATTTCCAGATGAGCAGCTATTCGCCGGGGAGCGATGCTCGATAAAGCTTTTGGACAGCTCTTGCTCTGAGTCTGGAGCTATGAGAAACGTTCAAAGTCAGCAATCCAGACCATGATTCAAAGTGTAAAGATATAACCCATAATTTCGTATCTGACTGACTTCGGATGTTGGTTTCCAGGCTTCGTTGGGGCATAAATGGCCTTGGGGGTATTTCACAGCGAGCCTCTGGCTCATTTGGTGAATCAGATAATTTGCCTTCCAGAAGTGATAAACATTCATCCAGTCTACCGATCATACCTGTGACTTGGACAGTCGCCTGTTGCAAATTCTGAGGTATTATCTCATGATCAATGAGACTGGACTCAGAAGGATCATCCAAAATTTGAACAGGACTTTCGAACTCCAGCCCCGAAAGTTGCATCTGAGTTACTTCACTCAATCTACCCGAGGTGGAGGGCAAGGGACCGAGGTCATTGAAGGGGTCCAAATCTAGGAGTATGCCGGTGGCAAGACCTTGAGTTTGAGCTTTGGGGCGGGCATCTGATTCTTCATCTTCTGATGAGAAGTCCAGAAGTGAGACTTCTGCAGGCTGCCTCGGCGAAATATTCTCATTAGTATGACGCGAGATCTGAGCTTCTTCGATTATCGCTTGAGGAACAGAAACTCGGGGAGCAGGGACTGGAGTAGGAACTGGAACAGAAACTGAACGGGCAGCGGTTCTCGGGGCAGGAACAGGACGAGTGGAGGCTTGAGGGGCAGGAACAGGACGAGCGGAAACGCGAGGAGCAGAGACTGGAGGAGTAGAGGCCGGCGGGGGAGGGACTGGAGGGGTGACTGGAGGAGTAAAGGTTGGCGGAGGAGGGATTGGACTAGGGGGAGCTGGATGGGAAGATGCTGGAGGCTGTGATTTTGTTTGAGCAGATGATCGGGCCGCTGCCAAAAAATCCAGAGGACTTGCAAGCTTGTTTACAAAGCTCTCCCTGGGTCATGTCAGTGCTTGGCGCAGTGAACTCCACTTTTCATATCAAACTACTTACATAGGCGCAACCTTTCGGGCTCGCGTTGGAGGATTGGAAGCGCGAACTCCTATATTCATGTCAGCAGAATGATCCTGAGATTATATTCCATTTTCACTCACTTGGGCCCCGGCGGATTCCACCGCGATCTCTTTTTCCCAACACTAAAGGACCACCGTTGTTCGAATCTAAAGCTGGGTCTTGTCTCGTGGGCCCGGATGAAGTAGTAAGCGCCATTGACTGGGAACGCACAATGCCGCCACGGAATCCTGGGCCTCTGGTTATTGTTAGCGATTATTTTCGCAAGTCAGGGTAAAGAATTGATAGTTACCGTCCACGACCACGATTAATTGCTTCAATGCCGGCTCCACGGCCGAAAGGCCCTCCACGTCCAGAAGGCATCCCACGACCGGCAGGCCCTCCACGACCGCGCGAAGACTGCGGATGCGGATGATTGTTCTCGGGCTTGGATTGAGCGTTCTTCCCATATCCTTCACCATATTGCTGGCCACCACTTGCCTGTACAGTCTCAGCTAGTCTGACTCGGTGGCTTTGGCCATGCATCAGGGGTTGCAGCTTTTCGAGTTGTTCAGTGTCACCTATATTCGAGGCAAGCGCTATGAAAAGGAATCAGTCAGTATCATGAGTTGATTGGGTCAGGACCAAGGAACAAACTTGACCAAGCGTCCAGCTGGGTCTGGTGAGCTAGATATTGACGCCCTGCTGCAGATTTCTCCTTGTGGAATGCGCGGTTGGCCTCGATTTCTTCCATTGACACGCGTGATATATTCTTAGGGAGATCATGCGTCGAGAGAAATTCACGTCGATCGGAGCCCAAGTCTGCCTTTAAGTTTTGAACATCATTAGCAACATATTCTGTCAAATCGAGACTCATAGATATAAGTTATTCATACCATCTGTAGCGCCTTCTTCACCTCGTCTCGCGCAGCCTGCTGCTCTGCTTCTTCATCAGGCGTCATGTCGGCCATGTTCATTTGTGTCAGCTGGACAAGTCCTGGTGTTGGCTGTGAAAGGGTTGAGGTGAGATCTCCTAACAGGAGAGAAAAGGAGAGGGAGTGAATGAATCAATGAAAAAGAAACAAGGGAGTTGGGCAAGGATAGAAATCGGAAGAGAGGTGGGAAGGGAAGAAGAAAGAGAAGTAAAGGTGAAGGTGAAGGGTGAAGGTGAAGGCAACTGCCCCAACACTCAAAGCCAAAACGGGAAGTGCCCTACAACACAACAACACTTCACGTGCCACTTTTCTCAGGCAACCATCCCACACATGTTGTAAAAGTTGAGATGAATTTGGCTGCAAGATTGGAAGGAATCTGAGATGTTACTTGGTTTCCAAATAGAGTTCAACCACCCATTTTGTTGGAGATGAGAAGATACAGTAGATCGAAGGCGATTAGTCGGCTGGCTCAGCCAAGGTGTTTGATTTCAGATAGAAAGATACCAATGATATTGGTTATCTGATATGTTCATTTCATATGCACCTAAAGTTATGTACAGAAGAATCCCTGGTTGAGAGGTGATAGGGATCGACGCAATGGTGGGAGGAAAGGTAGGTAGGTGGGTAGTTTATGGAGCACCACAGGTAGAACCTCCTTCATCTAAAAATTGAGGCGATTAGTTAGAAAAAGAAGAGTATGAGGACGAACGAACGAAATCCGGGCAGACTTACTTGTGATTGCATTTGCGACGGCCTGCACAACAGATACCCCCATGACAATAACTCCAAACCCAACACACGCGTAGGCTGGGATCTTCTCTCGGCGACTGGCGCTGCTGAGTTTAATATAACAAAGCGGAGGGAAAATATAGGCCAAGGCCGCAGCACTAGTGGCTCCAATGAGTTCAAACACCATTCCCAAATCACATGTTATGAGAGCTAACACCATCGAAGTGACCACTAAGGCGGTGGTGAAAATCAAATGTCGATTCGGGTTGAACGGTTCGTCGGGGAAGTAGTAAGTAGTCATAACAGATCGGCATACAAAGGCCTCCAGTGGTAAGGTTGTCAACATGTTAAGACCAAAGCAACTAGTATCTCCAATTAGCATGGTCATCATGGATGGATCATGGGAGAAGGAACTCATACAATCGAGCAATATTGACCATTATGTTTTCAGATGGGAAGTTATTGAGGACATTGCCTTGCGTCTTGGAGCCGAAAGACAGAAATCCCGCAATCCCCATGGCCAGGCACATAATCAACGACACACCGGTAGAGTAATGGGTCACTGTTGCAAAGCGGTCAAGGGTAGGTCTTTTCAAAGATCCGTAGATCAAAAGGCTGTTGTGGTCTATCGAGTGTTAGAGTTCATCAATATTTGAGACTGTTCGAAACAACATACGGCAAACAAAGGCTAGAGAAAGGGTCAGTATAGTATTCAAGAAGCGACCATGACCATGGTTGGTGGATAAACTGACCAAAGGATATCACGCCAACCGCCTGGAAAAATCCAGAGTTGATTATGATATGACTCTTAATTTCGCCTCGTGACTCTGCTGGGACACGAAAGCCCTGTGTAATCACCGTAACAACGATCACAATCATACTGACCAATGCAAGTGCTGATGCTTTCGCCAACTATGATTGGTCAGCATCAGTAAACAAGAATCGTGAATGGTATTTCGGATGGGCTTACCTTTGCAATGTCCCGATACAGAGAAAGTGGGTATGAAATACCCAAAACAAAAAGGACAATCACCGCTCGTCGATCCGTAAGTAACCAGAGAAAAGGCATATCTCTGAGAGCCGGGAATAGAGCACCCAGAACATGTGGGATTGTATCGCCAACAATAATACAAAATGCAATCATACCACCAAATGCAAAAGCCCATTGCGCAACAGAAATTGCGATCAATCCACTTTTCCCGAAGCAGTATTGCATAGTAGCTTGGAACGAATCGGCCCCACTCATCTTTGAGTTGATGACGATCAGCCGGATTGTCCAATCCACCGTAACGGTCAACGCCGTCAACAACACTATTCCGGTCACCAAACCTGCTTGGCGTAAAGCATAAGGTTGTCCAATGATTCCCGCCCCGATAATGCTGTTGGCCATATTCATGAATGCCATTTTCATGCCGCTCCGCGGCCGCGCGTGTTCGAGATGATCTTCTGGAAAGAAGTCCTCTGATGTCGCAAGGGTCACACTGGGTGCTTCGATGTCGGTGAGAAGAGGCATGCTCTGCCCTGTATTCCGTCTTGCGCCCTGTCCACCACTCTCACCAAGTTCGTAGTCCTCTTCATCGAGCCATCGTGCGTCGTCAGGACTATGGGTAGCGCCATTTGGGAAATATTCCTCTTCACCGCTCTCTTCGTCAAGGTCAAACCGAACGCGATTTAGAGTTCGCGGCGTACGGCGTGATCCATCCGGTGTTGGTTGTGATATTGAGGATTGACGCTTTCCATGTGTTGTTGGACTCTCCGCGGGGGCCGGGGGTGAGTTGGCTGATCCAGGGTGAACTATGAGGTCCTCTGGCTCTTCGTGCGGGCTGGACAAGAGGTTTTGTGATTCATGTGCATGCTGATCTTCATGACCAGATAGGAGGTCATTGCCTCCCTCATCCCTGGGCATCGTTAACTGTGATGTTTTACGAAGAAGGTCGCGCGATCCTTTGAGGCCACCTGCACGGCACGTGATTGCCGATAAGAGCTTTAGTGATAAGGCTGACCGGGGTAGCCCCAAATTTGGCAGGGATGCAGAGCCTCGCTCATCTATTTCTTTATGTATCTATGTAAGTTTATGTTATAGAAAAGTGGGATTCTCGATTGTCTTTCAGGGGATTCCTTGTCCAGTTTCAATTGATGATATAATAATGTTCACACTTTCAAAACTGCGGTGAAAAATGACTGCCCGCACCAAAAGAAGCCGAACTATACAAATGTTCTAAAAATAAATGGGTCCAAAACAAAACAGAAATTCACCAAAAGTCGCCTTATTGAGACCATACACCTGCATGGGCATGGAGTGCTGCTCAATGAACAACCCCCATTCAACTTGAATCTAGTTTCTGCATTCTGCTGACACAAGTGAATTACATTTCTGCTACAGCGTAAGTACCTCTTTCTCTCTCTCCCTCTCTCTCTCTCTCACTCACACACTCACAACATTTGTGAAGGTATAGCAGCCTAACCTCTAGCCTGTAAGGCAATATACTATACTGCCTAGTAGGCTGTACTTTATTAGAACTATGAATAGTCGATCATCGTTATTGGAACCACAATTGGAATGATGTGTGTTCATTGAAAGAAGGATATCTAGTGAGAGACGAATATGTTGTGTAGGTATATAACTCAGCATGGTGCAAACGGAGGTGTACCACCTTCCAACAAAAGTCAAGTCCGATTTCACCAAATGCAACGGCTAATCCGGCTTCTTTGGCTTCTGTTGCCATTTTGCGGAGTTCGGAGATCATTGCTGAGGGTCCGCCGGGGTATTTGTCGAAGAGGTCTGCTTCAAGCAACGGGGTGAACACCGACTGTGGCGTGGCAAAGGCCAGCTTTAGGAGTTGTTAGTGTTAATATAGAGCCGAGGTTGAATGCCGGGTGGGTAAAGAGGTGAATCTTGTACCTACTAGGTAGTGGTCACAAGCGATTTGAGTCTTTGTCCTATGTTGCTGTCCCTTTATATGATCATAAATATTCACTGTTTGCTAATTAGTAATTAACAATAATCTGAAATAGTATTTTGAAGACCCTATATGACCTTAATGAAAGATGTCACTTCTCTAGTAAGTTGTTTAGACCTCCAGTTAAGAGCACAGGAGACATCAAATTTCGTGTAAACAAACAAAAGAGGCTCATAATGCGGTCTTCCACTTCGCCGAGCTTGGCACAACTTCCCCCATTACACTCTCTGCCCTCATCCACGATTCCACCATCATGAGCATTTTCTGCTGAATAAAAATCGATTGGCTTGCTGGTTAAATTTGAATTGATCTCTGGGAGATCAACTGTCTTCGCTATGTCGCATAATGTCAACTTGGGCCAGGCTAGCTTCCAGACAGTGGATTCTCCTTTGCAGCTTCAGCTCAAGGCTATTGGACACTTCAAATTGCCAATCAATGATTCAATGCAGCTTTCAGAGGGTGAGAATATTCAATTGCCTCATCTTATCTCCGCCTGGGTCTCGGAAGCGCCTGAACTCGAATTGCGCCTTCACGTCAACATCACTCAATCTCTAGAATGGGGCCTTTCGAGATTCATCTCAAGCCTGGGGGAACAGCTATGTGACTCAATGGTGAGCAACTCTCATTCTATTATCACTGCTGGCCCTTTTTTTTAACATTTATCCTAGGTTTGGCCGGGACTTGGTTTCACAATCGTTTTCAAGAGCTGCGAAACATCTGAGGATAACAGTGGCTCTCGAACGAGCTGTCTCACATTTGGAATTTGCAAAGGGACTTGCTCGATTGGTCAGCTCCCCAATCGAAAAGTGCCATTGATTTTGAGAAACCCACCCGTCGCCCACCGTCCGACTGTTCATCCATCGGTATTACTGGCGGCAATCGATATGTATTTGGAGTACAGCTTGTCTTTGGAAGCAGAATCCCAAGGGGACTTGGAGGGCATGGCACAAACGGATAATATACTGCGGGATTTGGATTCGGGCTCTGGATGTTCAACCTTCGCAACCGAAGTTTATTCGCCAGAACCGAAAATGGAGGAAGAAATGCACTCTTTAGTAGCGGATGATTGTCTGAACTTGCTACAGTTTGAAGCTCTACAGCCACACCGACTCAGAAAGAATGATAATCGTTCTCTTGATACAACACATTTTCTGTCGACTGCCTACCAGTTACTCGACAAGGCATTGCAACGGCTCACATCGGCAAGACCCTCCAGAAACATTGAAAGATATACAATCCCGGACAGCACTCACAGCTTGGTAAAGATGACAGATCTAGCTCCGGCAATATTCAACCCTCTCTATCGTCAAGTCAGTATTAGTCTTATGTATTCGTCGGCACGAGAAGCAACCCACTAACCTAAACAGGCCATCGATCAACGAGCCGTTTCAATCCCAATTATATCGAAAGCAATAGCTTCAATGATAAAAGGCAGTCAAAACCCGGAGTTGAAAAGAATAGCAAAAGTCTTTTTGCAGCGTTTCGATACTTCGTTTCCAGATACTGCAGATGTCTCAGAACATAAGAGGCTCACTAACGCAATTCAATCATCACTTTGGAGCATTGCACAAGCTCAACTCCGTGATATCAAGAATGTTAAAAGAGTGAATTCTTTCTTCCAAAGCGATAAGGAATCTGCAACTCTGGATCCAAGTACCCTACTTGATACGGGACTCGGACTCAACATGCTCCTTGAACCCGACATTTGTTCTAACCATGATTCAGAATTACTTGACTCTAACTTGGAGTTTAATTATAATTATCATCATGATAATATTGATTATTCGGTCTTTGATCAGAATATAACTCAAGACTTTGATTACACTGAAACTTTCTGGCCGATGGATTGGTTGGATTCGGATGGTGATGAAGTGCTCAGCGAACCGAGTGTCTTCGAATATATTTCCGACTCGGATCCCACCACCACGATTGATAGCATTTTTTCCTCATGCGAGAACACGCAATTTTCGCAATTTGAAAACGAGTTACCGCGCAGCTCTTCTGATATGTTACTTTGCGAAGAATATCGGAATTCAGATGAAAGTGGATTTGAACTGCTCTGCGAATTTTAGATGTGTGCAGGTGTCACCAAAATCAGTGGCTTTATGAACAGATCCAATTTTGGATCTAGGAAAAGTGCATCACTTCCCATATTGAATATGAACTTCCAAGTTCATTTATGAAAAAAAAAAAAATGAAATTCTATCTATTTTTCAATCGACAAGATCATACTGAACAATAACCTTCTATCACATTCATCACTGTCGTAAATGTCCGATCGGTCCAACCGCCCACTGGCAGTCGGCGGGGTTCTCTTCTCGCTCGAGATCATAAATCAGACAAAACGTGTAAAGCATGGGCAAAAACCCAATCTCATTAGATTAAATACCCAGTCCAAACATCTTGGTAGAGTTGTTCCAGGCCCTGAAAGAATTAGCAGTCATTCAGCATACGAAACTCGTGAAAGAGAAAACTTACGCTTCGCAAACTTCCTCTACAGAAATACCCTTGACATGAGCAATAACATGCGCAACCCGAGCAATAGCAACAGGTTCATTCCTTCCCTTAACCATAGATCCCTTCTGCCACTTCTCCTTCTTAAAAGACTTCGGAAGTTCCGGTGCTCCTTGCAAAAACTTAGCCGAAGCATGCGAGGGTCGGATTTCACACTAATCAACCAGAATCAGTAATACGCCCAGTCACAAACAGAGTAAGCATGAATTCAAATCAAACATACCCAAGGTCCATCAGTCTCAATCTGAAGTCTTTCCAAAGGAATAGCCTTAACAACCTCCAAATTCTCCTCAGTCTTCATACTACACCCATTAACACCGATATCAACACCAAGCTTAACAAGCCGTTCCATCTCCTCCATAGTCCCCGTAAAACTATGGACAAGACCACCTCTCGGCAACTGCGGTAATCTCGAAGCCAGCAATCGTTCAAAATCCTCACTAGCAGCCCGCGAATGCAAGAAAAGAGGCATCTGAATCTCAACAGCAAGATCTAATTGTGCTTCGAAATATTTGAGTTGTGGTTCTTTCGCACTGTGGAATAATCGATCATAGTCAAGTCCGATTTCACCAAATGCAACGGCTAAGCCGGCTTCTTTGGCTTCTGTTGCCATTTTGCGGAGTTCGGAGATCATTGCTGATGGTCCGCCGGGGTATTTGTCGAAGAGGTTTGCTTGGCATGGGTGAACGCCCACTGTGGCGTAGCAAAAGCCGGCTATGGAATATGTTAGTAGTGTTGGTTTGAATTGAATTGAATTGAATGCTTGGTAGGTAAGAATGAGAATATGAGGGGAGTCTCACGGTGGTCACGAGCGATTTGAATTGCTGTTTGGGATTCTTCGAGGTCTGAACCTGTTACCATGAACTTTTCGCAGCCTACGTCTTTGGCGCGCTGGATGACATCGTCGAGGTCGCTTTCGTGGGCTTGTTTGCCATGGTAGTGTCCTTGGAACATGGGGTCACTCAAGTTGATGCCGATCTGGAAGGCCACGATTAGTGAATTGGATTCAATAAATTTGGACTTTCTGCTTCTTCCATTGGAAGTTCCAATGGAAGATACATACATCGACATATCGGAGTGGTTTGCTGGTTTCAGATTCCGTCATCTTGCTGGGTGTTTGTCTGTATGCGAACGTGGAAAATGCAGCAGCAGCACGATCTGATTGAATACTGGAAGTGTTTTGAATAAATCCCTTTCCTCGCGGAATAAATGTACCGATGCGGCCAAAAGTCGTCCAAGCACTGCTTCTAATAGGCAGAATGTGCATGGGATGAAAATTGAGCAGCAGCTTCTTGATTGTGCTGATCTATGTCAATGCAACTGTCACTGCCAATAACACGCTTGATTGTGTCGACTGCCGATTTTGTTGACTCAGGTGATCTCCAGCCACAAAGTGTGGCGCAACTGTGGCTGGGGGCTGGTGTAAGTAGCTCGGAGAGAAATCCGCGGTGTGTCGGGGCGCCGCCGACGGTTGGACCGCTTTGGGGTCTGAGGGACTCTCTTTACACTTCACTTTGTCAATGATCGACTCTATTTTCTGCATGGAAAGTGCACGCGATAGGTGGGTTCTTTCTTGTCATAATTGACTTCGTAAATTTCGCAGATTGTTACGGTGTAGAACCTGGGAGGTTCATATTTCGGCCGAGTCGTTATATGATGTGTAAGTACGCAGTAGAAGCAGCACAGAAGCGGCGAAGAAGACTAAATACTGGACGAACCAAATTCTCGAAAACATGTTCATATTGACCAATCAATTCTATGTCTGACAAAAGAATTCGGCACAACTTAGCCCGAAATAGAGCAAGATCCAGCAGTCCGGGGTAAGTCCGGGGACATTGCCGTGGTGGAGACAGCCCATCGCTTCACGGAGAACCACCGCGATAAGAGGGTCTTTGCTGAGTATTTAGACTTCTCTAGCTGGTCAATTCTCGATTCTACAATACCTACACTCACTACTTCCTTCACTCTATACTCGGCCACTCTCCCCTCCATCATGGCCGACCAAAAGCTCCTCTCCACTCAGCAAATCTCCACACACAATTCGCCCGACGATTGCTGGGTCGTTGTCGACAAACAAGTGTGGGATGTGACGGACTTTTTAGAAGAGCACCCCGGCGGATCAACCAGTACGTATAACTACCCAACTACAACAATCAAATCCGACCGCAAAGCTCACACAATACCCAAAGTCATCCTAAAATACGCCGGCCAAGACGCAACACAAGCCTACTCAGAAGTCCACGCACCCAGCGTCATGAAAACAAACCTCCAACCCTCCAAATTCAAAGGCGTACTCGACGAATCAACCATCAACGAAGACTGGCTCAAACCACCACCGGGCGAGAACCCCAAAGTCCTCCTCGACAACGAGAAACCACCACTAAGCACCTTAATCAATTCGCACGATTTCGAAGTCGTAGCGTCCAAAACGGCAAATAGCAAGACTTGGGCCTTTTACTCAAGCGCTTCAACAGATCTGATAACACGCGACGCTAATAAATCCTGCTTCGATCGGATCTGGTTTCGACCACGCGTTCTGCGTAACGTTCGCTCTGTTGAGACTCGGACAAATATTCTCGGTGGCTCGTATAATCTTCCGCTCTTTGTGAGTCCGGCTGCAATGGCGAAACTCATTCATCCGGATGGTGAATGTGCAATTGCTAGAGCTTGCCAGAGTAAAGGTATCATGCAAGGCGTACGTATATCTCAGCATTAGCCTCTGTCGATTGGGTCAATACTAATTTCAGACCTGGCAGATCTCAAATAACTCGTCCTACACCATGGACGAACTTCGCACCGCAGCTCCATCCGCAGATTTCTTCTTCCAATTATACGTGAACCGCGACCGTGAAAAGTCCGCCGCACTTTTGCGTCAATGTTCCGCGAACCCGAATATCAAAGCTATCTTCGTCACCGTAGACGCAGCTTGGCCCGGTAAACGTGAGGCAGACGAACGCGTCAAAGCAGACGAGAGTCTCTCAGTACCGATGTCCCCATCTAAAGCGCAAAACGACAAAAAGGGAGGCGGATTAGGTCGAGTCATGGCCGGATTCATTGATCCGGGTCTTACATGGGAAGATCTGAAATGGGTTCGTCAACATACTCATAAACCTCTTTGTTTGAAGGGAGTTATGTCTGCGGATGATGCTCGTATGGCTATGGAAGCAGGGTTGGATGGAATTTTATTGAGTAATCATGGAGGAAGGAATCTTGATACGAGTCCGCCGTCGATAATTACGCTATTGGAGATTCAGAGAAGGTGTCCGGAGGTTTTTGATAAGATGGAGGTTTATGTTGATAGTGGGATTCGGAGGGGGACTGATATTCTTAAGGCTATTTGTCTTGGTGCGACGGCTGTGGGGATGGGGAGGAGTATGTTGTTTGCGACGAATTATGGACAGGATGGTGTTGAGCATTTGGTTGATAGTAAGTTTATGTCCTGGGTGGTGGGTGAGTCGAGCTCGGCTAATTGTGCGATAGTTATGCAAGATGAATTAGAGACGGCGATGCGCAATATTGGTATCACGTCGCTGGATCAGGCTTCGCCGGATTTGCTGCATACAGGGGATGTCGATCACTTGGTTCCTGCGACGGAGGCGCACCCGTATGCTCGGGGGATCGCAAAGGGGCGACGGGGTGCCAAGCTATAGGCAGGCATTATTTTGCTGTTGAGTGCCACAGTGGATATAGAGATCAGGAGGTCACTCTGGGGCAGTGTGGATCAAATCTAGGAGATAAAGATAGCGTGGCCAAATTCCTATACCAAGGAGGTATTAGAGAACACCAATCATGTAATTAGATTACTATCTGGAGTACCTACCGACTATTTCACTACTATTTAGAATCCCCTCGGCTGAAATACCAATCTGAATGAATCTCAGTGTGAATAGTCCGAAGATTAAGGTATCTCAACAGAGCGATCATGATCGCCGGGTCCACCGCCCCTTGGTCCAATACCAGTGCCAGTGCCAGTGCCAAGTGCCAAGTACAATGTAGGGGTTGGAATCTGAATAAATCTGCCCAACCGAACCCATAATACTTTACCTAGAACTAAGTAAATTATCACTAGTGATATCTAGCGAATCTATCTGCCAAGACTAAAAGAATCCCTTACGGGCTGCGCCACGGATGATCGTCATGTGGTGAATAGTACTCCCTACTATGGAGTTGGCTGTGGAGTTGGCTGTAGTGGATTGTATGTTAACTCCGTAGTTGTGCTTACGGAGTAAATAAAAGAGCGAATACTCCGAATAACCCGTGAACCAGGATAATTAAATTTAGGTAATTAATATGTATGTACAAATCACGATGCAGACTAAGTAAAGCAAGTACAAACGTAGCCAGTGGGTAGCCACCAGTGAGTACCAGCCAGTGGGTGTAGATCAACTCCGCACGATGCTTCATCGTTGACCGCCGGGGAAGTGGGAAGGGGAAGGGAAGGGAAATGCAGCGAGCGGGTTCATGAAACCGAAACAGAAAGGGGAAGGGGAGGGCGGGAGTCATGGGACCAGATCAGACGAGACCAGACAGATCCACGTAACGTTGAGGGCGATCGCTCCGCACAGTTCCTATTTTTGTGATAGACTAGGCTGATCTATTTGACTCTCCCATAGATGATACATCTTATTGATGGGGGAATTGGATGGGAGCCGGTGAGACAGGAGGGGGACGGGAGGCTTGTTTCGCGGGAACCAGTTAGAGAGGGGGAATTGGGGATCGTGACAGCTTGTTGGTGGGTGGGAGTGGCATGACTGCATCGTGCAGGATGAGTACTCTGTCGAGAGGAGTAATTGGGGTGATAGAAAGGTCGATCTCGGAGGGAATGGAAGACTCCGTGAGTAACTCGTAGACCAGGCTAGACTAAAGTACCCGAGCTACAGCGCAGGTACCGGTACACTACGGCTGTGCTGGTGGATACGGGGTAAATGGTATCCCGTTGAGTACTGGTACTTTGGCCAGATCAGGAGTACGAGCATGTTCACAGCTTGCACTTGGTACTCTGTACAAGAATCGTATCAATTGATAGTATCAGATACTACTCTACCTTCTATTATCTATAGAGATAAGAATCATCGACATCATTCGCAACTGAACTAAACCACACTGAGATCTGTAGAGTACGTCAACACTCAGTATGTACCATACCTAGTACCTGCCATACCTTCTCCACACCGCCAAGCGCATAGCTCTCCCCAACGATTTACACCCAGTAAGTAGGGTACACCTTGTACCTAAGGTAGGTACTGCTGGGTCCAGAGTACTCATTGTACTATGTACTCTCTGTACTCACCTTAGGTACTCACCCTCTACTCTTCCTATAAAGCCCTCTGCTATTCTTCCTCCCCTTCACCCTATTTCTCTCTCTCCTCTCCCACTACTTCTACTTCCACTTCCTCCACTTCCCATCTCCCACCTCACAACCCATCTACGTCTCCACTCCACATCTATACATCCCATCCATCCATCTATCACATCATGACTGCTCCCCGTACATCCGCCCTCCGCGCTCTGCGCCAGCTCTCCAACCAACACACTGCTGTCCCCCGCCGGGCTCTACACATCACCGGTGTTCAATCCGCCCAACCCGCCAATCCCGCCGACAAGGCCTCTCTCTATGCCGCTCGCAGCCTACCTGACCTGAAGCTCGAGTGCCAACGCCGCTCTATCCGTGCTGCTGGCAGCAAGTCCGAGGTATGCACTTACCATAATCCCACCTTCCTACAGGAACCACTCAATCTAATAACTATCAGCTGGTCGAACGTCTCTCCAACCACGATGCCCTTCAAACCCGTGCCTTCAGCATCGCTATGCGCCGTATCAACCCCAATGCATTCTCCGAGTATGTCTACACTCCACCACCAACTATCCCAACTACATCAGAATCCCTCACTAACACTGCTTTAGAACCCGCCAATTCAACACATCCCGCGCCTCAAAAGCCGTCGGAGACTCCTCAACCGTAGACTTCATCTACATGCCCACAATGTCCGACATGGACGCCACGCCGATCCGTCGCTCATCTCCCCAAATTCCGGTCCTTCCCGACATGCACTCCATCCAAGAGTCAACATCCACATCCCCATCAACCCCACCAATGAAGCCCCAGATCTACACAGTCGCCGGTTCCGGCGCTGACGTCTCGGCCAGTGCTATGTCCGAGGTCGTTGATAACCACGCTGTTGATATTGATCCTTTCTCTTTGACCGAGGCTGTTAGTCGCTCGCGTGTTGGTGAGGAGATTCAGCGCAGTCGGAATGGTGGTTCGTCGCGGCCGGGTGTTGTTTCGGAACTTTGGTCTGGGTTTTTGGATGATGTTCTTGGTCCTAAGGAGGTTGCTAGGAAATAAGGGATTGAAGTAGATGCGGATGCGGATGCAATCCTTCCTTCTTCTTCTTTTCTTTTTTGTGACGGCCTATTATGACGAATTTTCTCTACAAGTGTGACACTGTTTTCTTTTTTCCTTGTTCACATTTTGTTTTATCTTTTGTCTTTTATTTTTATTTGCTCTCGAATCGGGTTGTCTTTTTTAAGCCCTGATCTAGCGTTGCGGTATAATATTTTTATTCTATCTTATTTTTATCTATACAATCAATCCATTTAGTGCACTGCACTTTGGTGAAACAAACAAACCAATTTGAATCCTCAATCACATTCACATTCATCAATTATCAAATTTGTCCTCTCAATCTTCAATTAATTACTTTAACCATTGACTCACCCCACACCCATTGTAAGTCCGGAGTTAAACCCCATCTCCCCATTTTCGTTTTGCCGAGGTCCAATCCACCCACTAGCACCACCTCAGTCAGCCCTGATCTGCATGACGAAACGATCTACGTAGTAACCCCGGCAGGATATGATATCTTCCGATCATTAGCCTAGGCATTGTCCATTCAAAGTACTTTACTCCGTACCCTACGAGTAAGGTACTAAAGCCAATGTTGTTCCTCCCGACTCTACGGTACCGTCTCCGATCATCCCGAGGTCATGAGATGAGACCGGGTCCGATTCCGTGTCCGATGGACCTCGTTTGTTATCGGATGTGTGGCCGTGGAATGTAGAGTACTTACGGGGGATATCGGTTGGGGAATTGCGTGATGTTGGTTGCTTTATGGAGCACTGCTTTGCTTTTTGTTGTGGTTTGTGTTTGCCGGGTTTTTGTTTTAGCCGCTATTTTGGGTGGGTGAGGGTATTCGGGCGAACGCTATTTACTTACTAAGGAGATGAAATGAGGACGGTATTTTGAGAATAGTAAGAATTGATTCTTTATGGAATAGCATTTCTCAATTGAGATCGATTGCATCTTTTTGTAGTTTCTGCTACGATCATACCAAAGAATAGTAACTTCTAAGTCTGCTATCGGAATAGATCTTACGCACTCTCTGTCTTCACTTTTAATACTCTCAACAGACCATTGAATCGTCACCTACGAGAAAAGCTCGAATAACTAACAATAAATGGAATAATAATACGACTAATCTTTCAATTGAACAAGATTTGTATCTGTCCTCAACCCTTTTCAACAAAAAACCCCAGACAAAACCGAATTCTCCTAGCCCGTCCACAAGCTCCGATCTCCCCCGAACAAGCCCAACCGAACCAGACCTTAAGGTTCTTCTTTCAAACTTCTTTTCAACTTCTAATCTAGTTTATTTATTTAACATTTACGAGTCAGTTCCTACTAGGTTGGCAAAATTAAGCATCTTCCGACGTCAGATACCGCGACACTTGGACAACACAGCAAGATGTAGTTTCTGTCATTTCATCTTACATTTTCTATCTTATACCCCTGATTACTCTAGTAGGGTGTCGCTCTTTATCAATCAATCCAAGGCATCACACGCAACACTTGCCGCGTTTACTTCACTCAAGCCCTCCCACGCGAGAATAATACCGAAAGTCAAGTAAAGAAATCAAGGCACAGGCTACCTCTGCATAGGAGGTGGAATACTAGGATTAAGTCTGGGTACTGGTCGTCTTTCCTGTCACTTAAGCCAGTTTATATACGGTAATCCAGTGCTATAGAATCAATATCGGTGTATCTATTCGTGTACAATCAATTGATCTACTAGCTAGTGATCAGAGTAGAACTCCGTAGTCTCAATAATCGAGCCGAGGACTAATAATTCCCAGCCACGCAGTGTAATCTGTGTGGTTGCAATCAATTGTGACTCGTGTAAGGAAAACGCGCGTTTGCGAATTGGTTGGCTGGGAGTGGTGAGGTTTATGCAGGCATCCGACGGCAGAGGCTGGGCGTGGGTATGGGCATGAAACAAGGGATGGGGATAACAGGCCTGAAAACTATGTTGAGAGTTGGGGAAAATCAAATCCTCAACATATGAGATCAATAATTTATATCGTTTGATTAGGAGTGAAGAGTTAATCTCAAGTTAACGTATTGCTTATGAGACCATGAACAGTATTCTTGACAAGAACTACTAGTAGTAGTTCTTCAATTCTATTGCTCACCTTCAGGACTTGTCTATAATGACAGCACTATTTTTGTCACGGTAATAGTAGTACAGAAATAAACTTCGAGTCAACTATAATCATTTTTGGCGTTATAGTCTTATTCGTACTACTATTAGCTACTAGCTAGTGCTACCAGTTGCTAGTAGTAGGCACAGCTTATCCGTGCCTGGGTGCGTACTACCAGTATACGGAGTGGGGCTACTGTAAATGACCACTTCTACTCCGTAGCGTTTGCATGCTTTGAGAATTACGAATTCAGAATTTATACACAAAATTGGGGGAAAGTCGAGACTATGAGGCTATGGTTTTGTATTCTCGCATGTCCCAGCATTTGCTTATTAGACCACGGAAGGGCAAAAAGGAAGAATTGATCGCTATACAATTGAGTGCCGGGATTTTCAAATTTGATTGATTGGAATCTGCGAGTCTAGTGATAAAGAGATGAGATAATTTGTGGATGTTCTACACCTTTCTTACATTGAATGTGGTGGCTACGAGTCTCCGTATGTTCTCTGACACGGAGCCGAGGCGGCAGCCATTCACGCTTGGCGAGAGTGAATACAGGCGGATGCACCAAAATAGAAGCAAGATCAGTGAGTGGTTCCTTAAAAATTGAAAAGAATATTCAGCATCTTTACAGTACCCACCAAGTCCATCATGATCGAGACTCGCAGCTGAAGATCGAGGTGGGGAGAGGTCAAGTCTAGACCAGCCATGGCTTGAAGGAGCTGTACTTATGTATAGAATATGCAGTGTGATGTTCCCCATGGATACCCATTTGGACCGTGCATTGAAACTGACCAGTGATAAGCAGTAGCGCTAGTGGTTCGCTCAAAAACGGTTCCCCTGAGTCGTGAGGTTACAGTGGTTCAACCACGAATCCTCGCTTAAGCTAATAACTACTCGATAATTTTTAACTTGAGCTTAGATTAGTAGATACTGATATATGCATATATTCCTATCTCCTTGCTATCAGCTATTTCCTATTGCAAGAAAGAGCAGAACTTGGGTAGAAAAGGAGCAGGTCAGTTGGCCCTAGCGTGCAGCTAGCCTCTGGCAGAAAGCCGATCACAGCCGGAATCAGTCGGAGTGGATCTCCAAGCAACCCACGCAAGACCAAACTAATCCCCAATCAAGTCTAGCAGTTCACCAAAACTGACCAGAACTGGGAAGGATAGCAGAATAGACTTGTCAGGGGAGGATTTTCCTCAAGAGGTTCACCACCAAGTGGAGAACCCCCAGTTCAGTCCGCCACTTCTCTCTCTCTTCCCCCCCTCACATCATCTCTGCTTCTTTTCCAACCTCCCCAGCTTTTTGTCCTTCCTTTGGTTCTTCGTTTATCGCTTATTTGTATCGTCTTGTTTGGTGGTTTCTTGTTTTGCTTTTTGTCTTCTTCTTCGCGTTTGTTCACTCTCATTCGATTGCTTTAATTGAGCTTCAGATCCCCGGATTTGCATTACTGAATCGCCCCGACCCTTCGCTCCACCATTATCACAATCCAGGCAGCACAGCACCAATTGATCCAAAGACGGCCCTCCGACGACCGTCTTCTCAACAGGTGCACGAATCCAATGCAGACGGCTATTTCTTGCTACTAGATCATGCATTTTTCATCATGCCTAACCATTGCTGCTCTCTCGACAAGCGTACACGCCTTTTATCCATGGGAGCTTAAGGTCGCAAAAAGTGTCGACATTTCAACCAGACAGAATGGATTCCGTCGTTTCATGCCGTGGATATTGGTTCCCGAACGTACAGACTCAGAGGATACCAGCGAGGGAGTAACGCTCGACATCAGCAAATTTCGTCGAGATGATTTCTACAAGATTGTCGAATCGGATACACCGACAGTACAGAATAGCGCGGCTGTCAACCAGGATGGAACGGACTTCTCTTACTTCGTCAACGTGAAAGTCGGCTCAAATCAACAGGAGATGTGGTTAGCCATCGATACAGGTTCGCCGAGTAGCTGGGTATTCAGCTCTGAATGTACCTCCGAAACATGCACAAGACATCACACATTCGACAGATCCCAATCCAATACCTACTCTTCAAACGACTCTACTTACAGCCTCTATTACGGAAATGGTGAAGTCAAGGGAGATCTGGGTCAAGATACCATGTCTGTCGCAGGACTGGATGCGACGTTCACTTTCGGACTCGCCGACTCTGCCACCGATCCCTTTAAAAGCTACCCCATCGATGGAATTCTCGGTCTAGGACGATCTTATACGAGCGGCTGGAAGATTCCTTCCTTCATGGATATTGTTGCTAAGACGGCCGGACTTAAAGCCAACATTGTTGGACTTAGTCTATCGCGCAGCTCTGACAATAAGAGGGATGGAGAGATTAATTTCGGAACGGTTGATACGACCAAATTTGACGGAGAAGTTGTTTATACCAAAACTAATGCCGATACTTGGAATATCCCACTGGATGACGCCTACGTCAATGGCGAGGCTTGCAACTTGACTGGAAAATCTGGGATTATCGATAGTGGATCGACCTATGTCTTCCTCCCGCCATCCGACGCCGCAGCCATTTTCGATCTCGTTCCTGACTCGAAGAAGAGTAACGAGAACTATATAATTCCATGCGACACGTCAACTACCATCGAGTTCGAATTCTCCGGCGTGAAGTATACTATCAGCCCGGAGGACTATATCGGTAGCTTGGCTGATGATAAGAAACCCGAATTGGGCTGTATTTCGACAATTATCGCTCACCAGTCTTCTGGTGTCAACACCTGGTTGCTTGGTGATGTTTTTCTCAAGAACGTCTATTCAGTCTTTGACTTTGATAATGGCCAGATTGGCTTTGGAACGAAGGCTAAGAACTCAACTGGCAATGGCACATACGTTACTCCTAGCATGACTGTGACCAGCTCCCCACCTGCTGCTACTGATAGCACTGGCTCCGAGGTCTCTTCTGCAGCAATTTCATCATCGACAACGGGCTCTACCTCTGACTCCGACTCAGCATCCGAGACAGATTCGCCTACCATCAATTCAGCCTCTCGAATGTCCGGCGGGCTTGCATTGTCATTGATCATGACTTTCGCTGCTGCCATCATCTTCTAAGCTCGTCAATCTTCTTCCTCATACCTACCACGCACGACCTCTTGATCTCATACCCACCACCTCAACCACAATACCCTCGATTCAAGTTTATAATTCCGACCTTATTCCCGGCGTTCTTGTCCATACAGTCGATTTGGCAACACATACTCTCGCACATCGACCTGCCCGATTTGATTTGCATTCAATTCAAGTGATACCCACTTGCACATACCACTCGCTCTGCACCACCCACGCTGTGATTCATACCCTTCGTTTCTTTCTTGCATCTAGAGTCCCGTCTCATTTGCGCATATTTCTTTTTCTCATTTTTCATTTTTATACTCATTCCCCTGAACTGGGTTGAAATGTGGAATAAACAATATGATTCCACCATCTGTACAATAAGCATACGATTCTTGTCACCAAAATAAGCGAATATAATAAGCGATAACCCGTCAAAAACAGCTTTTTCTTTTTCGTCTTGTAGAAGCTTTGGCATAGATTTATGTTTCAGCTACTTAGATCAAGCTTAGATTTTGTTTCAGGGGTACTCCGTAGATAAACACGGATGGCTCCGTTCCGTTTCGGTTGTTTCAGGAATTCGGGGAACTCCTGGGGTTTTTTAGTTGCAGTGAATCTAGCCCCTCCGGCTCAGACTTAAAGCAGCCCCCTGTACTTAGGAACTCCGGGTAGCTCCACCTCGAAAGCACATCAATGCCGATTGATGTCCCATTCGCAGTTGAACTGCCGAGATATTGATACCTCAGGCATAAAAGGCCTTCAATCAACCCAATGAAGAACAAAACATCATATATATTCCTAATTAGCATCTCTCTCCAATTCCTGTAACTATGAAGTAACATATTATTAATTAACTTCTCAATTCTATAACCTAACCAACTAAATTACTAAAGAAATACCCAATTCTAGAATTCGGCACTGTCCAACCCGAAAATGTCCGGAGTCTAACCCGATCGGGCCGGTCCCTCGGGACGTGAACCAACAGCGTCATCGCTCATACTAATCCATCAATTTCTCACTGGCCTCATCCTCCCTCACCCTCACCATCTATCCCGCATATCTAGTCTTTACCATGTTCGGACTCGCAGGAAGAAGGACGGCGATCGCCTCCAGGTCAAAGTCGCTGATCTCAACGACAGCGCAACCTACTGCTCGCGCACCTGCAATTATCGCCGCGCAATCGCCGATTCGCGAATTTCACGCGACGCCTTGTAATGAAGAGGAGAAGAGACGTGTTTGGGCGGGGAGAGTGAAGACTCCTTGGATTGATGCGCTTAATGAGAGTCGGGAGGTGGCGAGGGGTGTTAAGGAGGGGGCGAAGCCGAAGATTGTTAAGCCTGATGTTACGCCGAAGAAGATGTCGGATAGTTATTATAGTGCTGTATGTATTATTTGCGGCTGTTTTGGATTTAATGGCTGCTTCACTCTTGGTTATGTTGGATTTTGCTAATTATTTTGCAGGTTTTACCTTTGGCGCAGGATAAGTGGTTGCTTGATACTTATCTCAATGCTTCTGGACATATCCGGTGAGAGAAGCCTATGCTATGTCTGACATAATGTTCACAAGTTCTCAATGACTAATGTTTAAATCAGTTTGGGCTCATTGCTTATGGATCTCGACGCTCTTGCTGGTGTCATCGCCTACCGTCATACCGGTGAAGGCGTTAGTACGGTCACTGCGGCCGTGGATCGAATCACTATCGAGCATCCACTCATGGAAATTTGTGATCTTGAATTGAGTGGCCAGGTTTCTTATGCTACTGGTCGGTCCAGTATGGAAGTCTCTTGCCAAGTTTCCAAGCTTCGGCCGGAGGGTCAGGCTCCTCAGCCTGAGGATGTGTTGATTACTTGTGCCTTCACCATGGTTTCTCTTGATCCTACCACCAAGAAGTATGTTCTACACAACTCTATCATTTCATAAACACACGCTAACTGCGACCGAAAGGCCCGTCCCCGTTGCCCCCCTCATTCTGGAGAACCCAGAAGAAGAGAAACTCTTCAAAAAGGGCGAAGCAAACTACCAAGCAAAGAAAGCCCTACGCACCCGCAGTCTCCTCGAAAAGGCCCCCGACGACGAAGAGAGTAATCTAATCCACTCAATGTGGACAAAGGAGATGTCATACTTCAGTAAGTACCTGCTCTTCACCACCACTTCTCATCCATATACGCTATGCTAACCAAATTCCCCAGACCCCCAAGTCCCAATTACCCGACCAGAAAACCAAGTCTTCATGAGCGACACAGTCCTCAAATCAGCAATGATAATGCAACCCCAAGACCGCAACCGCCACAACTTCATGATCTTCGGCGGATTTCTCCTAAAACAATCCTTTGAACTAGCCTTCTGCTGCGCCGCCTCATTCGCCCACGCCCGACCAAACTTCTTAGCTCTGGATCCTAGTACATTCGAAAATCCTGTCCCTGTCGGAAGTGTACTATACCTCCGAGCCACTGTTGCATTTACGGAACCCGAAGAGCGCGAAGAGGGTCATTCGAAGTTTACTAAGGTCCAGGTTCGTGTTGATACTAAGGTTCGGGATGTTGAGCATGGAACGAAGAAATCGACGGGCATGTTTAATTATACTTTCTTGGTGGAGAAGGATATTAATGTTATGCCGAAGAGTTATGGGGAGTTTATGCTTTGGACGGATGCGAGACGGAGAGCGAGAAATGCGGCGGAAATTGATCCGGCGCATAAGATGAGTGCTTTGAGGAGTATTCAGGATAGTGTTACGGAGTAAACAGACTCTGTTTCTGTATTGGAAAGGAAAGGAAAGGAAAGCTTGTTTGGCATATTCGGGTAATTTACATAGAAGATATTTGATTGGACTAGAAACATTGAAAACAAGGTGTCTATACAAACCTTGAAGGGCGGGGAAGTTCGTCCCCGCACGCCGTCATTAATAATCCTAAGTAGTATTAAATGCTTTCTTAACGGCATTTCTCTTAAGATAAATTCGAAAGTCTATGCTCCGTTCTCTTTTTGATCACCCACTGTCAAAATGAACACTATTCCAGCACGCAAGGCTGTAGCCATATCAGTGAAGTCTGGCCAAAGCCTTACAGTAGTCAACACCTACGGCAAGCAGGTTGTTGACTTTTGGGCGTTCGACCCTGCTGATAAGAATGGATATCTGTCAATGATACATACGAGAACTATACTTGGAAAGGTGGCTTTGAGAAAGGGTGATAAGCTCTATTCTACACGCAGAAAGGCCGTCTTAACACTTACGGAGGACACCTCCCCTGGTGTTCATGATATGCTCTGGGCAGCATGTGATGTGGAGAGATATTCAATGATGGGACATCAAGGGTATCATGATAATTGTACAGACAATTTACATAAGGTGAGTACTAATACAGCTCGGTGGTGCTACTGGAATAAATGATTAACAAATTCGGTACGATAGGCACTTGCTGAGCATTTCCCTGGCTTTGAGGTTGCTGGAGATTGGGTTCCTGACCCTCTCAACCTCTTCATGAACGTGAGAGTTGATTCTAATGGACGCTTAGAGATACATGCTCCTGTCAGCGAGAAGGATCAATATGTCACCTTGAGGGCGGAGAGAGAGTTGATTATTGTTATGAGCTGCTGTCCCCAAGATCTTGCCCCCACAAACGCGGGAATGCCTACTAATTGTCATTTTCAAATTATCTAAATTGATTATACGGATGACACTGATAATTTGATTGAAAATGAACAGGATTGAATGAGAGGCAGACGGACTTCTTCAGTAAATCACTATATGTGTCCAAGAGTCATTGAAAAGAATCTTATACAACTTGCATATCAAGCACATTGACTTCCTTAGACAATGAATTGTCTAAGATAGCAGATATTCTGCATAATTACTCTGGCCTAAGAACCTAGTCCCAGGCACCAGGTCTCAAGCTGCGAAATCCGATGGCTGGAGTATCCGAGGTGCGCTTCTTCGGCGATATTGTAGAGCTCCATTACCTTCATCATTGGCACCATGGGCTTTTCTAAGCCGAGATCCTCTGCGCCACCAATTTAGAAGGGGATAGTAATCATTTTCCACCTCCATCAGACGTGGCTCATGACCCTTTTCCGAAGGAGGGTATATCTCAAATGTTCTAGCGCTTTCCTCTTCTGCACTTGCGTAACCTGGAGGCCACTGTGGAAACCAGCGGAGATCTTCTCCTGACTTCAGCGTGATTTTCTTCAAGGATGATTGTTTGCAGTATTCAAAAAACTGCTTTCCAAATGATTTCGCTGTTTCTTCTGTTAGTACCGATTCAAAGGCCTTTCGTATAGGAAATCCGTCTTTTGCTTTGTTTATTGAGTCTGCGATTCCTAGCCCAACATGAATACTCAGTTGTTGCATATTTTCAAAGTTTGTCGCAATGGCCTTGATCAAATTGTTATCCTATATAGATAGTTGTTTCTTAGCAAGCGGTGATCGCGAGGGTAAATATCTCCCAACTTACCCATGCACCATTCGGATTCATGTCAAGCTCCAAGCTTGTTAAATGAAGACAGTATTGACTCAAGTCCTCTATTTCCTTTATACTTAGAATTTGTCTTTCCGCATCTGTTTCCTCGATTGCATGCAGACAAAGATGTTTCAGTTTAGGATGTTGCATTACGGTCTCTAACGTCGGGACCAGTCCCTTGGCAGTGAGGCTCTCCAAGGAATGGAAGGAGGACAAGAAAGCTTCGAGTGCGGGAGTTGATCTGGAAACATTGTAACGAGTGTAGCTGGTGATCTGGAACTCCTTCAAATCTTGCACATTTCCAATAGCTGTCTCTAGGACACGGGGTGTTTCTTGAACCCCCAGACTGAGAGATTCTAGCTTATCCCAAGGAAATCTGTCTTTCCACAAGGACAACTCTTCGTCAGAAATACTAAATCCGCTCAGCGAAAGGTGCTTGAGAGGTGGAAAGGTGACACCATCAGAAAGTGGGATTATTCTTGTAGAAGGAGTTGAAAGATCGATCACACAGCCTCCCCGTAGAATATTGACTGAAACCGATAACTTTTCAAGATTTGAGTAACTGGCGAATATCTTTTGCAAATCAAGAATCTGTGGTTTGAAATCTCGTATCCAAGGCTGCGCAATCTGCTGAGATTCTCGAGGCGCGGTGGCTGTAGCGTCCACATCAATTTTCAGCTCTGGCACAAAAGGCATGCGGTCTTGGATTTCAGTGTGTCCTTCCTCCCCGAGCAGGAAAAGTTTGGGAGACTTTGTATGATTAAGAAGGGCATCCACAAATGCTTTTGTTATTGGTAGTTCTCCTTCGAAGCTATGCATGTGTATTGGTTAGTCGCTGTATTTATTGTCTGGTAGAGAATTTCTTGTTTCTTTCTTACTAGACAGCCTCCAGATTCGGCAAAGATTTGACTAATTTAGCAAGGAGGTCCTGGGGCTCCTCCAATTTTTGCTTTAACTCCGAATAAGATTTCGAAACCTCAAAAGTTATTTCACGGACAAAAGCCCGTAGTAACTGATTTCTATCATCTAGAAGACGATAGAAGGTACCGAAACTAAGATCAGCGGCTACCTCTGGGCTTTTAACGTCATCATCACCCGGAAACCTCGACCAGTCATTGATATCGACCATTGCCTTGCGGAAAATAACAGAGCGATATAGCAACGGAGTAGCAAGGGTATCAAATGATTTGCATACGCGGCAGACATTGCTGAGGTCTTCCTGCGTGGGCAGCTGATGGTGCCACTGTGGTTAGAAACCAACTCAACAGTACCGGAAGTAAAACCTACTGCTTTAAAAATGAGATACCATATCTCTGAGGGAATTTCGGGTACACCCATCTCTCACGGGGCTTGGATAATGCACACTCAAAATCAGGCTGAGGCAAATGCGGTGATCGCCAGGTTGTTGGAAGTGTTTTGCTTCTGCGGGGTTGTCTGTTGCCTATTTTAAGCCGCAGTATAGTATAGCTTACTCAGCCTCAATGCTTTCATTTGTATAACGCATCTAAAATGAAGCAAAATGATATTCCGGTCTGGATATTACATGAAATTTATTTGAATAAATCCAGCGAGTCCCCTTACATTTGGTTTAATTGAGCTATCATACTATCTACTTTTGTCGATCCTACCATAGGATTGACTAAGTTAGTCAGTCAAGATCAGTACCTACGAGTGACAGGCTCAACTAATTCAAACTTGAATCACGACTATGTAGTACATTGGAATATTTGGAGTATTTAAAGTACTGAAAATTGTTATATGCGCTTGATGTGGTCTAAAATTTCGAGACGTATATACAAAGGGGGATATAGTATGTATGAGGAAAACAGGAGAGAACAGAACAGAACCAGACCAGACCCCCAAACCATGCACCGACTCCAACCACCATGGACAAAGAAATGACCTACTTACTCCGATATCATGGAGAATGATTAGACATAATCCACCCAGGTAATGATGCACCAGGTACACGCGCAATGGTAGTATCCAAAACCCAGGAACAAACACAAACTCCCTGCCACCTTTCAAACCCAAAATGAGAAAAAAAAATGATAATGATAAAAAGATAGAAAAAAAAGATCAAGATAAAAATCGGATGGAGGGGGAAATGGGGGGTCCAGTAGGGTAAGAAAAGAATCGAGTAGAAAATCGTTTCACTTCGTTATATCCAGTGCCTTCGTGCGCTTTTTCGAAAGTCACTTTTTTTTATTTGATGTTAGGAGTGTTTCGTTTGAGGATTCAATGTTGTATTGAGTTTGGCAAGGATTTATATGGAAGACCGTGTATGAGTACACTCGAGTTGGTGTGTTATTCGAGAACCTCATCGATCGTATTGGAGGTTAAAGATCCGGGATTGGATTGCGGGCCTGCGTTCGTCGCAGCACCACTCTTATCTCGGGGCTCTGGTGGTTGTTCTTCCTTCATGCACGCGTTTTCAAGAATGTTGGTCCATTTTCCGCTCGTACCGGCATGGCTATGCTTCAAGTGCTGACGGAAGTGGTCGGCACGGAAGAATTTCTTCGCATTATTGCACTCGCCGAACTTGTGGACTGTCGTTAGGTGCTCGAAGCGGCGATCCCAGTCTGGCCTAGGATAATTGGGGAATTCTTCACCGCAATAACCGCATGAGTCATGCGAAGGCCCGGCGTTTGTTTGGCAAGATGGTGATCCAGAGCCATGAAAAGCGGACTGGAACGAGACCAGCGCAGCGCATGACCACGAATGGCGTCGTAGGTGCAGCGAATTCTGGTGTCTCTCCGCCTCATTCTTGTTCTTGAAGCGGTTGTTGCAGTACTGGCACGAATATTGCTTCTCCATCTCATGGGCGCGCAGATCCTCCGGGCTATCGAATTTCTTGGGTTTCTTGGGACAACAATCGCAGATGAATAAACCACCCATCTTTGATGATGCTGGCTTGGGGACGCTGAGAGCAATCGGGAGTGACATTTTTCCTGTGGAATCTGTGGAAGGGGGCTCGAGAGTGGCGGCTCCGGGTAAAGGTCTTGGGGCAGGGATAAGAGGCACACCAGGGGAGCCTGCGTTGAGAATCGACTTTTCATGGTATGCGTCAAGATCAGAGCTGGGAGAAAGACCTCCAGGCGAAGGTCGGTCGTAGGGTGAAAGACTAGTCATACTGCTCCCACCAATCGAAAGAGCAGATGAATATGAGCCAGAGGTTCGAATACTAAGGGACGAGGCTGCCGAAAGCGTTCGTTGGCTTGGAGCGTAGCTGTTATTCACAGTCAGGTTATTCGTAAATGGATGGCCGCTCGTCCTTCGTTGTGACAGATCTCCGTTACTCGTGACGGTGTGCAGGGTGTGACGATCATCGGCGTTAATCGGTTCTCGGGGTGGTGATGATGCCCGTCGCTTCATTCCTTGCCTTGAGCCTTCAGGGTACGGGGGTGTCGGTTCACGGAGGATAAATTGTCGCGGAACTGGCTCATCGGTCGAAAAATCACCTTCAATGTCGGAGAAAACACCCTGGTCATAGCTCCCACGGTTCGATCGGCTGGGTAGACTGATGCTGTCCTCGCGTGATGGAGTCGTTCCACGATATCGACGTCGTCCATAGTCGAAATCTATGTTTGAAGGCGCATTGCTTTCGACACTTGGGCTACGGCCCTCGACGTATTCCCTCCAGCTCGTTTTCGATCGTGGAGACACTCCTCCTGACTGAGGACTGCTGTACCATTTCACGTCAAGCGTTGATCCTTCTGACGGGCCCGGTGATGGTAGATTGCTCGATGATCGCGAAGGAAGAGACGGAACAGTAAGTGCAGAAATCGAATTTCGGTGATCCGAACTGATCGATCCTCGAGGAGAAATTGGTTTTCCAATTTTAGACAATAGATGTTGGTCATACGCATTTGACGAATCTTTGACACTTCGTAAAGAAAAGTCACGCTCGCCTTTCAATCTGTAGATCAATCAGTATTGGTTCAAAGGCTGCTAGGTTCCGTAAAAGAGAGGAATGTTCAAGCAAAGCAAGTGAGAGATGGTGCATACATCTCAAACGGGCATGAACAAACACGAAAAACTTACATGGGGCCATTGGCATTGACAGACATGGCATTAGGAAATCCATCATCTGTCGGAGGTGGCGGTTCGATCTTAATTTGAGCCTCAGGACTTCGGGAGATTGGCATACCACTTTGCCTTCCTTCAAGCTCATCGAGCGCCATTCGATCACTTTTGGGAGCAGAATCAGGGCGGCTGCGGCCACCACCAAATAAGCTCGAATTTGGGTTAATTGGAGGAAGAAGAGAAGAGGATCGATCTGAATTTGCATGCAGCCACCCAGCATCATAGCCGTTCTCTAAATCATGAATGCGCGTAGGCGGAGGTAGCGGAGGAGGCGCGGTATGCATAGCGGGACGAGATGGAATGGGTAGTGGGCCGTATGATGGGAATGGCAAATCGGGCATCATGGATGTCTCAGAGTGATGGCGATCGTAGGCGTGATGATCCTTAGTAGCATAGAAATTTGGAGATGCGGCAAGTCGGTCCATTCTAGAGAGTGGAGATATTTGGCGATGGAGATGGCGACGCCAACACACTAGCACGAACCAGCTGAATCGGGTGGCGTTGTCCAACAAATACCCACCAAAAATATGGCAAATAGAAAATAGAAAAAAAAATAAAAATGAATAAAAAGAAAATAAGAAGAGAAGTTGATCGGAATAAGCTGATCAAATCAAGATCAACAGCAGCAGCTCAATCCAGTTGAGTGCAAACGTCGGTGAAACCAGGCTCGGATTCCTAAGTGGGCTGCCAGCCTCAACCCCCGCCTCCGATTGCTTAGGAAACTTGAAGGTCCAGCTTCTAATGGGTAAGCAAGCGCGGGTGAAGCGAGGTGGAAACTGGGGAGTGGCGATAATGGGCGAAAGTTCTCATGCGGCTGGGATTTCTAGTTGAAAGTCAGATTGGTGGAACCCAAGAAAAGTGACCTGATATTGTAGTCGCAAGTCACAGTCGCAGTGAAGATAGGGCTGAAGGGAGGCGACATATTTAGAAAACAAAAAAAACGAGTTGAATAGAAAAAGCCTACCTTTCGCTTGGTACCCTTGTTCGGCGATTCGCCTCATGGGATGAAACGTTTGATAAGTGACACACAGCCCTGTCTAGAAGCCGTCTGTGTCCCATAGAACCAGTCAATCGCGAACAGCGGGACTGGACATGCTTTTTGTTCTTTCGATTTTGGAAAAGGAGTAAAAGGCACGAAGCACGTTTTTAGGGCACAAGATAAAACCCAGTCTTTCTAGTAGGGACCTTAAATGCGATTGGTATTCCGTTGTTGGTCGCAAGTATAAGAGGAATCAATTGCAATAGCTTCAAACCCCGGAAATGGTTCGCTTCGGGCACACCCCGCCACAGGCTGAAATGAACAATTGAATAATTCCCTTGGGAGTACAACGGAAGGACCGAAAAGAATAAAGAGAGCTGAACAAGTCCAGCAGGCACTAGTCCAGGATTCAAGGGCAAAAAAAGTGAAGGGGAGAAAGGAAAGGATTGCGCCCCAGAGAGGGAGTGGAAAATCGGGCAGTTAGAAGGTCAGGCAAGAGGCGGTGCAGCCAAATGATTGGATCTAAGGGCTCGAGCCAAAGGAGCAAAGTGGTTTAGGACCGAGGGAGAGGAGGCAATGTCGATGATCTCATTCTCACCGAGCTGAGCCAAGAAAGGAGGAGGGGGGCAGCAAGAGAGAGAAATATGAATTGTAAGGGGAGATTCTGGAACAAGGCGTCTGTAGAGGAGGAGGGGCAAAAAAAAAAGATCCCTAAAAAATAATAAAAAATAAGAAAAAAAAATGGTATTGGAACAATTCAATAAACGGATGGGTCTTCGGACCTAACCTGCAGTTCAGGGTGGGTTAAGAGAGTTGACGTGGTAAAGAGGCGAAAACCCTCCAGTCGCATTTGTATGAAATTGTATTGATGGTATGTAATCTCTGATTGTATCTTGTACCAGTGTAAGCTATTGTAAACTACTTACATACCAGTACGGACAGTTGCGGGAAGCCAAAATCAGCCAAGGAGGAGTGGAGCAAAGAGAGAGGGGGGAAGGAAATGGAATGGCATTTCGAGGATCATCATTAGATCTCAGATTTTAATGTAGCTCCCGCGTGGGTGGCCACGTTGAGAATCAAGTCGAGCGCAAGGCTGGGCATTTAGATTAGACTCAGGGCGATGCTTCAAGCATTCTTCTGTTACTTCGTAGTGCTTTGCACAGCATAATTCCTGAAATTCCTCTTGCCACGCATCTCTTCACTCACTCACACACACACTCTCTCTCTCCCTACAGATTATCCGTGGTTCAGTTCATTCCTAACCTGGGAAGTCATCCTTCCAGAAACCGGGACGATCAAGCCTAACACGAAAGCAAAGATGGAGGGGGGTCCAACAATCTAGGCATGGGCCGCCCTAGTCTCGACAAATGAGACCCAGTCTAGTTCACGGCCACCGTCTCTATTTTACCCCATCTCCGGACCATGATGGGCGCGTAACGCCAACCAAAGCATCCTATAGAATTAAATGGGTACACCCCCTCCTCTCCTCTCTTTTCCCCTCTAGCAGTACTTGACGCCAGGGTGGGGAGTGGACTGTGTATGGAGTGTCTCGTATATTGGACGCCTCGCGATGATCAAACCCCCTCATCTACTATCCCATATTGCTTTCTCTTCTGCCATGAATTCACTGTGCATAGCTGGACTGCTGTCTCATAAGGCAGGGGGTCGCATGCAGTGCTATTCGATCATCAAATTGTCTGAGCCCTACGGTGGTAAGGTACCGAGGGCTGTTGGTAACGGCTCGGAACGGCATTGGGCTAGACTAGGGTAAGTAGGTAGGGTGCAACACGTTCCATGCTTAATGAACCATGGTTTAGTGGGGTGACCACATTGCAGACACCAGAACTGTATAAGGGGTCGCCAACCAATACCATTGAGTTGAAATCCACGAGGGAAAGAGAGGCGGGGCGAACAGATTTACAAGAAGGGAGAAAAAAAATATGCACCGGTGACAGTCTTGGGAGGTCTTGGCGGTAGGCTTATATCTGCTGGGATTCTGAGAATGAAGTACGGAGTACAGAGTACATGATCCTCGGTCACACAGACAGGGTCAATGTGCAGTAGGGATACGTTCCACTGGGTCTGTCGCGCGATCTGATCGGAGCATTCGGATGGCCTGTCCAAGCGTGGATTTCGACTCTTTTTTCCACTCAACCCCCTGTATCACTTCTGTCGCTTGGTTGCAAAAAGTACTCCGTATTTACGTAGAGAACATTCTTTATTGCCTCCACATTAAACGGACAATGCTGAGTCGCTAGTTTGGGCCCACTGATTTCCTAGCGTGATCCACTTGGGGCCCAGTCATGCATGCACTGCCACACTCCTGGACCGCCTGTCAATTAGCATTGAGCAGGGGGGAAGGAGATTCATTATTCAGGACGGAGCCTTCCGTACAGATGTGGTCATCCTGGGGAGTAAGCCACGGCTAATACTGTAGGCAGCAGAGAACCCATTGCCAATCTTCCATTTGCCGTCAAATGTCTCTCGATAGTTTAGGAGGAGGTTGCAGTAGCCTCGTCTGTCAACCGTGCACTAAAAGACGTTGACAAGCTGCTGAGTCATGATGATCCACACCAGCTTCACGAACGGATGCCTCTTGGCTTCATCAAATCTTTGGTGTTTTTGCCTTTTTCTTGCTTTTCGGTCAGGTTTTTCCAAGGTTCTCTGCTCGCTAGGCTCAATGTGTCTCCTAAAAGATCCATGGTATTACATTACAAGTCGAGAGGGGCAGTCATCGGGTATCATGACCAGGTTAGATTCAATGTACCCAAATTGTACAATGATCGATCGAGCAATACCCCGAATACCCCGTATATTGAGTGCCTCTGAGAAAAAGATAGTACTTAGCCTATAGTGGCATAAGCAAAGAACTCATGCCATGCCAGCGACTTCAACACTAGACCACTTCAGATAGTATAGCATTCCCTTTTTGTATACATATCGCCGAATGTGATCAATACTCCCCCGGCTATAGGCTATTATGGGGGTAATATCGATCATGCGGATGGCTCAGACTTGAGACATAGACTCGCTGAGTGGTCTGAGTGGTCGTACAAGAAAGATCGGACACCAGACCAAATCTGCTTCTCTGTGCATACCCGAGCTCCAATATCTTGGCATTTCATGACGGACTACGGAGTAGAGATGCCACTTTTTTTCTAGGATGTGGCGGATGCCGGCGACGCTCCCTACCCGGAACTAGTCGCAATAGACTTTCGCACTCATCGATCCTCGCAGTCAAATCCGGTCATTGCAATAGCCAAGCATCTGTTGCTCCATCGAAGGGGGCGCAGTTCTGCACTTCAATTTGGGTAAAGATTGGCGATCGGTGAGGCGTATCAGTATCAGCCAAGTGTCCAGCTGGTTCAGTCAACAGCGTACAGACATAGGTACCGTAAAACATTGGATATTTGGTATGTAGTATGTCGGCTGTGAAGGCTGGGGGAAATGGAAAGAACGCCTTCGTTCACCCAGATGTCAGCCTTAAGCCTTAGAGGGCTGCAGCCTAAGGGCGCGCGCGTGCGCTAACGCCTCTTTCATCTGTCACCACCAGTCACAAGCAAAAGCTGCATGACTGCGCCCCCTCCCCGCTCGATAATGATACTACGGGAGAAGACTCCGTCCAGAAGTAGATGGCCCTGTGGACTGCAAGCTTACCCGCGGCAAGTCAGAAAGACTCGACCCCTTGCATTTGGTACAACGAATCGGCTGATCGGACATGTTTTGGGAGGTTTCAAGGCGTGTCGGGAGATAATTCAATGGGCCCACTGCGGTGTGAGCCGCTCGGCTAGTACTGGTTGCATTTTCCACACCGAGATTTCTAGTTCCTGGTTGTGATGACTGGGGTTTTCATAAAAGATGGAGTTAGAAAGAGAGACTAAGTCTAGCCCCGATAATCAGCAGTCTGCCATTGGGGAGAGAGGAGGGTCTGGTACCTAAGTAGCTAGTGGTTCGACTCGGCAGTAAGAACCCATTAAAGAATAGTTGGAAATATCCAATCCCCTCGAAATGCGGAGGAAATGGTGGGTACATAACTCCATGCTGGATCCACTCCTGTTTGCGCGTGAAATTGGTTGATGTTCCTGGCAGTCTGCGCAGTTTGGATTGGCCGACGGTCTAGTCCGTACATACTCTGCGCATGTACGGAGTATGCAAAGTACCAACGAATATCAGATGCCTTGAATGATGGATTTTGGAAAAGATGGACGGCCTTTTCTGCTTCTCTGTTAGTGATTCCAATTATTATGTTAATTAGAATGTCAATTGCAACTTTCACCCCGGCTTCTTATGATGGTCACGTGTAGCATCAGCCCTGAGCCCTATTTCCTCTTTCGGTCGACCGAGGCTCAACCGGAAACGCAGAGTCTGCGAGTATCAAGTCGATTACATCTACAGCGACATCAACATTACCTGATTCGTTGAGCGTTGCGGAGTCTCCAAATCTTCTATACAGCAAGATATTTACTTTTCCCGCCAGTTTGGATGCTCTATTGATCCCATCCAACTATGGCGCTGAATCAAATCCCCGGCCAAAATATCTACATTTCTGGGTATGTTCCCCGCGATCTGCCCTGTCATCTTGTATACAAGGATTACGACTCTCACTTATCTCGGCTATGTTATGGAAACGAGTTATTCAACAACAAACCTAGCTAGCCTAGAAGAGTTGAAATAGGGAGAATATTCCTGTTCATCTTTCACTCCAAGCTAACCAATATCTCTCTCCCCCATATAGCATCTATTGTCTCAAGAACAAAGCAGCTCTTGAAAGGGAGAATATCACCCATGTTGTCTCTGTTCTGCGTCTAAATGCTGCTGAGGTCAAAGACACTTTCAGCCAATATGAGCATTTCGCGATAGATGCAGATGATACCGACGATGAGAATCTTTTGCAACACTTCCCTGCTGCCATCCGCTTCATCCAATCCGGTCTTGATGCAGGTGGCAATGTTCTTGTGCATTGGTGAGTCTTTATTTACATTTTAACGATACTTGGCCCTTTTCTCTATCATTTCTTTTGCAATTCTATCTCATTTCGTCTTTCTACAATGTCATCACGTGCCCCGACAATTGCGATCTGCGCGTGGCTGGACTTTCTTCTGCCTCATCGCTTCGCAAGGCCGGCCATTGGACACTTCCCTCTTCATCCGTTTTTGGCTTTTGCTTTTAAGTTTGCTTTTTTTTCCAGTTGCCTTTGCCCATAAACACGGCACAGCAACTCGCCTCGCACAGAAAAATACGGGAACTGACATGTCGATCCAGTGCGATGGGCAAGTCCCGCTCAGCGGCTGTCTGTATTGCCTACCTGCTCCACCAGAAGCCTAATATGCTCACACCGCAATCTGCGCTAGAGATAATCAGGCAGTCCCGCCCCCTCTGTGAGCCTAATGACGGTTTCATGGAGCAGTTGGCGCTTTACCACGAGATGGGTTGCCCGGATGATGTCACAGAGCACCCTGTGTACCAGCGCTGGCTATACCGTCGTGAAGTCGAGGAGAGTGTTGCATGTGGCCGTGCCCCAGAAATGAGGTCGGTGCGTTTTGAAGATGAGCAACCCACCCGGCAAGAAGAAAAGGCCAGCCAGGAAGTGGAAATTAAGTGTCGCAAATGCCGGTTCGTTCCCATTCCCTTTTTGTCTATCCTCCCGCAAAAAAACTAAGTTCTGTGGTTCAATTTTACTAACGGCCCACTAACAGAAAGGGTCTCACGACAACCCCATATATCATTCCCCACGAAGAGGAAAAGTACAATAGTACCAAAGTGCGACCAAACGCGGAATGCGCGCATGTATTTCTGCATCCTATGAAATGGATGAGCCCCAGTCTCTACCCGGCTGCAGATGGCTCGAAGACCTCCAGCTCTTACGAGAATCCCGAGGAAGAAGCCCCTCTATCAGGCCGTCTCATCTGTCCCACACCAAAGTGTGGTTCTAATGTGGGCAAATTTGCCTGGCAGGGTCTACAATGTAGCTGTGGCAGCTGGGTGGTTCCCGCCCTGGGCCTAGCTAAAGCCCGAGTGGATATCGCCAATAAAGTCAACACTGCACGACCTCACGCAGGTGTAGGCATTCGTATGCCTCCTGGTATGCAAGCACCAGGGACTCAAGAAACAGGCCCTGGTCGTGGTAACCTTTGAGGTGACTTTTGATGAACTTTTTTTTGAGAAAAACATTCTACGTGTATACGCATTAGCTATTTACGAGCCATGATACTTGCTTTCTCTTAGCGAATACTAATCGAGCATATCGAACATTCTTTTCTTTCCTAGAACTTTGGTTTGTGTTCGAATACTATTTTCAGCTGCATAAGTGTGACGATCGACGGACCCCACCAGGCTAGATAGACCTCATCTCATTGACGGATAGTCGAAGCCACACAGCAGGTGTAAATATCTTCGTACAGGTTATCCACCACTGCAGTCGCTTGCAGTCGCATCTGCGACGGCCACTTGCGTCAGTGGAGGCGACAAAGTCTTTTCTTCAAAGTGGATTTTGCTTTCTCGGGGAATATGACTACCTCTTGTTCACACCGGTTTCCATGTACCTGTCAACAAGGGAGAACATTGACTTATGATCTCCGTCGTGCTCCGTGTGAGGTCGCCTGAAACTTCTCCAGTGATTATAGTAGATACTTACAGTTAATTAATCCAGCCCTGCTCAGCAGCTCCACTTTCTACTTGCCCCGGCAATTGAACCATTCTCAGCTCCTCCAACAGGTAGTCACCGCCATATAGGCAAATTGAAGACATTCGCCAGATGAGGCATGGAATAACTAGTATACGAACTAAACTACCTGAAAAATAAGCACACTAGCGGCTCTGTTAGTTCCCAATCATGCACATGCTTACCCGTCTACTACGTCTTCTTTATTTATCCAAGCCACAAGTTCCTATACATAGATATTGATAGTTCCTACAAGCCTGGAGTATACGGGATGAACGATGTCAGCCTGTTCCTGGGAGAACCAGCCGTCCATAACAAAGGGATAATCCATCTGACCCGCCTTCAGCCAGCCCGCACAGCCTTACACAAGCTCGCGCAAAACCACCTTAAAAGTGATACGGCATGGACGAGGCGTCAGACTGCCAAGACAAGACCACGCAACCATTGACCTCTGATTCGTAAAGGGAACAACCAAGTCTCTCGTTCGTACAGTGCAAAAGGGGCGAGGAGAGTGCACGCGCAACCAGACCAGACCAGCCGGGCCAGACTTAGGGCTGCATCTTACGCACCGCCCCGATGGCCTAGATGGACGAAGAAAAGCCTTCCTTCCAAGAAACACCTGCAGACGGAGGAGTAGAAAGTACTACCTACTCCGTGTACAGACGGAGTACAATAGACGGAGTACGGAGTACATACTGACCCTTCGTGGCTGAGGACAAATCTGAAACCTCAACCCCTGCCCCAGGACAATCCTTAGTCGCGCGCCAAGCGACCAAACATGAGAAAATCGCCGGGTGCAAATTGGTCCCGGCGCAATGCTGTTCGTCAGCCGCCACGCTCCACCTTTTTGCTGGCTGTCTCGCGCTCATTGCCTTTCTTCAGTCGAGGTCTTTGGTTCTGCCCCTGACGATGGAGATACCTAGTAGGGTGTACTTCGTACTCCGTACTTACACACTCCACTTATTCAAGCGCATGGAGATTGTTTCATCAGAGATCGGCGAAACGCCAATGACGAAGGGCATGAAGGGCAACGGTGATTAATTGCCCCTTCAGGGAGGGAGACTTTCCAAGGTTGGGAAAACATGAAGGAGGCTGTGCAAAGCGGGTCGTCCTTCCTGATGCTCCCGATTGGTTTAGGGCTGAATTCACCTTCATTCAAGGCCGTATTGGTATTACCGTGTATTCTCCCGTTATCGTACCGTAGGGCGAAGCATGGAAGTATTCGATCTTGCTGTGCCTGTCTGTGCCTGATAGGGTTTAGATTTTAATTGCTTTGTTTTTTTTGAAAAAAGAAAATATGAAAAAAAAGAGGATTTATTTTACTTCTTCCTCGTCTGTGCCTGGGTAGGATTTATGGGTTGCAAATGCCGGATCTTGGGCAACGACGGGGCAGATGGTTGTCAAGGGTTTAGGTCTATAGATAGAAAATGACTGCAGCCCCCGGGGCGAGTACCCTACCTCAAAAATTAAGAAATGACTCTTGTGATTCGACTATCTGACTATTCATGGTAAGACCGGATAATCAGGGACCAGGGCACTTCCGTAGATTTTAGCAGAGAAAGACCGCCCAACCAACCCCCGGGCTAGTACTAGTATCATCAGCCCTGGAATGCGACCAGAAACCCCAGAGCCAGCAAGCTACAGAAACAGACTCGCCCTACAGCCACCGCTCATTGGCGCCATCTCTATCCTAGTGGGGGTGGGGCAGTGCACTGCCTTGCAGGGAGGGGGGGAGCTGAGAAGCTCTCCTAGTGGAGTCGCGCGCATACTGGGTTGTCGCTCGCTGACAATGGTGCGGTGATAGACACGCTGATATCATAACTTCGACCTCATCAGCCCACTCTTTCTCCAGGTTAGGGCGCTACTGAATAGACTTCCGCCCTTTCAGGGCCGCCCCCCTTTCCGATTAGGGCATCCTGATCGCCTTGCATATGTGACAGTTTGGCGGTATTGACTCCGTAGTTTGTAGCTAGCCAGTTTCGCGACTACATCTATTGCGGGTTAGTCTAGGTGGGACTAGTGCGATCACCAGATTCAATAATGGGCAGCTGGTCAATTGTGTTGATGGTATGATACTGTCAGTGCCACATGCACAGCTGCATCTGTGTGTTGCAACTATCCTAATAACAGTCAGGAGCCCGAGTCATTCGCACTTATTAACTGCTTGTTAGAATCGCATAGACTACAGACCCAGCACCTTTTGCTTGGCAGCATGCAGTCGAAGGCTCTAGTATACTTGAAGTACACCGTGCCAAGATGAACTACATACTGTACTAGTATGCATTATGCGATGGTGAGCCACGATTTAGATGGATTGCTCATACTAGTTGCTACATAAGAAATTATCGATTTCCAAGTTTCTGCACTATAATGCGCTAAGTAGAGGCTAGTAGCCGCGTATAGTAGCCTGCTAGGCAACATATCCAAGTTGCTAACCGAGGCTCAAAATTGGGGATTCGTTTTACTGTCGCGTCCTTTAACTTCAACCGGTATGGACCAGATGGGAAAGACATTGTTAGGCAACCAAGAAATCTGCAGAGCCTCACAGAATATTAGACTGATTCAACATTTTTTTTGAAAACAGAAAAGTGCTGGATTCGGTTAGTCTATCGCTTATTCTCGTTGGGGCCATGATCAATCTTCAAGCAGATACTCAAAAGTAGTTAAACACCTCGACCAGGCAGATTTAGACTGGAGTAAGCAAACAAGCTTAGGTCAGGCTGAGAGATTTGCATAGTTCTTCTCGTTCAATTCCACCAATTCAAATCCATTCATTTCATGAATCGCAGGCCTCGAGCCCCTCGTAAATATCTATCTCACTCATACTATAGCCATATCCATCCATCCGAAAGAGCCGCATGATCATGGAGTCACACGTAAGGCAACCAGTGGAAAAACTTGGAAAACTCGGAAGATCGCCATCACTTCTAAGAAACGAAGGGAAATGCTAAGGAAACTAACCCTAGAGTGAGCCAAACGATATACTTCCAGCGCCCACTAAGGCTGACAGGGGGATCGTTTCGCAAAGAAGGAGCGGGGTTTTAGAACTTCGCCCGGCGCATACTACCCTAGTGCTTATTTTCCCGATGTACCCCACCCGTGCACACCTGCGAGGTAGTCCTACGAGGCACAGAAAGGGGGCAAAGTAAGGTTGGAGCTCTGGGGCACCTGGCACGACCAGGTCACGTCACGTCAGGCCAGGTCAGCCTTGACTTCTTTTGGTTGGTATGCGCGAGATAGCCCGGTGATTCCCGGCAGTCGCGCGCTACTTCCCAGATAATCAAATCAGTTGACGTGACACTCTTTCATGCAATTAGTTCATGCAGACGGGCCGGGGCGTGGGAGGCCTTGCGGGACGGATTGGGTTGGGTTGGGTTATGTACGTGGCCGAGAGCGGGGGAAGAGAGAGAGGATAGTGCGAAGTCGGTGAAGTCGCAATACATGCATAGAGTTTTTATTTCCTCTTTCTTCTCAGCCCAACGACAAGGCGTTGCTCGTGGCTATCATTCCTGCAGGATTCGGACCCTGGTCGATTGCTCATTTTGGATCCTTGTGCGGGATGGTCATCGTGTGTGAGGTGTCTTCTTTGCAGTAGGACATTGTGATACAGTGTTATGTAGTATTCGGGAAGGCTTCGAACGAGAGTTATGTCCCTGCAGTGTAGTTTCTTTTTATATCCGCAGACGTGAAAAGGATCAAAAGGCAGCCACGCGGCAGTGCCATATCTCTTGCCATGGGCTTCTCATGGTTCTTTGTAATCTTCAAGCAAGACATTCCATTTCAATCTGCTGATCACCTTTTGTAGGTGCGGGGGTTGATATACTTGTAGTCATGATGGCACGGAATGGAAAGGGGGCGCTTGATAGCCGTAGAAGTACTAGAAAGAGTCGATCAGGTATCTTGAAATTCCGTCTTCTTACTGTATATATCACAAATCTTAGTTTTGAAGCAAAGCCCAAGAAATTTCCCAGAAGAATGCAGATGAACGCCAGTATTGATGGTAATCAAAGAAAATGGCTCAGGCTGGGCCGTCTTAGCCCCTCTTGATTTCAAGCTAGCGAGGGAGGATTGTTGCGGCGGGACGATATTGTATTTATTGATTCTTAAAGCTCTTTATTTGGTACAGATGGGAAGAGAGAAGGATTTTTCATCCGTTCTTGGTTTCGTTTAGCCATTTCAATGCCGCGCAGCCGGTCAATGCGCATCTGATAGAACGTCCTAGACATCATCAGTGACGACTTCATAACATAAAGCCGGGAAAAACTCACTTATGCAAAGCGAATACTCGAGGAGAATTATCTTCTTTTGAATCCGAATTGCCTTTCTTGATTGATTCAATCTATCAAACAAAGATCGTCAGCGCCTTACTGGAGTGGTATCAAAACGCAAGGCTGGAGAGAAGGCGGCCTATAGTTAAACCGCTATCCAGACGAACATACCTTATCATCTCTTTCTTTTTCATCGTTAGCATTTGATTCCTTCGAATCTTCCTTTTTCTCATCTTTCTCCTTCTTCTCTTTGTCCTTATCCTTATCGTCCTTGTCGGATCTCTTTTCCTTCTCCTTTTTCCGTTTTTGTTTCTCCTCATATTCTTTTTTGACTTTCTCAATTTCTTCAGCCATTCTCTTCTCTTTTGCACGCGCTGCTTCGCCTTCTGTATCGACTATTGCCGAGCAGAAGTGGCGGTCTTGAAGATGTGCGGGGCACACGTAGAAGAAGTCCTGGATGGGATGATTAGCAACCCCATGCACACATTATCAATTTTCAGCAAGAAATGTGTTTCATATGCCGGAAACTGTTGACACCGTGCTTTATAGGTGGGGAAATACCTTGTTATCGGGTGTAATGAGCACGCTGGTTGATGGCTTGTAGCAGATTAAACAAGCCTTCGAGGAGGTTTCCGCAACCCGTCGGAGGTGATACACGTTGATTAATGACATCTTTCAATGGGCCAAAACACACTGTCTGCGAATATTGGCTCTTTGGGGACTTGAGGTCTCTTCTGTTGTTGAGATTGATTGAAAAACAACTCTGTGCTGCTGGGCGAGGATCGCGATGGTGTCATGTGACCTCGGTCTAAGTGAACACTCAAAATATATACAGCAACCCCCGAGGAAATGACAGCATTATTTTCCTGAAATGAAAATCACATTTCAAAATCTTTGATAATAAGTTACCAAGCTATTACTAGGAACAAAAAACTCACTAGTCCTTACAGCAAAATATCCATGGTATTTTATTGAATCTGATGGAGATTAAATTGGATTCATACGAGTTGGTAGTTGCCGCCAACATCCAGCTTGAAGCTAAATCCTGTATCATATACTGTATCTATTGAAAATACCTACTGGGCTAAGGTATCTTTGTTGTATTTAATCTATTTAGTATTACCGATAGTATGTGCAGTGCATTGGTAGCCAATAACTAGAAGAGCCTTGCGAACTATAGGAGTAGTACGTAGTAGTTACAACAGCTGCCAATGTTGCTAGGCGCTATGAAAGTTGTTGGCAGGTGCTCTTTTAACATCCAAAAGTTACAAACTCGCAAGTCCTTTGAGCTTCAAAAATTTTAAGTTTTATTCAAGTTGAACCATAGATTCATCATACGAAGAGTTAATATCAAAGGAGAAAAGAAAATGGAAAACGCCTATCCATGCATTGGTCCACCACCAAGCCCTGAAAGAAATACAATAGTCTGGACGAACAGTCAGAAACTGTCGTCATTGACTAGAAAGGATGGATTAAGACGTCAGGTATGTCGTGGTTCATAACAATTCTTCCTCAGTTTCGACACCAGCTGCTTCCTTGGCAAGTCGGAGGTCCCTACCCTCGATGCCGATATCACGCAGGTAAGGCTTGAACGAATCCAACAATTCCCCAAGACCACTCTTCAAAGAAACCATAACGAGATCGATGATAGGAACCTTGCGTGCCTCTTCTTGAGCATCGGGATTACTGGAAGGTGGGAAATAAACGTCTGTCCAGTGTGCATCTAGTCCACCTTGGTGAACAAAAACTTCCAAGGCCACGATTGTCTCCGTGAACAGACGGATGATGGGTGCAACGTCGGCTTGGACCCGACCGTATTGATCCTCTGCCAAACTGGCAATCAACAACCGAGTCAAAGCGTCGACGGCATCAACAATCAAGGTCAGAGATGACTCGGGCCCACCGAGAACAATTTTCGATGCGCGTTGGGCATAGCTCTGACGCAGTGGTTGGCCGACTGGCGAACGAAGAAATTGAGCAATGACTGGGTGCACATTCTCGGGTTTATGTGTGACAGAAGGTCCACCTGTGAGTAGCTTCAGCTCCTTGGAGGTGGCAAGGAGTTTTTGTTTCCGTTCGGGGCTCAGCATAGCAGATGAAGCTTGGTCAAAGACTTGGCGAGCACGAGCCCGTGCCATTGGGGTCCAGTCAGGGGACTGGCCATAGGATTTAACTGCTGATCCAAAAGAAGAGCCAAATTGGTCCCGCCGGGATGTTGCCTTTGGAGCGACTGCGAGGATGTTGTCGGTCTTGACAGGATCTGCCAATCGGGGAAGGGTTTGGACAACAGGCTTTGCGGGGTTTGCTGCCGGATTCGAGCCCGCTGGCTTTGTGCCCGGGGCCTTGGGCTTGCTTGCCTCGATTCTCTTGGGGATAGCGTTGATGACGGTGGTCAGGGAGTTCGCAATCTGGGACCAACTCGAACCACCATCACGGTCAATTTCGTTGAAGATTGTCTTGCGACGCTCGGGAATATTCTGACTGATAAGACTAAGCTCCCAGAAAGCGAAAGATTTCGCAAATTTCTTTTTAGCTTTGAGGCCAGTGATCAAGCTACCGTTGGGGTCCTTAGCTTCGGCAGTGAGAGGCTGTCCCCGCTTAAGCGGCTCTTTCCCAATGAAAACCGAAAAGAAGACATTGGTAGATTGCCACAGTAGGACCAGAAACGCACCGGAAAAGAAGGTCCTGATGAGAAGAGGGACGAAGCTTGGAGTCAGTAGAAGGGTGCTAGGCTGCGCCGATGACCTAGAGAAGTTCCAGAACAGCTTGGCGAAGTACAAAGCGAAGTCCCACGCAGTCTGACGGAAGACCAGAGGGTATAGTACAGGGAGTATACCAGCGACAATTACGCTCCTTGTGATTCCAGTGGCAATCATTGGAGGGAGCGCTTTCTGGATGTGCGCAGTAGTTTGAGGCACCGGATGCATGCGCTTGTCAGCGTTTGTCAAGCCTCGCTGGGCGACGGGCACAGTGACCCGGTCGTAATCGAAGTACAAGTGGGATGCTGCCTGGATAATTGCTAGTAGGTAGTGGTAGGTATGTATGTAGATGGGTCGTTCGTTCAATGTAGGCCGTTCATGAACCCTGCTGAGGGTCAATTCTTGGGTTCCCTTGCGGTTTATGAGCTGCCTGAGCTTACCTGCCCCGTTTCACCATTTCAAGTTCCGCACTGGCCGGAGATGACCACAGGTAGATCTCGGTGAAAATCCATGCCGAAAAGATGTACCAGCCAAAGGTCTGGGCGATTTGTAGGGGGAAAAGGTTGCTGAAGACTCCGAGAGAGGATTTGGCCGTTCTCGAGCCAATGTGGAGCTGACCGACGCGAAGGACAAAGATGGAGAGAGCCGAAATGAAGAGCATCGCGGTACGAAGACCGCAGGAACCGATTGGAAACCATGACCAAAGGACTTCAACATTTGAAAAAATAAAATTGTTAGTTATGAAAGCCAGAAAAATAACGAGGTTGCCCGGAGCGACGCCTCTCGACACTCACATGAGGATTTGTCGCCAATTGCAATTGCGATGGCGTAGCAGATCAGGAGAGAAAGCGCGGAGGCGTGAACGAAGCGTCGATGCAATGCGGATGTTAATATCCGACGATAGGGTCGGGGTTGTGCGGGGGCCATGGTGAGAGGAGGGAGAGCTTGAGTGGAATGGGAACTCGTCTGAGGAAGGTGGTTTGCGACGAGGCTTAGAGCATGGCCCAAATGACCATCTCAGGAGCTGCAGAAGCTGCAGATGAAGAAGATAAATCCAGCGACGAGGACAGCTGGTAAAAGGGCCGGATGGGGGCAGAGTGTGTTTGCGCCGATGGGTTGGTCAGGCCGAGTTCTTCATGGAATATTTTGAGGCATCAAAACAGTTGCACACCGCCCTCATCGCTTCAACGGCAGAAGGATCTGTTGCCTGAAATATCAGGCATCAACAGAGCGTAAATATGGCGATCCGAAAATCTTGCGATAAATTTCAAAATAGTCGGGAAGGGAAGTATTGTACAAAATCTGAGCTATATCAAAAGCTCAAAGCTATCACTCTCTTTATTTCCCTCAAAAATGGTCAACGCCAAGCAGTTACGGTACTGGAACAATCTGCCGCACCCTCGAAATGATTACAAGGGCAGGCGAAATCATTGGCATTTCGACGTGAGGCCACTGCCCGATGTGCCAGGTGAACTTGTCTTCATCGCAAACCCACACACCGGAGACTGCCACGGTGAAGGTTGAACCAAGATCTCTAATCTTTCAATCGAAGACCAAGCCAAAGTCATTGTCCCACTACTACTAGAGGCATTCGGGACTCAATTTGGCGACATGCCCGGCGATGACACAACATCCTTCGCAATTGTCGATGGGGGGCCATTTACGCCATTCGAATGGAGTACCAGCAGCCAGGCCCTTGCGTCTGCTGTTTCAAACAGGTGCAGGGTTGTCGGCATTAGATCTGCGCTGTGTACGGTTCAGGTTTCGGATGCTGCGACGATGAGAATTGCCCATGAGACTTGGAGGAAATGGAATATGGACATCGTTAATGCGATGCAAATGTTCGATCAACCAGACGATGGAGAAGAGAATGTCAACATGGGCGGTTGTAAATATTGCCATTTCACGCCTTCGTTTGATGTACCACCGCAGCTGTGTGAGTGTGAGTTAGTTTGGTACTGTTCGCGGAATTGCAAGTATCAGGATTACCCACATAAACAAGCTTGTTTAGAGCTTCTTGATTAATAAGTCTTATCATGACTTGGGCCCAAAGAGAAGGCTTCAATCCTTCTTGTGTTGAGAGACAGCCGATGGGACTTTGTTCGTGACTGCAACCCCTGTAAATAAGATAATAAACTTTGAAAAGACCGAGAGTCAATGACACCCAAAAGACACTTGCAGAATCATGTCAATTTGATGTTAGTAGCTATTTGTAGAAGAGATTTCTAAGAGCAAATTGGCTGAATTCCGGCTGAGGCAGATGGATCACATCTTGCGATCGAATTGCAAGTTGCAAGCATCTGAATCCGAACTTCGGATCTCACTGCCTTGAAGGCAGTAGATCATCTTCAGTACCCAGAGCCTTCAGCAATCGACCAGTGACAATCTTTCAAAAAGCTTCCATCGAGACAGAAGCTTGACCCTCGACTCTATCATATCAAAGAGTAGATCCTGGCGACCCTTGTTGGCGTTGCATAGGCACTGACATAGAATTCTACGAAACGAAGATATCCTTATGAGTAAGCCATGAGCCCGAATCTCGATACATGGCCCGTAAAGCTTAGTGTATGTAAGAGAATAAACGATTCAAATAGCTATATAAGCCCCAGGGCTTGATTAGTTATGATAGAGGGCCCCAAGCTTCTCTTCCACGCCTTCCAGCAGACCCTCTTTTTATTATGTAGCAAAAAATTAGCTGCACAATATTGAAACCCTTCAATCTTCTCTTAGTCGTATTGATTTTATTCTACATTCCAATTCACCTTGTTGGAAGGTGGTACACCTCCGTTTGCACCACTGGGTCATGTGCCTACACATCCATCTCTTACTAGATATCCTTCTTCCAATGAACACATATCATCCCAATCGTGGTTCCAATACACCTATAATTGGCTCATTGGACCAAAATCTGTTTAAAGAGGTCAGTTTCTTATTGTCTCAAAAAGTGTACAGAAACTTTCTGGCTAGTACAGGAGCTCTACCGTATTTTTAACATTCTACCTTTTAAAGAAGCCTTTTTCTTTGTCGAATCAATCTCATGAAAAGAATAAGATTCTTTGTTTTTATTGGTTGTTAATTAAGTACAGATAAATGTTGTGTCTTTATGTAGAAGACCCACTCTTTGCTCTTCAACCCCGCAATTTGATATACTCGATGGCACCAAATAGCAGTGAAGAATGGAGTTGACACCTATGATAATTACCCTCGGCATGTAGTCAACATATTACATTGCATTAGAGTTAGGCCTAGTCAAAACTTGAATTAAGTAGTCAAATGTCAGAATGGCAAATCTCAGAGTTAGCATTTCAATATTTCCACTGTAGTTTTGTAGTTTGTAGTTGCCGGTGAAGAAGGCTAACCAATCAGACAGCCGAAACACTTTCTCTCCTCCTCCCCCCACCAACCTCATCCCATTCTATTCCATCGACAACCATCAATCAATATACATAATCCTCTTGAAATATGCCCGGCCAAGATTCAGGCACTCCTCGTGTCTTCCTCTACCGTCACGGTATGTCGCTTATCGCCCGATCACCTGGAGCAATCTCCGGCCATTACAGGGAAACTCATGCCAACCTGCTATAGGACAAACCCTGTGGTCTCAGAGTGGCCAGTACACCGGTGTGACTGAATTGGATCTCACAAAGGATGGAGAAAAGCAGGTTCTTGCATCTGGGAAGATGATCGTTGGTTCTGGAAAATTGATTGACCCCGTCAACCTCCGCCATGTCTATATCAGTCCCCGCAACCGGGCAAAGCAGACCTTTGACCTCGCCTTCTCTGGTACAGACAAGCACACTCTAATAGAGGCTGGCAAAGTCTCCGAGACGGATAGACTAGCCGAGTGGACCTATGGACAATACGAGGGTCTTTTGACACGAGAGATCCGGGCGCTGCGAAAGGAACATGGACTCGATACCGAGCGTCCGTGGGATATTTGGCGTGATGGCTGTGAAGGGGGAGAGTAAGCACCACTCTTCACTCCCCTCGATTGATTCCATGCTAACATATCTTCTTAGATCGGCTCAAGAGGTCAGTGATCGCATTGATGACTTGATTCGCGAGATTCGTTCCTTCCATAAGGATAACATGAACGGCGAAAGTTCCTCTGACGTCGTTCTTGTTGCTCATGGCCATTTACTGCGCGCTTTCACGAAACGATGGCTCGGTTATCCCCTGGAATTTCCGCTTGCTCTGATGCTCGACCCGGGCGCCGTTGGTGTGCTGAGGTAGGTCTACCTCATCTTTTTTCTCACTACAATTTTTGCGCAGATACATTCTGATACTGATTCTTATATAGCTACCAACACCATAATATCGAAGAACCAGCCATGATGGTTGGATACGGTTTTCCGGTTGGGGAATGAGAATGAGAGAGTACTGAGATTGTGATAGAAATAGACATTGCCCTAAATTCCTTCAATTGCTCTTTCCGTTCGGAACCCTGAATCCTTTTGTCTACAATTGATGTCCACATCAAGAACGGATATAACGGGTTATTCAGTTGCGTAATATCTCTTCTATCTTTATCACACTTGTGTGCCTCTTCGCCTCTTCCTTATCGCTTCTCTTCATCAAAATATCCATTTCCCTCTTTGCTGCTTTCTTACCACTTCGACTCTTCACCTCATCCCGTTCCTCGCTTCTCATCTTAACTTTTCTTCAAAATATCCCTTTCCCTCTTCGTTACTTTCTTATCACTTCGACTCTTCACCTCATCCATTTTCTCCCTTCTCAGCTCTTATCTCTGCACCAAACATCTCTCTTAACACAACAACAGCCTCGCTACAAAACTACCTTTCGCCATGCCTATGGTCTGGAACAACGAGAGTAGTACGAAGGTAAATTATGCACACACGTCGTTCTCCTCGCCAGGTTCAACAAAAACTCACCACTTCAAAGCTACTCTTCGGTATTCTCACGCAAATCCGGGAAAGTTCAATCAAGCTCGATTACTCGAAACTGGCACAGCATATGGGTCCAGGTAAAAAAAAAAAAAAACATCTTAGCAATATCTTAATTTGATTTTTCAAGTCATTTGTTTCACAACCCGATACTGATCTCAAATACAGAATGCACAGTTTCCGCGATCCGAGGTTACATATCCCGTCAGTCAGGCAAAGTCAACGATGGTGGTCCATCTGCCGATAAGAGACCTAAGACTCCTCGTGCACCTCGCACCCCCAAAAAGAGAAAACTCCAGGAAACAAGCAGCGAGGAAGAACCGGAATTCGAAAGCGGGCACGAAAACGAAAATCTGCAGAACATTGACGCCCTGGACGCCCTGATAAAGACTGAGAAAGATTTCGAAGAGTCAGCAAGCCCCCTGAGAGATGACGACATGATTTTCGCTCCGGTCAAGCTGGAGGATATGGATCGGATGTTTGAAAATGACATCTGATATCGCGTTTATGCAACCGACTTTCCAGCATTGAACGGGCACTAATTCCTTTTTTCTTTTTTCTTTTCTTTTCTTTTCTCTTTTCTTTTTCTTTTCTTTTTCTTTTCTCTTTTCTTTTCTCTTCTTTTTTTCTTTTTTCGTTATTCATTTTTTTATTTTTGGATTTCAATTCTTCGTTTCTTGCGAGCATCAAATCAACTGGCCGGGAGGGGCCTGATATCGACGCAGTGGTATCGACGCAGTTAGTGCATTAGGCATTTCCATTTTTCAGTCGCTGGAATAAAAATCCTTGCCCGTTCTACCTATTGGGACACGGTGGGAACTGGTAGATGTGCTCATTGTGAGAAGGACGATCCAGTGGGAGATGAAGATATCATATTTGTAGGCAACCGACTAAGCACAGAGGTGCACTACCTTTAGTAGAGGGGTTGTGCAAGGCACCAGCCTTGGAAGGCGGCATAAAATAATTCTAGTAGAAGGGGCAGCCTCGTTATCCCGCTAGGTAGTACTAAAGGTGGTGCACCTCTGTGCTTAGTCGGTTGCCTACAAATATGATATCTTCATCTCCCACTGGATCGTCCTTCTCACAATGAGCACATCTACCAATTCCCACCGTGTCCCAATAGTTAATGAGCCCGGGTTCAGCTCTGTAACACCTTTTGAGCTAAGCCTTTTGTTTTATTCATCATTTTGCCCTCCCTCCAGCATCTGAGGCGCTGAGGGGGAGGGACCACCACCGAGGGACCACCACTAAGACTACGATGTCAACAATATAATACGCAACGACGCATTTATTCAAGATTTTGTCAAATTCAACCTCCATCTAGACCCTAAGACGGCAACCCCGAGCTCCACGATGAGCAATTCTGACTCTACGAAGAGTATTTCAGTTCCTGAAGCTACTAGCTTCAGGACCGTTCTTAGTAGTACTAAGAACGGTCCTGAAGGATCTCAAGTGCTATCGCAACGACTAAATCAAACATGCAAGAGAGTCCCAGGCATAGGTAACCTGAAATATTATCGACATATAGCCAGAGTAGCACAAGGCATTGCATTATCTGCAAGACGAACCTGATATTGAGAAATAAAAGAGGGGATGGCACCGGCCGGGGCGCGTAACCCAGTAATGGTAGGGAAATGGGGGACCCAACCTCCAGTGAATACGAATGACTCGTTATACGAAGAGAGCAAGGCAAGGTACCCGGAACCCCTTAAGCAGCAGGGGACGTAGCACTTGTAAACTCGAAACCCGATCTTGGAACGTGTGCCCAGCAGGGAGTTCGATCCCCTGTTGTAGCGCCCTGGTGGGCAGTGGCACCTCCTCCGAAGCTAGATAGAATGGATTCTAGGTAATCTCGCTTAAAATAAAAGCAATTGCCGCCATAATACTCAATGTTCAAGGCAATTGTAAGAGGTCTCAGCTACATTCTTCACTGCCATTTAGCACTAGTACTACTAGTAGGGTACTAGTGCTAAATGGCAGTGAAGAATGTAGCTTTAGGGTAGTGCTACTAACCTTAGTTATATCAAAGTGTGGGTCTTCTACATAAAGACCAAACATTTATCTGTACTTAATTAACAACCAATAAGAACAAAGAATCATATTCTTTTCATGAGAACGATTCTGCAAAGAAATTTTCTTCAAAGAGACCTACCTTCGTGAATTGCTCTAGGGAAAACATAGATAACATTGGCAGTCCATGGTATGGAAGCTCTTCTATTATCATATCGAATAATATACCAGCCCTATAGAGTACCACACAGCCGCATGAATCTAGAACTTGTAGATTTGGTCTTTCCCAAATCCCAATCGACCCAAAATACCCGGAGCACGCCATGATCCAACTAATGACTCTTCCATCCCTGGTGGACCACAAACAAATACATGAGTAGTATCCTTTTCAGAGCCTTGCACCACCTCCTTAAGAAGCTCCTCCGTCACATAACCCTTGCGAAGACCTGAGTCCTCCTGTTTCGGATGGCTCACTGTATAAAGATAGTTGAATCTATCTGGATATCTTTTGCTGTATTCCTCAAACTCGTCACGAAGAAGAAGATCTTGCTCGGTGTTGACACCGAAAACAAGATTGATCTTGGTCTTATCCTCAGGGTTGCTCAGAATACCCTGGATAAGCTGATATATGGGTGTGATTCCTGCACCTCCAGCAATCAAATATACTTGGGAGAATCGGTTTGGTTTCCATGCGTATCCTTTAAGTGCCGCCATAAAGGTGAGAGTATCGCCTGGTACGAGCGAGTGGAGATGACTACTCGCTTTGCCGTTTGGGTATTGTTTGACCATCAACTCTACAGAGCCTTCTTGTTCTAATGCAGAATAGTCAGTTTCATTAAATCCTTGGATTTTGAATCGAGCTCTGAGCTTCGAATCTTACCTAGATTGCTGATAGGCGTATATGGACGGAGAACTGGCAGCCATCGACCTTGCGGCCAGGAATAGGTGAGGAGAGCAGCTGTTCAGCCGTTAGAATTGCAAACAAAGTGAAATGTTCAATCGACTTTAAGCTTACAGGTCAGAGTTAAGCCACTTTTGGCAGTCTGGTCTGGAAATTCGAAGACTAAACGCTTCGTGTTGTGATTAACCTGGCTGGAGCTCTTCAGACGTAAAGTCTTCGGGCCAAAACCACCGAAGACCTTTGGCGCCTCGGTTGATTCCGCATAGCCTGTGGTGAGTAGGGATTGTGAGAAATAGTATGTTCCAAGACCAGAGAGTGCAACTGTAGAAATTATAGCTGGTCTAGACTTGAGCGCCTGCCATGTGAATCGTGAGGTTGCCATGATGAGAGTATTGTGCAAAGTAATGAATGATTAAAGGGGAGATAGACCAAGGGATGAAGCCATCAAATACGAAAGACGTTAAAACAAAATGCTGGTTTTTTTTTTAAAATTATTTCCAGTGCTGTCTGACTAGAAATCTTTTTCTAACATGCCATTGAAACAGCGTCCGGCAAAACCCGCCCCAAAACCCACCAAACCCCGAGGCCAATTGAGGCTCGAGTGGAGTCCTCCCCGTTCGCATCAGTCGATTCGGTCGGAATGTCGGGGATTACGGCCCCGATCATCAACCGATCCACCGTCCGTTTGTCGATCATGGCATCGCTGGCCTACAGTATCCACGTAGCACAAAGTGAGGCTGTGATACTTTCGGCTTTCGGCTTCGAGGTTTATACCCGATATCCCTTGGACTTGCCAATACCGACGTTATGGTTCGGGAACCACCAGTAGCTAATGTACCCATGGAGGAATCCTTAACAAATTAACCAAAGTGACAAGATTCATAAATTGGCATGGTATCTTAAAAGGCGTGTGACTTCGATATGGCCTGCTTGAATCGCAAAGTCCAACGCAGACCTACCATCTCTGTCACTTACTGCCACATCAGCCCCCTTTAAGATCAAAATGCTAGCTAGATTTACATTCCCATTCCTAGCGGCCCAAATAAGAGGTGTCCATCCCGCTATATCGGTAGCACATGGATCAGCCCCATGCTCGAGAAATAGCTTCGACAATTCAAAATTATCAAAGCGTGCCGCTAAGTGCATCTCCGTCTCTCCGTTTGCATTCTTAGATGTCAAGGTTGACCCTGCTAAAATCAAGCATTTGGCAATCGACACGTACTGTCTTCTGGCAGTGTACCAGAGTGGCGTCATTCCGGCTGCATTGGTCAAAGAGACAGCGGCGTCGGCTTCTAGAAGTCTATTGACAGCCATATCGTTTCCTTTAGAGCTTGATAAATGGAGCGCTGTTTCCCCGAATGCATTTTTCGCGTTGACATTGCAGCCTTGTTGAATGAGGAGAGACATAGTTTTGTCATCGCTATAGCGAGCAGCGTATATGAGCGGTGTGTTTTGATCAAGATCGACAGAATCCAGAAGACCTTTGTATCCGCGATCAACAAGTAGAATCTGGAGAATATTTCGAAACCCATTCAAAGATGCAAAATGCATCGCTGACATTTGCCTTCTGCAACATACTCTTAGGTCAATCTGCGGATTCTCATTTAGAAGCTCAATCGCTAGAGCTTCATGTTTCCGATTCAACGCACAGAGAAGTCGATATCCAGCTAGCTTAGGTCGGAGAAGCGCTAAAGAATCTCTGCTGACGCAGCTGAGTCTGATCAAATCGGCTCGCTCTAGGTTTTCGGCGATCGAAATGCGGATCTCGGGTGGAAGCTTGTCAATGGACATATAATTCATGCTCATAGTAATGAAGTTTCAAGTTGATACGTTTATTTTGGTTTATCCTATTCGTAAAAATATGATTAGTCAGATTATGTCGCTAAAATGGGTATCATATTGCTGATCTGTTTCATTAACAGCTCCATCGAACAATAGGCTACATACCATCAGGTTCGGCCAGTTGTCGTTAGTATGTCGCGAAATACACTCATGTCAACTGAAATCAAACTCCACGATTTGGAATTAGAAACAGAGTAAATAGACGTCATCTGAGCCGTGTCGAGTGAGATAATTATCCTAACAGTGCTTGGTTGACCAAAAACCAGGATATGGGTAGGATGACTTGTTAAGGCTCAGTCGCGGGGAAAGCTCCAGCTTTGAGTGAGTGCCCTTAGAGGTAACTACCCCACGAAAGGATCATTCCGGGGTACGGGTATCGCCGATAGATATAGTGCTGGGGGCCTGGAAGCAAGGGTTTGGGTTATGCTGAGTGCGTACATTTCGGAAGGAAGGAGCAGGACATGCATAATAGGTTAATGATGAGGTGAGATTAGGCTATCATCTGCATAAAGATCCTTGCGATGCATGCGGTACCCCAGAATAGACTTGATATCTTACTACGGTCCAATGGGCAATACTAGTAGTAGTACTACTGAGTACTGCTGTTGTCTACTGCTGTTGTCTTAGAACACCTGGTAAAGAAAAAGCTCTGGGAGGTAGGAAAACTACTAGTTTTGTTTTGCTCTTATATCGAACGAAAGGATGATTTCAAGATGTCTTATTTGATGAATAGGGTGTGCTATTTGGTATGTGAAATTGGGCACTTGGAAATGATCGAGGCTGTTGCAAATTCAATACAGGGAGCGTAGCTATAGGTTCGACAACCAAAAGCCCACAATATTGTTCCGTGCATGTATAATTCCATGGGATACACAAGCATATTCAAGAATTTGAACTCAGATTATCAAAGAGGTCCCTCTATTATACTACCTTGTGGTTAGTGGTTAGTGGTTAGTAGTCTGAGTTGCAGTCATCATATAACTACTGGCCGGAAGGAAGGGAACCAAAAAAAAGCACCAGGGCCAGGGCTCGAACCTGGGACTCGTCCCTCCGAAGAGCACCCCACAGTAGCATGGGGGCGACTAAACGTGTGATACCACTTCACCATCCTGGCTTCCGTTGGCAGTTTTTGAGTCGCACTTATCTTTGCCCTTAGGATGAGGTCGATTCCTGGGCACTTAGAATATTTTCTTGGTCTTGTTGTCGGTATCATGTTACTTCGAACATGGTCTGGTCCAGTAGACTTTATTTGGCATCGCCATATTGGATTCTTTCGTTCATCGAATGGACAGTGAAGTCCAGCAAGAGGGGCGTGAAATTGTTGTTGTGAAAGGAAAGGAGGACGATCGTAGAATTTCTAGTTTAGCAGCCCGTTAAATCTGACCGAGGAGATAGGAGGCGTGGTGGTTGGAGAAGACGCAGTTGAAGTTTGAGGGAAAACTTTTAGATGTTTGGGTTGAAGGGTGGGGGCCCCCTACCTATTTATTGCCCCTCGGTTGGGGGGTGGGGCCCCCATCTGTCGCCCCGGCAAGCTTACTGGTCTTTAGCATTTGAAATCGCACAGCCTCTCAGGTGGTGTAATAGCACTACCGCCCGGCATAATTTACAATGACTCTGGCAGAATCCAAATAGTAAGCTGTGCAGTTTCTTTGTGGATCTCTTCAGAAGGCTTCAAATTTACTTAATTTCTATATGTCGTGAATCTGAATAGCTCCATTCGTGTCATGGTGTCATCAGTCAGCAGAGACAGAGACAAAAAGCCGACGAGATTCCGGTTGTTAACAGCCGGGGCATCCCAGCTAGATCAGACGCCAGAGTCCGGCAAAGACCGCCCCAAAACCCGCTAAACCCTGATTAAAGCTTGAGTGGAGTTAGCAGTTGGCCTTGGTGGATCATCTCATCGGAATGTCGGACGACGCGCCCGCCGTTCATCAGCCACTCCACTGCGTCGATGATGAAATCCCCAGGCTACTATTTAACATTGACATCTCCAGATTCCGGGCTGACGAATTTCTTCACGGACCAAATTACTCTCTAGTCCTCTATCACCAGCATTCAAAATGACTTCTTATCCCATCGGTTTCCGAGTCGCACAGGCTGTCGGTATTTCAGGTGCAGCATGGCTAGCTGGTAAGTGGCGCCATTGTCAATTCTAGTTTGCGTTGTCTGCGTTGTGTGTTAGTAACTAATCATGAAACTTGAAAAAAATTTAGGAAATATTGCATCTCTAAGCACAATAGTCACACTGGCGCTTCTTCAATCTCAAAAAGAAGACAAACCTCCCATTGGTCTATTGGCAAAGCAATGGAAGAACTTGTACGAACTTGGGAAATCTAAAAACCCACCCGTTGCTGCTGGCGCGACCTCAGCATTCCTATATCTCGCTTGGTCTGCGCGATCAGGAGGTTCATTATTCCGGAAAGCTCCTATTAGTAGATCAGTGCTCTTCTCGGCTGCGGCTGTTTTGACGATGAGCATTGTTCCATTTACTTTTGTTGCGATGTCGGAGACAAATAACAAGCTCTTGGCGAAGAGTCAATCCACGAAGGAAGCTTCCGATGATGAAACAGTGGATTTGGTTGAGCGGTGGACGACTCTCAACGCCATTCGAGGTTTCTTGCCTCTGATTGGAGGGCTGTGTGGTATTGCTGCTTCGTTGTTGTGAATATGGAGCACAGGGCTGCCATTCTTTGATTAATTTCTTGTATAAATTATTAGTGACTACGCATAATTCACCTTCCCTGTTTCGCTTCTTAGTGGTGCAACATGATTGGTTTCCTCTCGTATTATCCTTCTTTCGCAAGCTCTTTTGTTCTGGCAATCTCGAGTCAAAGGGCTGCTCTGCATGATGAAGCATATTAACTTCGATCTGATTTCGGGATAGAGGTCCCCGATGTTGCAACCCGGGTGAAACACGACCAACTTGTCAAAGGCTTCTAAATCGTAATGGAAGTATTGTTACACAAAAGCGTACTGTTATACTCGGATGGCATCGTTCCCCGCATTGAGACAGTACTAACATAGTATGTCCATCTCAAACGGCAGGGCTGTTGGGGATAGTATCCCCAAGCCCACGAGATTAAGTCGCACAGAAGGAGTCACATTGACAGCCTCCGCTTTTCACATGCAGTACTAGTAAATAACTGTAGCTTGAAAAGAATGATATCTGTATGAAGGTTGAACCCAGTTGAGAATAGTTTCTTCCCAGCATCATTCGCTCCACACTTGAACCCGTTCACGCATATCGATTTTGGGCCCCAGAACACCCAGCTCGTGAGTGGTGATGATGGCGAGTTCTATATGATCTGATATCAAGACTAACATTTGCAGAACATGAAATTCCTCACATTTACTCTACTGGCCATTTCTCTGCTGGGGTTGCACACCACGTCATCATTATCTCAGAAAATAAAATGCAGTTGTAAAGGAGGCTATAATAACTCTGTTCGAGTTTGCAGAGATATTGGAGCAACTTTCAGCTATGCCAGTTGTAATTTTACGGGTTGCTGTGTTGTTGGTACACAGCAAAAGAGGTTCATCCGGAGATGTCGTCGACTTGGATACGGCTTCGCTCGATGCGATGATTGCGAAACCTGTTGATGTTTTGAACTATGGCTACCGGGGTCGGGTCGGGTCGTGCGTGGTGGCATTTAGGGCATTAGGAAACCGATCAGCTTGGACTTAAGGCTGAGGTTAAAAATTCACCCTGTCTGTAACAGATGTCCAAAGGAAGGCATATGATTCAATATTAATTTCTAAGGAGGGCTTGCCTCCTAAGGCTTTAAGTATATTTTGCAGCAAATTATGTTCGAAAAAATCGTTTGGCAAACAAGAATGGAAACAAATGAAAATTGATATGCATCGTTTTCGCAACGACTCGATTTGAATTGACCCTTTTCAAAAGGGGATCGGGGTATAGTCCAAGTCGTTTAAACAAGGTCGCTGTGCATCATAATTCATCTCAGATCTTCTAGTTGTTGACCATCTCGCCAGTCTCGGTCACAAGGTGATCCTCGACACTAACGGGGCCCTCTCCAACACCGGTCAGGATGACACGGTTGACACCGTCCTGCAGGCCAGCCACAACGCGAGAATCGATCTGGTCCAGGGAGACACCAGAAGCAGTGCTACCGGCCAGAGTCTCATAGAAGGGACCCTCCCAGCCACTGGAAGTGGCACCAAGGATAGCCTTGATAGTACCGGCAACCAGACTCTCGTCCTTCTCCTCGTAGTAAATGACGGCATTAGGGCCAGCATCAAAGGTATAGGCAGCAACAGTGCGACCAACGGCACGGTTAATGTCGTGCACAAGGCGAACGGCGGCACGAGAGACGTCGTTCATGTAGAAAATAGGGGGCCAGGAGTCAAGGCAAGTGGCGTGGAAAGTGTTGGAGTCACGCATAGTGATCTCGGCGAACTTGGGGAAGTCCTTAGCCTGAATAGCAGCCTCAATGGCATTCATACGCTCGGGAACAACAGATTGGGCACGAGTAGCGAAGAGGTCGGAGGTGTTGACGGTAGTCTGCATACCCTCAGTGCTGGGAACGTCCTTCTTCTCCGCACTGACAACGAGAACAATAGCACGCATCTCGGGCCAGTGGGAAGCGGGGGCAACTTCCTCCGCCAGACTGTCACTGCCATCAGCGAGCTCACCAGTTCGCCACGCGACATAGCCACCCATGAGGGACCGGCAGGCAGAGCCCGAGCCCTGTCGCGCAATTCGGCTCAGCTCGCGCGCGGACTGAGGCAGTGCGTAAAGGTCAGCCACGGCCCGGACAAGGGCAGCGAAGCCAGCAGCGGAGCTAGCAAGACCGGCAGCGGTAGGGAAGTTGTTCTCGGAGACGATGCGCAGGGGCAGAGTTGAAAGTTTGGGGAGGGAGGCATCGGTGTCTTCGAGGGACTTGCGAAGAGCGCGGAGGTTGGAGAGACAGGCGAGAGTACGCTTGGAGGTCTGGATCTCCTGAGGCTTGCCATTGAGGTTCAATGTATCCTCAGCAGGATAGTTTCCAGAGCAAGAAGCAGTGGTCAGGGTGCGAAGAGAGCGCTGGGAGAGGGTGACAGAGAGAGAGGAGTTGGTGGGAAGGTTCAGAGTGGTATCGCGCTTGCCCCAGTACCTATGGAATCGCATTAGTTAACCACATACACATTTCATTTCTCCTCAATTCCCATATTTTGTGTGTCTTCGAGTCGAATATCAGAGGAGGGGCAAGTAGAGGGGGGCTTACTTGATGACGGCGATGTTGACAGGGGCGGTGGTAGTGGCCCGGTAAACGGGCTGGTTAGATGCAGACGCCATTTTAGCTTCGAATTAAAGTAAAAAGACAAAATCTCAAGTCAAATTGCCAGCAACAAGATGAATCAAAGAGATCGAGAGGGGGAAAACAGAGGGGCAGATGGTTTTGGGCCTCCAATTATTTAGGGGCGGCCGCGGAGGCGGTGAGGGCAAATTTATTCGGCCGATCGGCTTGGATTAGCAATCGGCCGTTTACAATAGTTCAACAACCTCAACTTCTCTTTCGATTCTCGACTGGACCGCAATTATCGCACTTCATGGGCGCCGGTGCAAGTACCCCCTCGGCTGCCGCTGCAGAGCCTCCTGCAGCGACATGTCCTGTCGATCACAAGACCCGTGAGGTCTGGTTACAACAGAATGGCAACGCGCCTCATCCCCCATCCGCCTCGCCCGAGTCCCAAGCGTCGACAAAACACCAGCGACCACTGTCGACCGACCGAGAAATTAGCAGTATCCCGCGGGCCGGCGATCAAACTGCAGGCCAAGCCTGCCCCGAAGCAAATAAGAAACCTCCCTCGCCATACGAAGCCGCAAATGCCGCATCGCATGGCTGCCCGTCCAATGCCGAGTCTGAAACTGGCCATGATGAAGCCAGTGGTAATTGGATCTACCCCTCAGAGAAGCAATTCTTTGAGGCTCTTATGCGCAAGGGAAATACACCATCTTCTACTTCCTCGGCTTCCGAACTAGCTACCTCTGTTGCTTCGATCATCCCAATTCACAATGCTGTCAACGAACGCGCCTGGAAACAAATTCTGGACTGGGAAGGCAAGGTTCCCTCTTCCGATCCGGGAAGCAAGAAGTGCGGTGGTCCTAAATTATATTCTTTCCGGGGACTGGGAGTCGACCCTCAATTCTTGAGCCCTCGGGCACGAATCAACGGATTCCTTGGATATCAACTACCATTTGATCGTCATGATTGGGTTGTTGAGCGTTGTGACGGAGAGCGTGTTGAGTATGTCATTGACTTCTATCAAGGAAAGACTACGGGGACCAATGGCAACCCGGCCGGGTTGGCTGGAAATGCTGGGCCTGGAAAGCTCAGCTTCTATCTTGATGTCCGACCTAAGCTTAACAGCTATGAAGGTTGGAAGATGAGATTCTGTCAGTATGTCGGGCTTTGACGAACTCGCAAGCACACATACTTACACGAGAGCAACGGATCCTCCCCCTCGAGACATTTTAACGGCGAATACGGAGCATGGGTTTGGCATAGCTGGAGCCTCCGGGCAACTGTATAATTTTATGTATTACAAATTTGTACAATATTACATTAGAAGATCTAAGGTCTAGAGGGAATTGATATTCTCCATTCCATTCAAGTTCACACCTATTCATTTCAATTGGGTAGAGCAGTAGTACTGATAATAGCGAGGTCATAAGAGATTCACAATGACAGGATACGCTCACAGTAAGAGGACAATGGTTCAAGATTATACATCGGGATATCGTGTGCAGAGCATAAAGGAAGGAAATAAAGCGCCAAATGTAACGAAAATAAACAGAAGGAAAAGTAAGTCAGAAGAAATCTATCCGAGCACGACTGCCAGAATGATAATGGTCAGGATAACCGCCAGAATTACCAGAAGACAGCAAGCTGTGTTACGAGCACTCTTCTGGTGACGGCTTGCTCCACGCAGCTCAACATTGGCGCCTCGCATGTCTTGGTTAACATTTTCCACGTTGTCGCTAATCATGTCAAGTTGACCTCCTTGTTCAGTCACAATATGCGCTACATCCCGGAAGAGCTCATTGAGTTCTCCCACGGATTGTTCAATGTTCCGAATTTCAGTCTCCCGCTCAATGATCAGGGATTCTTGGAAGTCGACCTCGCCTTGGTTAGCGAGTTGAGGGCCCTCCTGCAACTGCTGTTGCTGCTGTAATTGAACATCGGTATTGTCATGGCCTTGTTCGCCATCTTCAATAGCAGTACGCGCCGCCACGGCAGAGGCTCGTTGTTTCTCCAAAGCCCGACGCTGAACGGTCTGGAATTCATCGAGACCAGCCTTGAAATCGGACGACAATTTTTGCTGCTTGTATTTTTGCAATGCCTTAAGTATTCATTTATTAGTTATGCTGATCCTCAATACGTGTCAGTGCGCTCGAAACATACATTAACGTCCTCCCAGGTTTGGATTTGTTTGAACCCCTCTCCAACATCCTTAAACCCGTTGCGAGTCTCCTCCAGCATATTATGAACTCGTTCGCGCACACGCTCAGTGTCTCTCTTTGTTCCGAGTAGGTTTATTTGGTGGGTGAGGCGAGCAGTGTTGGAATTTAACGTAAACAACTGATCGGAGAGCGACTCGGCCAGCTGGTCGAAGCCAGGATCATCACGGTATTGTGCATCTTCAGACCTAGAGAAGCCACTCTGGGCCTCTAATGAGTTTAAGCGATCGAAAGACATGTTGTAGGATACGACGAATGAAGAACGACAGGAATCAATGAAAATGAGCGAGTGCGGAGGAACAGGGAAGATGCGCCTGCTGCCTCCGGCACTGCAGGCACACCTCCTCACATGACGTTATCTGTCGCACTAGTCCCAGATAGGCTTAGCGTGTCTAGCCACATATCTACTGAGGGTGAGTGTAGCAGCTGTGACCGCCCTAATCCCTCCATCTACCTCCAAGGTACACTTAACTACTCTTGCTATCTACTAGGGGGGGGGCGGGTAAAGTTACTCAATCTAAGCTTAGCACTTCTACAACCACAGATTCACTCTGAGATTTCCATTTATACTATAAAAGCCCAATATTCACAGCACTAGGCTATTTTGAAATATCCCCTCATTGTTCTTCTTTATATTCACTTCTTACGGCAGAGATAGGAAGAACTCTTTCATCTTCGGATAGTTGGGCGTGCCCAAACCTGTCGCTGGATCCCATCTGTACATCTGTGAGCTATTGCTTTCTTACACAAATCACTTGAAGAGTGCTCGGATGTCCTTAGACGTACCCTTTGATAGCACTGAAGCCATAAGTCCCACATCCCGCGTTCGTACCATTGGTAATATCATTGAGAATCTCGGGATGCGCATAAAGAACGGGATTGATGAATCCAACAGGGCCCTTGCCTTTAGCAAGACGCTCCTCATTGATCTAAAGCTCGATTGTCAGCGTGAGAGAGATGGTTATTGGGTATCGCTGGATCAATCACATACCAAGTTCAAAACCGATGCGAATAAAGGCGAAGACAAACTGGCTCCATAATAATGATATTCCTTTCCACCAGTGTAAGCAGGGAACCAGCACCATTCGCAGAAACATCCGGATAAGCACGTCCAATCCTATTATAAAGTCCCTTGGTCGTGTTAACATCAACACTGAACTCCGAGTAATAAGGGTACGATAAATTAGCTCGCTCGAAGTATTTTTTAACAGTGGCCTTCTGGTAATGAGGTTGAGGGAAATAATTCGAGAATCCTCCCGAACTGCTAAAATTTGTCGCAGTTCCTCCGAGATTAGCGTGCATTACGCTCTCGGCATCTTCGATTGTTTGGTCAGGGTATATCATTGTTCCTCCGACTGATGTTACGTAGGGACAGTTGGATGGATACTGAGGATTGAAGATCTTTTGCTCGGGACCTAGACAGCCATTCGCTCCACCATCTCCAGCGAATGATGCGACTCCATAATCGCCCGATGCGAAGAGAATCGAGTGGCCTTGTAAACCGAGCTTCATGAATTCGTTGCACTGACGCTTAGTGTAGTTGATGGGTAGGTCTGCTTCGGCTTGGCCATAGGAGGCGCTGATGACATTTGTAGGTTTGTAGACACCACATTGGAGTTTTCCTGTGAATATTAGTATTTGTTTTGAAAAACATGAGGCTTGATCGGGTTACCCTTGTAGCCGCCTTCTCGGTTATCGGGGTAGACTGGGTCAATATCTGGGTTATTTCCAGTCTCTCCGTACGCGCTGTATGTGCAATAGGACTAAAATAGTTAGCACAGTCAAATCTGGCGCTGTGGGGAAGGCTTATCCCGTCGAGCGCGTCGAGGAATGTATTGAAGAGGTTTGTTGTCGCGACCTCCTCGGGTTCGTAAAGTTGGTCGTCAACCTGATACAGAGTCACGGACTGAGGATAGATCAACGAGTAACTGTAAATCTGTCAGTACAATATTGGTTAAAGTAATGCGGGTAATACTCACGCCAAATCGATATCAATATTCGATTCGCCGGTGTTCAGGGAGCTGTAGGCAGGCACGGAAAAATTGGCGCCATCGATCAAAGCAGGAATAGGGTATGTACCCTGCGGAATCCATGGTGCGTGGTCCTTATAGAAGAGATCGAGGTCTGATTTGGCAAAATAATCGCCTTGCTCATAGAGTCCCAGTGAATTCTTCTTAGATGCTTTGGTCGCATCAGGAATTCCGTACAAAGCCTTGATACAAGTTGGTGTCATATTATATCCACATCCTTGAAGATCTTCAGAGAGGGACAAAGCTTTGGCAGGAACGAAGCTTTTGTCATCAAGTGAAATATCCTTCAGGATTTTAGGGCCATGGGCGAGATGAGAGGCACGCTTTGTCTTTTTGTGCTTCTTGAGAATCGGGGTAAGCTTGATACCTGGTGTTATGTAGTCGATGTGTCCCTGCAAATGATCTGGGACATGGTATCTGTGATAAAACTTAGCATGGATTTTCTGCCTGTCTAGAACATGTGAACGCATCAACTTACTTGTCACAGCCAATTTTGATATTTTCACTTGCACTGTGTTTATGCTCGTAGAATTCCGTCATGAAAAGCTTCTCAGCTTCGTGGGCGTACGCATCAAATGCGATCCAGCCTTTATTCTCTGAATGAACAACTCTCGATGGATCAATCCCAACAGAGTGCAGCCATTCGCGGACCTCGTCGACTGTTTCACTAGAAGGTGCAAACATATCATGTACATCATTGGCAGACCAATATTTCCCATAATTGGAAGACTCGGGATGTGAGCTAGATAATATCAGCACATGTTTTCCTCAACGACTGAGACTCATAGCCTTTTTCCTCGGTAACATACACATCCATCAAATACTCATATCCCTTTTCCAGGTTGTTTTGGGTTAAACCAATTCGCACGGGTAGCATGGCATCACGTTCAACTCGATCGCCCTTAACCCAATCATAAGATTGTTGATCTCTTTTCTCGTGTAGAACATGTTTTATCGGGGCCGGGGCAGCCCTAGATAGTGCTGCAGCAACTAAAATAGCAGAAACCTGACGGAACAGCATGATGACGGACCAAGTCTGACAACTCAAGTAGCAACAAGCACCCACAAGGCGATCGGGGAAACAAGCACCTCTATAAATACAAGATTCGACGATGTAACGGCACTCGCTTGGAAAATATCTTATGCATGGTCATAACAAGCTTGTCCTTATCTAAATTGACGAGGGGAACAGCTAATTTCCCTATGGATCAACCTGATTGGATCGGACATGGGAGTATCTGCATGGGGGGTCGCTAGTATGAGACATAACAAAACACTTTTCCGAATACCACCTCTCACTAGCGGGCTATTAGTGAGGGGAAAGTACTCAGTACGTAGTTAGTAGAATAAAAGTTATCTACCTAGCAATTGCACTAAAGCCAAAAGTCACCATTAATCAGGCGTTACTGCTCCGCGCATGTCCCTACAAAAGCTAAGCAACCAAGAGTGGAGACCAAGCCTCGGCAATTACTCCACTTAAGACTAAAGCGACGTGCTAGCGATGGGCAATATTGCGTTCGGATTGGTCGTATGGCAAAATTCACCAGTGGTCACCCGCTACTTATCACCCCGCTCTAACTGGATGATAACTGGATGATAATTGCCCCCGGAAATACTGCTGGATGGGAATTTGCTAGTCTCTTCGGGGGCTGAAGTTGATGTAAGGGCGGAGTTCCGACGGCTGGAGGCGCCTTAGGCTAGCTCGTCGGTTCTCCAACGGAGTGGCTTGTATTTAAATTTCAGATTGCAAACTCGGGAGTTAGCAGTGGAGTTTATAGATGGTACCTCCTGTCAGCCCACAGTTTTGGAGTTAAAATGGCTGGCCAAAGCTAAGTATTGTGCCTTTGTGTCTGTTAAATGGTAGAAAGAAGATACATGGTGATGGCCGATGCGAAATGAGATCTACTGAATCAGTAGGAGTGAAGGTTGAAGGTATGGGTGTTGCGGAGGGCTCAGCATCTGAGGGTTCATTCTCTGAGGTCAGAACAATAAACTTGTAATAAGAATAGTATATGATTCATAATAGACCCAGGCTAAGCTAAATGATTATCGAGCAAGGCGGACGTCGTCGAAGAATACAATGTTGAAAGAAAGAAGTGCCCATAAGGCTTTATCCAGCAATATCTCAGATAGAGAGCAAAAACAGGCCGAAGAATGTGCTAAATACGCAATTTTGCGGTCTCGGTGTTAAGCAAAGACTCGACTCGCTCTGGTAAGCTTTTCTTCCACCAGTCATGCAAGTAAAAGCTGACTCATCTCAAAGGGGAGGTAGTCCGAACATCCCGGCGGATGACCTAACATAGTATGTTATCGGCGGCCCCAAAATAGTCGAGACCCAGTTTGGTTCGGTGCCTGCAGAACCAAACTTAGGTACTGCCCAAGTTGTTAAGTCCGGGATTTCAGCGTGAGAGTGACGTAGTGTTATTACGAGGCTAAAAGGTGACAACCTCTATACATTGAATATACAGTAGGAATCAGCTTGAAGTAAATAGGGGAGAAGGTTACTAACTTCCTCCTCTAGTAGTACTGTGGCGAACCTGCGTGAGAGAAGAATTTGGCTCGAAACTTGGTACCTATGAGGAGAATCGGCTTCGGTAGGATGTCTATCATATTGAATCAAATGCTATACCGGAATATAGCTAAACGCCTTTTGAGTAAAGAATAATGTATTCCCAGACTCTTAGTATGGCCATAGATTCTTAAACAGCTCCTTTTCCTCTTCATCCTTCGCCAAACCAATGAAAGTATCTTTGAACTTTCGACTATTTTCACGGGCCAGATCGTATTCTTCAGGATCGACCATTCCGTCCACAGGGAGCACACCTTGCTCCCGAAACAATAACAACATACGCCCAACCCCATTGATGTTTTCCTCTTCCTTGGAATGGAGCTCAATATCCTTGGTGCTGAAATCGATCGGGCAAGGTGTGTTTGGGAAAAGCTCGCTCCATTGAGCTGCAATATTCATGAGTGCTTCGCGGAGAAAGAATAGATCTCGGTTTTCCCACACTCCGGTCACGAGCCAAACAGGTTTCCGGAGAATCAAGGTTGTCGGTTGCTCGAGCACAGCCCAATGAAGAGGCGCTCGCTTATATACCTGCGCTTCATAGTATTTGTGAATTGTTTCGCTTTCCAAATCATCATCGATTTTCTTCTGCTCGTCTTTACTCAAGCTCTCGAATTCTTCTGGTCGTCCGGGCACGACCCAGCCTTCCCGAACAGGTCCAGGATGTCTACACATTCTGGGAATACCAGATTGGTAAAGTAACGGAGCAACGCACGCCGATTGCCAGTCCACGATGTGGGTGATCTGACAAGTATCTGGATTAACGAAAATATTATCCAAGTGAAGGTCCGGATGCCAAAGAACGTTGGCAGAGGACAATTTATCGCTTTCGTGGGGCACAAGATAGGAGGAGACGCTCATATATTTTTCCAAGAGCGAGATGCCATCTTCTGGAACTTCTTCATTCTGCTTCGGCCGGTAATAATTCTGTCTGGGAATAGCATGTGCCTTGATCCACATCATTTCATTATGGCCGATCGCACGGGTGTATTCGAGCGCATTTTTCCCTGCGCAAGAAAGAGGAAATATTAGAAACGCCGGAATGTGATTCAATGGTTTGCCTGCTTACAAGGACCACAATCCAAGTTTATGTTTGCCCTATTTCCGCTCCACAGCTCGTTGGTGGTTAGCGGCCCAAGACAAAATCGTTCGAGGACGTCGAATCTACCACCCTGCGTATGAATGTCTTCAGCTTCTCCGACAAGTGAGCGCAAGTCTTCTTTGAAATAGATGCAACCGTGCTTGTCGAAGGTAATGGTGGTCAACTTGGTCTCTATATCAACCACTTGAGTTATTAGTTTTAGCTTCAGCTGCATAGGCCACTGTCTCCAGACAGAACCCAGTCGGACACCTGGGGCCTTCTCCTCAATTATATATTCGGCCTCGACTAAATTATTCGCTGCATCGGAAGACCAAGATAACACCCGAGGAATGGGGATATCGAATGCATCGCGAAGCTGTCTATCTTAGTTTCGTGGTAACAGCTAAATGGCACCGAATATCTTACCAGCTCACGCGTAGCGACCTCAGAGGCAACTGAAAAATGGGCAGGTCCGGCGTTGGGATTTGGAAGTTTTGCGAAGACTTCTGACCCGTTATCCATTTTCAAAATGAAGGCTTTGTTATGCAGGCCTTCCATGCACTTGGTAATTCTAGTGCCTTAAATGTAGTTAGCAGTTAAATCTCGCTGGTCTCGATAGAACCGGAACATACAATACTGGGCGCCATCGCAGACATTAATGGCGATGTCGAGAAGTTCTTTTAAATTGAATTTCAAATAGCGCTTTTGAAGTTCGTTTTCTTCGTTAGATCTGAATTCAATCAGACCTGAATGAGACGCTGTCCAACAAGACGAACCAATTTACTTACAGCCATCGATGTCTGGTGTATCGATACAAGTCCTCCTCAACGATCCTTTTTTCTATGAAAATAAGATCAATCGTTCGGTGTGCTTGATTAATGAGACGATACCTGAAATCTCACCTGGGCCATGTTGCCTTTCTAAGTAAAACTCAGGGTTGGGACCGGTCCTCTGAAGTCCACCTGGTCGGAAATTTGAAAAGAATCTCATGTTCTGGAAAAAGTAGAGACTATGAGGGTTCCCCTTCACTTTTCGGTTGCTAACTTCCCAAAGACTCCTACTGATTCGAATCATCGTCCTCGGGGATCACAACCTATTAGGTAGTAGGTGTCGTTGGTAGGACGAGGGATCGTCAGCCTTCAGTAGGCCCTCTTCCAAGAGAATTCAGTTCCGAAATATGCTGGCACTAGAATATTGGTATGGTGAGATGCATGCAGAGAGGTGTGTATTGGTGAAGTGTAGAAGAGTGAGAGGTAAGGGCGAAGTGGTAGATGCCGTAAGGCACTAAGGCACCACTTTCTAGTAGCTGGTATCTTAAAGCAGGGGGTGGGACCACCACTACAGCGAATCAGCTTGGTTAAAGTCACATTTAGAGATGTAAAAAGTCATAATTTTATCTATCCAAGTCATCGATCGTCATACAGCATTTGCAAATATGAAACATTGAACATGCAATAACGAGAATCTTCTCCCTCCACCAGCTCAAGCAAGAAGAGAAGACTTCTTCATATCCTTCAAAGCAGGCGGTTCCTTAGCACGCGCTCCAGCCTCAAGAGCCTCCAAGCTCTCTGCAAGTACAGCCGGACCACCACGAAGAGCAAGAGCAGGATCATCCGAGGCTCCTCCTTCCTCATTTTCCTCATTCTTGGGAACCTCAACCTTCTGCACCTCGAAGATATCATCCCGACAATCAGCACACATCTTCATCACGTCCGCCAATGCCTTCTCAACAGCGGCAGCACGCTCACGCATACCACGGCGCAGCAATGCGTCGACGAGTGTCTCGGCTTCGGGAATAGTTGAGTTCACTCGTTCGATGAGACGTCTGATACTGTTTACAAGATACTCCTCTTCGTAAACAGTACCCTTTCTACCCTTCGCACGCTTGCGCTCTTCACGTCGGCGATTCTTCGAAGTCTGTCGCGACGATCCGGTTCGTCCAGTCTTGCTACTATACCGAGTGAACATTGTGCGGCCAGCCAACGTTGAGGCTTCGGTCGGTGCGAGAGAGACATTATCGGGGATATCAATGCCACCCTCTCCGCCAGTTGGATCACCACCGTAGAAAGCGAGAGGATCTTCGGCGCGAAGTTTGCGAAGTTCACCGACTCGTGGGACTTGGGCGTTGAGTTGATTTTTGCAATCAGCGAGAAGGTCGGTCATTGAACCCATAGCTTCGGCGAGACCGGAGTCGACGATTTCTTCGACTTGATCCTTTTTACCGTGGAGGGTGAGTAGACGGGCTGCGTCGGCGAATTTAGAGCCTCGGCATAGAAGTTTGGCTGCGGTGACAACGTCATGTAGGTGCTCAGCATAGATGGTTGCTGCTGAAACGTAATCCCGAACAACGTCGATGAGAGTTTCTGCGAGGTCTGTGATATGGGCTGTGAGCTCTTCCTCTGGTAGAGATGCCATCATCGCGCAGTACAGAGATTCGCGCCACATGTGAGCGAGCTTGTAGCATTTCCGAGCTTCGTCGTATAGCGCGAGAGATTCGTAGGCTGGCAGGGAGTTAGCTGGTTTTTCATAGTTCCCGGTCGATGTTCCACTCACCGATGGCTGCATCCTTGGATTTGGAGTTTTCCTCGAGGTATTCAGCGTAGAGGTGAGTAATCTTCTTTTGGTGCTCGGGCTGGTACTTGTAGATGTCCAGAGCCTCCTTGTATAGAACGTGCTTGATGACGTAGGCTTCGATCTCTTCATGTGCAGAAAGGGCAAACAGGTGCTTCAGGGCCTTCTCGAATCGGGAAAGGTGGTTATCGATCTCGAATTTTCGTCGAGTCTCAGGAAGCTGTTGAAGTTTTCGCAGGAATGGGAGGTATTCACGAGGATCCTTTGCAGGGGTGTTAGACATACTCAATTATGAGTTCAGGGATATAACTTACCATTTGTGCTTGTTGGGCCACAAGAAGAGTTAACTCAAGATCGTAGATGCCCAAAGCGTGAGAGTACAGTCGGTTAGCATCAGTCAAGAAGCACATGTGTTCAATAGCATCGTCTGCCTGCTCAGGGTTTTTGACTATCGCGGTGTTAGCATTGGATCCTCTTTCAAAAAAGACAAATCGACATACCTCGTAATCCAGCAACCAGTTCTAAACCGGCTTCCAGATCAGGCGGTGACTTGCAAACATGTGCTGTAACCAGGTTCTGCAGATTGGTGTCCATGCGATTTTGAAGTACTGCGAGGAAGGCATCGCAGATAGCATTGACCTTGCTGATTTTGCTTGATTTTGGTGTAGAAGACACGGCTGGGGCATCTGGCTGAGCAACCACAGCAGACTCATTCTTCGAGATTTTTAGTGTGTCTTTATACAATGTTTGTGAGACATCCTCCTCCCTGGTCATGTTGTTAATATACAATAATGTGAAAGGTGTCAGCTATGCTTACTTGAGGCGAGAGAGGAAATCATCAATGAAGTCAACCTTCTTGACTTGTTCGATGAACAATTGAACACTCTCCATAAATTGTTGAGGGGCGTAGTCGTGAAGGATATTCATATCAACCATTTGGCTGCGGCAGGCGAGGAAGGCAGACCGGTACTTCTTCTGGTCAATGAATGTTCGAATACCAGCCAGCACCAAGGCACGTGGATAGATCATTTCGATATTTCCTCGGGGCGCCTGAAGAGTGACAGCGAAAATTGAGGGAATAACTGAAACCAATTTTGAGCCTCGCTCAATGCTGCGGCATCGTTCATCGGTCTCGGGAGTATCCTCCGGAACTTCCATCTCATCCACGCGGTTCAAATGCACGAATTTGAGCAGATGTTGGGAGGTTGTGTATAGAAGATGAGAAGGAGTTGTCAGGAATGATGTGCAGTTCTTGGCCAGCACACGCTTGTTCGCATACAAGGTTCCAGTCCTTGTCATTGAGATGAGTACCTTCTCATCCTCTGAAATTGACACAGCACGGGCCCAAGGGGTATCAGCAGTCGGGCTCTCATCCCAGTTATTGATATCAAGTGAGCCTTCGGCATCGGTGGAGATACTGGTATAGGTAGCACCCTTGTTTGATTTATGTGAAACCCATAGAGAGCTATGGCCGATGCCGGGAGAAATCGAAGAGAATCGGGTACCAACTGCCTCGTAAACAACCTCAGTGACGCGAGTTTCTAAGAGAGTCTTTTCGATGACTGTAGAGTTTGGTGCAGATTCTCTGAGAACGAAAACCTCATTCTCGTTGACGAAAGCAATCTGTCTTGGTCGGCTGCCGAGCGAATGGGACAGCGGGTAGCTGGATTCCAAGATAGGCACTGGTACTGGTCGGCTCTTCAATGACCACAGGTAAACCGAGAAGCTATCTTTCATCAGAACTGCGATCCGAGTTCCCGACTGGCTGAATGCAACATCGATCGCGTTGGAGTCTAGCTTCAGCTCGTTGTGCGCCATTGGAGGTGGCACTCCGGCCAGGCGGAGAGGAGTCAATTTCAGATTTTGTCCGTCCATCACTGCGACTGCACCGACATCATTGGGAATCACGGTAGAACCGTGGTTAATATCAAATGCGTATTCTAGATCCAGAATCGAGTCTGATGATCCTGCAACCACTCGCATTGATTTCTCCTGGTGCCATTCAAAGGAGTATGGTAGAGATACCGCAGGGTCAACGGTAATAGGAATCTCTTGCTTGAGGTAATAGTAGTAGTTACCTGTAGTCCAAAGTTGGACACGATCTTTGAAGCGAACGGCGAGCACGGTCGAATCGACATTCCACGAAAGTTGAATCTGTGAACCCCAGGACAGACGTTCTTCCTCGGTGAGTCGAAGAGTAAACTGGCCGTGACGCAAACCGTTGCGTTCAAAGAAGACTACGTCAATTCGATCATCAAGTCGTTGAATACCTGCAATGAGGTTTCCAGATGGCCGCCAGCTCAAGGCTCCCTCGAGACCATCAACCGGTTCACTCACGCTGTCAAGTGTTCCCTCTCTTGAGTAGACACGAACTGCACGGCGAGCACCTTCTTCGATACTGTTCACGGCAACATATGCGCCATCGCCTCTCCAGGTGATAGAGGTACTGGCATCGTCATTGCTGCTCAGTTTTCCCTCATCGACCTTCTCTGGCACTGTCGGGTCACGAAGAGCCTTGGCTCTCTTTCCTTGGAATTGGGTCTCTCGCTTACCCCAGCCAACGGAGACATGCTGAGAAGCCTGGAGATCAGCTTCAGTCAATGTGATTTCAGCCACATTCTCAAACTCTCTTGTCATGTACAGAAGGGTTCGAGCTCGAGTTGTGATAGCTAGCAGCTCCTCATCCGGAGACCAAGCAGCAGCACTGATACCGACATCAACAGAGCCCAGGATTTCGATTTTGTCCTCTCCGGGGAGGGGCTCCTCGCGGACCATAACGATATCACCACCCTCCAACACTAGACATGCTGACAGGTTATCCGCGAAGTAATGCAATGACAAAATTCGATCACATGGCAGATCTGGTAGTGGAGATGGAGCATCCCACGAGGCCAGGCAGTCAAGCGCATCCCGATTCACGGGGTGATCAGCTGGGTCATTAGCTTGGGCATCAGGACGCTTCCTCCGCAGCTCGATGATAGGGATCTCCTCTGTTGGACCAAAAGTACAAATAACTGAGTCTGAAGAAGTATCCCAAGCAGTGGCCGTCAGAGGCAGCTCACTCTGGATTTGCGTTTCGCGCAACCAGACATTTCGCAGATTGCGCATCTTCGGTCTTCGGGGGTATCAACTTTTTTTGGTGGAGGGTCCTCTTCTCTTTTTTACCCCGCCATGGAACGAGCAATATGCTCTGGAAAGGAGAGACAGAAATACAAGGGAATAAAGTTCCCTGTTATTTATCACTGCAGCTCCACGTATTTGCAGAGTGAGTGTCAGGAAGGGTGTAGTTGGAGGTGGAAGGAGGAGGTTGTGTGTATTCAACGCCGAACCACAAATTTTTGATTTTCCACCTCCGCTCAGCCAATGACTTCATTCAGATTTCAACGTCCCCCGAAGCTACTTTCTTCCAAGAACTACACAGCTACAATGGTTCGATTTGTGTAGGAAAAGAACACCCAATCTTATTCTCTAAGTTTGTACATGATTCCAAGTGATTTCAAGTCCCGATTGAGAACCTCCACCACTTTGGTCTTCCACCCGATCTTCCACCTTGCTGTCACGCGAAGAAAAAAAATAGTGAAACAGCTTATTTGGTCTTGTAGGTTTGCCAGACTAGAAGAAGAATGACGGTTAGCATCCATTGGATATCTCCAGCTGTATCTGAGGGCCATTGGGAGCTTACCGGCAATACCGAAGGGAGCACCGAAACCGGTAACTAGAAGAAAAGAGTCTCGTTAGATGTATGTCGCGCGGGAGGTCGGATGGCGAAGAGTGACTCACTCATGAAGGCCCAGTATCTCCAGAAGAAGTGCTTGGTCAGAGGGTTGAAGGGAATGTTGGTGCGAGGACCCTCGGCGTAGTGGTAGGGGCTACCCATCTGGGTGCGAGTGGTGGAGAAGGCACGGCGGCCAGCGACGGCCAGGCGGGCGCGAATAGCGGGAGTGGCGTACATCTGAAGTGGTCGAAAAGAATCAGTTCTATGTTCACGAATTGAATGTATCAAAAGTCACCCACCTTGGAAGGTACTGGGGGAATAGGGAGCGGACGATCGGGAATGGACGGGGCGAGGCCAAAGGGAACATCGCGAGGGAATGGGACGATGCAGATCACGTGAATGTAATCAGGTGCAGTCAGGTGATGTTGTTGTCACCGCTTTCCTCATTTGATGGGTCCAGTTTTCTGCAAGAAAAAAAAAGAAAGAAGAATCGGACTTTCTTGTTGATCACCCCGTTTGTCGCGAGCAACGAAATCGAAGTGTACTCTGTGTACACTGCCCTTGAAGATGGACGAGCTCTTCGACGTCTTCGAGGAAAAGCCTCAGGCTTTCGTTCCGACCGATGCCGCCCCAAGGCGTCCTAAGAAGGATAAGAGCAAGAAACGACAAGCCAATGGTAGCGTGAAGGCAAATGAAGCTGCGCCAGTGGAGGAAAAGGAAGCAGTCGCCCATGCCTCCGCCGACGAGCCCATGGATGATGCGGAATCAGGTGCCGACGTATCAGCTACCAAGAATGAAAATGAAACCCAAGAGCCCGACTTGAAGCGACAAAGATTAGAAGAGGCACCAGTGGCACTTGTCGCGGATAGCTTTGAGACCGAACAAGAGCAACAGATTGTTCCTGCGCAGGGCTCAGCATCCCAGGATAATGGCCAAATCAAAGTCTCTCACCAAGTGCGCCATCAAGTCGCACTCCCACCGAACTGCACTACGTACATCCCCATCTCCGAGCATAAACCACCAGCCGAGCCCGCGAAGGTCTTTCCATTCACCCTCGATCCTTTCCAACAAGTTGCTGTTTATTCCATCCAAAGAGAAGAGAGTGTCTTGGTTTCTGCCCACACTAGTGCCGGAAAGACCGTGATCGCAGAGTATGCCATTGCGCAATGTTTGAAGAACAACCAACGAGTCATCTACACCAGTCCCATCAAGGCGCTGAGCAACCAAAAGTACCGTGAATTTGCGGCTGAGTTTGGCGATGTAGGATTGATGACCGGTGATGTGACTATCAACCCCACGGCTAGTTGTCTGGTCATGACAACTGAGATTCTGCGTTCCATGTTGTATCGCGGTTCCGAGATCATGCGTGAAGTGGGTTGGGTCGTTTTCGATGAAATTCATTACATGCGTGATGCAAACCGTGGTGTCGTATGGGAAGAGACAATCATTCTACTGCCCGATAAGGTCCGATATGTCTTCCTGTCCGCTACCATCCCTAACGCCATGCAATTCGCTGAATGGATCGTTGGTATGCACCATCAACCCTGCCACGTCGTCTACACAAACTACCGTCCCACCCCCCTGCAACATTACTTCTTCCCTGCTGGCGGCGAAGGTATGCATCTGATCGTCGACGAGAAGGGCGATTTCCGCGAGGAGAACTTCCAAAAGGCGATGAGCACGATCACTGAAAAGGCGGGAGATGACCCTAATGATCCCTCGGCGAAGTTCAAAGGAAAGGGCAAGGACAAGAAGGTCAACAAGGGCGGTAACAAGGGCCCGTCTGATATCTTCAAGATCGTCAAAGGTATCATGCTCAAGAAGATGAACCCGGCCATCATCTTCAGTTTCAGCAAGCGCGAATGCGAGAGTGGTGCGCTACAACTGAAGAATTTGTCCTTTAACGACGATTCCGAAAAGGAGATGGTTTCCAAGGTCTTTAACAGCGCCATCGAAATGTTGTCTCCAGAGGATCGCAACCTTCCTCAAATCGCCAATATTCTACCCTTACTACGAAAAGGTGTCGGTGTTCACCATTCTGGTCTTCTTCCTATTCTGAAGGAAACTATTGAGATCCTTTTCCAAGAGAATCTTATCAAGATTCTTTTCGCTACTGAAACCTTCTCCATTGGTCTTAACATGCCGGCCAAAACTGTGGTGTTCACCAGTGTCCGCAAGTTTGACGGTAAGAGCCAACGATGGGTTACGCCGTCTGAATTCATTCAAATGTCCGGTCGTGCTGGACGAAGAGGTCTGGATGACCGAGGTGTTGTAATCATGATGGTTGATGAGCATATGGACCCCGCGGTTGCTAAGGAGATTGTGCGCGGTGAGCAAGACCGCTTGAATTCCGCCTTCCATCTCAGCTATAACATGGTTCTCAACCTCATGCGTGTGGATGGTATTTCTCCCGAATTCATGCTTGAAAAATGCTTCAAGCAATTCCAGAACACCGGTAGTATCGCGGGTCTGGTTAAACAACTTGACGACTTGCAAGAAAAGAAGGCGAACATGGTCATCCCTGATGAAGGAACGATTCGCGAATATTATGATCTGAGAAAACAGCTCGATGAATTCTCCGACGACGTTCAAGCTGTGATCAGCCATCCTAACTACTCTCTGCCATTTTTGACAGGTGGTCGCCTGGTTCGCATTCAACACCAAGGTCAAGACTTTGGTTGGGGTGTAGTCGTCAGATATACCAAACGGAAAGCTCCCAAGACGGAACAAATCCCTGAGCACGAAAGCTATGTGGTGGATGTTCTTATGAAGCTTGCCGAGGGTCCTTCCATTGGAACCAAGTCATACCAGCACATGCCTCCTGGAATTTCACCCGCTAAGGAAGGGGAGAACTGTCGCATGGAGGTTGTGCCGTGCATGCTCACTTGCATTCGCGAAATTTCTCATGTTAAGATTCACCTTCATAAGGATCTCACCAATGTCGACAATCGAAATAGGGTTCGGAAATCGGTGGATGAGATTAAGAAGCGGTTCCCCGACGGCATTGCATTGCTTGATCCCATTGAGAATATGCACATTAAGGATGAATCTTTCAAGAAGACGCTCCGGGTAAGATTACCTCTACTTCACTACATTATGTTGAAAAAAAGAACCCGTGCTAATCAATAATTACAGAAAATCGAGGTCATTGAGTCTCGTCTTGTTGGGAATCCCTTGCATAACTCGCCTCGTCTGCCAGAGCTGTATGAACAATATGCTGCCAAGGTCAACACAGGCACACAAATTAAGGATGTCAAGAAGCAGATCGCGGATGCGACAGCCATTCAGCAGCTGGATGAGTTAAAGTGTCGTAAGCGTGTGCTTCGTCGATTCGGCTTCATCAATGAGGCCGAGGTCATTCAACTGAAGGCCCGAGTTGCCTGCGAAATCAGCACCGGTGACGAACTGATGCTTAGCGAGTTACTTTTCAACAGTTTCTTCAACGATCTCACACCCGAGCAAACCGCAGCCGTGATGAGTGTCTTTGTCTTCGAAGAGAAAGTGAAGGAAGCACCCACATTAACAAAGGATGAGCTCGCGAAGCCCCTCAAAATAATTCAGTCACAAGCTCGGACCGTCGCCAAGGTTTCCCAAGAGTCCAAATTAGCTGTCAACGAGGAAGAATATGTCCAGAGTTTCCACTGGGAGCTTATGGAGGTAATTTACGATTGGGCGAACGGAAAGTCGTTTGCCGATATCTGGTAAGTTATTTTTTGCTTTTTGCCACCCCCCTTCATGTGAGCGGAGCCACCAAAGCTAACCAACGAACCCTTTTTTTCTTCTTTACAGCACAATGACCGATGTTTATGAGGGTAGCTTGATTCGTGTTTTCCGCCGGTTGGAAGAGTGCCTGCGGCAGATGGCTCAGGCTTCTAAGGTCATGGGTAGTGAGGAGCTGGAGAGTAAGTTCGAGACAGCGCTGACCAAGGTGCGGCGTGACATTGTGGCTGCTCAATCTTTGTACCTGTAAATACGATATCCCTGGGCGCACTTTAGAATCAAAAGAATATTATTTTTATGAATTTCAATTTTGCTGTCTATATCAAAATTAAAATAAGTATTTTTACACACAGATCACCAGAATGATACCTATTATTTCTGTTGAGTCGGGGAGCTCCGAACGCAGCCATGTAGCATTGAAGGTTCTATACATCCCTTCCAGTATATCCTCTTTTGAATCTGTGAAATCCTTGGGTAAGGATTAACAACTTGTTAGTTTGGAAAATATCTAGATCTTCAATTTTTATCTCTTCTTTCTTCTTTTTCTTTAGAAGAAAATGGTTTCGGATAACATTCTTTTTTAGAAAAATTGTAATTTCACTTAAAAATGAATGAGAAAAACTAAATGGCATAGATTAATTTAATCAATTTTCTAGTAAATCTACTAATTTTAGTCTTATTTTTATCTTATTTTGATATATTAAAAGCTTTTAAAAGAGGTCAATTTCCTGTGTACCTAGAAAAGTATGTGAGGCAGTAAGGCAGAGAGTACTTACTCTACTCCTCGCAGTGAAGTACCGGTACGAGTACGAATCAATCTGCAATACACTATAGTACTACTAAGCCACCATAGTATTAGATTAACTTAGAATTTATGTTTCTAGATAAATCCTAACTTATCCAGTCAAACCAGAATAATATATATGATATTATAGGTACTATAGGTACTCAGTAAATGTACTACGTAGTACTTTGTACTCTGCAACGTTGTGACAAAACCTGCGCGGGCGGCCTGCGTTGCCTCCCGCAACGATCTTCTCCTCCACCGCCGTTTCTCTTGCCTTCTTCCTCTCCCCACTTCACCACCACCCTTATTGGGCACTCTTTTTTTTCTGAACGCCCTCCTTTCTCTCCCTTTCCCTGAGAAGCTCATATTCTCTTGCCATCCGGCTGTCATCATGAACAGTCTGGTGGCCACACCTCCTGTTCCTCCTCATTTCTACGAGCATTCTCGCTTCTCTCCCTCCCGAATAAGTACGACTCCTTCGCCTCCCTGCTCTCTGGCTGCTAGACTAGCAGTCCAAGACTAGAGCTGAAAGCCAGAGAGCTTGCTTCCGAAATCTTTTTTTGAATCAACTGAGCTAACATCATATTCCAGTGTCGACACCTTCATCATCCTACACCAGCCGAAAGCGGAAAGCTGATGATGATGCCAATGACCATGATGGACGCATGTCCGCATCTCCAACCAACTCACCCGCCTTTACTCCTCGCCAACTCCCTTCTTTCCGAAACATCAAACGATCTCGACCAAATGTCTCTGGCAGACCTCTTTCCCTCCCTCGTCTCCTAGAAACCCTGGACACTGATGCTCTCCGAACCGTTGTTCGGACCATGTGTGAGCGTCATCCTCAGCTCGCCGATGAGGTGGCACACACTTCTCCTCGCCCAAGCGTCTCCTCCACACTCCAGGTTCTACGAAACTACCAAGCTGTCCTGCAGTCATCTTTCCCTCTTGGTGGTAACACGGAATCCGACTATGCCTACAACCGAGTCCGTCAGCCACTCACCAACTTGCTCGAAGCTTTGAGCGATTTCACCCCAAATTTCCTCCCGCCCAACGAATCACAGCCCTCCATATCCCTTAGCTACCTTGATGGTGCTACCGATATAATTCATGCTTTGCCTCGCTGGAGCACACCACAGAACAACATCGAACGAGACTCCGCCTATGATGAGATCTGCAAGGCCTGGATCCTGGTGATTCGGGAGGCTGGCAAACGTGGTGGTGGAATTCAGTTGCAGTACGGAGGATGGGATCAGAAACTCGCCAAACACAACCACACATCGGGAGGCAAGCTTCAGGCCGCCGTCAATGAACTCGGTGCCAGCTTGGGATGGATGAACGGACCACAAGAACCCCAATCTCACAGCCCGGGCGGCAGTGAATTTGGTTCTATACGTGACCAGCTGTTCTCTGGTACCTACGGTCTTGGAACCCCCGTCAAGGTCGGACCCTGGTGAATACAAAAAAAGCAAAAGAAAGCCAGATGACTCAGAACTACGGCCACCACTCACATACATCACCAACCATCAACAATACACCACTACCACCACCGTTTATCAAACTCGATATTATGACAAAGTACTACCTCGAGTCAAATCAACTCCTGCTTGAGAATAAACACCCCCAATACATCGCACAACGGATGCACTCACGTCCACATCCCAATCGACCACCTCCGTTCTTCGTGAACCCCGCCCGACGGTCCTCTAAACAACTTTCCCGACCGCACAATTTTCCGACGTATGCCACGATCACGATAACTACTGCATGACCTTTAGAAAATCCACCTGGTCTCAGAACGGCGTTTTTTATTAGTTGCAAAGGCGAATCACCAGACAAATTACTTCTCATGTCTTTTTCTTTTCCTCCCGATTATTCTACTTCCTTTGTGCTCTGCTGAGGCGACTGCACCTGCAACTGCGAACTGATCACTTTTTTTAACCTCCAATTTCCTAAAGAACTTATTGAAAGCTTTTATTGGCTTTTCTTCTTTTTGATTCGGTTTTCATTGAATTCTTATCTTATTCCTCTTTTCTTTTGTGTCTATCTTGAATCCAATCGTCTTTCCACACACACACGCCAACTTTCGACCTGTCGTTTCTTCGGTCCCATGTTTTTTTTTTTTTTTTTTCCTTTGTTCTCTTTTCTCTTTTCTCTTCTTTCATTGCGCTGTTGGATGGCGTGCTCCGTTTCGATTTTCTCTATCTTGCACTGTTTGGAGTTATGTACAGTCAATAATTCATTTACATCGGTTCTACTTGTCTTTTAAGTGTTTCAGCATTCTCGCCTTACTTCAAGTAGAGCGTTCGTACTCGTATCTATAGACATAGATTTGAATAATATAGGATAGAACAGGTATTTAGTGGAAATGCTTCATGAATCATGATAATAAATCAAGTGCCGCTATCAATCTCAACTGAACTAGTAGACGCTATTTTGACAAGCTGAAATCGCAAATCACCGCTACTTTCACACGCTAGACATGTTATCAAGCAAATTATTAAGAAGAAAAAACAAAAGGGAAAAGGAGAAAGAGTATGATGGCCATTCAAATTATAGCCTGCTTCACAGCCCGGAACAACCAACCCACATCCTCCCATCCACCTTGTGAGCCCGGCTTCCCAACCTCAGCAACCTCATCATCCGCAACCGAAACCGTATCAAAATCATGATCACCCTCCAACAAGAGTTCATCACCCCCATTATCCCGTTCAGATTGATCAGTCGGTGGTTCTTCAAAAGTAACAGTGGTAGTCGTAGGCGTAGTTCCAATTCGCGTGGCATTAGACGCCGACGCAGGAGTTAAAGCAGGCCACTCCTCAACACCAAACAAAGTCCACTCAACCAAACGATCAATCCAACTTCCCAGTCCAAAACCTCGTTCACGGGTAAGTCGTTGAAGATCCGCTTCATCGAATTCATCATGAGTCTCATCGGTAGAATAATCATACTCTGACCCATCATCACCGTACTCATCACCATCCCAAAATTCATCTTCATCTCCATAATCCACTACACCATCACCTTCAAAATCACCTCGATCCTCTTGATCCCGTAACGAAGCAATCTCAGCTCGAATCCTCTCATCCACAAAATCAGGCTCAACGCCAGATTCAACACCAGTCCCAGAAACAGACCCAGATCCAGAAACAGAAACAGAGCTACGCCCCCGATGCTCAGGACTAATCGTTCCCGAAATCTTACCAGGTCCAGCAGATGAAACAGACATACTAGTCATAGTAAGACCAGCCCGACTCCCCCTCCGACTCCCACCCCTAGATCTCGAACTCCGTCTCGAAAGACTAGGACCCGCAGGCGTCGAAGCTCCAGATCTCGACTTACGCGAAGATCCGGATTTAGTGCGTCTATGATGACGGTGGGGAGTGGTAGGGTCGGTGACTCCATCGATGGGGAAGTCGGATATAAGACTTGTTGAACTTTCGCGCTTTGAGAGCCAGCTTTGACCTTTTTCTTCGCGGGTTGATGAGGCGAGAGCTATACCGGCTCGAAGCATCCATTCTGCGTCTGATTTGGAGGTATGGCTTTGGCCATGGCCATGGTTGTGATGATATTCGCCGTGACGACGAACATGTGGAGAGAAACTAGTTGTTTTCTTATGAAGATTTTGATGATGAAGCGGGAAAGAAATATCTCGAGAATGAAAATTTGAATCACTGAATGTTGGGGCGCGAGTAGAGCTTTTACTTCGGTGGTGTCGGGTTCGAGATGTACTTCGTGAATGAGAGAGGATGGGTGGAGTACTGGGCACAGAGACGCTGGAGAAGTATGAAGTTCTTGGAGGTGTTTTGGTGCCGCTGTTTGAATTGTCTAGAGTGTCGCGGGGACTGAAGTAGTCTGTTGGTTCTGTGTCGTCGTCGATGGGGAATCGGGGGGTGAGTGGAGCGAGAGAGACGTGGTGGAGGTTGGGGTATGAACGGCGGGACCGAAAGCCGCCAGGGTTGTTTAACTAGGTACATAACAGGGGCGTTAGCTTTGGCTTTTTATGTTATGGGAAGCTGTAGGGGTGGTGATTGATTGTATTGTAGTACATACCTCCATAGTGTGTAGCTTCAGGCTCTTGGAGCTAGGAGAATTGAGAGGGAAAGCAGGAATGTTCAAGGTTGAAGTTGGCTGAAATGCGGAGGTGCTGCACGTGCGGGTTGACATGTGAAAACGGCCGTGCTCGGCACTTCATGAATTGCACTATGCAGTAGATATAACTAACTACCTTGTTATAGCAATTAGGAGGAATAGTCTGAATATCTTTTGTAACTCAATTTGGGGTAAATAAGATGCTTTATGGTTGAAAATGTGGTGGTGAGAGTGGAACTTCGATCTATATATCAGGACTGGCTGAAAACTGGAGAATATATACAGACGGAAGTACCCCCAGTGGTCTGACCGAGGAACATCAGATCAGCCCACAAAATTGGAAGTTCAAGGGGCCTTCATACGGCCAGACATGACATCTATCAGTAGTACTACTAGTAGATAATAGAGTATTCTATACTACAGTAGCACTGTATATACATTATATGTCTTCCAATGTAGTGAAACTTTCACTAAATACCTTGAAGATATTTAGTGTTAGCCACTGTACATAGTTTTAGTATATTTTATCTATATAGTATTTAATAGGTATCTATGAAGTATCTAATAGATAGAATACTATTCTATCTTAACTACTATTCATTCTATCTATACTAATTAAATACCACTTGAGGGTCTCACGTTACTAATTTACTAACCTGCTAACCTACTAACCTATGTGTGTTGTTAATCTATCAAAGTTACGTGAAACATGTTAATCGCTATATTCAAATCTAATTTGCATTCTAATTCAATGTATCTTGTCATTTATACACAGGCCAACCATATACATTCAGACTTCCACTATTCACAGGCGGGAGTCTTGGAAGTCAAGAACATCAGCCCCAACCTTTTTCAAGTCCTCCAGGACATTGTATTCCATAATCCACTTCATGCGCTCACCAAGCGCCTCAGGGTTGAAGTTATTAGTCATTGAATCCGGGCTATCAGAGCTAGCCAGTCTACCAGCCTCATAGCTGGTTTGAGTGACTCGGTCTGTTCGGGGCTTGCGCAGATTCTGATAAAACTGGAATGCACCCTCGAGATCATCACCCTTCCAGTGGCGTAGAATAGTCGCCAGCGCAATACCAGACTCAATTGCCATGCAGGTTCCTTGGCCTAATTACGTTGTTAGCAAATGTGCGCATGGTACACAGAACATGGAGATAGTCATGCTGTGGAAATCAAAAACTAACCTTGATGAGGAAGAGTGGAGTGAGCAGAATCACCCAGAAGAATAATACCAGCATCCTTCTGACCATCCTTCATCTCAAACCACTTATCAAGCGGATCCCGCACATAAAGCGCCTGCTTCAACATCTTCCCATCTTGCGAACCCTTCCGCAATCCAGCAATAATATCCTGTACCTGAGGACACCAATCCTTAACGTGATCCTGCAAACTCTCTATATCAGACCGAGACATCCAACTCTCCGAATCCCACGCCTCAAGCGGCTCCGACATAAATCCAATAATAGCCGCACGATCCGTGTTCGTCTCCTGATTCCCAATAGGCAGAATCAAAACATGACGCTTGGGACCACGGAAATTAACCGTTTTGCGCAATAATTGAGCAGTTGAGTCAGGAAGGTCTTTGTAATCGACGAATCCTCGGTAAACGACTTGACCGGAGTAATTGGGAGAATCGCCCAGTCCCATATCTAAACGGACATTTGATTTGATTCCATCGCATCCGATGACGATGTCTGCTTCGGCGGTACTACCATCTTCGAAGTGGAGGGTGTATGGAGCGGAGCCACCCTCTTTGTTGCGGTCAATTGAAGCAAGACGCTTGCCAAGGTTAAGAGAAGATTCAGGAACACGCTCCTTCAGTGAGTCGAGAAGATGAGCTCTGTGCAGAAGACGGGCGGGCGGTTGTGAGAATTCTTCGATATGACCCAGATAATCACCAGTCTTGTAGTTGTGGTATTCCATGTAAGAGGGTAATTTGCGGCTAGACTTTTCAGTCATGCTCTTCTCCAGACCGAAGGCGTCTAAGACGCGGTTGGCGTTGGAGGTGATGTTTACGCCGGCGCCGACTTCACCGAATTGTGGTGCTTGCTCGTAGAGCTGGACGTTTTTTAATCCGGCGTATAGAGCGGCGTTCAGGAAGGACATGCCTCCCAGGCCACCACCGACGATGGCGACTCGTTTGTCTGCGAAACCCATTATATTTGAGGTGGGGTTGTATGTGCTCAGGTGTTAAGTTGACTTGGGGTCTGAAAATGACAATGATATGTTGGGAGATCAGGGATATAAAATACTTCTGGAAGTTGAGATATATGTAGTTAATGATTTAGTATGACAATCGGGACCTCCCCGCCTTCAGAATGACTGATCCGATGGTCAGCAAGTTGGAGGTGGCTTTCGGAGCGTGGAGAGAGTGTGGGGGATTGGTGAAGTTGCGACTCTTCCGAGGACACTGCTTTAGGTGGAACGGATAACCCGGTCGATCCTAGGAGGTGCTAGGCTGTTAGTTAGGTATGCAAGAGGGAAATTGTGGTTCAAGTTACTAATTATACTGTACTCCTCCTACTACTAGTACTAGTAGATTTACATTAAATAACATCATGATATGCATGCTATGTATACTTCGTTGACAGGCCGAGATCGGCCATAGCACTACTCTACAGAGTACAAATCTGATCCATCACAAAGATTGATTAAGATAAATTTGTATAGACAAAGAGCAGCTCGTAACTTGTTCAGAAAGACACTTGAATATTCCCAGTGATTTACCCCATACAATAGAACGATTAAAGCTTGATTCTACCCCTCAGCCGTGCCCCTCCATCATCATCAATGCCATCGGAAGATCCGCCAGTCTTCGGCCCAGCAGCATCCGATGACTCCACCAGCTTCGGATGGGCTAATCTTATCAGTTGACGCACCGGAAACCAAAAGGGAGCCTTGGGTAATCCCTAAAGTACCCTAAGAAAGTACCCTAAAGTACGGATCCCTGGTGACCCCCAGTGCCAAGGACCCCGGCAAAACCCCCGGGACTTACCTACGGCTTCCACTAGGGTACGGGGGCCGCAAACCCTGGAGCCACAACTCTATGGAACCTAAAGAGAATAATCATCAACGTCATTGGCGCTGAGAAACGCCACCTTGCTTACTAGTGCCGGACCAAGCGGATCTCTGGAATATTTGGTGGGGTTCGGAATTGGGTATGGATTTTGGATTTTGGATTTTGTGAATAATTACAGTACATCCGAATAAAAAAGCTCTATGTACCTAGACTCCCCGAAAACGTCAACTCCAGAAATCGCTCAGAAGGAGAGTGATTTAAGTGTATCCCTCCTTAAACTCATTTTTTTTTCTCTATTCTTTTAAGCATTGATTGATGGTGTTTTTTACTCCACAATCTTGCCCTTGTTCACAACGAAGCCCTCCAGAGCTGCAATGGCAGCCCAGAGACGGTTCTCGGCCTCGGGGAAAACCAGGGAGCGAGGGCTGTAGAAGACCTCATCGCTAACCTCCTCGGGGTGTCGGGGCAGGCAGTGCATGAACTTCCAGTGCTCCTTAGCACCACCACGCTTGGCAAGATCCGCGGTGATTTGGAAACCTTCGAAAGCCTTCATGCGCTTCTTGGCTTCCTCCTCCTGGCCCATGGAGACCCAGGTATCAGTGACCAGGAGATCGGCATCCTTAACAGCCTCCTCGGGGACATTGGTCTGGATGAGCTTGCCGGCAGAGGGGACACCCTCACCAGCGCGCTGGATGATATCGACCATCTCGGCGGGGATCTCGTAGCCCTTGGGGGTAGCAACGTGCATATCAACACCCATCTTAGTAGCACCAATTGCGAGATCGAACAGAACGTTGTTGGCATCACCAACCCAGGCAATCTTCAGTCCCTCTAGGCCGAGACTGGAAAGAGAGTGGGCCTTGGGAGTAAAAGATTCATAGATAGTCACAAAGTCGGCAATAATTTGCAGAGGGTGGAAAGAATCGCACAGGGCGTTGATAACAGGGACTGTAGAGTGCTTGGCCAGATCGGCAACGTCGGAGTGCTTCGCAACACGTGCGACAATGCAAGAAACCATAGAGGAGATGACGACAGAGGTATCGTAGAGAGACTCGTTGACGCCGAGTTGAATATCTTCCTTACCAAGGAACATGGGGTGACCACCCATTTGGACAGCGGCAGCTTCGGTGGAAACACGAGTACGGGTGCTGCGCTTGTTGAACATCATGGCGACGGTTTTACCGGAGAGGGATCCAATGAGACTTTGCGGGATGGCACCGGACTTGATGGCCCGCTTGTGCGAGGCGGCATTGCGCACGAGGGTTGCGAACTCGGCGGGGGTTAGGTCCGCAATGGACAGGAGATGGCGAGGAGCGAAGGGAGAGGTAGGGGGAGTGGTTTGTGTCTGGTGGGCAAATCGTCGAAGACCATTAGCCTGGAGGGTTCGACTCAGGGAAGAAGAGGTGGAGCCGGCCAATTGAGTTACACTTTGGGCGCCATAACGGGCGGCAGCTTGAAGACCGCTAGCCATTGTGGGCTTTGGGGGAGTGAGAATACAGGAGGTGTATATGTATAGGTGCTGTGTAGGTGCTGTGTGTAGGAGGAGTAAAGTGGAATTGGAATGTGCAATTGGGGGCAGTGGGGGAAATCCAAAGCGCAATGAGTCAAACAAATCCGGAGGAAAAGCAATTGGGTCCACCGCCAAGAAGTGTTTGTGGCCTGAATACCGAGGTGTCAATAACAGCCACAGTGTGAATAACACTAGCCACATTCAAGTACCCAGCCACAGTGGGCCTTATCTTATCGTCATCGCCCCATCGTCCCCGACGTTCCCCTCACAACTCCCTTGACTTTCCCCAGAGAAGTGAAGGGGAGATTTCTCATTCTACTCTTACTGCTTACTACTGTTATCTATCATCGAATACACAGGGTATAGACCCACTAATATGTCTGACGAGACGAGCAGGCCCTTGCTGGATCCCGATGAGGATGGGCTGGGTGCCACTCGTCCAGACCAGCCTCGCCGATCATTTGAACTGTCATCCGAATCCACACCCCTACTCCATCGTCGTGAAGATGATCTGGCGACCTACGGCACAGAAGAGCAACGCCCATCTTCCTCCAGATCTCGAGGATCAATCTCCGACGAGGATGATTCTCCAAAGAAACCCAGCCGAGTACGGTGGCCAACCATCATCTCTTTGGCCTTACTGACGATCGGAGTCCTGGCGATTCTGGTCTTTGCCTTTGCTGCACCCGCTGTAGTGAAGGAGTATGCGCAAGAAGCGGCGGTATTTAAACCAGGCGCACTATCAATAGATTCCACAACGTCTGATGGTGTTCGCGCCCGAGTGGAGGGGGATTTTGTGATGGACGCCAGTCGCGTGAAGAGCAACACTATCCGGAGGTTTGGTCGATTTGCCACATGGATAGCTCGAGAGGTTGAGACGGGCGAGTCGGAAGTGGACGTTTATCTACCGGAATATGGAAACGTTCTCGTTGGCACTGCGACAATACCCTCGATTAAAGTCAACATTCGAAATGGACACGAGAATCATATCGATTTCCTATCCGATTTGGTAGCAGGAGACGTCAAAGGGATACACGCGATCGCCATGGATTGGATTGAGGGCAGGCTGGCTCGCCTCAGTATCCGTGGCAAGGCCACACTGCATCTCAAGACTGGTCTCATTGCCTTGGGAGAACAAATTATTACCGATACAATTACATTTGAAGGTTGGTACCCTGACTTGATCTTTAGTTGAGACATTACCTCTCATTCAAGAATGTGAAACTAATCCTCCCCAGAAAATGATTTCCCTGCTCTGCCCGTTATCAGCTTGACGAGGTTCAACGTACATGACGCAGCAAGCGGGGCCATGGCTGTTGATGTGGCACTCACTGCAATGATTGATTCACCAATAGCCCTTACGATTCCACCTCTTGGATTCGAGGTCCTCGTACCTAACTGCTCACCTGGCGATCCTCTCATAATGGTTGCCAATGCCTCTACTGCAGAAGTACAAGTTCGTACCGATGCGCCAACTGATGTCAACGCCCAGGGACTTATTAGAAAGATACCCGACGAGTTGACTACTAGTTGTCCTGGGGAAAGAGACTCCCCTTTAGATCTTTTGGTCTCGAATTTCATTCAAGGTCAAGAGACCACAATCTTTGTTCGTGGCTCTGATGCCCCATCACAAACTCCGAGTTGGATAGTGGATCTTCTGCGCAGTGTCACTGTGCCATTGCCTTTCACCGGACATGCTTTAGATGACCTGGTCAAGAACTTCACCATGACAGACACGCATTTCTCCCTTCCTGATCCGTTCGCGGATCCAGATACTCCAGAAGGACAGCCTGCAGTATCAGGAATTATGAAGGTTCTCATTGGGCTACCCGAAGAGATGAACTTCCAAGTCGAAGTTCCTCGTGTTCGAGCGGTTGCCAACATATACTACCAGGGTGACCAACTAGGAATATTGGATATTGAAAAATGGCGAGATGCCAACTCGACCATCACGGAGGATGAAGATGGCTCGGCCGCATTGCTGGTGGAATTCGCTATCAAAGATGCCCCACTGGAGGTAACCGACAGCGGTGTCCTGTCACAGGTCGTTCAAGAGATGCTCTTTGGTAGCAAGACCGTCATTCTGCACGTTGCTGCCACCGTAGATACGAAGGTTTCAACTGGATTGGGCCTTCTAACAGTGCGTGGCATCCCGGCTTCTGGCGATGTCCCTGTGAATAGTATGTTCTCGTGATTTTCATAATTTCAGATTTAGATCCATAGTATAAATTCAGTCAGATTTCGGTTTTGTGATTGACCTGCTCATAGCTCTTACCGACAACCCATTTGATCATTTGAATCCTCAAATGGTGTCCTTGTCTTTGACGAATACGACTGAGTCATCACTGTCGGCATTGGTCGAAGTGAACTTCACAAATCTTACTCCATACGCGGCAAAGGTCCCCTTTGTCGACTTCTTTCTTTTATACAATGGCACGGCCCTTGGTCATATTACTGCGCGCGATGTTTCTGTCTACCCTGGGAACAATACTAATATACCCTTTGAATTTCTGTGGAACCCATATGAGATGAACGGGACTGATGGTGTTGAAGCTGGACGAACCCTGGTGTCATCTTATGTTTCAGGTGAGCGTTGAAGACGATACGGTGCTTCGAAAGTAGTCTAATTTCGCCCATATGATAGGATACAACACGACAGTCTCCATCCAAACACACGAAGGGACGATCCCAGCTCTTCCAGAACTAGGCAAAGCGTTGTCGACTGTACCTTTCAATATCTCTATTCCCCAGCTTTCTACCCCAGGAACTCCCAAAGATGATAAGGAAGGCCCACATTTCATCCAAGACGCAACTGTAAGAGTCCGAACATCTATGCACATAAAATTTATTTTCCTTGAAAGCTTTGCTAATAGCGAAATCCTATAGCTTCACCTCTGGACCTCGACAGCCGAATTCACCCTTTTCTCACCTCTAAACGAAACAAGCGTTACAATCACATCAATTGAAGCAACAGCTTTCTACGAAAAAGACGAACCACTAGGCAAGATAAGATACTATCGGCCTTTTGACGTTCCGCCAGGTATCTCACACACACCTCGTATTCCAGTTGATCTGATACTGGGGGGTGTCGGATACGATGCTTTGCGTAGGGCACTCGGGCAATCTCTCGAGATGGACGCAATAGCCAAAGTTGGAATTCAAGTTCGACATTACACTGATGTCGTCCTTTACCGCGGGAAAGGAATTGCCGCGAATGTTAGATTATAGAGAGGTATTTTGTCACTCGATTTTGAGCTGACGGTTTGACGGTTAGGTTTTTCTATTGATCCAATCCATTTTTTGTTTTCAAGACGCCTACAGTACTTGTATAGAGAAACACACACATGTGCAACCAAAATAATGAGACATTTTACATGGAAAGAGAAAGAATCCCAAATATTATAGCATAAAATCGAGACCCGAAGCGGAAAGCAGTGCGCGGCAAATAAACCAAATCATATTGGGTATGTATGTATTTCAATTGGTGGTTTGGGCGTAACTGTTTAGCCGGGGGGCAGGGTGCTGGCGTCGACGACGTCAGCGGCCTCCTTCTCGAGCTCCTCGGTCTGCTCGGACAGAGGGGAACGAGGCAGAGCCATGAGACCGGTACGAGTGGACTCAAGGATACCGAAGGGACCGATGAGCTTGAGGAAGGAGTCGATACGGTTAGGCTTGGCGGAGCTAATTGGTGATGAGTCAGTATGAGTGATCCTCCAAGTAAAAAGCTTTGCTTGAAGGTAAACTTACAGCTCGACGATGCAGTTGTTGGTGCTAATGTCAAGAACCTTACCACCGAATTGGTGAGTCAGACGGGTGATAGCATCCAAGTGCTCGTGCTTGTGACGAAGGGCTTGAGAATGGGGCAGGTTGCGGGGGTGGTATTCAATCTGCTCGATGGGCTGGTGCTTGGTCTTATCCAGAGTCTCAGTAGGCATTGTGATCTCACGGTGGTGCTGGAGGAGCTCCTCGAAGAACTCAGGACCCAGGATGGAGACCTTGGCGAGCAGCAGCTCACGCTGGACCAGAGCAGACTCGGTGTAGTCCAGAACAGCCCAGACGGGGACCAGGTCATCCAGCTGGCGGCGAGCCTGCTCAACCACACCGTCCTGACCCTTCAGCACGATGGTCATGCGGGAGAGATCCTCCACCTCGGTGTTACACACGACCAAGCTGTCAATGTTGAAACCACGGGCGGCCAGAATTCCCGACACACGGGACAGCACACCGGGCTCGTTCTGCACGAGGCAGTTCAGGATGTGACGCTTCGGGGGGTTGGAAGGAGGCACGGGAGTCTCGTACAGAATGCTCGAGACAGCAGTAGGAGCATCCCATTGAGGCGAGGCATCGGAGACCGGAAGCGGCAGGGGAGAACGGCGGTGCAATGCCTTGTAAGCCAGCGCTGAGGTCGAGCTGGAAGAAGAGCGGAAGGAATTGAATCGAGGCAAAGCAGTGGCGGTGGTGCGAGATCGACCAGCAGCAACAGCTGTCGACAGCAGCGACGCTGACGCTGCCAGCGTCGAGGGGCGTCGGAAAGCCATGACTACTTTCAGAGTGGGAGAGAAAGGTGTGCGATGAATCACTCCAGAACTTCAACTCACCACTTCGGGGCGAAGTTGGATCTCTCCGGATTCTTTTTGCTTGTCCGACCTCGGCGCGGCTGACTCACCACTTGCACTAAACCGGATTGAGACTAGTGGATATGCTGCCTTGCACGTGACTTTGGGGAATTTCGGCGCGGCCGTCAAAAGTGAAGAAAGAACGAAGAAAGTCAAGAGCAACCGCTTTGCTTTGTTCTTTCGTTCTTTTGCGCACGCAGTTCTCTACTCCCTCCATTCCCGTCGAATCCTCTTCAACAACTCAAAGGAATTGGCTTGACAACTTCTTGCTGAAATTTCCTCGAACCGAAATCGACTACTGGACTGTTGATTTCACAAGCTCGTGGCCCTTTCGCAAATCAACTACACTCCAACTTTTGCTCTTCAACGATCCATTCCACCCATCTCGCCATGGCTGACGAAGAGCGCCGAACAAAGCGATCTCGCTTTGATCAAACTGAGCCCGATCCTCCCCGTCGTTCTCGATTCGATCGTCGTTCTCGATCCCCTTCTGCCAGACAATCTGAGTCTACTCGCACCCGCAGTCCGTTGAGTCGCGAACCCAACAGCCCGGCTGCTAAAACCCCTAACGACCCTGCAGCGGCAGCAGGTATGTCTTGACTCCATGAATAAAGTCCTAGATCAATCTTTTTTCTAACAAGTGCTTTTTCTTTTACTATCAGCTGCTGCTGCTGCTAAGATCAACGCCCAGCTTCAAGCTAGGAAGGGCATCCAGCATGTCGACGTCCCACCAATTCGTTCGGTAATTATTTGAATAACCGCTACTTGTGGAATCTGGTACTGATCAACTATTGCAGACTGACAGCCCTGGTGCCAAATCGGATGACCCGGCCAGCGCGGATGGCAAGCCTCGCGAGTCCTATGTGACAGATGGAGACTTTATTAAAGACCTCGAGATCAACGACCTTCGCAATCGCTACACCTTGACTAAAGGTTCTACTCAAAAATTGGTAATTACTCCTGTTGTCATTTGCTGATCCCACTCTTCGTGGTGCGAAGATTGAGTGTAGTTCCCCTTACCGAGGTTCAGCTCTAAACTCCCTTTTTCTTGTTCTTTCCCCCCAAATACGTCGTGTGGCTGGATGAAGCTTACCCAATCCACTAAATGCATAGCATCTCCAAACCCTCTCTTGCATCTGCTGACCTCCTATGCGTGACTATAGATTAAAGATGAAACTGGCGCCGGTACGCCTTCTCTCTATTATATTGACAAAAGGATATATGACTTACTGTTTTATAAGATGTCACGACCCGTGGAAGCTATTTCCCCGACAAGAGCATGGCGACAGCAGCTGTAAGTGGCTACATATTCACACAATACGCCGGGGCGTCACTAACTCTTTTCTAGAATCCCCCACTCTATCTTCACATAACCAGCACCACCAAAGAAGGCCTTGATAAGGCTGTCGAAATGATTGATGACATGATGAAGAAGGAGCTCCCCAATCTTGTCGACGAGCGTCGGTTCCGTCGACGAGAGCCCGAACAGGTGGAGCGGGATGAGTACGGCCGTGTATGTTGACCGCGCTCCTAGTCTGTTAGAAGGAAGTGCAATTGCTAACTGTATGCAGCGTAAATGGCCGGATGAGCGTATTCCCATTGACCTGGAGCCCATTCCTGGTTTCAACCTGCGCGCCCAGGTTGTTGGTCAAGGTGGTGCGTATGTGAAGCATATCCAACAAAAGACACGCTGCCGTGTCCAGATCAAGGGCCGTGGCTCCGGATTCCTGGAATCTAGCACTGGTCAAGAGAGCGACGAGGCGATGTACTTACATGTTGCGTGAGTACCCACCACCTCAACTGTTATCTAGAACAATAAATCACTGACTAACCCTTTTTCACAGTGGCCCGGATGCCAATGACGTCCAAGAAGCCAAGGCGCTGTGTGAGGATCTTCTTGCCAACGTTAAGGAACAATATCAGCGCCACAAGGACAACCCACCCCAACACCACTACGGTGAACGTGGTTACGGCCGAGGTGACCGTGGTGATCGCGGGGATCGTGGAGATCGCGGTGGCCGTGGGGACAGATATCATGGAGACCGCTACCAAGGCGGCGGCGGTGGTGGTGGTTATGGCGGCTATGACAACCGTCATCACCAGTCTAATTCACCAGCTGCTGCTAGCCCTGGTGGTCAGGCCGCTGCTGGATCTGGTGCCGCAGCTAACAGCATGGCAGATTACAGCGCGCAGTATGCGCAATATTACGGAGCTGACCCATATGCCGCTTATGGTGGGTACCAAAACTATGTCGCCTACTACCAATATTACCAAGCAGCTGCCGCTCAACAGCAACAACAGCAGCAGGCTGCGGAGAGCGCTGCTCCTCCTCCACCTCCCCCGGCAGCTGAGGCACCTCCTCCCCCTCCTCCCGGCTCAGGATCTCCTCCCCCACCCCCAGGCGGAGGTGCTAGCTATAGCGCGGTATGTATCTTGTGTACCCTCGCCCATTATCAACTTGCTAATTTGCCATCTAGATTCCTCCCCCACCTGGTCTGTAGTTGGGATGCCGGTGAGGTTCGTGGACGAAGGTTACTTTGCAACCGACATTGAAGAGATTTTGAACTTTGACATTAAAAAGTGAGGAAAGGCTAAGCGATTTGAACTTTTCATGCAATCTTTGTGGGATGTGATATTCTGCTAAATAGGAGTTATTATTCGCCCGTGTAAACCGTTCGAGTGCCTCTGCTTTTGCAGTCTAATCACAGCCCTAATATTTTTATATGGATGCTTGTGCGTCAACTCAAGCTACGAACCCTCCACTCTAAAGGGATAAAGGGATACAGTTGCTTACTATAATTTTCTTCTTTCATTTCTGGATTACCACTTCTAATACTCTGATAATCATGAACAGTGCTATGATCACATCTAGCTGACAACTCACTAGCATGTGTATAGTAACAGACTTGAGAACAGAACAGATGAAACTTTCAAAATTCAAGAGGTCAAAAGAACCTTATCTTACCTAAGATTAACAAATCATTCTTGACTTGATATCATCTGAAAACAGGCAAACACCCTCATAAAACTATACATACATGCTAGTACAAAGTTCAAAGCAAAATCAGTCATAACCTTCATACATAATCTCCATCCTGTAATCAGGCGCCATCCGCCTCTTCCTCTTCGCCAATCCACCCCGTCCTTCTTTACAAAAATCACAAGCAAAATCACAAGGCGAGGAACCAATCCCTCCCATCTGCGAAGAAGGTGGTTGCTGTGACCCCATCTCCTCCAATTCAAAATCACCAAAAAGATCCTTGATCATATCATGTCGACACTTGGAAATACTATCACAGTATCGAATGACTTTTTGAAAACTCTCCAGACGCGCTGTTTGGTTCTTCAATAAGCTATCCACGTAGTGTCTGGGTCCACCGCGATTCTTGACATTTTCTGCATCCCGACTGAGTCGGTCGTGTATTTTGTCGCGTTCTTGCGTATTGTAGTAGACGAGTGAAGCGGCGGCGCGCCCGTCTCGACCTGCTCGACCGGATTCTTGAACAAAGCCTTCAAAACTGCGAGGTGGGGTCCAGTGAACTACGAATCGTACATGCGGGTTATCAATGCCCATGCCGAATGCGTTGGTTGCGACAATGATTGAGAATGCTGGTGGGGGTTTCCCATTTTTAGATGGTTCGTAGGGTTGTGATGAAGTCCACAATGCTTGAATCCGAGTCCGTTCTTGCGCGGCTAGTCCTGCATGATATGCAACTGCAGACACGCTACTTTCACGCGAAAGTTCAATGGCTAGTTGTTCTGCCATAGCACGAAGACCGACGTAAATTATACCGGATATCGGTGGTAATTTAGCAGCAGCTTCGGCGCCAATTCGTGCGGTGCGTCGTGTTTGAATTGCCTTGAGCCATCTGAGAAGATTATCTATTTGGGAATCTTCTTCGTCGGAGTAATCTTCTAGATATCGGACCTCGTAGTGAATGTTTGGCCGCGCAGATGGCGTGTTGAATAGTCGGAGTTTTGTAGTATCCAGACCCAGCATGTTTATTATATCTGAGCGAACACGGGGTGTAGCCGTGGCAGTTAGTGCGGTGATTGGTACATCCGGGTTGGTAAGGTTATTTCTGAACCAGCCTAGTTCCTGGTATGCTGGGCGGAAGTCATGACCCCATTCGCTGATGCAATGTGCTTCATCAATAGCGATGCGGTTCAATTGCTCTTGCTGGTGAACAACTTGGAGATTCCGTCGAAAGCTTTCAGTCTGGCAAAGCTCCGGTGTGACATATAGTAGACGGGTCCGAGGGTGACCAGAGAGCATGTCGTCCAGAATCAGGCGTCTTTCGGCCAGAGGCGTGTTTGAATTTATCGTTGAGACGGCCACACCAATCGCTTGGAGATTATTCACTTGGTCCATCTGATCCCGTTTTAGTATAAGCAGCTAGACTGCGAGGAGAACATCACACATACCATTAACGCAAGAAGAGGGCAAATGACAATAGTCACTATCCGAACCGGTAAGCAGACGACCTTCAGGCCCCATCATTGATAGTACTTACACCCGGTGTCCATAACAGCGGGAAGCTGAAAGCAAAGACTCTTCCCGAAAGAAGTCGACGCCTGAAGAAAGACATCATGCCCATCAACGGCCGCGGAGATCACCTCTCGCTGTAATGGCCTATAATTTCTGGTCAGGTACGTGCCGAATCGCGTTCGGTGGTTCTACTTACCGGAATGATTTTTTGCGGAAGAATCTATTCAAGTAAAACTCTAGATCGGGCTTTTTCTGTGGGAGTCCCCTCCTTTTATCCATTTGGAAGCATTTCAGAGGTGTTGAGAAGACTTGAGAATGGTTATTGAAGAACTTTGTTGCTCTCGTCTCGTCGCGGGCCGAGACGCGTGATCACGTGAGCCATATAGATTCAATTTAGCCTACCTTAACTGATAGTTATCGGCAGTGGATATGAAGATTTATTAAGTGAGGTCCGGCAATGGCAATAGCATTAATGCTAAATCCAGAAAAATGTTCCTTTCGTTACGAATAGTAGTACAGCGAAAAAGAAGGGGAAACACAAATGAAGTATTCAGAACATATTTGGATATGACTCAAGAGATGTCTAGATATACAATTGTCTTAATACTATTAAGACAGTATCTTTTAGTTTCTACTAAGAAGTATCAATTTGATTACTGTAGATGAATTGGAGCCAGTATATAAACCGAAAAATCCAGCTATAAGCCTTGAAGGAGATATAAAATCGATATAACATCGCTGATTACAGTCTACTGGATGTCAGTGTAGGGCGTGTAGGGCGCACATAAGATAGATTTGTTGCTGTGATAGAGATGAGAGCAAAGTTCTTTACCGGAAATAAATTTGTTATTTTGTAATTGGAGGTTGAATTCTGATAGTGAAGCTGTCGTCGAAACCAAACGGCGATTTTGTTTAAAAAAGGACAAGAAAGAACCTTCGACATAACATTAACAAGGTTGTTCAGTGGACTTTTGAGGGGCCGGCATTTGAAGAACCACGAACACCTTTGAGTCATAGGTGAAACCTTAGTAGTTGTGGCATTGTGTAAGCCCTTGTCTAATATGTAATGCAGTGGTATATGAAATGGGGGCCAGTCGAATATAGAAACTCGGCGTCAATATATCAATCTTATTTCAACTCTCATACTAGAACTACTAGTAGTAGTACTAGTAGTACATTCCGAGTCGGCGACAGCGCTAGAATGACTGCTAGTGCCAGTGGCACTGTGTGATTCGTGTATTACTTCAAGTTCAGCGACCATATTTTGTCCCTCTGAAAGTTCACGAACAAAGTCGTCATCCACCATGATGTGCAGCCCTGCTTTATTTACATGTAACACACGCACTATTTTCGCAGGATCGATTCGCTGTTTCTCTGCGAGCTTATGCACCAAACAGCGCTCAGTGCGTTCGGTCAGGTAGACGGCGTGGTAATATGCCCTTTTTCGCGATTGAGTAGTAGCGAACTTGATATAAAGGCACGCAATTGCCTTGGGGTAATGTCCTGCAATGTAATCAATGGCCATAATGCCTTGCTCCGATACTGATCGTGCGCATGGTGAGATGGCAGTGGCAGCTGCACTCATTTTCGAAGTATTTACTAGGCATGGGTGGCCCGGGGATGCTGTTACTGCCACACTATTGTTCGAAGGAGAGAGCACCAACGGCGGTATGGATGGTACTACTATATCAGCTGTACTTTCATCACTAGTGCTTTTGGTCGGCGTGAAGTCCAGGTTCTTGAGGGGTACTAAATCCCCCGGTAGCCAAATAGGATACAGATCTGGATCATCAGTTGCATCGCCGCGCAAACCCAAAACACTCACAGGATGAGTCGATGAAAACATCGACTCTAATATCCTAATTTCTGCACGTAGATTGTCTCCTGGTCGCGATTCACACAGTAGACCATTATACAGTCTTTTTGACCGCGTACGCCTACGTTTCCGTCTATCGTATTCACTGCCCTTGCCATGATTCGCAATTTGTAGCTCGAGCTTCGCGATCGTCTTCTTCACAGATAAGACATCATGTGACATCCTGCGTTCAGCACCATGATCACGGAATAGTTTCACCTTGCAATAGCACATCTCCGATGTGAGACTTTTGCTCACGTCAACATCCGGCGCCAGAATTTGTGTTTTGACACCAAGCCGCACGGGCATTCCTTTCACGCCTTTGGAACGTTGAAAATCGGTCGAGACAAAATTGAATCGCACGGGTATAGAACAATTTGGAAGATTGCTGGCTAAATTCGCTGTCCAAGTGATGCAGAAACCGTCGATCATCGTCCTTTCAATCCGGATTCGATCATGAAAGTCTTTATTACTTTCATGAAATTTGTCATCGTATTCGACAGCCAAAGCTTCTTCACCGCGGTGAATCCCCTTGTTTGAACACCATCTCTCTTTCCAAAGCTGCCAGTACGCTGCTGGATTGCAGCGTTGCTCTTCCCCGTCAAAGGAGACACGGACATATACTCGATATTTGACAGGCTCTGAGTTTAACGAAGGCGGATTCGAGTCGGTTATAGAGAGCGTATATGTTTGGCCCTTATTGAGATATGTCACGGGAATTTGTTCAGCATGTTCGACCACTGCAGTCGGAGCACACAAACGAATCTTATAGCGAAACCTAAAAAAAATTTAGCAACGAGACGAAGAGTCGGATGAGGGATTAAAGAGCTCACTTTTCATCATAACCGTGAGGCAATTCCCTCTGACGCGCATAATCTGCCGAACTGTTCATGCCCGGTGTAATGTCCACTTGTACGTCTTCGATACTTCTACTGGCCGTATCAAGATCCAAATCACTATTACGCTTCAATACGCTTGGAGCGATTGTGACCTGCTGAGGCTGTTCCAACCGAGGCGCATCCAGCATTGGCTGGGAAACGAGTTGCGGGTCACACTGGGTTCTCTTGCTCTGGATATCTTGCTGATCTAATATAAACGGGGTTGACAAGCAATGCGGCGATGTGGTATCTGATACTAGCGTCGGTGTGCATAGATTGTGCGTATCGCTGGGAGATAGTACTGTCTCTGTCGCACCATAGATCGAGGGATACACACCGGAGTATTGGCCAGCAACGGTCATCGTATCAAGCAAACTCGGACATAGTGAAGACGAAAAGAAACCCCAATCCTCAGAAAAGTTATGGATGGGCTGTCCAAAGTAATTCCATCCTTTTTCATGCTTTGTCGTATCCAAAGAAACCGGTGCAAAAGGTTGGGTTATCAAATAGTCGTTCTTTTCGCACTTTGTAGCTATCATCGGATGGAGAGTCCCTTCGTTTCGGCATCGTGGCTTATATCTGGGGGTGTCTCTGCGCTGGAGGACATCTGCATATATGTGCTGGAATTGGCTGATGAGGTTTTCATCGGGCGTCCGAAAGCTGTATTACAAATTACAATATAGTTGGTTACTATCTTGTCGGGAGACCGGTGCGTCTGTACATACCGGCAACGGAACATTAGATAACAGCCTCAGGCTTGATGCGAAATAAGGATTTGTAGAAAAGCACGGTAGAGGCAGAATTCGAGGATAAAGACCAAAGATATTAAGCCAATTCATCTCTATACACCTACTGAGGGTAGATGGAAGTAGATCATCCCTAGATACGCTCTTTTTCCGAGCGCCCCACTTAGATAACGCTAATCTGTATAGGGCTAAGGCAAAGTACTTTTCAAGTGGCAATATGGAGTCTCGATCCCATTCAACTACCTTAAATGGTTAGTCTAATACGAGGGTTCGCTGTGGTGCGATCCTCTGGATCTTTTTGTAGTTGGAGAGCAACGGAATTTGAAACGCCCGTCTCCACATTAATGATAATGACAATTTTGGTTTGATTTTTCTTTTTCTTTTACTATTTCCGTTCGCAATTTTCAATAATAGGGATAAAGTGATATCGACGTAGACTGTGTTTCAATTCCTCATACTAGTATGTTCGAATCGTAACAATATCTTCAAAGTTGTATGCTGGACATACTAGTACGCTGCATAACACCCATTGCAATTGCCTTGCTCCACAAACCTACGCTATGTAAGTGTTCGATTATATGCTCAAGAACAGGCTCCGCACAATAGAAGGCACCAATGAACAGGCCGACCAAGACGCCGACTGGAAACGTAATGGCAATTTGTTTGTCTGGAAGGGACACAGTAGAGGAGGGTGCTTCCGAGACTATACATCGATCAGACCTGGTGGACGTTGGCAGGGCCTTACATACCTGATTGTCTGAAGCATAATTCGTGCACCCAGTAGATCTCTGGAAGCAAGCCATCTCCAGTGGGATGTTGTTGTGATTTGTGCTGTGTTGTGGCACTATCGACAGACGACAGGTAGATTTTGGCTATTACAAAACATGTCCGGAGAGCAAAAGCTTCGCTAGAGAGGTTCAGGTAGTCAGGATCGCGAACTCCCTCGAATTTGCCGAACGACGAGGCCCACTGTTCCCAAAGGACTAGGGATCGCACTGTTTCCTCTCTCAGGATCAGCCGAGCGTGGACATCATCCAACAGTCTATTCGGATTCAAGATTTTGTTCAAGAGGTAGAGTCGAGATGGCAGTGCGAGGTAATCATAGAAACTCCTGCGTGCCTCCTCTAGCGATTGAAATCGCGAGGGAATTTCAGGATACGGGCCACACGGGTGTATGCGCGGTGGACCACGAAATGCATAGATAGAGTCCAGCGGCAGGAGCAACTTTGAGACCGCCTCAATTGACGCTTGGCATTTGCGTCCGATAAGCGTCTCCCGGAGAAGTTTAATCCCTGAACGCAGATGAAGGGAAGCCTGTTTGTAGTTTCCCAGAAGCCCATCGAAGATGGCAAAGAGAATACTAACCGCAAGGAAGGATGTGTTTTTGGGGGCCTGGGCCATGCGTACCAAGGACTGGATAGCATGCCCATATCTTTGGAAAGCAAAGATTTGGTCCGTATTTGGAATGGAGGAGTTGCGGATGCTTCCGCACTCGAGAGCTCTGTGGAACGCACCGACAGCCATTAAGGCATTGTTGATGGCCGGATCATTACGGACTGTGGATAGCAGAAAGGTAGGAAATTCCGCCTCAAAGGAATGAGCCGTCCTGAGGAAGAAGTATTCGAAAGCAAAACGCTCTTGATCACCATTAAAGTGCGGGAAATATGCACTACTCGGCCTTGAAATGCCCGGCATATAGAGGGTGAACTTGGCTGGGACCGCGCGCGTGGCTGCAACTTCTGCACTGAGGTACCCGGTACATTCACGTTTAGAGAACTGGCACTTTTTACAGGCCGGTTTACCTTCATCACATTTTAGTCTTCGTGCTCTGTCTTGTGGTTAGAGGTGTTGTGGATAGGCTTGGGAGGCTGAAAAACACACTTGCACGTTAGACAGCCAGTCCGTACGCGTGAACTCGAAGATCGCGTTCGCTTCGGTGCCATAAGGTTATAGGCAGCGGAGGCCATTCACACCTGATTAATTAGTATATAAAATGGTGGGATCGATATAACTCGGAAAATATATGCGGAATAATATCACGGGTACTAGTACTACGCGGCTCTACGCACACCTCCAATAAGAATAGTTAGCGAAGTGGCAAAAAGAAAGTAGTAGCTGATCCACTTGACCCACGATAAAGCTTTTAAACCCCGTCAGATTCTAACCCTTGTTTTTAAAAGAAGGAATCAGAGTGTCGGCTAACTCCACTGATAGTCAGTGTTTATTGGTCCGTCATATCGCATTGAGTATTTAATCGGCTAATGAGCCTTAATGAGCAAGGGTATCCATAGATGGATGTACGCCCGATGCTGGTGGCACTGGGGTAGGAAGTGGCCCGGAATGGTAGCAAAACCGACAACGGACTGCCAACTAAATAGACTACTAGTAGTACCTAGGTAAGATCATTGTATACTAAGTTTGGGAAGTTATTTCAATTCATGATGCCGTCCAACTAGACTGCAGCATATATGAGGGTTTGCAGAAATCTCCTAACACAACGCCTAACACAGCGCTCAGTTTGCGGGTCAGAGTAGTACTTGACATCTTAACCCGCATACTAGTATGGATATTCTAGGGTAGCCCACATGGGTAGCTGAACATTAAGCACAACCCTCCATTACGGTGTAGGTACTAGAGGCTACTTACTCGACCCGCGGATCTGATCTAGAATATTGGAGCAGGGTCAATCCTCGTATTAAACTAGCCATATGAGGTAATAGTTTATGACTGAAGTGAGAGACTTGCGTCAGACTACGAGTGGTGTGGATATGGGGGTTAAGAAGCTAAAAATTGTTTATTGGCCATACGATAGGCTACTACTACATAGTATTCCCCTTTAGCACTAGAATTGCCCCACCTCGATGGCGTTACAGATGTGAGCTGGCAGGCGAAGATCTTTGCTCATTTACAGATATTTTCCATACTACATACATATGACGGGGTGAATGCTGCGAGTCATGGTGACCCTTGTAGGCTAAGGTCATTGGCTAGTCAATACTTGCTAGATACAGCGAAACATTGGCAACGATCTAAAATGACTCGCAAAATCTACCTAGACCTGTCGGAATTCTCCAACAATCAAGAATGTTCTCTGCGTGTCCCTAGATACTGCGTAGTAGTAAATCTATTCGGCCCTTGTTTATATGAGCCAGCGACTCGAAATGGACCTTGAAACACTTTGTTTCTGCGATTGGAACTCGGGAGACGCAAAATAAGAGCCGTATCAGGACTTTGTCAACTTTAACCAACCGAGAAAGCTTCCAATCTAAATAATTTCGCCCTAGACTTGTTGCTAAGCTAGTGAGTGAGAGTAGCACGCTGAGCACAGATCTTGACCCTGTCGGTAAAACCTCATTGCTCTGGTTTTTCCGAGGCTTTGATCATCACAGCAATCACGGAAAGGTCAGGACTGGATGCACTGGATGCTGCTGATCGGTTAACTTTTCCGGGTATCAGATATGATCCATGACCACGGTATAGAGCCCACAACGGGTTGAGTGGAGGGACCGTGACAGAAAATCGAATGTAGAGGAAACTTTGAAATGCCTATCTACGGAGTACCTGCGAGATCAATCTCGGGTACATCCCGTGTCACGTTCCAAAGTTCTAACGGTAGGGCTGCTGTAGCACAACATAGTACGCGAGCGCCATGCGTTGAGTGCCATGGGCCGAGCGTAAGATTTTGGGACTTTGGTCCTCCCGCGGAAATATCAACCCCTCCTGGAAAACGGCCTTGAGGGGTGTGGGCTTTCTAAAATAATGATCCACAGCTGTTTTTTTTTTGGCTGTATACAGCAGCTGAGTCGGCCCGAAGGATTGAAATACGGAGTGACGGGGCACCCAGATCGTATGAATACAGTGATTGATTTAAGTAATAATCACAAAGAGATCCTGGTCATACATTCAGCATCTACCCAGAACTTGAATCTGCCATCTATTCCAAAAAGCCGAATATGGATGCTTTCAACCACATCGAGATCCTGGGATCAGGATTTGATTTGACGAACCGGTACGTTGCTAGCGTTTTCAATAGACCGAAATCTGACTTTCTTTTTCTCTTCCAAGTTATACAAAAGCCCAGCCTGTGGACCTGGCTTACAATGGCCTAGTCTGGTATGTCCTATATCTACCGTCATCATCGACGCCAATGCTGATTCTAGGACTCCAGCTCCGCCGCTGATCTGCTTACAGGAGGGGCTGTCGCAATCAAGAAAATCAAGGCACCCTTTTTCACGAAAAGAGACGCCAAATGCATTTGCCGCGAGGCTATGCTTCTGAAGCATTTACGTCATGAAAATGTTCGTATGTTTATTTAACTGACATCACTGTTCATGGTACTCATTTAACCAGCTTATCAACCTACTTGATGTCTACGTCACACCGCAAGAGGACATGTGCGTGCTTCGAGCAAACCCTCAACCATGCAGCATTCTAACGATGGAGCAGATACCTCGTCACGGAGCTCTTATCGACGGACCTGAGCCGGTTGATCAAGCATAAGGCCATCGAACCGCAATTCGTGCAGATATTTACTTACCAGATTGTGGTTCGTAGGCCATTCTCTCCCGCCGAGACCATTTTAACTCATGGCGTAACGCGTGCTAACCCTTTTTCCAGCGTGGGCTTAAATACCTCCACTCGGCCGGCGTCGTACACCGCGACCTCAAACCTAGTAACATCCTCATCAACGAGAATTGCGACCTGAAACTCTGTAACTTTGGAATGGCACGTGTGCAAAGTGCACAAATGACTGGCTATGTCTGCACGCGGTATTACCGCGCACCGGAGATCATGCTTGTGTGGCGACGATACGGGCTGGAAGTCGATATGTGGAGTGCAGGCTGCATCGTAGCGGAGATGCTCACAGGCCAGCCACTCTTTCGCGGAACCGATCACATAGATCAGTACCGCCGTATAATTGATTTACTGGGGAGTCCATCCGACGAGTTGGTCGACCAGATCTGCACCAGCTCGGTGCGTGCACTGTGTCCTTCGCGTCGCCTTGTTTAGCTGCTGACTGACCCTGATGCTTACATGACAGACTGCAAAAATGGTGCGCTCCCTAGAGAAACGGGAGCGGAAATCGTTCGTTGAGGTGTTTCCAAATGTGCCGTATGCCGGTGGGATCATCTCTATCCTCTGTCCACTTTGTATGTATATTCCACTGACTATACTGTAACAGCCGTCGACCTCATTGATAAAATGCTCGCATTCGACCCACGCAAGCGAATATCAGCGGAAAGCGCCTTATCCCACCCGTTTGTTAAAATGTATCACGACCCCACGGACGAGCCTGTTGTAGAACAGAAATTTGATTGGAAATTTTATGGGGATGATAATATGACTATAGACACGTTGAGACACCTAATGTAGGCTGTGTACCTGGAGTTTCTAGGAACGTCTGCTAATGAAGCCACAGTTATTCAGAAGTCCTGGACTTTCACAGTCAGCACGGGATGGCTAATACTCCCACGGACAGCGATCCGCCAAGTGTCCCAGCCGAGCCAGAAGTTGATTTTTCCATCCTGATGGAACCTTATAATAGCGATAACCCAGGTGAGGATGTTGCTGTTCTGTTTGGTTCATGCCCCACAAAAGAAGCTATGCTAGCGAACGTTCAACCAAAGTTGTCGGTATCGGAGGGAGTATTGAGTACAGCCCTGGGCTCGGAGGGATGAACCGTTGCTCAATGCCTAGTCAGAGATATACCGGGATATACCTTGAAAGCTAGAGGTAATCTAATAGATGGGTGAGAATACCTACCTAGGTATTCTCTAGGTACTAGCAGTATAGGTCGTTATATTCTTCTTGGCGGCTGTGGCTCCGCCCTTTCAATTCCAGCTGGATTGTATTAGTAGTACTAGTAATATCAAACATTGTCAGACGGTTACTAGTAAAGGCAAAGAAACTAATTCGTATTTGTGGAAAAAAGGGTCTTGCGAATCAGTTAGGGATTCAAGTTGCAGTGGAATTAATTATGCCGGCATAAAAATCTCAAAGCATAATTGGTATTAGTCTCGTTTAGCAGCCACATTGAATGTAAGACGAGAGATTAGATTGAGCTTCTTTGTCCATGAGAACCAGCCGAGAAGATGGGAGACTCTAACTTGCAGCCAATGAGATAATGTTCAAAGAATTTAGAACAAAGACCGCTGATGTTTCCCTGTTTCAGCTTACCATTTTCTTTGACTCGATGCTTTGATGTTAACAATATTATGAATATTATTTCTTATAAATTTGACCCTTTTCCTAGTATCGGAATGATGCAAACCATGGTAGCTTCTTCAAGATTTACATGCTCTCCTTTGTTGCGTTGGAAGATAACTACTTCTCCACGCCATGAAGGCCGCTCCCCCTCGGTTATACTCACTTATCCTGCGTTCAAGCGATTGCATATTCTGTAAAGCCATCAGAATGAATTCCCTTCAAGCTGATATGTCCAAGTACGACATTTACGTGACATTCCTAAAACCAAAGCCGATCCTCTTCGGCGAAGACGGCATCCACTGGGCCATAATGATCTGTCACCCCGGATTAGCATACGGCACCATGTATCATATAGCACGGAGTCGAAAAGGAGGCAATCTATCCCAATATGAACTCCATGTTAGATCATTCAGACCCCTTGACAGTGACGAAATTCTACAAAAGAAACGCATAGCTATTCTTAAAGCTACGGAAATTGACAGATTCAATACTATTCTTGCGAGTGTTCCTTTGCGTGATTCACATAATTGGAGCTGGAGTATCAAAGGTCGGTATGAGGAGGCTTATAGATATAATTCGGAACAGTGGACTATAGAGGCTATTATGGCGCTTGAGGATTGGAAAATGGTTCCCCATGGGACTTGTATTTTTGTTGAGCCTGATTCGCCGTTCTTTGATAGTTTGAGGTAGCTTGGCTTTTCATTTGGTCAATTTTTATGCAAATTTTATATAAAGGGACGTCGTCGTTCTTCGGGTTTTTCTGGTTTTGTGTTTTTTGTATTAATGCTATGAAACACCCCACACTTTGATATAAGTACTGGGTTCCCCTAGTAGGGGAAAACGTCTTGGAAAAAGTCCATCTTCTTGTGTAAACATAGTACCTACTATATGTTAAACATATCATATCCGAATCTAGTCTGAATCTCTTGCGAATATGTCGGACATGACGGATTCACAGTCCAGTGTGAGGTGTTATCTCTGCCAAAGATGTAAACAACTTGTTTAGTTGTATTGAATGCTATGAAACACCCCAAACTTTGATATATGAACTAAACGAAGTATGTTTTTGCAAAGCACTCATTTCCTTCAAAGGCGTCTCGCTCGACCCGGGTGATTCATTGAATTGCGAAGCACAAGTAGGCGTTCCCGAATTAAGTGCTGGACTCATATTTTCAAAATGTCGAGTATGTCCACCTTCCATCTCACGCTCCGTGGATCTAGAATTTGAATTCTCTGTCGGCTGCGGCGAGAACGAACTACTCCCGGTGTTGAAACTTCCATCTTCGACTGAGTCTCTTTGGCCACTGCTGACGAATTTGACGAGGCGGCCGAGAATTGCGAATTCGAGTTTTAGTTTGACCGAGTAGAATACGCCTTTGAGGGTAGTTTCGAGGATGAGTAGTGACGCGTATTCGATCGAGAGGAGCGCAACGTCCATCGTGATTATGGCGACGTTGATGAAGACGAGTAGGTACATGAGCTGGCGACTTCGTTTTCGGAAGGACCCTTTGAGAAGTTTCGCTGTGGCGACAATGTATACTAGGGATAGAATCGTCTCTTGGACGCTGGCGACGAATTAGCCTCTAACATGACTGACTGTGTTGTATGATAACTCACAAGAAGCCCGTCATTTGATATTTCTCCACAACATTGTAAGCCTTGACGAAGTTGACGGTGTCAAGATCACCAAATGAACCAAATGTTACCACAGTAGTGGGAATATGGAAGATAATAGCATCTACTATAATCATCCACTTCGTGTAGAAAAGAACCTTGTCTCCAGTATCACCCGTCACAACAAGATGTAGTCGCGACCACAGGACAACACTTTGACCAGTGACCATAACCCACCACCCGATCGTCAATAACACAAGAGAAGCCCATTTCGCATTCCCACCCCAAGTCCCGAAGAATTTAAAAGCATACCCTATCGAATAAGGAATCAGACTCAGAGTCGAAGCAAGTAAGCTCCAGAAATAAACGGTGGCGTAGCGCGAAAAGGTCGAGAAAATAAGTATCAAAAGCTCCACCGCGTTATACATAGAAAGCCCGGCACAGAAAATAACGGTCGCTTTCAGAGCTAGACTATCGCCCTCATAACTTCCCGTCACACCGGGTGCAGCGGAGGGGATTGAATTTGTAGAAGCCAGGGAGGCCATCGACGCGCGAATGCATCGCCGTAGCAATGCAATGCATATCACGACAGCAATGAAATTAAGTGGGAGGAAGTTCACCTATTAACTTTTCTTCTTCCAAAATTCTCAGGGGCTATTCGAGCGGTCGATATAAGATTTCTTTGACATCAGTGGCAATTCTTGGGAATACGCAATGGCTACACATTATGCAGCACGTCTGATAATTGGGCGATGAGAGACTTTGCGCCACGAAAGGATGCCGTCAGGTGATTTTGAAGGAGTGGTTCGGGCTGCTCGATTGGGGAATTCTTTGAATCCTTTTGGTTTCGAGCGAATCATTTGCTGATGTACTTGACCAAATCGGATTGGCTCCAAAGTATCCCGAAAGCTTAAGAATCCGGGGTATCAAGGGATATCAGTTTAGCCGCGCCCCAGTCACTGTCAGGGTGGCTACTTAGCTATTATCCAAGTATTATTGTCTTTCATCTAGCTTGATTTTATTTTAGATACTGCTTAATGACTTATTGTACGCTTTGTTGTATAACCAAGGAAAATAGAGTCCTTAGTTGAAAAATAATGGTCTTTCAACGAGAAGTTGACCTACCTTTGTCCCCGATAAAGCAGACAAAGAATGCGACCAAAATTAATATGATGTAAAAAGCCAACTTGGCAATTGAATTGTTGAGGAATGTCTTTATGTTCAAGTATTGAAGAAACATAGTATTTTACTAGATAACTGGTCAGAGCCTCCAAAGACACTAGGGCATATAAAGCCCATCGACATGCCCCAGTAGTTCCAATCTTCATTCCCCAGACAACTAACAGTGTAGCATCACCCGAACAAGAAAAATACCTCTGCTAACAAGCTTATAGTATACCAGGAACTTACTATACTATAATAAACCACCCGATAACCCACCACAATGCCCCGACTAGACGGCTCAATCTACAACATCTACATAGCAAACTGCCGACCCAAAAGCGGACCAATACACTGGACCCTCCTCCTCTCCCACCCCGGTTCAGTAATGTGTACATGGTACCACGTAGCCGGGGGTCCCTCAACAGGTAAACCCTACAGATTCAATATAAGAGAGACACAACGCCTGCATAGTCCGGATTTCCTCGAAAAGATTTGGATATCGGGGATCATGGCGGATAGAGCGGATGAGGTGGAGGAGATTGCGGAAAGTGTGATGTTGCAGGATTCGAGGAGTTGGGTTTTTGAGCTTGTTGTTGGGCTGGAACGACGGGGGTTGGTTCCGAGGGGGATGGGGGTAAGGTATTTGAGTTGATGGGGGACTTACTACTGACTCTGTATAGGGGAGTGTGTGAGCAGACTGATGGTGAGTGAGTTTGAAAATAATTATATTACATGTGAGTACTTCAAATGGAATCGACTGTTGACTTCAATCTGTGCGGAATGCCGCTGAGTAGGCGTCTTGTAAAGTAGTGTTGTATTCGAACAATAATTCGCTATGAAACATCGGTATATGGTAAATCTATGAATAATGTACAAAAATCAGAATGCGCGAACATCAGCGCAACATTCCAATCTAAAGACGATATTTTTCGAGCTGACGTTCAAGCTCGTCCCTAATGATAGCCACATCCACTGCATTCCGATGGTACGGATCCCAGAGCTGTTGCAGTTGTTCCCAGGCTTCGAGCACGTCTTCGGGATGCGTGCAAGTGCCGAATGCACGCAAGATGTGAAGAATTGTGGAACGGCCGACGAAAACTCCGTTTTCGACATGATTCTCGAGTTGGGAGGCGTGTTCGAGTTCGGGGTCTTGAAGGTCTTTGTCGAGGTATTTCGAGTTGAGAAGAAATTCGGACCGCTCGTATTGCTCCAAACTGAGTTCCTGTCTGGGGATGAGGCTCTTCCCGTTACCTCCTCCTGCTTGGGAGTGGGAGTCTGATTGTGCTTGTCCCTCTTGAGGTTCGTTCGATTTATCCGTGGACTGCGCAGAATCTGGGCTCGTCGAGGGTAGTGACGTATAAAACTCGTCCGTCGCCTCAGGGATTTGCGGAAGCACAGAAAACCTCCCTTTGGTTTGAGGTATGTCGAGCGTGTCCTCTGCATTCGTGGCTTCGGAATACATGAGATCCATGTCCTCTGTAAATGGGTTTACCCAGGCATGGCGAGGTTGATCGGATTTTCTGAAATTGAAAAGTTTGCCCAAGAACTTGTCTTGCGATTTCCTCGAGTCGATCAGAGCCCACACGTATGAATGCCAAAGTTGCCAGAGTCGGTCTGCGGTCCAGGTCTGCTTTTTCGTTTTGCCGTGAATACTAAATCCTTCAAAGAGGGTGCTGTAAATCATGTGGCGAGGGGGAACCTCGAAAGTATTCTCCATATCACGGATAACAAGAAGCACTTTGTCGAAGCGACCAGTGGTAATTGCATAGTGTCGAAGGAGGATGTGGAATGTCCGTGTATCCGGTGTCATAGGGAGAGATTCCTGGAGGGCACGATAATGGTGGGGAAGGGGGTCTTTGAGAGTATCGGATAACTTCAAGAGACGGCCCAGCCGTTTAGTGGTCGACCGATAAACCTCAAAGCGAGTCGAGAGCGAGTTACCCGTAATGTCGGCTTGAGGAGTAGTGTCCTTGTTGGCTTTCTGGGCTAGCAGCATGCGTTCGTATACGCCTTCTGCGGTGTCAGAGTCACCAGCTTTGAGGAATGCAGAAAGCAAGCCATTCAAAATGACTGTGTCGACGAGATTCCCAGACTGAACGAAACGATCAAAGGCGCGGCCGATCCCCTCCAAGTCCTGACGCTCCGCACAGTGGTTGAGCTTGGGAATTAGAGAAAATCGCGTCGCAGGAATATCTCGCTTGATCATTTCTTTCTCGAGGCGCTCGGCGATGCTGAACTGACCGGCTTTGATGGCAGCATCATAGAGGATATTGAAGACCACATCGTCGGCTTCGATCTTGGCGTAATGTTCCATTTGTTGCCATAAGCCAATAGCTCGTACCACATTTCTCTTCTTTGTCCTTCCCTTTCCGGTTCGTCGACTAGCAAAAGAGATCGCAGTAGTCCACAACGAGCGCGACATGGGAATGTTGCAAGCAATCATGTCATCTACCAAGGCCAGATAGCGACGAACATCAACTGGTCGACGATTCGGAGGGTTTGACATCTGGCGAAGGAGAGCTCCACGGGTACGGGCGGGTAATTTCTCGACTCCTGGTGCGGGTATGTTTCGGTATAGGGAGAAGAGATATTGGGAAGTGTTCCTCGGCTTAGCGTGAACAGCTGCGACTAGATCCGCAACTGAAGGACTGTCGATTTCATATTCATGTTTGTCTTCCGCTAATCGCGGAGGTTCTGGATGTGGTAGGACGAGTTTCACAGCTTCTTGCCAGTCGTATTCCTCTCCAAGAATCCTCCTGTATACACTCGCGGTCGAAAGGTATCTTTTCTCATCATAGGAAAGAGAGTCTTCTGGGGTATCTGGTAGATCATGGGGAATAATAGATTTTTGGTTGTCGGGGTGTAGGTGTTGATTAGGTGTTTTTGGGTCGAAGTATTGGTGCCAAATTGTTAATAGCGATTTTTGTTTGTCGGGGGATTCCGAGCTTGCTGTTGACGCGCCCTCGTCATATTTTTCATTCGGATCCTTTGTATCTTTTATATTCTTCTTCGTCTTCTTATTCTCCAATCCGTGCTCATTTTCAGTAGACCCAGCCACCGTGTTGGTACCAGACTGGGGCCGATTTTGTGACAATTGCAACCGCGGCCATGGCCCGGAATAAGGCCAAGGCTTTGAAGCTGAATTATTGTCACCCTCCGTCACGCTTTCCCGGCGGTAAGTTCGCAATTGATGTCCCGGTACCCTCGGTGGCATCCTAGACAGGTTGCGACACTGAGGTGAGTGCTCATGGCAGTAACCAGCCAGGATGAGCGAACCAACGAAGAGGTCCGCTACCGAGACGATTGACGGACGGAGGCGACGAGAGGAGAATCGACGAATAGAGGCATGGGGTGAAGAGGGTCTCGGACGGGACATCGAAGAGCAGAGGGCGAGCTCGCCCGCGGTCTGCTTGGAGGAACCTCGCGGGCTCGAGGAGCTGGGGAACCTATTGAGAGGAGGCATGAGAGGGCAGACATCGTGGACCTAGGTTAGCCATGCATGTCCAAGTAAGGCCCAGGCCAATGACGGCAAGGAACGGTCCACGACCGGGGGGAATAGAGCGAGAGTAGAGAAAAAGGGAATGCAAAAGGAGATGAAGATGAATGAAGATGCGAAGGTGTCGGTGTTTTTCGAGCGGAACTTTGCAGCGGAGCCGCGCTGGCCAATCGGAGGCGGTCAATCAGTCAAGTCAGTCCTGCAGTTCTTTTTCGCTCCGCCTTCATTTCGACTTCATCTCTCGTCAATTCGACTGCTGCTGCTATTGGCGACTCGGCGGTCTCACTGCAACAGGCCGATTATTAAAGTCATCGTCTGCCGACCTTCCACTGCCAACCGTCGAGTTTCATCTCTCATAAGGCCCCCTCGCCGGCATCTTCTCCCGCAATGGGTAAAATCAACCTCACAGCCCTCAGGGTGCGACAGACCGCGCTCAACCAATTTGCTGCTGGAAAGATCAAGAAATTGCCCCAATGGGTCGATGTCATTGGTGATATTCCTCCAGCTGAAGCTTTGATTCGAAACCGCACTCCCCAGCACCAACTGGTTCGCCAACGCCTACAGACCAACCCCGACTCCTCTAAGCCGCAGGTCGTCTTCGAGGTTCAAGAGAAACGCCGCAAGCCTAAGAAGCCCAGCCGTCTATTCAAGCCCGTCGAATTGAGATACGAGGAAGATCAATTGCGAAAGGAATTCTTCCGTGATCATCCCTGGGAGTTGGCTCGACCTCGCGTCGTGCTGGAAAGCTCCGGCAAAGACTTTGAGAACCATGACTGGAGCCGAATTCAGCAACCTGGAAAGAAGCTGGACGGAGAGAGGTGTGTCCCCCTTCAACCCTCCACGCGAACTAATGATCCAATGTATCCTTATGCTAACCTATTATCCTCTGAATAGTGTTGTCCAACGGCAGCTTTGGCTCCTGAATAACGTCCCCGATATGTCAAAGAGTAACGCATACGATATTGCGCGTCGAGAATTCTACCAACTCCGACTGAAGGAGGACATCCAACGAAGAGTCGCTGCTGAGGAGGCCCAAGCCACTGGCGCCAACTTTGGCCCAACCTACTTGGAGATTGGTATGGAGCTGGAGAGTGAGCAGCACGAGAAGTGGAAGTCATGGGCGCGTCTTGAGGCTCAGGTACTGGATCAACGAGCAGTCTCGATGTCTGGTGCTCCTGAACTCGCTATGGAGAATGAGGCCGAACGTCCGGCGGATATTGGACAGGAGACAGAGGAGACGGCTTAAAAGGATCGAGACGAAAAGATGTCTTGTTGATAGAAGAAATGCTTCCTTCGCTCTTGTCCGGGCGCTCTTGATGGTCATGTATATTATTTGAATTTTCTGTTGGATGTATTCTCCCATAGCCGTATTTTATGATAGCAAATGCATCATCGATCACCAGAGGCAGTGATCACTAACAATACTATCACACTGTAGATCTGTTGAATTAAGAGTAGTAATGTTCATTAATTTAATTCAATGAATATATCTGCTATATCGACTGTTTAAATAATAGAATACTACTAGTATTAGTATTATTTATATTTATTGATGTCAACCCACTCGCCCTTGAAACACGAAGGCACGCGGAGAACCGTCGAGCTCGGCCCAATCACGACCTTTCCAGCCTCTCCCCGGCCAACTTCAACGTCCCTTTCAACCTTTCCTTTCCCTCCTCAACTCGTTCGCCTTCACTTCCCAGTATCATTTTAAATCTTTCTACGACTTGCTCCCTCTCATCCGATCCTTCCTATTCCTTCCATCCCGTTTTCTCGCTTGGGTCTTGGCTGCCATCGCCATCGGCGCAATCTGACCAGTCCGAACTTTTGTCACGCCGATTCCACACCCCGGTTTCACCTGAACGATTTTGTTCCCAACTCGAACTCCTCCTCTGTTACCAACGAACTCTTCTCCCCAGCTGGTACTACAACCCTTGACTACGTTCGCGATCGTACAGTTCGCCCGGAATCCGCACCCGAAAGTTGAGGCTCAAGTGTCAGCGTCGGCCGTTGGGGTTTAGAACTAGCAAAGGATGCTCGAGATCGCTGGGCTTTTCCTCCGATCTTGGTAAATGCCGACTGTTCCCAAATACCGTCCAATCATTTCTGGCACCTACAATTCCTACAAATACCCAGACTCGACACTAGTTTGACTCCCGATACCCCAATCGGGGAGCTGGTCATGCTCGCTGCCATGACTCGACCAGAAGACACAGTCCGGGGGTTACGACCTTACCGAGGCGAAACCGAGGAAGAAGAACCCGAACGAAAATCTATTGATTCTCTTGTACCTCCTCCATTATCCTACAATGACGGATCCTCTCGCTCCGAAGGCGAGGACTCGAGGCCCGGAACCGCGATGGGTGACAATTCCAGTGGAAGCGGGAGACAAGGCTCTGGACCGAAACTGTTGACCCACGAAGAAACAATTGAGCTTGCGCGACGTGCAGTGGAAAGTGGAATTCAAGATACCAAGCGTTCCTTAGCTGGAAGTGAGGCTGTCACGGATGTTGTCAAGCCGAAGTTGACGATTGACTTGGGACACTCCCGCATTATCCGAATACCCGAGCCCGTCGTCGATATAATTAAAGATGAAGTTGAGAGGTATGTTTCAAATTGAGATCTGAAGGCTTTTGATCATTCGGGGCGACTAGGCGACAGCGTCATATGAAATCGCATACAAGACTGAAGCTGACCATTTGATTAAAAGACTCTCGCTTTCGAACAATCACCTCTTTCACATTCCCTACCGGTTTGCCGAATGCTCTCATCTCCGATATCTCAATATCAGAGCCAACAATTTTCGCGAATTTCCCAAAGGCGTAAGTTCAGAAATAAAGCAAGTCATTTAAAACCATGCTAACCTAATGACAGGTTTACAAATTGCCCTTGTTGGAGATTCTCGATTTGAGTCGGAATAAGATCAATGCCTTGCCAGATGAAATTAATAAGTTAAAGTCATTGCGAGTTCTCTCGGTCATGCAAAATCGACTGGACGATCTCCCTGTCGGTTTATCGGATATGAACAAGCTGCAGATTCTCAAAATCGCAGGGAACCCTTTGCGCTATCCTCTGCGTCGAGTTCTCGAAGGATCAGAGACTGACATGGCTCCCTCCGGAATGACGGACAATGAGAAAGAAGTCGCCGTTACAGCTGAGCTCAAGAGATTCCTCAAGAGCCGTCAAGCAGCGACCACGCCAGAGCCTGACTTCGGTGCTGATTCCAGGTATGTTTCTCTCACTTAATTGTAACTGGCGAACTCTCACTAAATCGCATACTTTCGAAAGTGAGGGATCCTTTGAGACTCCCAAACCCATTCCCCCCAAACGCAAACTGAGCAGCCGGTTTCCTGTCATTCCCAGTACTGGTGACGGATCATCAGCACCATCTTCTCGCTCTCCATCAATATCACGACCTCCTCCGATTCCCATCAAGTCTCACTACAGAATGGCATCTGGCCAACCATACATTGACCAAGCCGGTAATTACCATATGACTGGTCTTTCACGTCCTGGGGTAAACCCCCACGCGATTAACGAACGCAATCGAAGCAATAGTGAAGGAATTATTCAAGCGTCGTTTGCGGCACGGAGCAAACGCATGGGAGTGATAACTCGCAAGAACACCGATCTCGGTACTTTGGACGAGACAAGGCCATACCGAAATAGCCACCTGCGAGGTCTCAGTCATGGATCGGTCCTTCGAGCTCGTCCTTCAGCACAAACCCCTGTTAGCGGCAGTAGCTCTTCGAGTCCGAGCAGCCCAAGAGAGCGCCGTCGCATGCGCGATGGTTGGGTCAACCGAATGTCAAGTCTTCCGGAACATAAGGGCGAACGAGGATCAGATGAGCCAGTCATTGAGAGTGCTAAGGGCATTCTCTTTGCGTTCGTTCAGATCCACTCTCATGTTTCTACACTCATAAATGTCATCCGGCAAGATGATACGAGACGTCATAGTCTGGAGCTTGTGTTCTACAATGCTTCGACGCATGTCGATCGCCTCAATGAGGCTCTTGAGAATGCAGAAACAGCCCTTCGCGACGATCCTGATTCCCGTCGACAGGTCACCGAAACTGTCAAGAGAGAATGTGAGACTTGCATTGTGGCCTACACACATGTGGGCACACAGCTACGCAATAGTGCTGCGAAGATTGTCTCCAACGGCGACTCGCGTTATGTCCGATCACTTATGTTGATGGTGTATGGCAGCCTTGTCGAGCTACGGAATGCCTGTGCCAGCTTGAGTGTTCCCCTCCGTCCAGTACAAAAACAGCTTCCTGTACCCAAGCCAACGGTCTTTGAACCAATCAAGGGACCAGCGCCAGTTGAACAATTCCCGCGACCGCTGGTTACCCCCACGAGAGACTCATCAGCGCCCACTCGCCGGCTGCGGAGCGATACTACGATACGCCATCCTCAGCTTCCCCTGGGACCTCCTCTCCCACTGACTGCATCGGGTCTGGCAGGAACCGGCTCGCCTGGCTTCGCAACTCCACCCTCCTTCGCTAATGTTTACCCACGCAGCCGGTCAAGTAGCCGGTCGAACATGATCAATACGTCCGTCCCAACGTCATTGGCAACACCTCGCTCTGGAGAAGCATTCCCACCTATCCCTACCTCAGCAGCAGCACCCCGGATCAACCCCTTGACCGGACTAGACGAATTCGAAGAAGAGCGAATCTTCGAGAGAATTTTCCACCAACTTACCTCAGCATACTCGAGTGCTCTACAGGCACTGCCTTTAGCAAGCCGTCAATTCTCCCGCTGTCTCGAAGTAGCCAAGCAATCTCGCGAATCAGAAGGCATCCAAATCCTCTGGAACAACCTCATCCGCCGCTGTCGCTTCTGTCTCGAAGTTTCCGAAGCCCTGGGCACACGCATCTCCAGCATGAAAGTAAAAGAACCAGGCGGTGGACTCCGCAACCAACGCGAATTCTGGCAACTCTGTAAAACATTCATGCAATCCTTCGTCGATCTAGTCACAGATATGCGCGAAGTACGCAGCATGCAACTTCTCCCCGGAGATATAATCATCATACTCCGCCCCGTCCAAAAAGCCAGTCGTGAAGCAGGTCGTCTAATTGAAGCATCACCTTGGTCCTATCTCGCAGATATGGCTCCAACGACGAATGGCGCGGGTCATATCTATGGTCCACCACTCCAGGTCTCACAATCTCAACACCAAACATCAGTCTCAACCTCGGCTCTCGCTCCACATCCAAATATCTACCAAATCAACGCGGGGATGTCTCCCCAATCAATCACCGTCCCGGCCACACCTCTAAGCGCAGCTCTAGGCCCAGCAGCTCAAGCAACCGTACCATCAACTCCGGCAAGCGCATACAGTGATAAATTCTTCGAAGGAGATGTTTTCCAACGCGCTGATTCTCTTCTATCAATGCCTACTCAAACACCATTCTTCACACGTCGTTAAATTACTTGAAGATGAAGATGAAGATCAACATGATCATGAACATGAACATGAACATGAACACGTCGAAACGCCAATTTTTTCCAACCTGTTTAGCGTGTTTGGTTATCACTGTTTTGCTTGCCCATCTCGTCGCGTTTTGCCAACCATATCTCATGAACATGAATTGAATACTTGACCCTTTGATACCATAGAATAGGATTTGATTTTTGGACTTGGATGTTCATAGATAGTCCTATGTCAACTTGATACTTGAAGTTAGCGGAATGTCAGTTATACTAAAAGAACAAAACCTCCTCTCTAAAAAAAAGTAATGTGTCGCCTGCGGCGAAAGGTAGATGTCGATGTGCTTTTCTGTCAATGGAAGCAAGCGTACATGGAGGTACATTGTAGAGCATACTTAAATGCCGTATATAAGAATGTATTCGATTGTCCTTGGGTCAGCCAATCAGGATTCATACCTGCTGCGTAACAAAGGGGCACATGTAGCGATCACACGAATCTTCATCCCTATCTCGATGATAATGCCTAGCGCATTCGTAGTATAGGACACAGAATTTTTATGTACTTCAACCAAAAGGTTGAACCTTTACCATTGAGATTTACTTGGCACACCTATAGGTACCTACTCCTGTCCTTGGGGGGAAAAGGTACGCTATGCTATATAGTTACATTAACTTAGCGTCAATTTCCAAATTTTAGCCTGAACCTCTTGCCAAGAGGGTGGGAAAATTTCTCTACGGGCACATACTTAGAGCTCACAAATAGGGGTAGGTAGTACCGGCTCAGGCGGTACTTGCTGTGGGTTGTTCTGCTGCTGTGTACTCCATACATCAGACATGGTGTCCCTCTACGGCATCGGCATTCATGTGCCGGGCACCGACGCCAAGAATATCGGTTCTGGCAGAACCGATTCAGTACATGCCGGACAGCCGGGTCATTGTGTGGCAGGGTAGAGGCGCGCTTACAACTCTCCATGGCTGACATGGCTGTTAGCCAGCTGCCCGGTGGCTAGGAACTGAGGCAGCCTCGCCGTCCAAGTTTTCTGGGTCTTTTCTGTCTCTAATCTGGGTCGGAAAGAGTACGCTTGGCGCTGATCTTCTGTATCCCGCTGTAGCACAAGTTACTCGCTTGGCCTCGTGTGAGGCTAGTACTTTTCGATGTGTAAATAAAAGTTGGAACTTTTGATTACCAGCAGCTTGGGTCTGGGATCACCGTGATCGGTGACTGATCGCGCGATCGGAGGCATCGAGTCATTCTGATTGGTTTCTTTCGATCTCTCCATGGCAAAGAATGGGAATAGACAATTGATTTGATGTACCCTTTTGGGACGATAGTAAATGTTGCTACTAGTAGTAGTATCTAGGTACTATATCCAAGGTTGGAGACAAAAATCGTTGTCCAGTACTTTAGAATTACAATGATGTCCCAGAGCCCATCTTCTCTGGACAAAAAATCGGCGACTGAAAAGGCATACTTTTCAACCTTCTCTACTTGGCAATTCCAACACCGCTGGAATGGACAACAGTCGTAGGCTCACGTCATGGTGTGCAGATCCCTTGGGGAAATGAGAGTGAAATGATATTTTCAACGTCCAGTCTATCGGGCCAGGGGACATGGCCAACCGCCACAATTCCCTGGGTCCGGGGTTGGGTCCGATCTTTTGGCCGCCGGTAGGGTTTAGCGTCGAAAACTAAACCATTTTCGGAAAGAAGCTCTCCTCACGGTTCGATCGGAAGATGTAAACTGTGCAGCTTGGGTCTGGGATCAGATCGCGATCGGAGGCATCGAGTCATTCTGATTGGTTTCTTTCGATTCCTCCATGGAAAAAAATGGGAATAGACAATTTGATTTGAGGTACCCTTTTGGGACGACAATGGTGTGCATAGAAGACCAGTTCTTCCAAGCCAGCAGGTGGGTTTGACAGGTAGAATCTGCTTGACTAGCAAGGCCGCCTTGGTCAGACAGGGGAATGGCGGTCTCACTTCTTGCCAGCGCTAAGATGAGCGCTGAATGGTCTGGATATCATCAATCCCCCCACTTGCAATCCCCCCATTTGCACAGCCATGACAGCGGGCAATTTTTTGGGTTGCATACGTTGATAACCAAGCCATAAGTAGGTACTCTTTTAGGGCAATTGAGTCTCATTCCATAATTTTTTCACTTTCACAGGTACTATTTATTAGCAGCCTATTACGCAAAGCTGATTGAATCATCTTTCAAATTCTTTTCATCTACATCAATCTCTTTTACTACCTCTTCGATGTATTCGAATAATACTGAAAATCCTGGATTGAATGGTCCGGCCTTCAGTTTCATCATGGATGATAATCATGTCGGAAATGTCTACACTCTCTCTGGCGATCTCCCTCAACTGCCTCCCGTATTGGAATACGAAGACACCCAAAGTGCCCACCCTCCCTTCGTCTGCACAAGTTGTATGGCAACGCATCTTGGCTTGCTATCTCCGGAGGATAGTCGAGTTCCCGAAAACACCCATCCGAACACACAAGCTGGCTGCAGCCACAGATCTACAACACCTTTGCCCGACGTGTCCCATCATCAATTCGTGTCTCCTTCGGACACTGCAACAAGAGGCATATCACTAGGACTGGGCCTTTCTTCGGCTCCTACAACATCCCATCGAGGCAACGCCAATGGTCAAGCCAATAAGTCCGTCGACGACCAGACATGTGGTCGGTGCTTTGATATTTGCAACCCGGTTGAGTAAGTCCAAGCCATCGAAATATCTTTACACTAGGACCTGCCACTGATGTGTTCCAAGAAGAACCTTTAGCAAATACAAATGCCACTGGAAAAGATGCACAAGTCGTCGCGAATTCACCTCTGAAGAAACTTTGATCAGACACCTCAAATCAGTCCATATCTCGCCTGACAAATACAAGTGCTCTCAAGGAACCTGCAACGAATCTTTCGGTCGAAAAGATAAACTTCGGGCGCATATCAAATCAGCTCATAGGGGTTGAAAAACCGACTTTTGCACCACTGGAGTGAGTGCGTCAACGCTGACCACCACCAACAGTCTAGCGTTTTGGATTTATGTTAGGGCTATTGTTCTGGGACTAGGAAAAATGCATTTAGGAGTGGGATATAGGATACAGTACCCAGATTGCGGTAGAATAATAATATATGACGTAAACAGCCAGAATATTTGGCTGTCAGTCGGGGTTTCATCTTCTATCTGGAGCTCGTTCTATACCATTGAGTAGTAAAATTAGCACATAGATATGAATGCTCACTTTAACAGCTTAAATATCATTTAAATGAGAGTCAAACCCGCGTTCCGCCGCGATAAAGGTGCGTAAGTTCACTTTCGTAAAGAAAATTGAAAATTTAGTAATTTACATACATTCTCAATTAGTATGATGGAAGAACTCGTATTACATGCTCCTTGGCTTGGCTTTGGCCCGCCGGCCAAAGCCAAGCCAAGGAGTTGGGATAACAAGCAGAGAAGCCGCTGGGGACTCCACAGGCAAGAAATGAAGATAATTAATGAGCCCGAGCGACCGGAGAAATTAATCCGACCAAAGTCCATGCCTGAAGCTCATACCTGAAATTTGTCTGTACTTCAACTTGAATGTCCGAGTCGAATCAGCTTGGGAAAAGGCCAGAATCGTCGACAGCCTATATAGTTGCGAGGCCGCAAGACTAGATAGATAACATTGAACGAATGGTTAGTAGAAGATTGAAATTTCGAAAAGTGAAAGTAGAAAGAACAAAAAAAGATGCTCAGTTCGCGTGTGAAATCCAGCGCCTTTTTATAAAAGCATGTATGGATGCATTATCCACAGTGGGCACCGGGTGGGCATCATCTTAAATTTGCAGCAGAAGTGGACAACTTCAGCAGTTCAGCTTTCTTAGCCAATCAATGAACCAAGCAGTGTACATAAAGCTAGCAGGAAGTCCAGGTAGTTGATGGCACGATTAATTAGGTGTAGGTCGCCATGCAACTAGAAGTACTCGAATAACGGGAATGCACCTACCTGTATGCTGGTCTTGAAGATCGTGGGTCAGAGGCGGGAAGTCAAGAATGATTGACGTACCTAGTAAGCAAGTTCGACCTAAACAGCCATGTCTGGATTCCAGTCGGGCTTTGAGGATCTATATGAAAGAGGCCAGTGAACGTATTTAATTGCTCCTTTTATCATCAAACATGAATGGCATCTAGTTAACTTTTGGAAGGTGGAGGGCGTGGGAGTTTGGATGAGTCGGACTTGCCTATTGTACTAGGGGAGACACAATGTAGAACCTCAACGTCGGACTTCAGAAGACCTCGACGCAACTCGAAGCTAGCAAAAGCACAAATCAAAAAGACTTCTTTGACTCTCTCTCTCTATATATCCAAAAGAAATGGCGGTATTTTCATGCAATATTCGCCAACTTCTATATGGAATTAGGCTAATGTTTATGTAAGGCACTTGGCCCAAGGGACGAAGAAACCCCCCCCCGCCGGAGAATTTTTGAAATCTCTCGGCAATGCCGTAGATACTTGGGGCTGGGCCCGGACCTTTGCTCTCCTTGCGACCCTCCTGGTCTTCCTCCCTCTCCCCCGCTCCTTCTGGAGAACCTCGCCGACAAGTTCTGGTAAATATGCATTCCACTCTATATCTTGCACTATATGCATTGTGTCATCCCTAATTTGGAGCTTGTGGCTTGCTTCTGGTTAATATACATATGCTAATTGTAATATAGCGCCCCCTCCACCAACCGGGAGGATCCCGAGGCCCCCGCTGCCCCCGCTGCTCCCGCAACCATGGCCCTGACCGTTCAGACGGAGGGGCAAGTCAACGTCTATAACGACGGACCGTCGGGTGCGGCCAAGAGGCGCCACGCAGGAAAGCAGCACTGAAGTGGATGAAGACATGGTAAGCCTTAGCCCTAATTGCCCCTAGCTACAGATTGCTTGATCAATATCTACTTATATTTCTATGTTCATGTCTTACTACATGCCTACCCAGGCATGTAGTAGGTAGTTACCAGGTATGTAACTAGAGTATATACTCTAGAATCCATGGATTACTTACTGAGTAAGTGAAACCCTGGTCGAGGGCCTCCACTGGAACCTGGAAGATTTCTTTAGATTCTTCCTACTGGCTAGGATATTTGCGTTATACTTCTACTGCTTTGGCTATGCTTTTAGGATGAATCTCGATCTTGGCTAACACTTATTTTCCCAGGACACACAACCACCTTTGTTTTTTTTTCTTTTTGTTTTTTCTAAAGATGAGGGACTCGGCCAAGAGTATGTATAATTAGCTTGTATACTATAATTCTTGTATGTTTCTTTTTGGTGGTTAAGATTTCTGCTTTCAAAAAGCTGTTGTTGAGTCAGTGAATTTGTTTCCGCAGCCGATCTTTTCCTTTTGATATATCTCAACTAACGTTCGATAGAAATCACCTCTAGCTGGCAATGCGGGGTGTAGTTTTGAAGTAACATTTACTTCAAATAGAGAAAAGGCTCATGCCTGTTAGAAGGTGAGATCGAAGATAGAGGATATTGGTGGACTTTAGTTTATCTAAATGGGGGTCTTTTAGAATTGAGATCTAAGATATCCGCGATAGCACTGATGTGTCAAGCATTTTTGATCATTTTATGCCCTCTTCTGAAGGGTCATGTTTCATAACCCCATTTACCTAAACGGCCCCCTTCAACCGAGTATCCTTTCCAGATATTCTAGTCATCTTTCACACTTAGGCCCAGAAGAGCAGCAAGCAAAATCTGATGCTTATAAGGATTGTCGTCATCAAAGTCTCCTTCCTTCATCTGATTTTCAAATGAGAAGTAGCGAACATAGACACTCTCTGCTTCTTGATTTAGGTCGAAACCCCGCGATTTCGAGCAGCATCCACATTTCAGAGTGCAATGCCCAACTCCAAGTACCCCCGCTGAACTATTTTCACGTTCAGAGCTAAGACAGCATCCACAGTCACGGCTACAGCAGCCACCCCTAGTTTGGCAATCTTCAACAAGAATTGGATGCATATACCATGAGGCGTTAGACCTCCATGACTTCAGCCCTCGTGACAAGGCCCCAGAATCACCAGCGAGCCGTCCATATGCATACCGCAACCTTCGTGTCAACAACCAGTTTGATTGCACGAGTCTAGCCAAATCCTTCTCATAGGAAATACCGTTTCCCCAGAGTTTTGGATTATTATTGGCTTTTTCCCTTAAGGCAATTTCCTCCTGACAATTTTTGCGTAGCTCCTCTTCCCGATATAGTAGTGGAATACACTCCCCGAGATCAAACTTTTGTTGGTAGAGGTTATATCGAAAAACCTGAAGATCCCTGAAACACCCCTTTCTCTCTAAAAGAGCCTCTTCGGGTGTCTTGTCTCCCTGCAAAACTATCATCTCAGGGTCTAAAAAGTCTTCATCACTTTCGGTGTCAGAACTAGACAAGCTGATTGTGTCATCAGAGTGAGACATAGTGGTGATTAGAGCTCGGAATAGATATTTGTGATTGAATTAAACTGTTTTCCTACGAGATAGATTTTGAGATAGGGTCATAAGTGAGATGAGGACAACAAACAGTCAGCGTCTCATAATGACGCCAAGCGATCACCAAAAATTTCAAGTTCCATCAGAACGGAGAAAGCTTTGACAGCATACGTAATCAGTTAAGAGTTACAGTTTTGAAAAAAAAAAAAAACAGTCTGAAAGTTTCAAATAGTATAGTAAACTCTGGATAGTTGCGTGACTTGCCATTCGAACCAGAAAACGTCTTTTGTCTCTCGGCGAGATTGAATTGGCCCAGGGAATTTTATACTCTGAGACTATATCAATATTTAATAAACGCTCAGACAATACGCGATATATCAATTCTTATTAATATACGGAGTCCGTCTATCAAATAACGTCGTTCCGGTACTAAATACAGATCCCTGCATGCTCTATTGTCAACATGACTCATGATGAGTCGCCGTGAGTACTTAATGACAGCTCCTTACAAAAGCAGAGTAATCATGAAGCAGGATTACTTTAACTAGACATGAATAGACTCTCCTCCTACCTATAATGGAGCCCGATCATGAAATAGAATGTCATAGTTGTGTTTTGGTGCTTTAGTGCTGATGTTCCGGACTCCGCTCGGCGGAGTAATGTCTGAAGGATCATACTAGGTAGTATGCTCCTTCAGACATTACCAAGTAGGTAGTAAGATAGAAAAAGATTAAACAAATATAAGTTATACATTAGAGAAGCTCATACGGTGTTTGAGTTCTATAACGTCGTCTACAAAATTATCTCGATATCAGAAATTCCACAAGTAGGTTACCTATCACATTTCCATACTTGGAATTGCCCAGCACATGGAAACCCCATTCATATTTTGTGTATACAAAAGCGAATGACGAAACACAAATCTGAATCTGGAAATTATTCTGCTTCCTTTTGAATTCTTGATGTATAAGCTCAGTCGACATCGTCCGATGCTTCACCCTACTCGATCTACGATACGAGACACATAAGATATTCATCTGCTAACATCTGCATTTTCAATTCGGTCTGAACAGATCAGCCTAGGTGAAGTTAACTCCTACTTCAACAAAGACGTGAACAGTCCCGCACGACTGCAAGAATCACCATTCCAGCTGAACCGTGAAATAGCTTCTCCTCTCCCCTCTCCCCTCCTCGCTCCCACCAACCGTGGATAGTCTCAGGACCGGACCTAACCCACCCGACCAACAACAACATCCCTAACAAAAGCAAACATCTCCTTAGGCTTATTAACAAAAACACTATGTCCCGCCCCATCAAAAAGATGATACGAAACTCCCCGCTCAACACCCCAAATTCCAGCCTCAACACCCCGCGACCCATTCCTCGGCTTCGCATCATCGGCAAAAAACCGATCAACAGGTCTCTTTTGGAACCCCTGCGCACCATTCCAGGTCATATTCTGAATAGAAAGTTCCGTGCCGAGATGGTTGAGTAACATGTCCCATTTTCCGTTATAGATGTGTAGAGAGAGATTATGGTTCGTTACGAGGGATGGGAGGATATGATAGGCCGGTGGGACGGGTGGGGATGCTGAGAGCAGTGTTGAGAGTATGGTCGAGTTACATGCACTGTATGATTTCAGTGGTGAGATGTGTAGTGCTTTTTGAACGTCTGGACGACTGAAATATGAACCTAGTAATGGGAGTGGATCGATTGTTTCGCAGTCGTGTGATATATCATAAACATCGTAACAAACTGGTCCAGTTCCGAGACAAGATGCCGTCGTTAAGTAATCCATTGCTGTAGAAAATGTTGCGCAGGGTCCGTAGCATGTGGAATTTAGAATTGAGCGATGGATTGCAGAGGCATTTGTTGGGTTTAGATTGCAGGAACCATCACCGGCTGTAATGAGGTCTCGACGGTGGAGGTCGCGGCGGTAGTTCATATTTTCGGGATTTCCGGGAACATTGAATTTGGATGTTGGGGGGTATGTAGATGCTTCTTTGAGAGTTTGAGTAAAGCCGCAAATTTCGTCTGCGGTTTCGAAAGCTGAGAGGATGCTTTGGGGGATTTGGAGTTGGGTTGATTGAGTTTTGAGATATGTGCCCATGGCGACGTCGGCCATTGCTGCGGCATTTCCCCAGGATCCATCACCTAGGGACATTGATTGGAGGTTTAATGAGAGGGTATCGTTGCTTTCTAGCAGAGCGGATGCGATGTATGGGATGTATATCCCGGCATAGGACTCGCCCATGAGGTGGATCTTCTTTGACTTGAGATGGGGGAAGAGGGCGAAGAAGGAGTGAAGCCATTGGACGAAGTGATCTGTTACGTCGGCGTTGTTTCTTGCTGGGTATGGATTGCTGGCGGTTGAGAAGCCGGTGCCGACGGGCTGGTCCACGTAGAGGACATTGGCTAACTTTGTCCATGAGTGTGGATTGCGAGTGAGGTTAGTTGTATTTCCGACGAATGAGATGGGACCATTTCCTGTAGCCATTCCAATTAAGGACGAGCAACCAGGCCCGCCATTGAGCCAGACTGTACAGCACATTAGTAAAATAATCGTTTTTGATTTGCTGATTCTGGGAGTTGAGTAGGGACTGACTGATGAGATTGTCATCATAGAGTTTGTTTTCTGTTTCGAATAGCCAGAAGAAGATTCTGTTTCCTGTCTCTATTCCTGGTACGGGCAATTGTCCAGCCCAGCTGGTTGGCAAGGAATGAATTCCTGGTAGCGATTGAACTTCGAATTGAGAGATGTTCGATCCCTGGGTTGTTTTGGAAAAGAAGATGACGGGCACTGCCCAGAGAAAGTGGAAGAAACAAATCACTCCGAGCAGGTTCATTGCTGCTATAAGTGGTGGTTTTGTCGTATATCAGATGCGGATACTTGGTATACCTTATACCTCCTTGTATGCTTGGATGAGGGTACTCGGAGATGAAAAATGGAAAAAATAGGAAAAAGCTAAAAAGTGAGATAGAAAGAACGACGAGAATGAGAATGAGCGAGCCCGTAGAACGAGAAGACATCATGATCTTTTATCTTTGTTATAATTGCAGTCTGTGGCGGGTGAAGATGTTATTGAGGCCCTTTTTGGGTAATACCCGATGGCCGCATTTGGGGGTCAATAGAGGCAGAAGCAGCCAGCCAGAAGGTCTCGGAGAATAGTCAAAGAATATTCTAGACAGAGTCTGTTAATTAAACATATTCTGTATCTTTACCTTGTATACCTATCTCTTCTCTATACTCTCTGTATACTCTGCTGTGTATACTCTACTCTCTTAGTAAGGAAGAATGTAAGTGGGTCATGTGCTCCACTTTTCCCTCCTCCACTCCCCAAAATAGTCGGCAATCACTGAGATCTGTCTACTCCTCTGTACTTCTACTACTTCGACTCAATACACAAACATCCTCTCATTCGACCTGTCCAACCCACACAACTAATCCTCAATCCAACTGAAGTGGTTCCCCGATCAATTCGGGGCGAGTCCTCACGTGGTGGTCAATGCGTGAAAAAAAAAGAACAGAAGAAGCAAAGACCATCCCACCAAAAAAAAAGTGAGGCGGTCGATGGATCGATGGATCAACGGATTAACCAAGTTTCCATGTCCTTCCCAATTGCCAGTTCCCCTTTCAACCCGGTTCGTCCAAGGGTGTCACCGCTTAGGGGCGTCAGGGGTCGATCTCCGGGTCTTCTTCCTTAACAGTCGAGGTCCTGGAAGCGGGTAGCAGCATTGGAATGTGAGGTCGATCTCCCTCTGCTTGCGTCCTCCCGAATCCGTCAGTCCTGAAAACGTTGCAGTCCTATATCAAGTCAACCCGGTCGCTTTTCCAATCGCTCGATTTTTGGATCTTTCTGTCTCTTTGCGCGTTTGTTGCTTCTGTTCTGTCAACTTTGAAAAAAAAAAGGCCCTTTTCTTTGGGCTCTTTTCCCCCTTCCTCACCCTGTTTACCTACTCTGCTCTATACGGGCGAACCATTTCAACAGCCTGCAGCCCGCGCTCCATGTGGATCTCTCGATCTTTATGGCTGAGATCTGATACTCACATACGTCGTGTTTGGCCGAATTGTCTCGAACACCTTTCCGCCCTGCGAAGAACCCAAACCAGCATTTGCATTTGCATTTGCCTCCTGATCGCACCACGAGGCCGATCGCCCGCAGATCCCAGCATCGTCGGTGTGGCTCCACAACAATTGACAGCTCACTTGCATCACTTCATCGGCAACGCGGATTGGCCGCCTGCCTGAGGCAAACAGGGGGGCAAATTCGAAAACTGATTGTAAGTCAACGGTCTCCCGTGCTGCTATGCTGCTCTGCCCTTCTTTCTCTCCCCCTCTAGCCCTTGCGATTGTTTTCCGGGTAGTAGGGGGTTTCGGAAATGGTGTAGGTTCGACAACCCGTCATACCTTAACATTTTCCATCCTTCCCCCTATTTTCGCATGGTTCACTGGTGTATTTCTTATCTAACCCGGGTTTGACAGAGTTGAAAGAAGTTACCGAAAAAAGGGGACGGGAAAAAAAGAAAAAAAAAGGGAAGACGGAAATTCGATTAAGTTAAGATCTCTCGGGGAATAATTTACCTTCGCGATGGATCTTCAAGGAACGAAAGAGGCACGGACGCAGGAAGAGGGTGCGGACGGTCCGTTGGATGCCTACGGGGCTGGTGGTGGGCGTTCCAAAGAGTATCACAAGAACGAGGGGCGCGATTCTCATCACGAAGGTCCTTCAAATGTTCACCCTCTACGTCGTCGTCAGCCTCCTTTTGCTTATCCACCTGGTACTCGTCCTCATGCATCTCCCGTCAACACATCCAGACCTCGCGATTCTTCGCCTTCTCCCGAGGCCATTAGCATTCCGCAAAATCTAGGGCTGAGTTCGCGCGCCCAGCGCTTACTATGCAGAGCACGTCGACACCCACCAGTGACAAAGAAAACGCTCAGTGAACTCGATCTGCCGTGCATAATGAGCAACATCAACCTTCGCATGGATGCCAATTTTGATCGCGATCTGCATTTCAAGCCTGACCTCGACGGTGAAAAGGGGAGACGCAAGCGTAAGGAAGCTGCTGACTACTGGGACTCGATGGCGTCGGAGATCGCAATCTATGCCTTCCAAGCTGCACAGCCTGAAGCTGCTGAGGGTAGCGACTCCACTAAAAGTCCTAGAGCAAGTGGAAAGCGTACATTCGAGCCTCGCTTACCGGGGATGTTCGAGACCCTGCAGGAAGTCATCAAGACCCTTGTCCCGGAGCGTGATCACCCGAGCGTCATGCAAAATCTCGAGGTATCCCTGCTTATGCAGCAAGTACGTAAAGGCGTGCTGGATATGGTTGCGCTAGCAGAGTGGCTGGCGGCTCTTGTGAAAACACATTGCGCTCCAATGCGAGATGAGTGGGCGGATCGAATGGTTGAGCAAATCACTGGTGGTTCGCAATCACAAGACCCCAAAGAGATTGTCAACGGGTTACAAACACTGTTTGCCATTTTGGAGGCTATGAAGTTGGTAAGCAACTGCTGCAGAAAACAACTGTTCATTGAATACATCACTAACACTTCCCAGGATGTGGCCAACCACCAAATACGCACTTTCCGAGTCCTTTTGATCGAAGATACAGTCCCATTCTTAACGGAGTACTTCGAAGGCAAGATCAATCACGGCGGTATCCAAATTGAATCCGCTCGACAATGGTACCTATCAGCCCGGGATCGCGCCCTCCTCGAAGACGAACAAAAGAGTCCATCATCCTCACAACCCGATGACATGAAACCACTCGACGCTCTATTCCGTGGTATCTCCGACCAACTCCTCCAATTCAACCCTCCAACATCGTTCCCAGAGACATTCCTCTTCGACTCCGACAGACTCTGGCAACTCCGCAGCACGATCCAAAACCTCATCAACCTCGAAATCTCTTGGTATATCTTCGAGTCCTACGTCCACACCCAAAAGCGATACCTCTCCGCCCGAGACGAGACATACACCACCTTCCGCACTCGCATCTGGTCATTAATGGAAGATGGAATGGATCTAAGCAGCCGCGCCGGTAGCTCAGCAGACGATGACGACCCCGATCTCCGCGGTGGTCAACGCTGGCTCCAAAACATGCGCTGTATCGCATTGGAAATTGCCCGATTTGCCTGCGCAGCTTGCTGTTTAGACAATGTTGTCGCAGACGAAGTCATTACACCCATCGAATCGGCTCTCGAATGGCACTTATCTAATGAATCCGATCTATTCCGTTATTTCCAAAATACCATGCGCGAAAAGGTCCTGGCTGCTACTCTTTCTTCGGCACGAAAATACCTCCCTCTTTCCCCGTTGGCTATTTGTGAATCTCAGCGTGCTGGTCCTCAACCGCCCTCTACAACAGGCCCCGCGGTCCCAGCTCCAAATTCTTCATCCTCGAACAATGCCTCGGCACCTTCGAATCAAACTCATGCACCGCAGCAATATGATATTGATCGTATTGGGATGCGACTCGCTCATATGGGTGTCTTGCATTGGCGCGTTTGGGCTCCGATTCTTTATCTGAAGGATGAGATTGCAGAGATTGATCCTCCGGCTTTCATTTAGCCCTAGCCCATTCTAGCAGCCAGCTGATGGGTGGATTTAATACTTGACTTGCATTTGGGTGTTATTTGCTATGCTACAATTCTAGCTCGGGCCCTGCTGTTTTTTCTTTTGTTTTCAGTTGTTTTGTTTCATTCTTCAGCGTATTCTGCATTTGTTTCGGCTCTTTGGCGTTTATCAAGGGCACTACATGGCGTTTGGTGGAATAATCTAGTTACTACTTAACCCATATATTGGAGGGTTCTGTCGGTTCTTGTTTGTGTTTGTGTTTATGTTTGGGATAACTATAGACCAGCGTTGTTTTGCTTTGGGTGGGTTCTTGAAATGTATACATATATCAGATCTCCATCATCATCAGCTATACTACTATTTCAGTTTGATCAACGATCATATCAGCACTCAATTGTAAATGTAAATGTAATTAATTCATTGATTGTATCTCTTGTTCTCCAGGGCTGCCCCAGCCGTGCTAAACAGCCGCAGCCGGTAAGCGCGCGCCGATCGGATCGGCATCGACCGCCCTTCGAACTCCACTCTTCTTCTCATCCCTTGCAAACCAGCCCCCTCCGGGCATTCACTCACCCGCATTCATTCATTCACAATTAATTCCAGTTCGAATTCGATTCGATCCAATTCACAAACCCAATTCCATTCCATTCCAAGAAAAACCATGTCCGATCGCCCTCAACCCCACACTCCCTAACTCCAAAAGGCAATCCCAAAACAACCACCAAAACCATCGGTGGCCGATAACGAACAAATCTCAAATCTCAAGTCAACGGCTGGCGTCGGCTTCGCTTCACCTCCCCACGAAATGCGCCCATCGAGAATCCTTCTCTCCCAATGGCAAAATCCCTGGTTATTGGGTCTCCGTCTCGCCTCGTTACAAAAACTCGCTCGCGCAACTGGAATACCAAGTACCGGGACCCGCAAAGTCCTAGTTGAACGTATTGGAACAGCATTGGATATACAAGCCGCGGGGAGAAAGTCACATGTTGAGTTTGAGAATTCAGCAGCAGCGAAAAGTTTGAGTGTTCTTAGTATTGATATGGGGATTAAGAATCTTGCTTTTGCGCATTTGTGGGTTGATAGGCCTTTTCATGGCCTTGGAGTTGGAAGTACAGCTGGAGCTGGGGTGGGGGGAGGTGTGAGGCCGGAGGTTAGAGCTTGGAGGAGATTGGGATTGGAAGATATTGGTGGATTGAATGGTGGTGAATCGTCATTTTCTTCCGAGATCAAATCTAGCACTGAATCAAGTGAAGAAGCCGATACCGATCTCGAAACCGATAAAAAAGACACCTCCTTCGATCTATCGCACTACGCCTCAACAGCCCACGCCCTGCTAAACACCCTCGTCGCAACATACAAACCAACCCACATCCTAATCGAGCGTCAAAGATTCCGATCCGGAAGTTCAAGTCATGTTCAAGAATGGACGTTACGAGTTGGACTTTTTGAAGCAATGCTTTATGCTGCACTTGAAGCTATGAAGAAAGAGCGTGGTGGCAATTTAGCGGATGTGGGTGTTTATGGGATTGATCCGAAACGGGTTGTTCAGTATTGGGGGGAGAAGGTGGATGGGTTTACGAAGGTGAAAAGTGATGGTGGGGATGGTGATGGTGATAAGGATACGACTCGCAGGCCGACGAGTCGAGAGGTTAAGAAGGCTAAGATTGAGATTGTGGCGAAGTGGTTGGAGAGTGAATTGTCTGGGTCTGAGGCTGAGGCTGGCACTGCTGATCCTACGCGCAAGATTGATATTTCTCAATCTGCATCTGTGAAGGACTTGGCTGAGGCTTATCTAGCTCGACTTCGGACACCCGCGAAACGCGGATTGACGAATCGTGGAAGGCCGAGGGTTGAGACTGTGGCTAATGATGTGATTAAGTTGGATGATTTGGCGGATTGTTTGTTGCAGGGTGTTACTTGGATTGAGTGGATTCGAATGCGCGAGCTGGTTTTGCGTAAAGGATTGACGATGTTGGAGGGTTGAGTTCCAACTGTAAAAAGCATGGGATCTGGCAGTTGTGTATTACAGGGGCTACGTCAGTCATGTATATTATGTATCATATGTATATTATCAAGAACCAAGACAAAATAATTATGAATAGTTACCTAACTATTCTTTCAATATACTATCTATACTAGTAGCATAGTATACTACTAGTGTAGTAACTAATCGAAGGTCTAGCCTTTACATATCAAAGGGATGGCTGAGTTCTAGAATGAGTTCTAGAATGAGTTCAACGTTTCATCGACGTCATCATCCAGCGAAAACTCAACTGGTCAAAATACCCGGGGAAAGGGGTTTCAGGGCGGAAAGGATGGCTTTCAACTCGTGAGTTATACCTCATCGAGTCTTGTGACATCCCGATCTATGTCGGCCTGGAACAAAATCGATGAGTAATCGCCCCCCTTCGGCTTTCTGGTTTGCTTGTGTTCTTATCCATAAGAAATGATCTATTGCATGTTTTCATCGAAGGGTTTGTCGACCTCGACACAAAACATACTCTACCTGCTCCAGCATCATGACCCTCCCATCTTCAAGTAGCTGTGATCACCACCGAACCCCTTTTTTGAGTGATAAACCTCCTCCTTTACGTATCACTTTGGAAGATATTTTGTCCGACCAATCACCACGGCCATACACATTCAATGCCTTTCTGGATTTCCTCACTCAGAATCATTGTATTGAGACACTAGACTTTATCTCTGAAGCCAAAAACTATCGTCACGCATATGGTGTGTACTCAGCCTCTACCGACGATAACAATATAGTCCAGGACCCTACACTCGTCATCAAGCAGTGGAAGCGTCTCATGGCCACTTATATATCCCCATGGTCTCCAGATGAAGTTAATCTACCGTGTCATATCAAGGATGAATTGCTCAGAATCGTTGATGTGTCGGCCTCTCCACCAAGTCCCGATCAATTGGAACCTGCCGTCAATCATGCTTATGAAATTCTGATAGAGGACGCACTGATACCCTTTATCGGAAGCTTTCATTTGGCAGAAAATCAGCCTATAAATACGTCGTATCTTCCAGGCCAGATCCTATGCCCTTCGAATCTTGGCCAAAGTTTTTCTCGGGTGTCAAACACGCCGAATCAAAATGATTTGTAAAGTACTCCCATCCTAAAATGAACCACCAAGTTCTCACTTAGGCCTGTAGATCTCCACCAACTTTGACCCATGAGAGACCTAAACACTTCGGAGTATTTGAAAAGATATGTCGATTTAATGCATATTCGTGGTCGATATTTTATAAGGGGTTGGAGCATTTAAGAGGCCACGGCTGATTAAACAACTTGTTCATAACTCAATGGAACGGCAATTTATTAATAGGCATACTATATTATGCATCTCGAAGAAAGCAATCTTCTGCAAGAATGAGAGCCACCTCAGTTCTCACACAGGCTAATGATGATCCCGACCGCACAATATCGATAATATGCTGGACTTTATCATCATGGCAAGTTCGGATTGCCTCAAAAAGGCTTTCCACGAATTCCTGATAGTAAAGGAGTTCTTCTTCTGTTTTCTTTATATAGCCTTTGCGTCGTTTGTCAGAACTCGCATCAATTATGCAAATAGAATTACGCCTTTGGCATTCTGAGCACTGATGTCCCCCCGTACACTAAAATGTTAATTAGCAATAATGAATGGTCAGGTGGAGCAGTCTGTTCTCAAGTTCCCTACCTTTGTCCGCCGACGCTGACACTCCTTGCAAGCGGTTGATAGCCTCCGTTCAGCCTTTGTCTCTATTTCGATAATTGATCTTCTATGTTCGGCAGCCCCCAGCCCCTCTTGATTAGTTGTGGACCGAGGCTGAATGGGTCTGAAACGTGAAACGTGCATAGACTGGTGATACACGGTGAATAGTTAGGAAGAAGAGAACGAGTATCGAAAAGTGGGAATCCATCTGTGACTGTGACTGCTTTTCTTCTCGCCTCTGCTTAGATATCAGCTACGATGAAAGGGAGGTTGGTCGATGGAATGTGGTCTCTACGACAGAGAGGCGTTTTTCGATTCCACGGGTTGCTGTTGACTGAACTTGGAACTCCCATGCTGTGGATTTGCAACCTTTATACAAAGAAGCATGTGACAGTATGACTCAATACACCCATTTGAAATGGATGTGTGGATGTAGACTTGGCAGTCAGGGGAAGAAGTTCTTCTGCTGCAGTATGAGGGGTCTTGGGAGGATATAACATTGACCAACTCGGTACCTACCAGGTATTACACGATGCCTATAACAAAGGGGGTCAGCTTACGATTTTGGTGCTTCGGTATTTCTGTTACCAATACTGTCTGAGGGTATAATCTTTATACATACTACATATGGCTTCAAAACCTGTAATTTTACAATCTGAAGTACTACTTGCTTACTTGAAAAAGTGGCTCCATGTCACTGGCATAGAAGCCGACCTTCGCCCGAGGCGGGTCCGAAGTTGAGTGATGTTATTTTCAGTTTGGTACAGAAAACATTGCGAGCTACCAATAGAACCTTCGAATGAGAAGGACTTAAAAAAATTGGCACGGGGCCATAACATGGGAGTACCTATGACTTACAGTAATAAACATCCCTCCTTTTAAAAATCACAATGCAGTGGATTACAGTACGGCTACAAAACATCATGTTTTGTTTATGTTAGTCTCGTATGATACGAGACTAACATAACTTCTTTAAAAGGTAGTTTAGTGTATCTTGGCATTTAGGGTTTAGGGAATAACGAAAGAGTGTACTGTATATAACTGTTGAGTAACAAAAAATTAATTAATCTCGAACGCCGTGTATAATCAGCTAGATACCTTTACCATGTAAGGTAGATAGCAAACTCGAATTATCACGATGGCCGCAGCTAATGCAGCCCAGTCGGGGCGAAGATGGATATAAAGGGATCGGCAGTGATCGACTGAGATCAGCACTGCTAATTCTACTAACTGCCGCTACGAGTACGAAGTATACTTAGTACTTATGAACACAACAATATGGCAAGTAATAATGAACTACCAATTTACGAATCAACAAATAAACAAATGAGCAGAAACATTTTGTACAAGCTGAAGTGCAGCACTCTACTCTCCTTTCAGCACAACAGAAAAAGAGAAAAGGAAAAAGAAATCCCCTAAAACAACATCCCCGTCTTTTCACCTGTCACGATACGAGAAGAATTCCAAGTCCCAAAGACAAAATAAAAAGGTCATTCCCATTGCGAGAAATGAAAAGAAGAGAAAGGTAAAAAAGGCGCATGAAACCCGTCCTCACCAAAGTGGCAAGGGCAAAGTCCAGCGAAAGAAGAATAAGTTAAAAGAAAAGGAAAAAGACACTCTATTCAATAGAAAAGAGGTTCAGATCAGAAAGTAAATGGTTTAGAAGGAGAAAAACAGAAGATAAAATGCACCAGGCCAATCCACTCATGCCATGACCTAGCCTAGCCCAGCGCCTAGTCGAAACGAAATAGGTACAACAGCGCGAAGCACTGAAAAATGAAACTCCAAAAAGAAAGCGTTGTCATGTCATTGATAAGTGGCGTGTATCGTACCACGCTGTTGCTAGATGAGTGACTCTGGCATCCATCATCATCGCTCAGTTTTGTTCAGCTGCGAACTTAGAAGAGACGAGCGAGACGAGCGAAGAATCCAGTGGACTCAGGCTTCTGGGGGACGGGGCTGGAAGAGGGAGCACCGCTGGGGATGGGCAGGATGGTAGCACCGCCGGGAACGAAGGGGACGGAGCTAGTAGCGAAACCCGAGGCCGAGGAGTGAGGGCGACGGGTGAACGAGGGCCAGGGGCGGGTACCGTTTCCACCGAAGGGAGGACGGCCAGTGGGGGTGTAGGTCACGACGGGGGTCTCAGTGGCAGTCTCGGTGGCAGTAGCGGTGGCGGGGACGGTGGTGGTGTCGTCGGAGTCATCGCCGGAGCCGTTGTCGCTGTCGCCGCCCTGTTGGTGGTTGTTGCTAGCGGGGGCAGAGGTGGAGGCACCGCCCTGGACAGCATATTAGTAAATTGATAGATATTTGGATGAATAGGGATATGAGAGCCCGATATCAAATACGTACAGCAGTGACGGTCTCGGTGACGGTGGCAGTCACGGTGACGGGCTTGCACTCGCCGGAGCCGCTACCAGCGCCAGCAGAGCCGGTGGGAGCCTCAACGACGGTGAGGGTCTTGGTGGTGGTCGAGTGGAGGGTGGAGGTGACGGTGGATGTCTCATCGGAGTCAGAGCCAGAGTCAGAGTCAGAGTCAGAACCAGAGTCCTGGTTGTGGTTCTGGCTGCCGGGGGTCTCGAGAGAGCCGCTACCCTCAGTCTATCAATATCAATGGTTAGTTTATATAAACATTATAACTGATTGAATCAGTTCTCAGCTTGTTCTGAGGTTTACTTACGGCAGTGACGGTGTGGTGCTGAGTAGCAGTGCGCCAGATGGTGGTGGTCACAACGCTGGCGGTGGAACCGGTGCCAGTGGTGTAGGTAACGACAACAGGAGAAGAGCTGGGGATCTGAGTCTCAACGGGAGAGGCAGAGATGGAGCTGGAGCTGGGGTATCCAGGACGAGAAGTGTGGATAGTCCAGGGAGCGGGGGAGCTGATGGGGCTGCTGGAGGGAGTTCCGGAGGGAGTCACGCTGCTAGCAACGGCAGAGCTGGAAGATCCAACGGGGGCAGAGCCAGAGGGAATGACGGGAGGCTTGCCAGAGGGAGTTCCAGAGGGAGCCCCAGAAGGAGCACCAGAAGGAGCACCGGAGGGAGCGCTGGAGGGAGCGCTAGAGGGAGCGCTGGAGGGAGCTCCAGATGGCACACCAGAGGGAACTCCAGAAGGAGTACCGGAGGGAGTACCGGAGGGAGTAGTGCTGTCAACGGGAGCAACATCGGAAGGCGAAGGGACAGCGGGCTCAGAGGGGGTCTGAGTAGGAACAGGCTCAGGAACAGGAGTGACATATTGAGTCTGAGTAGTCTGGGTTTGAGGCAGACCAGAGCCACGAGCACGCAAGTGACGAGCGTGCATATCATGGACATCGGCTTCACCGACAGCAGCCATGGCGGCAACCAGTGCCAGAGCAAGCTTGTTCATTCCGTGCATTTTGAAGAGTTGAAGTGGTAGTGATATGTAATGGATGTAAGATAACTCAAGGACAGTCAATGTCGAGGGAGTGTAGATAGATTCAGAGAACGGCGAAGGTCAACTGTAGAGAACGAATGAATGTGAGCGAAATCGATTCGCGTAAAGAGTGAATGATATTCTCCGAAGGAAGGAAGAAATGAAGAAACGAAGAGAAGGTGGGCAGCACAGCTTGAAGAAGAAAAAGAAAAGAAGAGGAGGAGAGAAGAAGAGAAGAAGAGATGAAGTGAGGTGAGAGTTGATTAATTAAGGCCCACTTCATCTCTGCCGCATAACTTCCACTCCACATCACCCAGCACTGCTAGTACCAACACCAGCACTCAATGCAATTACGGAGTACTCTTACTCTCAAATACAGTAAGTAGGAGTATTTTCTGATTTACTGAGTGGATCGACCCACTCAGGCACAAAACACTCAACCGGACCAATCAGCCACCCCAGCCGCCATCACAACTGGACCTTTAATCTCACCTCGCCAGCCTTGGTTTTGCCCCTCCAGCGAATAGATGGGGGCTGTGGCCTGAATGACAGCACGAGTGGCGCAATGCCGTCCAAATTTTCCGCTTTCTCAACTGTACTGGTCGGACAGCATCGTGCGTGATGGTGGGAGGTACACAGCTACGAGCTAACTGGGTGACACCGTCAAACGAAAACAGTCGAAAATCAACCGTCTCCACTTCCGCCCCAGAATTGAATTGAATCGCTGTGCCTGTTCCTGTTCCTGATCCTGTCTACTCCGTACTCCATGCTGTAGGTACAGATCAAGAACCAGATCTCTGCGCGGTCGCTTCAGGTTGAGTCGCAAGTCCACCAACACGATCAGGCTGTCTCTAATTCCTACCTCTGTAAACACAATTTCGCCCGATGAGTTCATCCACATCCAAGGGCTCGGGCGTCGCAGCCACCGTTTCAGTGTTTCACCAGACGTCAATCGGTGCGTCCGGCCGAGCGACCGTTTCACATTGAATATGAGACTCCCCCGCCACACCATCCCGGCCCCAGGGTCTGAACAGCACATTCCTACAGAGTATTACCCCTGGAGATGATGATAGACAATCGCGGCTCAGAAACGGGGACTGGTATGTTCTGGACTCTTTCACTCTTCCATTCTTTCCCGAAATATCGTTGCAGAAGCCTGGGGTAGATGAAGTTCCAAAGATTCGCTCACTGCCCACTGCCGCCCGTCTCGCCCGTGCGGCCCGGTGGAGAATTTGAGATGCCGGTACTTCTGGCTTCTGGGCCATTCGATCTGGACTCTTCTTACGGAGTTGCAATTTGAGAGATAGTAGGGAGCTTAGATTGAATATATTGACACGGCTCATAAGCAGGGCTGATCCGCGAGATGAGATGAGATCCTTGGTACAATCCTTCAGCACTCCACCCAGCACTACCACCACCAAGTACTCCGTACAGGTACCACTACTACTCTGTACAGCATTGAGGCTATCACGTCACAATCTTTAATTCCTAATTTATTAGCGCATTCGAAAGTTATCGGAATATTCACGCAACTCTCAGCCATCGCATCACCCCTAGCTACCCTAGCTACCCCTTTTTTTCTCTTTTTTCGCAAACTTGATGGTCCCTTGTCCCTTCGTCCCTTTCGTTTTCGCAGGGTCCAGCCGAACACACGGAGAAGCTTTCCATCTGAAACACTCCAGCCCTTTTTACCCGGCTTTTTCACTGCCCCAGCACTAAACTACCTGCACCATCACTGCACCACCCACTTTGAAGCAACTTGTTCATCGGAATGTCTTGAACTCGAACAGGAACAGGGTTCTAAATCCATTCCAGCAACTTTTTTGTCTATCGTGACAGGGGTTATAGGTTTCTCGCGGGGTTGGGTGAGGCGGGGAGATAGATGCCGGGCGCTCGCGGCCGCGATACTAGGTACTAAAATACTACTAGGTTTGGTCTTTTTCGTCGAGCTAGGAGATGTCGTCGATCATCTACGGAGTACATCTCTTCGAACTTGTTTCGCGAGTTGAAGAGGTTGAAACAGACTATTCCAACCGAGACTATTTTTGGCCCCGTCGTTCGTCGCCGGGGTCCGATGATTTGGGAGAACTGACATTTTCATTTTCTAAACTCTAGTTTGCAGGGATTACTTCGTTTTGTGGAGTAGGAGTGGTTTTGTGATACCTATGACCTCTGTTATTCACTAATGCCATACAGAGAGACTTTCCGTCCGAAGATTCGGTTAGAGGTCTGCATGAATTTGAATGGGGTGAAACTTTTCGAAGAAATACAACAAATAACTAACCTCAGGTTGTTGTATAACTCACTTCGTGACGTAGTTTCATATGCGCAGCTATCACTTTACCCACAAAATTCTCACAATACTCATGTTTTGTGCATTATATTTGCATCTCGAAACCTCTTAACCTGGGGGTTATGGCAGTCATCTACTAGTCTACTGCTTAGCCCCATCATACTGAGAACGTGTTATTTTTTTGGGTTGACTTTCAACGCAATAATATGCCATCGGCCAGGCCGCATAGACAGTTATAATTGATTTACTAGGGCGATTTCGTGCATCCCAGTGTATTACTATTATATGGGAGTCCCCACTTTCATACCAAACAGCAAAGACTTCGCTCCAGCTTAGAAAAGCTATAGATTCTAGAGATCAACTCATGACAAAATCGATAAAACCAGCCTGGACTAGAAATTCTGCAATATATTGACCGATCTACATTATCTGACTATATATGCAGATTGCCCGTCGGGATTAAAATCCGAACCATGGAAGACCGGATGTGCCGCGATGATTTCCACTGGCTCAGCATAGCTCAAGCCGTGAGGTCATCACCGAGCTTAACAACATTCCAACCTCTCCCTTCCTTCTTTGACTCTTCTCTCAATTTACAGCTGATGAAATCTTCAATTGCAAAATGGAGCTCAAAGAATCAATGGATACAGATAACCGCCCTGATGAGTGGATGATTGAGCAGGGAATGGCCGGTCATAAACTGCCAATTCTTGATCAAAGTGGTAGAGACACTATTCATCTTTATCCGCCAAAATCAGAAAAAGTCTTCAAAGATGAGGAAGAAATTGCGTCGGTCGGTGATCCTAAGAAGTTATTTCAGCGACACCGACCTGGTTGGAAGGGGTATATCTAGCCCTCTATCAACATTTCTTTTACTAGCAGCTGTTATGCAGTTTTGATAAGTACTAACGATACAATTCGCAGCTACATTGAATGGGAAGACTTCCCCGACAAAAAAGAAAACGCCCGCAAAATCCTCGCCTCCCAAAGCTTCCCCCACAGTCCAGATTTCATGTTCGGTCCTATCCCCGCAACAAACCCCGTCATCGCCGGTGACGACTTCGTAGCATGGCACGAAGCACTAGGAGGAGAATTAGCAACTGTTGCCGAAGATTCCTGGAGAATAGTACTTCTGGAAAAACATCCAGATATGTTACATCTTCTGAAATTCCCTTATAACGGTGAACCGCCAAAACGACTTGTTACTTCGAAATCTATTACGCCTAATCCGCTTCATTTTGTTAGGAATCATGGGGGGATTCCGATTATTGAGCAGGATCAGTGGGATCTTTCGCTTGATGGATTGGTTAATACGCCTAAGCGATACTCGCTGGGTGATTTGATGGATGCCAATCGGTTCCCGAGAATCGTGAAAGATGTTACGATGCAGTGCTCGGGAACGCGTCGGATTGAACAGATTGGACTGTATGGGGGCCAGGGCGATGAGGTTCCGCAAGCGCCTTGGGCCGAAGGCGCTATTGGAACAGCACGGTATGAAGGTATCAGTTTGAAGAAGGTCATTAAAGGCTGCGGAGGTCTTGTTAAGCCCGCGAAGCATTTGGAGCTCTACGGAGCTGAGACTTATGTGAAGGATCTGGAGGTTGGAAACTATGTCGTCAGTGTACCTTGGTCAAAGGTCAAAGCCAACGAAGTCCTTTTAGTATGGGAAATGAACGGTGAGCCGCTTCCCAAAATCCACGGCTATCCTTTGCGTGTCGTGGTTCTGGGGTATATCGGTGCTCGAAGCGTCAAATGGCTATATCGGATCAAGGCTATTGAGCATCCTTCTCGTGCACCAGTTCAAAGCAGAGAATACCTTTACTTCAATCAACAGGTTGGAAAATACAATCTCCGACCAACGGACGGCATCCAGATACAGGAAATGCCAGTTAGTTCAGCGATCATGTCACCCTGGACCAAACAAGCTGTGATCCACGTTGGAAAAATCCGCTGCAAAGGCTGGGCCTACTCCGGCGGAGGACGATGGCCCGAAAGAGTCGAATTATCCGCAGACGGAGGCTTCACCTGGTACGAAGTTCCATCGGAGAATATGTCTAAAAAGGGACGATGGACCTGGCGAACTTGGGAACTTGATCTACCATGCGAAGTTGAAGGGTGGATTGAGATTGTTTGTCGGTGTTGGGATAATTCGTTGAATACGCAGCCACTTAATATTCGGGCGGCGTGGAATTGGGGTCTTCATGTTACTTCTTCGGCTCATCGGATTAAGGTCTATAGTATTAACAAGAGTAGGGAGATTACGAGGAAGAGATTGGATAAGTATGACCAATTGGGTGTGCCGTTGGCCCCGCTGACTCGTTATGAAATTATTCCTGTGCAGAGTCAGGCGGAGTATGAGCATTTTTGGGATACGCATGAACCGAGGGATGTGGATGATTGAGGGTATCAGATCTGATTTGACTTTTACTTTGGTATGATTGATTGATTTTGATTTTAATGCCTCAAGTTACTTCTAATTTTCTCAGAAATGAAACCATATCTGCCCAGAATTACCGTAGCCCCTTTTCCAGGCAGCAGGCCTTCCTTCCTTATCATCTCAACTAAGCTAGCAATCCTTTGAATTGATTGAAATGTGACTATCGAGTTTAAGCGAAGTATCTTTGAAAGAGCTGAGATATTGGATGGTCATTACTAGTAACTAGTGAAAGGTACTAATGATCACTGGGAATGAATAGTTGCGTGATTTACCCCTATTCCTGCCAGTATAGACTGGAACACAAGTTTCTTGGAGTTCAAATCGATAGTATAAACGAGGCAAAATACAATTTCAGAGTAAAATGACTATACCCGCCACCTCTCAGCCACTGGTTTTCAGCCTACTGAGTAGTCTCAATAACCTCACCCATCATAACAATCCCTGTCTTCGACCGATCCAGAAATTTCTCCTCATCAGCAGCAATCTGAGCCGCAGCATCCGGCGCCTGAGTCTTCGCCACAAAAGCTGTCAAAGCAGCCTGATCCGCGAATGTCAATTCCGCGTAGGCGTCAAAGTCGAAGTCAGCTTGATTGCCGACGACCAGTATAGCGGGGGTTTGGGCATTGCGTGATGATGCGCCTTCGGGTGCGGTCTCGACGTAGTTGCGTGCCACGTAGGTTCTTTTGTGGGATAGTGGGAAGTCGGATCCGGATAGGTTTTTGATTAGATCCACGTGGGCTTCGTAGTGCTTTTTGAAGTCTTCGAGTGAGAGGCCGGGTTTGCGGTAGGAGTGGATGAGAGCGGTGATTGTCATGTTGAGGCTGGAGGTTATCACGATGCAAAAGACCTAGTTATAGCGATAGATGGAAGCGAAAAAGATTGGATTATTAACTGTATTCACTGCGGGGCATGGGATGTACCCTGTGGTTCTCTTAAATGGTGCGAGAACTGCTGAAAGTAATTGGGAGTACGTGGGGGCCAGAACGGCTCAGGGCATCATCCAATGTTCTCAGCCCCAAATCTTCAACGTCGTGAAGACCAGCCCTTTCGACGTTTCTGCATCACTTTAATTTCATTTTGGAGGTCAAAACACTTAAAATAATACCTGGATATAAATGGGTACTCAATAGAAAGTTAGGTACATGTGGCCATCCATTCTAACCATAGCTCAGGTCATCTCAATCACTATCATAATCTGAACTGAATGCATCCTCGCTCTCCATTTCACTGTCATAATTGCGGTTGTCTACGCTTTCATAGTCATTGTCCTTATTGCTGTCCTTATTGCTGCCTTGGTCGCTGTCTTGGTCGCTGTAAATGCTACTGCAATCCGTATTGTCATCCGCATTGATATCATAAACATCATCGCCGCTGTCAGAATTCCCCGTCCACTTCAGAAGCATATTGATCGCAATCTTATTTCCAGCCTTTGCTGCTATCTGTGAAGGCGCTTCTAGCTTTCCACAGTTAGCATCGACATTCGCACCGTAATGAAGTAGTAATCTTGCAGTGCAATGATAACATGTGCCGAAGCAAGAGGATTTCCATTTTTCAAAAAAGCATAAATCCTCCCACTTTTTCTTCATCAATGCCGCTAGTGGTGTACCAAAACCGGCAGTTTGTGCATCTACTGACGCCCCAGATGAAAGCAGAACTTTAACAGTTTTCCAGTTTCCAGAAACTGCCGCTGCGTGAAGTGCTGTCCCATATTCACCTCCATCGAGATTCAAATTGGAGCCGTGGGATATTAATGACCTGGCTCCTTTGTGATCGTCATGGATAGCGGCTTTGTATAGAAGCGTCAATCCAGTCTCAGGGTCTCTGGTGTCCGGAGATACACCCTGTTCGAGTAGATACTTAAGCATGGCCTTGGAGCTAAATGGGAAACAACCCGGGATGAAACGAGAGAAAAGTTCAAGCTTTCGAGCGGCACTCCAGGCTTGCGACTCTGCAAGAAATCGTGCACACGTGGCATGACCGCTAACGATAGATGCCTCTAATGCTACTTCAACAGTAGCAGTCGAGTATTCAAAATTCTGGATTAATAGCGTAACAATCTCGACCTTGCCCTTGTCAGAAGCAAGTAGCAAGGGATCGTCATCAGCATTCTCATCGCAATTGTTTCTCACTCCTTCAGGCGAATGAAGCGATGCTCTGAGATTTAGTATCGCCTTTATTGCTGGTATTTTGTGCTTTCGGCTTTCGATTACCGAGACGATGGCTGACTTGACTATTTTATCGGAAAAGGTCTGCTTCGTGCCCAGATAAAGAATTTTGTCTACATCAGCGTCATCTGCAGCTTCTTTGAGAGCTTTAGCAGCGAGCTTAGAATCATCAAAAAGCCGGCAGCCACGCCAATACAATGTCTTCCAGAGGTCAACGCTGGCCCTTTCAGCGACTTCATTGAAAATTCCCTCGATCTCATTCGTCAGAAATTGTATATCCGCCCCGCCACGAAGAAGAACGTTTAGGACCTTGAACCAATTTGGTGAATTACTTGCCCAAAAACCGTGACTGTATCTCTTAATCTTTCTTATTGCAATTGAGACTGCCGATTCGTTGTTTTTATCACGGCGGTTGACGTCGGCGCCATTCTGTAACAGAATTTCAACAACAGCAGCTCTTCCCTGGTCTGCAGCTAGAAAAAGTGCATCTGGCCAGTTGGAAAGTTGGTAATGAGTGAGCATTTCTTGCACAAACTTGCCTTTTCCTACTCTGCAGGCGTATGAGAATGCGCCGTCGAGATGTTTGCTTTCGAATTGTTGGGTAATTGCTCCCTGAAGCAGAATTGAAGCAATATTCTTCCGCCTGCGATCAAGACAGGTCTCGATAAGAGAGGAAAGTGCATCGTCAGTTATATAGCCGAAAGGATCGTGTTCAAAGAGCAGTTTTACAGTTGAGGTGTGCCCCCAAAAACATGCTGCATACAACGCAGTGCAAGCTTGTCTGCTGAAATCGCATTTGTCACCACGTCCGGATCCCTTCGGGCGAACTTTGCCTTTGAGATGGACATTGGCTCCATAGTCAAGGAGGATGACGATGATGGATTCGTGGCCGCGTATAGCAGCAAGGTGAAGCGGGATTGGGATGAAATCTCCTTCTCGGGCTTTTCTTTCTTCTTTTGAATTTTTGCGCCTCTCGTAACAAGCCGGAGCAATGGCATTTCCGTTGACGTTCGCTCCTTGTTCAAGCAAAAATCTTACAGTTGTCTCATGCCCTTTTTCTGCAGCGAGACAAAGCGCAGTTTCCTTAATCCCGTCAACATCGTCGACGCCCATACCGCGATCGAGCAGTATTTTGATGATCTCAAGATGCCCTCCTTCTGATGCGGCTTGCAGTGCGTTACCAAGGTTTTTCCCCGGTGCCTTGACATCTGCACCACGAGAAAGAAGCAGTAGAACGATCTCGATATGCCCTACATGGCAGGCAACCTGAAGAGCATTGCCATACTCTCCACCCGGATCTTCGAGATTTGCTCCTCGATCTAATAAAAACTTCACAGCTTCAATATCCCCCCTCTCTGAAAACACCTGGAGGCAAGACCCGAAGAATTCCCAATGCTTATCAATCTCTGCGCCGCGGAGGAGCAACATATTTGCAAGTCCGAATTTACCCGACTCCAATGCTGCCTGTAAAGGTGTACCCAGTGTTTGGCGCACAGCATTTATGTCAGCTCCATGGTCTAGAAGCAATTCCGCCACGCTGTGATGTCCCCAGAAACACGCAATTTGTAATGCAGTATACGCACACCCATCATTATACTCTTCGTCCTCATGATGAGCATCCTTGGCATCTAAATTTGCTCCTTTGTCCAGCAGAATCTCGACTAATGTCAAATTTCCGCGTCGCGCGGCAATCTCGAGAGGACCCAGTTCTGAGGGAGTCTCAAAGTTCTTCGAACCTAATCTTGAGTGCGGAAGGGCCATTCTCTTTGATCTTTCATATACAGAACATGGGTAAGCTCTACCACGACGCCCCGGGTTTAGCCTGGCACCCGCGGCTAGAAGAACCTCCACGATACTTTCATGTCCAGCATAAACTGCAGCTTGCAGGGCGTCACGGAAACGCCCAAAGTGTTCGCTGTACTTATGTTTCAAAACTGCACCACGCTCAATTAAGAGCTTGACAGTCTGCTCATGTCCATGAAAAGAAGCTGCTTGCAATGTGTTACCAAATTGTCCCCATCGACCGTCCACGCGGGCACCATGATCCAACAGTAGTATGATCAATTCCAGATTCCCAGAGGCGGCAGCTGCTTGGAGTGGATCTCCGAGTTCTCTATCTTCGATATTTGGATTGAGGCCTTTGTCGAGAAGATATCCCGAAATTTCAAGACTGTTAGCGACAGCGGCAGCACGCAAAGGGTATCCAAAACGGCCACGGAGATCAGTCTTAGCACCAGCATCAACGACGAGTTTCACAAGTTCCAGTTTGCGACTAGAAATCGCAGCAGCTAGGGCGTTCCCGAAGTACCCAATGCTCTCATTGATTTCAGCACACGTTTGTAGCAATGCCCTGGCTTTCCTTTTTTGGCCGCCAGAAAGGGCCACTTGTAAGGGGTCAGGTTGGATGTGTGGAGTGAAATTGCCAGCCTTTCCTGCTAGAAGTTGGCCCACAATATCAACATTTCCATTGAAACTTGCAGAATTTATCGCGTCGTCAAACTGCTCCTGCGTAACAAGCTGAATTCCCACATCAATCAATATTTGAGCGACATGGTCATGGCCAATTGCTAGTGCTGCCTGGAGTGGGCTGGAATATTCGCTTTTCACAGTCGGGGAGCAAGATGCTCCTTCCTCGAGCAGTATCTTAACGATCTCGTCGTGGCCTCCGAAACATGCAGCCTGGATTGCATTTCCGTACTGATTTCCTGGAGCGTCCACAGAAGCGCCTAGCTGGAGAAGCTTTCGGACTACCTCGGAATGTCCCCAACGTGCAGCAAGGTATAGACCCGAGGTGCCATTTTTATTGACTTGGTTCAAATCAAACTGATCTGCGAGCTCAGAGGACTCGAGTACCTCAACCAGGCCGAAGGACGAGGCTGCGAATATAGCAGATGGGGGAGAAGAAGAACATTCCTCGAGCTTTCTCTCCAGTGGATTACTCCAGCTTGCGCCCGTTTCGATTTCTCTTGTGTCAAGACATTCAAGCCAATCTTCAAAATGCTCTTCTTCGGTGAAGAATTTTGTCACTGATTCCTTGATCGACATTCTTTGACATGAATTCAGTTGCTCTACGTGAGCGGGCCAGTACCGAGTGGAATAAGCAAGTAAATCATCTTCATCGAACTCGCTGCAAAGATATGTGTCCAAGCATCTTTGCGCAATTATCGAGTTAGCCTGCTGAATAGAATAGCCATCGGTCGTTTCAAGGAATCTTTTCAAGAGCTGTCAGCTTTGTTTACTTATTTCTTCCTCAGTCAAGTGCCTTACTCAAGGACTGACACATGCGCCAGACGCAATGTATCCGAGTTACTGTCAACCACTACCAAATTGCAGCAATAGTCAATTATATTCTTGACTGATAGAGTTGACGAATTGGCGGACTTGCCAACGGCAGCCAAAAATTCCGGAATTGTGAGTTTTCGTTTTGCACATTGTAGCCATTGTAGAGTTTGGACAGCGATTTTCCTTGGGGTTTCTCCCGTTTGTTGTATTTGTTTGTAAATATTTTGGTAGGATTCGCGGAGAGTTGCAGGAAGGGAAGCCAAGGCTTGGCGAATGCTTTCAATGTCTTTAACCTGCTCGGTATTTCTGATAGCTTCCAGTTGAAGGCTCACCCATAGGAACCTAAAATGATCAGAAAAACAAGTTGAATAGCAGCTTCGCTTCTGTTTTGACTCACATTCCTTGAGAACCAGATACAAGTTTCTCCGTTATCTCCTCGCCAAGCCTTTCCAGTGCATCCGCCGATTCATCATGCATGGTCGACCACTTTTCAATAAATCCTTCAACCCGAGTGTTGACGAACTGCTTAAGGTCTTCATCATTTGACTGGGGTGTCACCTCAAGAGATACTCCTTGCTCCATATAGACCGCGATATCTACTTCATGCCGACTCGACACGAAGGTCTTAACGACATCACGACATCGCTGCCGAATTTGCTTCAGACCATCGAGGAGAATTTCTCGTTGTTGAGAATTGCATTCGTCCAAACCATCAATAACGATTGTCAATGGAGAGGCCCGACCGACTTCACAAATCACGTCTATGCAGTCTTCCACCGTCAATGGCGCTGGCCGTTCTCCAGCCTGGCCGGCCTCGTTTCTTCGTTCATCATAGACTTGCACCAGGGGTAGCCTCAAAGAATCCCCCTTTTTGGTCAGGGAGGCCTGTTTTGCCAAAGAACGTAGCATATCTCGCGCGTCGCTGCGTTCCGGCTCCGCTGCACTCCGCGAGCAAAAGAAGTGGACTAGAGGGGCTGGCTGAGCTATGCCGCTTTGCCGTTGACGTAGGTGCTGCAAAATTATCGTACTAATTACAGTTAGATCTTGTACTACAAAACAATTTTTCATGGTACAGGGAGCTTACGCTAACTTCGTCTTTCCGCAACCCGCTAGATATACAGTTAGACCGTTGGAAAATTGCTGTGATTTAGTCCCAATAGCACTCACGTATGCCGTATAACCAAAAGGTTTCAGAACTACTAGAGTCTCTCCAACTCTCGAATCTCGAGTCGCTCAAGAGCCATTCACCTGAACCAGGCATTATAGTCGCTAAAGACTCTCTGTATTGCTGCTGTACAGGAATAGTGGAAGCCCATTGGAGTAACTCGGTCCTTTGGTTTTCTGGTTGCAATTAGTACCTACCAGTGAATCCCATGATGAGAGCGGTGTACCCACCTTCAAATGCACCATGCAGGTCAGACAGTTGATCTGAGATTCTGACCAGAGGCCTATCGAGATTTTGGAGGGCGTCTTCCAGGCGTACTTGTAAGTCGTCAATCCCATTCGCAGCGGCGTTCACTGAGAATAACATCGTTGTAACATCGTCGCGGATGCTCTCGACCCCTAGCAAATCGTCAGAAAGGAAGAGAAGACGTTTTCAAAGCTGGCTCACTCTCGCTATCCATGAGATCCTTCAGGGCCAGAACCTTTTGTTCTCCCTTCTCCATCTCTTGGATGGAGTCTTGAAACGACTGCCGGGTGACCAAATTCAAGGCGCGCTCTAAATTTCCACTATCAACACTCTATGCCAGAATGATGCAACTATCCTGGATCCAACTTACTCAGGCGCGAATTGTCATGATGTTTCTTGGCTTTACAAAGAAAGCCGAGGACAGAGGTATAAAGATTCACCATCTCTTGTTCCAGAGTCTTCTTGGCATCCGTGATCGCCTTATCGTACCTGAGGATTAGGGCCTCGAGAATCCCACTTCGTGCTATCAAAAGCGTCGCTTTCTCAAGACCCTCGACAATGGCACCGAATGTCTCAAAGCTCGAAAAGGCCAACTGCAGCAAGAATCGCACGCCCGCCCATGGCAATGCAGCATGAACTGGGTCATATTGGACCGCGATATCAACCACGGCCATGAACTTTTTGACATGTCCGGCGATTTTTGCGCAAACATCGCGGATAATAACCTCCTTCCCACCGATACCTTTCACTGTCCATTTGTCTCGTTTGCATCGGTCGCGCTGTTTTTCGAGTGCCGAGAGAATTTCGTTGAGGATTTGGTTTCCGTCCGGTGGTGGGGAGACTGGGAGGGTGAAGATCCGCTGGTCTTTTTCGGGGAGAGACAACAAAGCTAAGGACCAGAGTGAGGGGGCTGGATTTTTGGAAATTGTCATTGTGAGATTATTTCTTCCATCAACCACTGATTTACGCAGGCTCTGAGAAATTGCAAACCGCCAGTCTAGAGTATCCTGCCAGGATAAGAATAAAAATATGGATACCTTCGAAGTGGAGGAACACCCCGTGTCCCCATCAGACAAGCTAGTGGAGAGCGAGCCTCGTCTCTTAGTGCGGGGCTATTTTGCCTTGAGGCTGATAATTTGGGCCGAAAGTTGCCTGCCAGCTGGCAGCTGGCAAACATGCATGAAACAGATCATTAAGGCCAATGGGGGCTTACGAACTATACCGGTGACCCCCACAGCTGTACATCCCCGATAACCCCGTTTGCTCTCCAGAAGAGGCGGGGGGTACCATGTACGTGATGCCTTCGCCATGTTAAAATTTTATCTCATAACTCTGGTTAATGCAAATGGTGAAAAAAAAATTGTGGGCTGCATTATGCTGAATTATGCGTGATGAGCGGATCTCTCTGTAACCCGCGTCCACATATCTGAAATTGCAAAAAGCCCCAGATAATTTTCCACTTCCCAAGGACGCGTTGGATTAATAAGTGATAAATCGAAATTGCGAAAGATCTATATGGGATCAAGAAATCGTCAGTTCAAAAATCCTCAGAATAAAGGACAAAGGTGGCATCTAACCTCGAATATCAACTTTCCGATCTCGATATCAGCCACCGGTTTGCCAAGGCATCGATACTTCCCATGGCCGAAAATCAGTTCATTAGTACGAATCATGAGAGCCAACTTAGCAGGGTCAGACTCGAACCACCGCTCCGGTCTAAACACTTTCGAGTCACTCCCATATATCTTCTTGCTGTGGTGCATGGAATACGCCGAGTATCCAATGCAAGCTCCACCAGGCAAAAATACGCTTTCACCATCAACAGTCACCGTGTCACCCTCAGGCGGCACGTCACGCGAAAAGATGTTCGCAACAGGAGGCCAAACTCGGAGAGCCTCTCGAACAACGGCTTGCAGATAAGGTAGCTTTTTAGCTTGAGCCGAGGCGATTATACTGTCGGTCGGAGCAAGTCCGTTGCTGACAGCATTGTCAATCTCACGCTGCAGTTCATGATAGACGCGTGGATTTGTCATAATGTGCATAAGCGTACCAGTGATGGCACCAGAGGTAGTATCAGATCCAGCGAGAATCTGCTCTAGTGCCTCGCTGCGTAGCTCTTCTCCCGAGATGTCGTGTCGGATAAAGGAGGCCAGCATGTCAGAACGCTTATCGGTTGTGCTCGCAGCACGAGCATCGACAGTGCGGAAACTGGCGGACATCATCTTGCCAAACCCATTTTTATCTTTCGGCGAGGCTGCCACGAATTTTCCAATCAAAGGCGCTTGAGTGATCCAACTGATTCCCATCGCTAGAGCATTATTTCCGATACACAGGCCCTCCTTGAGGGCTGACAGATAATTATCGACATCCTGGTCACTTTTCAGCATACCGAATGCCTTGCCAAGGCCCACACTGCTAATGACGTCGAGAGTGAAATATTGTGATTTCTTTGCCAGATCAACTGGTACAGTACGGTCGTCGAATGAGATGTATTTTTCTCTGATGAGCTTTAGAAGTTCCTGAACTCGCTCATCTATAACGCCCTCCAGTTCGAAATTCTCTCTGCCCGAAAACTACAAGATGTCAGCAAATCAATTTACTTCGCAAGGGTGGGATGAGATTTCGCAAGCATGGAAAGCCAACTAACTTACTCCCGGGGCCATCTGTTTCCTCCGTCGCTCGTGCTTGGCATTATCCGTTTGAGTGAATACATTGTCCTTGCGGTACTCAATACGTGCAGCATGATAATACCAATCCGAACGTTTATAACCCGGTTTATTATTGACATGGATCCAAACATCGGGATCAGATGTGATCAGGATCCGAGGGGCGACGCGCGCGATGGGACCTGCGGCGCATCGAAAATGTTAACGAAATAAGAAAAATTCTCTACTAGTAGAAGGAATAACGGTACCATATTTATCATTGACCTCGGCATACCACTGGTGACAATTATACCGAAGCAGAGCTAGGCTATGTGGCCAGTTCGAGACACCAGTCCAGGAAGGGCCCGGAAACTGCCGCAATTTAACATAATCACTGACAATTTTGACAGCCCAAACAGCCAAAAGACCACCGATAAGTGTGACCACTGGGCCAGATAAGGTGATCAACCCCATTCTGGAATAAACAACGGCGTCACTGGGCGAAATTTTTGACCCCCTTTTTAAGAGTTTGGAAATATTTCAAGATTAGGGGAGGTGGGAATGTCAGGTGCGATCGAGAGGGGGCTCGTTTAAAATTCAACATCCATCATTGGGCCTTCTAAAGAGGTGCTGGACAAAGCGTCATGGACTAAAAGTATCACGAGAACGGTACTTTTGTTTTCGGCGGGGTTGAATAAGTTCCGCTGCAGAATGTGGCCGTGCAGGATAGACAATGCATTGTTCTCTCGGGGCGCATGAACTGCCAATGCAATTGTAATGTGCTTCAAGGTGAGTAGTTCTCAGCACGGGCTCAGACGCAGTGATCAGCTTGATTTGTTTCTACCCCACAAAAAATGACACTAGCATTATCTAACTTTTCTAATATGTATCTTCTCCTCTAGCATAAGGCAAACTTATTTGTGTCATTTGAGTTGTTTGATTGGTTCCGCCATGCAGTCAATTATGTAGATGGTTCGCCTCTTGAAAAGAAGAACAAAAATAAGAAAAGAAAACTGCCATCCACCACCAAATCAATGATTCCTCGGTGCCCCGCGATGAATGATATATAAACTAGGAAATATGTTGTGTAAATGACGGATGAAATTCGCCACGAACACACCGCTGATACGTGCCATCCAAAGAGATAATCCACCGACAAAAAGAGATAGACGGAAGACACGAAGATATGAATGGGGGCAATGACGTGATTTCAAATCACTCTTTTCTCATAAAGTAATAAAAAGTTCATTCTGAATAGGTTGCTCGTTAATTCGTCAGACTAATAGATCAACCTTGATCTATGAATAGATGATCTATTATCTCTTTTCTGCAAGAGTATCAAGCTCATGGTCCCAGTCCCAATGAGGAGACCCTCCATCCTCAGATGCTATCGGAGACATCATGGAAACAGGATAATGTATCAAGATATCTGGATCGATGGAGTGGTTCTCTTTGCTCAGATTCTCGTGTGCATTGCCACCGTTCGAAGTGACTCCATCAATTCTGGATGAGGTTGGCGGCGTAAGATACCCAAATTCCGTTTCAGAAAAATCGGGAAAATTGTCTGCATTGAATGGAGCCAAATCAAATACAGGATTCCGAGGATCCATCATCGTCCAATAATCCACGACTGCCGTCAATATTGTTTTCTCGGTTTGAGTGAGTTCGTGAACGCGTGGTTTGTGGCAGAGAAGAATGTCGCTGTACCGGGAGCATTGAATTATTAAGGATTTCAATGCATTGGCCTGTCAAAAAAAAGCAAACAACAATTAGGATTCAGTAATGAGAAGTTTCAATGATTTACGAACCATCATCTGGGCATTGCTCCAAAGCTCGGAAATTTCACCCAAGTAGTCCAATGCAGTCCTGAGGTATTCGGCAGAGTTCGCGCTTATGACTGAGCTCTCACTGTAGAGATAGAATGCATGTATAGTGCTTGCAAGAAAGATGCAGTAGCTGTAAACAGAAGGAACTGGCATATACCCAGCTGATTTCGCTTCAACGAGAACCGTGACTAACGACCCAGCATGCACAAGGCACGTTGCCCTTGTCTCATCTAGCCATGCTCTCGGTATCTCGGAATTTTGGAAGTCTTGTAATTTGAGAGCCAGTAGAAAGGGGTGACTCAATATGCAATGTGCAAGGTGATACACTGTATGTGATAGCACCATGTGCGCTGTTTGTTCACGGTCGCTATCATGCAAGTCGTTTTGAGAGCGTGGTTGGCCGGGATCTGCTAGTACAGGCGAATTCTTCACAGCCAAATCCTTCAAGTATTCGAGATCTGCATATATACTTGAGAACTCCGAGTCTTTATCCCATGGAGTCATGGGGTTGGGGTATTTGGTCATCATGCACTTCACTGCACGTCCTAATACGGAGGCCAGACCAACACTGATACCGAACATTCCAGATGCATGAGGTATATGGCGATTCTGCTTGGAAAGAAGATGGTTCAAGGTCAATGGTACCAACTTTTTGTTTGACCTGTGGTGAGTGGGCAGATTCAGGATACAATCCGAGTCCTTGAGGGCGGGCGGTCGATCGAAGGAGCAGCACACAAAGCGATCGAGGAGGTAAAGCGACCAGAAAAGATTCCTTCGCTCATCTTTTTCGAGTTCTGACAGTTCAGAGCTGGGTTCTGCCATCATGTTCAAGTCTTGGCTGATTCGCACCGCCATTCCAATTTTGATCCACGCTGCCCTTCGCCGACCAGCTAAGAGAAGATTTAGCATGGATTTTGTTCATTTTGGCGGACATTAGGACCGACTCACCGGTTGCATCAATCACTCCTAAAATTGCCAGTGATTGAATCAAGGAGACATCTTCATTACCATCGATTCCATCAGGCGAAGATGCTATCAGTTCCCAAGAAGCCCGCGCATACCCGTCGATTGTACTCTGTTTTCTTTCTTTCCATTGTGATCGAGATGAATAGCGAGTGGCACATGCGATCAATGCCAGGCGTAGATGCAGGGGAACTTTGTTCTGAGAGACTTTGATTTGGAAAAATTCTGAGTTGAAAAATCCATACGGCTTATTATGGCAGTGTCGGAAGTAAACATCGCAAGCTTCTAGGAACACTTTGTCTGGAGTGGGGGAACCACTTATTGACTGAGTAAGTAAATGCTACTCTAATAAATCAAAAGAGAAGCCAGTAAATTTCAGACTTACCTTGACATTCGTCTATGAGTCGCCATTTAATCTACGTGGTCAATAATAGTAACCACTACTTGTAACTAGTAAGTAGGAGTCCAGAGGGCACGGTGTGGGAGATTTAGCTTTCAAACAATTTTTTTTTCTCGTCTGTCTTAGCTGATGATCACGAGGTAACCTAGCCCCCCTGTAGACTCCAAGCAACCCCACTGGCTCATCATCATCGTCAACAAGGTTGCACATTGCTACATAATAATAGTAGTTATTACTCAATTTTATCCCGTCGCAAATCCGGCCCGCCGTCTCATCCGGGGGCTACCCGGCCCCGCATTCCCGGCCTCTCCGCGTTTAACCGAGGTGGAGCCGTTGGAGATAGAAGAAACCGCTTCAAAGAACCACCTGGTTTGAGTCGCAATTTAGGTAGAGCGGTATATGGAAAGTCTGGAATTTATGGTGACCAGAGCCTCGCCATTCCAAGGCCAGTTCTGATTAATTGAGAGTTGAAATGGACGCTTCATGGCCTGAAGAGTTTTTTCATGCAGAAACTTTGTCGGAATCAAGGCAAACCGCTCCACAACAAAAGCCTGGAAAACGCATTGCCAAGCACTTGGAAAACATTTGATTGCATGATCTCGAGTAAAACGTTAGGGAAGTGTAGTCGAACTCGTGGGCGGTAGTTTTGAATGCGGTATCTGTGAGGTACGGAGGTCCCTTCAAACGAAAAATCAACCCGGCCAAAGGACCGATGCAGCTCACTTGACATGGCCATCGCATTGGTAGTATCGTTGATGTTCTTCCGGTTGAAGTTTATCGCCTGGATAGTTGGGAACTGGCGGGTCAAGTTTGTCCAGATGATGGCTTTTGCATGCCCTTCAGACTGCGTGCTCCTCCAGTGAAAATGTTGGGGTATTGAAAGGATTGCCTGCATTTTTATCTGATTAAGTCATATCAAATTATGATTGAGGTATGCTTCATGTATTAGCTGTTTCTTCTTTAGGGACGTGTTTGTCTAGATACTCTGGATTGTAATTTGCCATCAACGAAAGATAATTCAATTTGAAAAGCTTGAGGAGATGCATGTTGCATTGGAGTTTATCTCGTTGCAGTGATAGCCTTCTTAATCTTCTCCTTCAAATCAGGAATCTCGGGGTCGTCATCTATTCTCAACCCTTTGATCAACCTCGCTAATAGGGCATAAACCCCAATAACAATCAGTACTTCCACGACCATATCAGTCCCAATGATCTCCACTGCTTCTTTTATCGTTCTCTCTTGATTAGAATACGTGGCCAATTGCTCATCCACTAGCCGAAGCAAGATCCTATCTCGCTCGGTCCACGGACCTTGACTGGTGTTATGAACCTCTTCTTCGGGGCAGGCAATAGAGTCAATTTTCTCTTGAGGCATATCGTATACTTGGGCGACCGGAAGGTTCACATCGTACTCATATTTAGCTTGGAGAACTGAAGCCGTTCGTAAGACAATCAGCTGCCAGTCGAGTGTTGGCAGTCCGCGCTGACTGCCATCGAAGCAGGCACCAATCAAGCTGAGCAGGTGCGGCGCAAGACCATGGGAGTTCGCAATAGTCATGAGAATATTACGACGGAAAGGCAGGATATTCAGCCTGTCGCGCAGTGTGGGTGGGAGGTCGTCGACATTTGGATAAGGTACCAGGCAGGTTTTGCGGAATGGATCATTGTTACTATCCATATTTTCTTGCACTTGACAGCAGAATAATGAGCAGTTAGAACATGAAATATTAAATTGGTATGTCCAATCTTTCTAATATTGATGAAAAAAAAAAGAACTTTACTATCATCAAGATCTTGAATTTTATATCTAAAATATGGGGTCAAGTAAGTGCACGGGCAGTACCCATCCTGTCTTTCCCGATTGCCACAAAGCCCACGTTGTACAACAGGGCGAGCGCATACTTTGACGTCAATACTGTCCAATAGGAGGATTTTTTTTGACTAAACTCTCTCGAAAACTTGCTAAAAAGGAATTCATACATGATTTTTGTCAAATGCAATCAACGGGGGTCTGTGCAACCACACCAATTCTTTTGGGACGCATAGAACCTTCTATGCGTTCCAAAAGAATTAAACTTGGAAGTTTTTTATAGTATATATTCAAGATAAATACTCAATCAATGGGGATTCATAACAAGCTCAAATCATATTGCTTTTCTGTATATTATTTAATGTAAGTGAGCAACGTGATTCTATAGTCTCTTAATTCGTCGAATGCAATTTCAAAGAGTTCGTGTAACAGAACGCTAGCCTGCGAACCGATCATTCAAGATGCGTGACGCGCAGGAAGGAGGTCCGTAAACTTTAGTAGTCCTTATTATCAGATCATAGGTTGCAATGCTTCTACGTCATTGGAATATCTGATATAATAAAAAAGGCGTACATGCCTATCGTAACTGGTTAGGCTATATTAGCCACTTGGAAGTGACCATTCGTAAATTTCAGAGTGAATGAATCCTGTTTCCATCCGAACAACGTCTACAGTATGAATTTCATCTAAGCTTCCTAGGTAGGAAAATGATATTCTTCAAAAACAGGGCCCGGTGAAGTCTACCTCAGCACAGACATAAGCCACCACTGGGCTTACTCATAGAATGGTTAACACGTCATGTTTCTGAAAGTTTATTGTATTTGTTGTTTCATTATAAAAGGACTGTAGAGAAAGGAAGGAGAACTCATCAATACCGCATACAATCACTATCCTTGAAGAGCTCGGATCGACTGTATTCACAATGAATGATTCCAAGAATAATCAACCTCGTGAGCTAAAGATCAAGTGGCCAAAGCCTAATGTGTCTGTTACAGTAAGGATGAATGAATTAAACCCAGAGTTAGTTGATCACCTCTGGAATACTCTGCCATATCGCGCTCTCCAGACACATGCTTTGGTTACTGGTGACCACTTATACCACCTTGTTCCGTCCGAACCTCTTATTGTAAGTCAGTATCTTGTTCATCTTCCCTTCCGTCATGAGCATTCTGAAGACTGATTTCAAAAAGTACACCGATCCTCAGTTCAAATGTCCAGATAGGGCAAAGGAACCTGATGGCACTATTTTCCTTTCTAAGTTCCAGCACCTAGCCATTAAATATGGCCAAGTGACTGAGCACCACCCCGCAGCCCCTTGTGGAAATGTCATTCCAGAGGACCTAGAGAAGCTGCGCTGGCTTGGAAAAGTGGTTTGGGAAAGCCAAACTGAGACGAAAGAGCCTATTGAGGTAGTAGTCTGGGATGCCTCGGGTCCCGAACCCGAACCTGAAGATCTTTCACTTCGCCTCCAGCGCACTGGTGTCACAAAAGAGGTGAAAAATATTGTCCAAGAGATCCACAATGAGGTGAGCTCCATATATTTATCTTAATATACCGAAAGTTGCATCTATTCTAATATCAGGCCTAGATGGACCGGTCGTGGTCTGGAATATCTGACAACGTTAGCACGATTCATTGTGGCCGAGCAGCAGACCACCCGGGATCCAAAAACTCCTACCTTGCGGCAATGCTCTTTGCAAATAGTGAAGTTCGGACGCTCGGTTATTATGTATTAGACAATATTCTCAAAATAGCTGCAACCCACTCGGAGTTTCACCTCCGACATCTGGTTGTTCTCTATAGAGATCTTATCTCTACTCCAGCCGAGTTTCTGGGCTACGTCGGCACTGAATTCCTACGCGATAGCCACAGAAAGATTGATGAGCTCATAAGATTGAAGGTTGAGCCAAACACTAACCAGGAGGAGGCACGGGAAGATTTGCTTGCAATGGTCAGTGTTTTGGCACAGTATGTCAATCTCCTCAACGCTCAAAATCTGCTTTTATTTCCTTGGAAACATACAGTCGAATATCCTATTCCATCAGATTGATTGCTATTCAATTATGTGATTCATACTAAGTGTTTGTGTGGTGATATGGCATTTGAAGGCACATAAAGATTTTGGGAGCGTGAAGAAACCTGGTTGCTTTCATAAATGGGGGACGGACAACCACAGCGACAACGAATGTTTATAGTATAGCATTTTGGAATAAATCAGATTGTTACCGGTTCCATGATTGTTTCACGTAGTATGGAGGCCATCTTAAAAAACTATCCGAAAAAAAAGGGTATTCAGTATCTGTCCTGTTAGGACATTCTACATCTCGGACTCGATTTCCAAAAGACCTCGCTAGAGTGTGGAATCAGCTATACCGGTAGTTATAACTGACTCCGAAAACTGCTATATCCCCTAAACTGCTATATTATCTACTAGGTTTAGTACTACTAATAGGTACTAGTAGTACCTATTACTACCTAGTAGGTAGTAATAAGCTTTCTATCAGAGTATTTTCTCTGGCTTTTTTTCTGATAATAGCTACTTCTAGTAGAAAACACTAAGAGCCAGAAATAATATCTTCCTCGGTATCCATTAATACTTCCCAGTTATTCAGAGTGATTAGTATCACTCACTACCAATATATAGTAGTATATATGTATTAGAGATTCCTTACTATACACCCTTCCCCCTCCTACTTATATAGCAGAAGAAATTAGAGAGAATGTAGACCACATTTACAGCTCAGTTGGGTGGGCGGTTCGCTTATGACCCACGTTACACGAAAGGCTACACAACATGCGGGAAGCAAGAAAGGGAAGTGTCAATCTACGACTAGAACTAGTGAGAAAGCAGGGAGTAGGCAGACAATCATACCTATAGATTGCCAGATCGCCAGATCTACTAAGCAATTCTATAGGATTCAATATATCGTTACAGATGTAATACAGTACGTTCATGATCCGGTAATAGTCATTACCACATATTTTCTGCCCAACTACAGAGTGACAGAGCAGTGACCCTAAACAGGATTAGCGTATCTCGGAGTTGTAAAAGTGTGGGGTCAAACTGATATCGGAAACTAATGTATCGGAGCTGCTTCACTCCTACAAATACCCTAATCGTTCTAATTAACAAGGAAATCAGTCAGTATGACTTCTTTCTCAGCTCTACGCACGAAATACGCCTCATTACTCAAACAATTCACATCATCGCCCAAAGACTTTGCAGTACTCACAAGCGTACCCGAACGCTCTTCCCCAGCAAAGACTCTATTTGTGCTGGACTCATCCTTCAATCCTCCAACTCGCGCCCACCTGCGCATAGCCTCCTCAGCTTTACAAGAGCAACTCAATTCCACATCTCGTCTACTTCTGCTCCTGGCAACACAAAATGCAGATAAACCATCCAAACCCGCCTCTTTTGAGGATAGGCTCGCTATGATGGAGCTATTCGCGCAGGACCTACGCACCCATCTCCTAGATGCGACGAGTTCCCCACGCGCAGAGAAAGATCTCCCGGCAATTGATATATGCGTCACTAAAAAGCCTTACTTCGTTGATAAAGCGACGGCGATCGAGGCTTCCGATTGCTATCCCGGTACTCTTGAACAGGTCCATCTCACGGGCTACGATACATTGATCCGCATTTTCAATACCAAGTACTATCCACCCGACCACACATTGCAGCCTTTGAGCTCATTATTTTCTAAACATCGGTTAAGAGTGACTATGCGACCGAGTGATGAGTGGGGGAGTCGGGAGGATCAGGAGGAGTTTGTGCGCGCTCTGGCTCGTGGTGATCGAGAGGCTGAGGGTGGACCAAGGGGGTGGGCGGAGAAGATTCAACTTGTTGAAGGGAGAAAACCAGGTGACCCGTCTGTTAGCTCTACGCGTGCGCGAGAAGCTATTGACAATGCTGTGCAGGATCTGGATTGGTTGGTCCCGGACAAAGTCCGCCAATATCTTCTGGCTGAGAAGCCGTATACGGTCAGCCCAAGCACTAGGATTTGAGCACCTGAGTATGCCGATTAGATTAATGAATAGATTGGATTCAATTCCCCATTGTGGATGCACCCTTTGAAAGGAATATAATTGATTTAAGGCTTATTTTCGAAAATATATCGAACGATTGAAGTTGAGCGGACCACCTCCGAGGCGGATTTGGATAGCCGCCAGCAGTGTTCAAGTGCCCACCATTTTAATAGTAGTACCTTCGAAAGCTTTCATTCAAAAGCTCATGTTGAATCGCACATTAATACAAGGTTTTATTTGCTTTCTCTGGATGATTTCCAATAATTAAGACCTCCATCTATGAATATCGTACACTCGTGAGACACCAGAAGGACCTTGAGCTACCTAGCTCATAAGCCTGCATAGATATACACCCATCCCTTTAACCAGCACCATTTTAAGAATCCTCCTCACTCTCCTTCTTTCCAAGGGTATAAGCCAATCCACCACCAATCATATTAACCAAGCAAAGACCCATAGTCGCTCCACGCACGATACCGCGAGTTCCGAACTTTTTCGTAATGGGCTGTCGCCGACGACTCGCGAGCAGTAGATAGAGTCCGGACCAAGCTGCACTTATACCGGCGCTCTCGGTCTTGAATCCTGATAGGTTTGCGTAGCTTGTGAAGAGGAGGACGGGTGGGAAGAGCATTGGGAAGAATTGGTAGGGTCGGGCATGTTGCGCGAAGATGAGGGATGCTAGGACTGTTGGTGGGAAGGAGTTTTCTGGTGGGAGAAGATCAGTATTTTGGAGACAGCTTGATAAAAAGCAGTGGTTGCATTAGACTTACCACCCCAGGCTCGAAAGCGCTGGACAAGCGTTTGCTTGGTCTCTTCGAGGGTTGAATCTTTTGACATGGTTGCCGGGACCAGCGAGTGGTGCTTGCTCTTTGCAGTGAATGCTTATCTGAGTTCTCAGTAAGAGTAAGACTGTAATATGGACAGACAGAGAGAGAGAGAGAGCGCAGAGAGACTGAGAGTGGAGGGTAGAGAGTAGAGTAGAGAGTAGAGCAAGTTGAGTATATTCGCGGCGCAATTGACGTTCCGAATTGCTTGGCAAAGACCAACTCGACCTTTCGCTTTTCCCTCCGCCACTCCCCCACGATTTAATCGCCTGTTTACTCCATCGCCCTCGACCTTTTCGCAACTGTTCAATTTGCATTTATATTCCCCGCCTGGTTTATTCTACTCCGATCCCTCTGGGGAATTGGGAAACCCCCCCTAATACTCGCTTGGTTTTACGCCACTCACTCGGCCAACTCGCCTCTCCACCCCCCTCGTTCACTCGCCCGCAGTCTCATTTTGCGACACACACGCTCTTTCAACCTCAATCGTCATGTCATCTGCCAAAGCGTCAGGATCCGACGCGAATGGCGCAGGCGCGCGATCGCGCGATCATAATCAGGGTAATCAGGATCGAAAGTACACAGTCGAGCAGAAGGCAGCCGTTCTCCGAATTCGAAAATGCGGAGCCACGGATTTCTATGAGATCTTGTCGGTTGAACGGTCGGCGACGGATAGTCAAATTAAAAAGGCATACCGGAAACAGTCTTTATTGACGCATCCTGATAAGAATGGTTATGAGGGTGCTGATGAGGCCTTTAAGAGTGAGCGATGACCCGGAACGACTCCGACTCTACAATGTTTACAGATCGCTGACTCTTGTTTTTCTTTCTCTCTCTCTTTGCAGTGGTCTCCCGTGCTTTCCAGATCCTTTCCGATGAAGATAAAAAGTCTCGTTATGATAAGTTTGGAGGAGATCCTGATAGCAGATTCAACCCCGGCCCCAGTGCTTCAAGCGGATCATCGCCTTTCAGCGGCTTCAGTGGTGGTGGATTCCCTCGTTCTGGAGGACGCCCCGGATTTGAGGAGGAGATTTCGCCAGAAGAGCTATTCAATAGATTCTTCAGTGGCGGCTTTGGAGGAATGGGTGGTGGTGGCTTTGGTAAGATATTCATTCCCTATCCTGCGTCGCGCCACGCGGCAATCTTGCTTCATCCCGTTTGATATCACCTTTCAGCTTCGGCTTGGTGCACCTTCAAAGATGTATTTGCAAGATCATTTGGGGAATAACTGGCTAATTTTGCTTATCCAGGGGGTCCCGGATTTGTATTTAACATGAACGGTGGTCCCGGATTTCGCGTACACCAATTCGGAGGTGGTATTCCCCGTCGCAGACCTGCTGCCAACGCTACCGGTCAGCCACAAGGCAATATGGACGGCTGGACTTTACTTCGTCAACTCGCTCCTCTTATCATCCTCTTCGTTCTTCCTCTTCTCTCTTCGCTATTCACCGGCTCCGCAACACCAGCTGGACCATCCTACCGATTCGATACCGCGAAACCGCCGCATACCATGGGTCGCACAACACCAAACCTCAACCTTAATTATTTCGTTAATCCTCTCGACGTTGATGACTTTAGCGCGCGCAGATTTAAGCAACTGGATAAACAAGTCGAACTTGATCATGTGAGAGCGCTCCGCTTTGAATGTGAGAATGAGGTGCATTTACGGGAACGCAAGATTCAGGATGCTCAGGGGTGGTTTTTCCCGGATATTGAGAAGATGAAGGAGGCTCGAGCGATGGAATTGAAGAGTTGTCAACGATTAGAGAAGTTGAGAGGGAAGTACTGAGATTCCCAGACGGATAATTGGATTTGCATCCACGACTCTCTGTTTCTGTCGGAAGATGTCAATAGCACATGTGCGATGGGCGGCGTCATGGTTTTCTTTTCTCTTATTTCCTATATTCCACCTCTGTATATTTTCACTTTGAAATGCATCGAGTTCTCTCCGGAGAGACCTTTCATGCGTGCTGATTGCTGCTTGATGAAGCGCAGCGAGAGGAGTCTTACTGGTAGTAATGACAGAGTGCATAATGTAATCACTTTCAGGCTTAAATACGGAAAACTAGCACAGCAACCACATCTAAGGTAAATCCTCATATATTGCTGATATTACTTTCCTAAATTTATACTTTTGCCCTCAACACCAATCCAGTCTTTGCAACCCGAGCTGCCAACGCCATAACCGCACCAAGGAGAATAGAAGTCCCTGCAAACATCTGAGCTCCCAAATATCTACCATTTTCTTCCTTAATCAGTGCGCCACAAATCGCCGGCCCAGTGAGATTAGCAAAACTCACAAAACCCAAGATCATTCCCACACGAGTTCCCGTCCTATTCGGATGAGGCGTCATGGTAGTTGCAACTGCAGGAAACAAAGCCTGCAACGCAGCTGCAAGAAAACCATACACCACAGCAAACGCAAGTAATCCACCGAGAGAGTCTATCGCCGCCCAGCAATAAACAACCACACTTGAAAAGAAGCTAAGTGGGATTAAGATATTGAGCGGACCAGTCCACTTATCCGCAATAACAGGTGGAATCGCACGACCAACAACACCCACACCATTCAAAATCATGAGTAGGTAAATTGGTTCGGCGACACCAATTTGGTCTCTTGCAAAAGTACCCAGATAAAAGAATGCGAAATAAAGACCCCAAAAATTCAAAAACATGCTCATGGAGAAGAAAATGAATGGTAGCTCCGTGAATGCAGAGGTATCTATCCAAGGTCCACTCTTTCGAGCTGATAGACGTGGCTGAAACCATATCAAACATGGTATATAAGTCGCGAGCATAATGAATCCCATAGCCCTCAAAGCCCATGCAAATCCAACACCATCCTTGAATATCAACCAGTTTATCAAAACCGGGTATATAAGACCGCCAAGGGCACCACCAGCAGCTGCAAGTCCAACAGCAAAAGCTCGATATTTCTTAAAATATTGTGAAAGAATCGCCAATGCAGGACAAAACGTAAATCCATTCCCAATTCCAAGACAAACAGCCTGTGCCAGGAAAATTTGCCAATACTTTGTTGCTAACGACGTCATGAAAAGACCCAATAATTGAAGAAAAACACCGGATCCAAAGATTATTCGGAAATATCCACCATCAGTTAAACGTCCTGCGACAACGCCAATTATGAATAGAAGGAAGACTTGGACACTTCCGATCCATGATACGGAGGATTCTGTTTCGCTGAGTGTTTCGGTGTAGTATTGTTGGAAGATTCCGTAGCCATTGGCTACGCCCCAGGTATTGAAGAATACGATGTGGACTAGTAGGACATGGACCCATGCTACTAGACCTCTATCGCAGATTAGGTCCGGGTGAGGGGTTGAAAGTTTTGATTCTGTCTGGATTGTTTGTTCCGGGTCATCGTTCTCTCGCTCGAGGTGTTGGTTGGTTTGCATTGTCGATGGATGTTGATATCGATATGCTCTCGCTGAAGGGACGCTGAACCCTGGATTCCAGTTGGTTGATGAACGAGACGGGAGTCTCAGGAATCCCTAATTCTCGCGAGGCCAAGTGAATAAACCGACGTTCTATTCATTGCTATATGTAGGAGTTATCATGATGACCATCTGTTTTCAGTTTCTTTAAACTTCATGTGGGATTCCCCTTTTTTCCGCAATTGCCGCTATTACCACTTGCTTCAGTGGTGTCCCTAAACTGCCTACAAAATGCCGAACCTCTCGGAGCGAGAATGTCTCCGAGTGATTTTATCATCACGGATTCACGGTAAGGTAAATTTTGTTATGTAAGTTAAAACACAGATTGGAAAAAGTGGCACCGATTCCGAGGGTGTTTGTAGCTGTGAGGTTCCGGAGAGTTCTTCACAAGTCGGAGATACGGGAAAGCCCTATTATATCTCTATAGGCAAAACGGCCGTGACATTTGAGTCTTTTCAGGGCTTAAATTTCACGGGTAAGCACAAAATTTCTATACTAACTACCCTTTATCTATTGCCGTAGAACCGCCATCCGATCTTCTCGTTAACACTTGATCAATTCCGGAGAACAAGGCGTATATCTTTTGGTATCTAATGGCATTTCAATCTACAGACTACTCGCCAAATGTGGTCGATCTCAACATTTCCTCTTCCTTTTGTTTTCTTCTCACTATGCTACAATATAGTAGTGAACTATGCATTCTCGGCAACTTTTTCATTGGTCATATCTTCCGAGAGGCCCCACTAACATCAATCCCGAGGTTACTTATGATTGCCGCCGACCCCAATTTCTCATTAACTGTAAGATACGCCTGAAGCCATGCGACCGCTCAGCCTCGGCGGTCGGATATCTTTCTGGAATAATTCGCAGTTTGACGCTGGATTTGCGGATATAGTAGAATGTTGTGCGGCAGACTGGACAGCTTCCCTCAAACCGACTTAACCAAAGGTCGATACAAGAAACATGGAAGCTGTGGGTACAGCATAGTTCGCGGTAAATGGATGCAATTTGTAATGGCTCTAGACAGATTTGACAATTTGAAGTGACTGTGGAATTTAGACTCCAGAATTGTAAGAGTAGTCTGTGCTATATAGTATGGATGAAACTCACTCTCGCTGCTCAATGTGCAGTCCAAGCTTCGTTTTTCACTGATCTGGTCGATATCATCCTCGCGTATCGGGCCTTTCGAACTGGGGTTTGAGAAGAATATTTGATAGATCTCATAGCCTTCCATTTTGAAGTTTGAGTCTGCCAAAAGGATCGAACATCATTTTGTTGGAAGGGCAGAAGCGAAAGAAACGCATAGTATATTCATCTGTGCACTCTAGCTACTTATGTTATGATCACAAGGATCACTGCTGACAAAGAGGACCGCATCCATGTAAAAATTAAGTACATGAGGAGTACTACTGAGTCAATAGCTCTATAGGTCTCATGACTGCTGTAATAAATGAGGTCATATATGCAAATGACAAGAAGAGTGCAGCCGGAGACTTTAGATGGTCGCTTCGGATCTCGGCATGTTTTGGTGGCTGACTCAGTTTCACTCGGGGTTCCGGGCCTCTTCGTGATGCTTTCTTTCCGGTCCGTTTACTTCGGCCTTCACAGTACCCACTCTCATGGATTCGCATGTCCATAGTCGACCCACAGAAGGCCGTGAGGCTACGGGTAGAAGAAATGCCCGAGTATCTTGCGACCCCTGCAGTGCGTTATGTGTCTACCCGGTGTTGATTCTATCCTTTACTGATTTTCGATTACAGGGACGAAAAAGCTCCGATGCAGTGGTGAGCACCCGATTTGCCTGAGATGTTCTTCAGGGAATTATGAATGCACATACTCCCGTCCACTTCGAATGGGAAGACCGAGGACGAAGAAAAGCTTCCGACAGGCTGTACTGCGACCTGAAACTTCGCAGGCGACTCTCCCTCCCTCAACCCATCCGAGTTCGACAAGGCCCACCATCCATAGCCAGAATACCTCTCCAATTAGACGTGCCAGTGTAGACGACTGGGAAAATGGTGATGGACAATATGAGTCTACACCGCAAGGGTCTATCCCTCGTCTCTTCGACATAACTTCCGCGATCAATTCTGAGACGCCGTATCTGGATGACGTCTATCATGTGTATGGCCGCCACAGCTCCATTATATTAGTGATGTACAACTGCTTATTTTAATGACACATAGTGACAACCGACCGCAAAATCGAGTCCAGCTGCCCACACTTACCCCGAATCTTTCAACCCCGAGACAGCCCGAGGAATGTGCCTGTCCGTCGGTCCTGTATCTATTACTTGAACAACTGAGAACCAAAACCGATTGGGTGATACCTGACGACTTGGAAATCCTTCGAAACTGCAAGGAAAAGGCACTAGGTGTCGTGAGTTGTAATCACTGCCCGCTGCGATATTTTTCCGTGATCCAGAATGGGTTAATACTCGGAGTTGTAACCACATGCATCGCTGAATGTTATGGCAGACTGCTTGAGCAAATTGACCAAGAAGAACTACGAGCCACAAGTAAAGGAGAAAAGAAACTTTTTGATATCTCTAATATTAAACTAGGGAATCCTCCATCTTCTACTCCACCTTCTACACGGCTTAACTTCACTGTTGAGGTCGAGCCTTCGGCGTGGAGAGAATCTATGCGCAACATTATCAAATCGGAGCTATATGGTGTACAAGGACGCAGAGAAAGCTGCTTCATGGCGTTTGTGGCTCAATTAGAAGAGCGACAGAAAAGATGGCATCAGACACCACCGGCAAGGGACTGTCCATCACACTATCGCTCCAGCTGCAATCTACCTGACCGTGTCCCTTCATGTCTAATCGTTATCGATGACACGAAGAGACTTGTCAACAATTTTCATCTATAAATTCGTTGACAATGCTTATTATGTATTGCCTTTTTCTAGTAATATCCTCTATACCCTGAATGTTATTTGTCATGTCGAAGTGCGGGAATGAAAGAATTAATTTTCAATCAAAGATCTCCATAGACGAATAGTCACAGATTAACTCAAGGATCCTGAAGGCTAGGATCTGGGGATCACCGAATCATTAAGGCAAAGTCATGAATATTCAGGTGGAATGTAGGTTCTCGGAGCTCGGAGACTTTGAACCAATCGGAAATAAAGATTTACAGGGCACTCGACAATTGGGTTCATTGGAGATTATTTATTGTTTCGTCTTAAGCGACTGCCGAGGTCTTGATCAGGTACATGTAGGCCTCTGTTCCCGTTTCAAGAATCCGATAAAGTACATCTCATTCGATCTTCGCCGCTTCTTTTTACATGTACCGGCCGGCTTTCCATGATGTTTGACCACAAGGCGACTACCCTCAGTCAACAAATTGCGGTGCACTCTCAATCCCCTGGATGCTTCGCTTCAGTCTACTGTCCGACTAAGCTGGGGTCACTGACTTCAACTAGCTTTGGTGGAAGTTCTCTGGCAATCCTTGTCAGCGCTGCATTTCAAGAAACTCGAGATGACTTTCACCTTTACTCTGTCTCAGGCTATTTCGTTCGGCCCGTGAAGACCGATCGTAGGCTTATCTGTCAGGTCGAGACTGTTCGAAAAAGCAAAAGCTTCGAGACGAAAGAGATTCGTTTAACCCAGGAATACGAAGATGGGGTTTCTAAAATTTGTCTTATCGCTTTGGCCGACTTTCATGTCGTGGAGTTGAAGTCAATGCTAGCGTTCTCCACAGCCCCCGAGCTTGTCCCCTTACCTGTATCCACCAAAGAGCGACCTCAGAAGAAGCCAGTTCAAGAATCCATGGAAGGGCTCCCTAGCAGCGATCTTTATCAGGACATCGAAAAATTCATCGAGATGCGACCACTTTCCTCCAAAGAGAGGTTCACAGACAAGCTCACAGCGCCATCTCCCCGAATTCACGCAGAAAATTTCCGAGCCCGCCATCCTCTTCGCGGCGAAGCTGAACAGATATCTGCTCTCGCATTCTATATGGACAAGGGTCTCGCGTACATACCTGCTTTGCATCATGGTTATCATCCGTCCCAAGCGAACACTTGCGCAAGCTTGGACTTCTCTCTTAGATTCTTTAAGCATGAGATTAATCTCGAAGACTGGCATTACACGGAACAAAAGAGTGTTGTAGCAAATCATGCAAGGGCCTATAGTGAGGGACGAGTATGGGACTCGAGAGGTCGACTTTTAGCATGCATGACTCAACAGACTATTCTTCGTCCGGATTCAGGGATAAAGTCTCGATTTTAGAACTTTGATCCTGCAAATTCACCCAAATTGGCTTGGTTTACACTCTGAGAGCAGAATCGAAATTCAAGGTCTGATATTTAGAAAAGAGATAATGTGACATAGCAGAGAATTCTAAAGAAGGGATAACAGGACAAGGGAAAAAGGAAGAACCCATCACAAATAGTACTTATGGCATGGCCATATCATGCGGTCTTTGGTATCCGACAAGCTCAGGTCTTGAGCGAAGTTCAGCCTCCTTCTCCTCCTGGATCAGGGCACAGCATCCGCAGAAGGTCGATATACAGCAATCACCACAGCATGAACCTTCGATGCCGTACTGTTCGCGCATTTCGCCTCGGCTGACGGTCTGCATAATCCACTGCACTGCACCTAGACTGAGAAAGCCCCAGATAACACACTTAAAAAAAGAAATTAGTTGAACGTTCTCTTCAAGATTCTCTTGTATACATACAGGGCCGTTCAGATAGCTAAACCCTCTTAAGTTTGGGTCATTACGTCTGCTCTGGGTTTTTCCATATGTCAAACATGGTAAACAGCAGCTTGTAAGACCTAGACATTGTGAGATGAAAGTCGTCAGGGGTTTATAGTATGTGCAGATACTTACAAAGTGTGCCTGACGAGCAGCAGTCAAAAAGAGAATAGTTCCATTTGCGGTTACGCGAGATATCATCCGAGTCGGATTTTGCCTGATGGTAGGTTGGAGGGTCGCTTGGCCAAGCACGGTAGACCTTTTGTGAAGGGCCAGCCATTTAGAGTAAATAAATAGTAGACGATAAATGAACAAACTCGGTTGAAAATGGGATCGGTCTGGAAGAGGGAAGGATGGATTTATGGAAAATGCCGTTTCGCCTTGGAAAACTTGAATTTATAATGGAAAAAAGCCCCTTTAGTATTTTCATCGAGGCACAAAGGATAGTTTGCACACAGGCTCCGGGGATATACCGAGTAAACTTGATTCCCAATTGGGAAGTTCGCATTCGTTTTTTTGTGACCAATGAGATAAGGGGAATAGGGCAGCCAGGGATCTACATGCCCCCACTCGTAGATCCAAAACTTATCACGGAGGGTGGAACATCGGAGAAACTCATGACTGTTTAAATGAACACCGTTTTCCAATAAAAACCTCTAATCCGAGCTATTTAGGTCGAAGTAATGGCCCGAAAAAATCCTTGATTGGCAAAACAAAAAAACAGCTGCCTGAACAAATCGGGAATTGGACTAAAACCCTTAGAATCTCGGAGGTCTGCCCTAATTAGTTATGGTGAGAGTGTCTCATTGTTGAATTGACTACTAGTCAGTAGTATTTACTAGGTGTTCAAAAGCTAAAGTAGGTGCAGAAAATCAAAGCTTACCTTATAGCTCACATTGCCTAAGTTAAGCTTCTCACTTTCTGTAACTGCCTGATTCATGAAGTGCAAGCCAATTTTGGGCATGATGTTTTTATGCATCGTTATCATTTTATCTGTTCCTCAGGCTTCCAAAGACTTTTGCTCCAATCATGAACTCCAACACAATGCATCCAAGTACAAGTCCCCCAAGAAATTCAAGAACACCCGAGCTTAGTTAGAGGCCAGATAAGAAAGTGCTGGTGCTCTTCTCCCAAGACACTTTGAATTCCTTCCACAATGTGTGAAGGCCAACCACGAATAAACCAAACTGAATTAAGTTCATTGAGCAGAACCGCGAAGTGCGACAACAGTAATAATGGCACAGGCTGCATTTGCTGCATTTCATTCAGAACAATATCGGGCAGGAGATAGAGCCAGCTAAATATTTGCGGCCATAGCTCGGAGCCGTTGAGAAGAACATCTCGGTTGAGAATTGAATCATAGCGAGACTGAAGTGACTCAAATGCATCACAGTATGCGGTATGACGGGCGTCACTTGGAGAAAATGTATTCATGATAAGTAGCCGTAAATTATTTAGGGACTCTGAATAATGACACGAGGCATCGATGATATTATACTTGGCAGGCCTGTGCCAAGGGGTATCTGGAATCTGTCCTGGTTCCCATTCTGGATGGAGAGGTATTTCTTGCCTGTCGCTGGAATGCAGCCTAGATATACCCTGGGAAGTTCCAAGTGTGTTCATTGTTTCTAGAATAGATCTCATACCAGTGAACAGGCATATTACTGGCATGTCACCGTCAGCTCTAAAGGCCAGGTACTCGCCGGGTTGAGGACCTCTCGCAAGAGAACAGATGAAGATGAACAAAGAAGCGACGTAGAGCGCATGGCTATTCTCTTGGTTGAGATTTGAACTGACAGCAGCAACCTGAGCAATTGCAGTTTTGAGATGACGTTCGGCTTCAGAAAAGGAGTCAAACTCCGAGTCCAGAAGCTGGTGTATTCGTTCATTTGTTGATTGTCGCCGAAGGTGGAATCCAGAAACCGCTAGGAGTAAATGCAACACGTAGTGGACGGATAGTCCAAGTTTTATTAATTGATCCGGTATGTGATCCTTGAGATCCTCCGCTGAGAGGCAGTGGTGAAATAGAATCATGTCACTCGCGGTGAACTGGAAGGGCTTTTGAATTACGGAGCTTTCGGACTCTGATGATGAAGACGATTGCACTGGTGAGGGTCCAGCCACTGCGTGAGCACGTTTCGGAATAGCGAAACTTTGCTGGGACGAAGAGATAAAAGCGTAGTCAGCTGTCGGTTGATTGTTGGAGTCAATAGACGTCACAACTGGTCTATTGTTTGAATCTTGGGCAGTGACACGTTGCAAGGTATTTTTGTAATCGCATTTGACCGAGTGGCGCATACAATTAGTGCATTCAGGCTCGCGTTCATCACACTGTAAGTTCTAGTCAGCCTTCATTCGACTCCACATCGTAGTCACATACCTTGATTCGTCGTTTCTTGCAGTTCCCACACCCGAGGCGAGATTTAGTGTGAGATCGACGAGATCTATTTCTGGAGTAGAGACTTGTTTTATAATCCATGTTCGCGGGGGTCGTCTACTCCCGTAAGATACGAGGAGCTCGTAAAGAAATCTCTGAATAAAAGTCATTCGTAGTTAACAATAGGAGGTCAGGGCAAGTAGCTTGTGAAGGTGACCCACTAGATTTTTGCAGTCTTTCCGACGTATCCCCGAGGCCTAGGCACAGCATATATAGCAAGTATCCCAACACAAGATGAGCTAGACAAGAAAAGTTTACTAGGTATGATATCTAGCATCCGTGCTGAAGTGAAGATGTTGAATAAATTCGCCTTAAATATTGGCATATTTCCGGGTACATTATCAGATACATTAGTTCACTATATTAATTTAAGAACTAGTTACTACTTCTTATAATTAAGTAAGACAATACTTGACTGCAATCTTACGGCTGTGGATTGACTCACATTGTTATATAAACCATCTGAAAGATTATCTAAATAATATCAAGTTTACTAAACTTTATATAGGCGTTGCCTAATTCAAATTGATATTTGATATTTGGCCGTGTTATTCACTTACAACCACAAATCGTATTATGTCAGCCAGATTTGGGGCCTTGGTAAAAAACACTATGTAACTCTAACCATTTACTAAGTAAAAGTTGACAATTACTGGCTTAAATCATCTTTGAAGAAAATTCAAAATAGACCCTGATAAATATAAATGTCGATAAGACAAGATTCTGGCCTTCACCAGGGTTGGGCTGTCAGTTGTATACAACCAAGCGACGCCGAGCCTGCTTAGTCAAAGGAGCTGGAGCGAATCTCAGCGATCACGACCGAATCTCCCTCGCATCTTCCCCTCAAGCCGCCCCCAAAGTTGTATTCTCAGCCTTTCTGCGCTATTTGTTCTGTTTCTCTTTTTGCTTTGGCGTCGCTATCTTCATTTGATCTTGCCGTCGCTTGTTTCGTCCGATAAATGTGGCGGGTCCAGCACGATCCTCACTCGCTCCAAAGCCGCGCCTTTCACACATCCCCGCACCACGCAGTAGCACCAGCGTGATCTTTACCCGACTTGCGGTGGTTTTCTCTTGTTGAACTTCGCTATGTCAGACTCACTCTCCGATGCGGATAAGGTTAGTCAGTCCCTTCCCTCCACCCCGCATTTTGTCCGACCGGGTCTCTCGTTTTGTACCTTCTCGCTTCTCCGCAAGTGGCTGACTCCAGATATCACAATGCTCTCAGATCCGCAACAAGCGTCTTGCGAAGCTCTCAAACCCTAGCCCACCTCCTGCCTCAACGGACAGCGGATCGGATTCGGCCCCGAACTCTTCTCACGCATCCCCCTCCAACTCCCCATTGCGGACAACTCAGCCGCCTTCTGTGCTCTCCGGTCCATCCTCCTCTACTGCGCAGACCCCCCAACAATCCGAAGGAAAGCGCATAAAAATCACTCCGAATATCACTCCAACTGCGACTCCAGATCGGCCAAGATCCACCGGACCTTCGAACGCCGGCACTCCGCCGCCTGCCAAAGTGGAAACTATCGAAACTTTTGAAGACCGGACATTGAGCGCAGTGTTTAGGTTGACTTTGAAGGAAGAGGGCCAGAACTATCAAAGAGAGTATCTTCCGGGACTCCGAAGTGAGCTCCAAGATGAGGGCAAGGAATTGCGCATCGAAACAGCTCTGCTGGACCAAGCCCTCCTGGAAGCAGCCTCCAAGGCAGAGCCCCAGCGTCCACTCAACTATCTACTGCCATGCTGGAAACGCATTTCAAAGCTTCACAAAAATTTCAAGCGAACACGAGACGACGACCCCAAATTTCAAATCCTTTGCGAAGCGAGACGACTATGTATGAGTTACTGTATATTTGCAATGACTATGCCGGAGATGTTTGGGTATGCAAAATTTCTCATCTAGCTTGGAAGGACCGAAGACTGACCCTTATGCTTTTTTAGCATGGACACCCCGGCGCGATCTCCGTTGGCCTCTCACTTATTGCTAGACCCCGAGGATGATAGAGGCGTGGACTTGGAGTTCATTGGCGAGGCAGTCAAGAGATTTGACGAAGACGATACCATCAAGCCGGCCTTCATCTCAGCAGTCGAGGAATTGAGTGCGGAGCTCTCGAGCAAAGATGTCAATGATGATTACAAGCCCTACGCTATTGTCTGTGTCCCTCTCGAATATTCAAGACCGACGGCCAACTAACATTTTCTCTAGGCGCTCCGAAACCTTGTTCGTCATTCCGCCATCGCCGCTGCGATCACAGAGTCTCCTATATTCAATGCATCCACAGACCCAGCTCAATTCGAGAAAGTCACTCTTCTAGGACCTTGGTTCCGTCTATCACCTCTCCAGGGCAAGGTTACGATGTCATATTTCTCTAACCCCAAGAGCCGAGACCAAGCATACATCCTGAACGCACAGCGATCACTGCGTATGACGCAGCAATTACTGAGCTCGGATTTACTTGATGTGATTAACCACATGATTCGTGCATCCAAGGAGGCCCGAGACCGCGTTCTTGACTGGTTCGCCGCTGCTTTGAATATCAATCATAAACGACGGGCTATGCAAGTTGACCCGGAGACAGTATCTTCCGATGGTTTTATGTTCAACATCACCACTTGTCTTGATCAGCTCTGTGAGCCGTTCATGGATGCCAACTTCACAAAAATCGACAGAATTGATGCCGAGTACCTCCACCGCGACTCCAGAGTAGATATGCGGGAAGAGACTAAAATTAATGCCGACCAACATGCATCCGCTGCCTTTTACTCCAAGAAGGTTGGGGGTGCGTCCAACTTCATTACTGAAGTTTTCTTCTTGACGGTTGCTGCTCACCATTATGGTAGCGAATCATTGACAGAGAAGCTGGAACAATTGGAGAAGGATCTTCGTCAGATGGAATCTTCCATCACAAAGTTCGAACTGGAAAGACATCGTTGGTCTGGTAACCCCGGCCAACTACGCATGTTCGAGCAGGCTCTGAAGCGATACAAAGATAAGCTCGATCTCGGACTGGCTTTGAAATACAGCTTGCAAGGAGTCCTTTTCGATGACCAGTGGCAAGCTCGCTCGATGCTGTTCATGCGGTATGTCACTGTTTGGCTGCTGAGACTTGTCTCGGGCGTGAACTTCCCCAAGGAGCCCATCAAGTTGCCCCTACCCGAGCAACAGCCCGAAATCTTCAAATGTCTGCCAGAATATTTCCTGGACGACATTGTGAGCAACTTCAAATTTATCATGTGGTGCATGCCGCAGATCATTACCGCCACACAAGGAGATGAGTTAGTCATTCTATGCATCACGCTGCTGGAAAGTTCAGCCTACATCAAAAACCCCTATCTCAAGGCTGGACTCGTCTCAATTATGTTCCGAGGGACCTGGAGTCGCCCCGGTGGTGCTCGCGGTGTTCTAGTGGATCTTCTCAACTCTCTCGAATTTGCCAACGAGTACCTTTTGCATGCTGTGATGAAGTTTTATATCGAGGCCGAACACACCGGAACACATACCCAATTCTTTGACAAGTTCAACATTCGTTACGAGATCTTCCAAATCATTAAATGCATCTGGCCAAATACCCTTTATCGAGACAAGCTTTCCAACCAGGCTAATCAGAACCTTGATTTCTTCGTTCAATTCGTCAACATGCTTCTGAATGATGTGACATACGTCCTCGATGAATCATTCGGCGCTTTCAAGACTATTCACAGCACCCAGACCGAGCTCAACCGCGAAGGAAGCTCAATGGACCAAGCCACCCGCCAACAGCGAGAGGAGCACCTGGCCACCGCACAGCGCAGTGCCAAGTCTTACATGCAATTGACGAATGAGACTGTAGCCATGTTGAAGCTTTTCACCGATGCATTGGCAGACTCCTTCACCATGCCCGAAATCGTCCAGCGATTAGCTGACATGTTGGATTACAACCTCGATGCTATGGTCGGGCCCAAGAGCTCCACACTGCGTGTTGACAACCTCTCCGAGTATGGTTTCAACCCTCGAGCACTCCTCAGCGAGATCACAGACGTTTACCTCAACTTGATGTCAAAACCAAACTTCATTGTTGCTGTTGCTCGTGATGGCCGCTCTTATAAGCCTGCCAACTTTGAGAAAGCGGCCGAGATTATGCGCAAGTGGTCGCTGAAGGGGCCGGAGGAGATGCGTCGTTGGGCTCAATTGCAGAAGAGAGTTCAAGATGCCAAGGCAGAGGATGAGCAAGCGGAAGAAGATCTGGGTGAAATCCCCGACGACTTTTTAGGTATGTTAATATGGTATCTGCTGTTCGGTGCAACATATACTAATTTGTTTTCTCAAGATCCTCTCATGTATACCCTGATGGAAGATCCAGTCATTCTTCCCAACTCGCGGACGTCTATCGACCGCTCTACCATTCGCTCGCACTTGCTCAGTGACCCCCACGATCCCTTCAACCGTGTTCCACTGAAGATGGAAGATGTGATACCAGGTAAGACTGAGTCCCGAATTTTACTTCATTGAGCAACTTTGCTGACCTTCTGAAGATACCGAGCTCAAGGCTAAGATCGAGGCATTCAAGAGTGAGCGAAGAGGTAAAAGAAACGATACGGCAGACCAGATGGATACCAAAGCAGATTAAATAGGAGGTGGTTTAAGGCAATAGACTAGCTTTTGGTAATATACTGCATGAATAGAAAGGACACACTGCAGATCAAACAGGGATTGTTCAATTTCGTACTTTTTAAACCAATGAGGCTTGTCCCTTTTAGGCAATTTCAACCCTGAAGATATGCAAGGTCAATGCTTATACTTCACCGCCTACCCAATCGGGACCTTGTTACATCATCTTTCGATCGATCCAACTTTCACTTGAGAAGTGACACTTTGTACTCCTTTCTTTCTTTCTTTCTAACTCTTCCCTTGATTCCTCTTTTCTCTTCAAGGATCAGTCATGGGGGCTATTCTATCAAATGTTTGGGCCTCTGTGCCTGAACTCATGGAGTTCTACCCCATTTCACCTGTAGCTTACAGCTTCAGTCTCATGGTCTTTCAATACTTCCCATTGGTATGTAAACAAAGACGGACCCAAGGACCATGCACAGCTAACCTCCCAATCCAGGTCTCAGCCATTCAATGGATGACCTCCTGGCATCCAGCCGGCAAAGGCTCCATGCAAAATTCATATCTCAACATGCCCGGTCGTCTAGGCTGGTTTCTAATGGAGATCACCGGACCCCTCGCTGTGGTTTACAACCTCGGCATTTCATCACCATCGTTCTTTGAACTGCCATTCGCAAATCAACTCATGGCAGCGCTCTATTGTATTCACTATTTCAATCGAGCTATCATTTCGCCCTTTTTCTCGGCTCCGAGCATGTCACCCATGCATTTATTCGTCGCGCTTTTCGCGATCCTGTTCAACCGGTTCAACAGCTCTTGTCTGATTGGTTGGATCCTTGGCTATGAAATTCCTGTACCTGGCTTCGTAACGAATGGTGCTGAATCATTCAATTCTTCTGCATCACCTTTCTGGAAGAACGCCCTGCCTGTGCTCGGAACTACGCTTTTTGCTGTGGGAATGATCGGCAACATTTATTCCGAGACTGCGCTCTTCCGTATGCGCCGAATTGAAGCCGATCAACGCTCTACTAAACGATCAGATTCGGACACGCCTCAGGATGGGAGAAACAAGTACAACAAGGTTTACGTGATTCCTCCCACGGAAGGAGTATTCCGATCCATTTTGTATCCGCATTATGTCTTTGAATGGCTCGAGTGGACGGGCTTTGCTATTGCGGGTCTGGCCGTTTACCCTTACTCTGCGTCCACCAAGCTTCAAGTTCCTGGGGCTCCCGTTGCGCCTCCGGTGAATATTGCTCCCTGGCTGACTCCCTTTGCATGGGTGACGGATCGGTTGGGTCTGCCACTACCCTTACCCGCTATTGTCTTCGTGATCAATGCAATTGCGAATATGCTTCCGCACGCCCGGTGGGGACGGAAGTGGTATGTTGAGAAGTTTGGGGAGGAGAAGGTTGCTGGGCGAGGTGCTGTTGTGCCGTGGTGCTCGATGATGTGAGGGTTTCTTTCATTTCCAAGGAATTGTACATAGAATTCGGATTCCCTGGTTATTGCAATACACGAGATCGATCTAGTGCCGTCTATCGTTCACTGCGGTCCGGGATTCTTTTCGGATAGGCTAGTTGTATGCATAATCATTTAGTCGAAGATTAATACAGTTCTAGGAATAAAACTTCCGCTGATTCTCTCGAGAGTACCCCCAAACCGCCAATTTTAATCTTTATTCAATACTTAACACTTTCACATCTCTATTCCATCAATGTAGTGCTTATCAGGTAGTTTATTCCTTATTCATTCAATACTTCGTCCTAGACCTCCAGATTTTTTTTTCAAACAAAGCAGTGGCATCATAATGAATTATTTTGATATTAAGATTTAGTAGGTTCGTAAGGTAATCAATATAGTCAATGTCACATAGCCAGCAAGGCTGAAAAGAAAGAGGAATCAAAGCATATCAAAATGCGATGATCAGCATCGTGGTAGCAAGTACCAGCGCACTCATCCCCAAATCTCTTCCAACCCGGGTCGCAGCCGAGCTCTTATCTTTTTTTGCACCAGGTACACCATCAGCCGTAATTTCGATAATATCATGTTGGAATTGATTCCAAGAACGATCCGCCAACGAAACCTCCTCATTCTGAAGATCGAACACAGTATAGACCATGTTGAGGAAATTGGCACCGAGAATAACACTTCCCTTGTACTGAAGGTCCGTATTCTCACAGATAGTGAGATAACAAGTCTCCTCGTCAGTGGAATAAGAATAATCCTGCTCGTACTCCGTCCGACTGACGAAAAAGCTCAGATAGAACTGAAGAGTCAATTCACCGAACTTGAACTCAACAGTAGTGTTTTCGTTCAGTGCGTTACAAGAGAAATTGACCTGACCCCAATCATCAGCGACGGAGGTATTTCCGATCTTGGCGTTAATGGCTTCGGCCACGGATTTGGGAACGTAGGTCATGCCGGCTAAGACGTCGAAGAATGCATCTTGGGGGAATGCGTCGGAGGCCACGTCGGTCTCGTTGATTGACATGCCGTCCAGATTGATACGGTGAGCCTTTTCACGTTCGGTGCCATTGAATGAGCCGTTGACGATGGGGAATGTGTGCAGAGTGCCGTTGTATTGACCTCTATCAACACCGCCAAAGAGAGCTGTCTCAGCCCAGAGACTGAAGGCGGGAGTTTTGATGACGCCGGCATCGGCTAGGGCTTGAGGAAGAGAGATGGAAGATGCATCTCCGTATCCGAGACTGAGAGTGTCTATTTTGATGCAATGCATTAATTATGAAACACTGTGTAGATAGGCATAGTTAAAATCATTCAACTTACTTGAGGAGATGATAGCTTCTGTAACAGCCATCTTCATTTCCTTTACTTCGGCACCGCCAATTGTCATAACATCAGTGACGAAATCACCCTTTGTGAGGAAGCCGGAATCATCATATGCGAATTTCTCGTCGAGCTTTTTGACGGTCGTTGAAGCGGACCAGTTGTAGGATCCATATCCGCCGCAGCGGGAATGGTCGGTATAAAGGTCACAATCGGAGCTATTGACACTCTCAACCCAGCAGCCGTTACCCCAGGTGTCGAAATAGGCGAGTAAATGTTGAGCAGGGGTACCATAGGTTATGTTGGCGACATAGGTTGTGTGCTGTTGAAAGACATTAGCCCGTAAATCCAATTGAATGAACAGTGGATCCGAAACTTACGCTCAAATGTTCATTATCAAGATCGACATCAACAGTCAAGTTGTCTCGTTTTGACAGCTGACGCGAATTCTGTCTGCCAGCGATAATAGGCACCGCAAGGACCGCCGGGGTGTCTCTCTTTTCCACCGTCAACGCATTGGACAGGGCCAAACCAGCCAAGCCGAACAGCCAAGCCGACCCACTGTGCATGATAGCGATGATCACTGATCGACACGCAATATGAAAGGATCAGATAAATCAGGTAGGGCTGAGAGAATACGAGGACAAGGAACCTCCGGGGAAAAGAAAGAAAAAGAATGAAGATTGAAGACAATCTTTCCACCCCCCTGGGTCCTTAAAAGCGAAAACCACCAATGCGGCAAATTCATCTCCGGCAGACGGGGTCGCCGAAATAGCCTAGCGAGATAATTAGCGGCCAGAGAAAATGTTACCAGGGACTGGAACTAAAACTAGCTAACACCAATACCCAAGCGGTGCTAAGCCGTTCGTAGTTTTCGAGCCTCATTGTGGTGGATTTGGGGGGTTTTTACTGGTTGGTTTGTCCGCTGGGACCCTGCCAAGACGCCCTAATGTTCAATCTTGAAGGGGCCATTTTTGCCGATGATCAGGATATTCATAGAAGACCCTGGATAATTCTACTTATTGGGTTTAAGCAGTGCATCTAAATTACTATGTATAGGATAGCTTGCTTAAAATCAAATTCTAGAAGTGGCTCAGTCGAAAATCCACTGCTCCATCAATACTTTCCTAATTGTTCATTTTGTGATACATGAGCTTTGATCTCGCTTAGCATCCGCGGCTTTCGTGCCCGGTCTAGCGCTTCTGTGCTTCTGAAAGGTGGCAAAGCTTTGCCACTTGCGACTAAAATGAAGCATGGAATAATCTGAATATTTGATGTGCTGAGATTACACTTTCACTCCCCCCGTTGAAAATATCTCGGCCCGCCCGACCTTTAATTGCGGGCCTACAACCTTGTCAAGTTGGGGGCCAAATCGGTGACTCCCAAATTTGATGCGCTTCACTCACAAATTATGACTCATGGGAAGGACGAAAATTAGTCCTGCGGATTAATTAAGATAAATTGAAAAGTGCCCCCGAACATGAAAGATTCCGGGTCTTTTCCGCAGGTAGCTACCTATGCACGAAGTCGTACTACTACATTAGTAGTAGTAGTAATGTACTACCTTTCACAAGTGCTTACAACATGCGTAGAATGCGGACCTATGCAGTGTCGATGGTTTTACTTGCAGGCCCTGATCGAAGTACAACTTGTCTTGAAGGCAGCACTGTTTATTTCCTAGCAAAAACTCGGAATTTGAACCGTCTTCATTGTTTCAAGATATCTATATAGAGGATTCTAGTAGTATGCGATTCTGTCCAATCAGATAATATCATGAACATTTCGTGCATAACGAGTTGGCCTTAAGTTCATCGATGGTATATGCTGTACTCTGACCGAACTTTAGTTGTAAAGTCCACCATTGGCAGACAGGCAAGACCCGGTAGTCCATTTGGCATCATCACTGCACAGGAAGGCAACGAGTGGTGCAATGTCATCCACTTCACCCACTCTAGGGGCAGCGGGAGTCTCGTCGATCATAGGTTGCATATCCTTAATGAACTGAGGGTCGCTCTGGAACCATTGATCTGGAGTAGAATTAAATGTTAGTCATAGATCTATTAAAGCAGGGATGTTGTCTTACCAGTTGCAACAGGACCTGGGTTAACACAGTTGACAGTAATTCCATGAGAATGGCCTAGTTCCTTTGCCCAAACACGAACCAAAGCTTCATTGGCGGCCTTTGTCGGGCCATATACAGTATGACCAGCAACACCAAGACGTGCAGCAGCAGAGGAAATGAAAACAATACGGCCGCCACGTGGGAGATGAGGCAGCGCTGCCTTGGTGAGGAAGATCGGGCCTCGGACGTTGCAGTCGAAATGAGTTGTATACAGCTCAAGTGATGTGTCTACCAGATTCGCCTCTAGACCGAGAGCGGCACTGTAGAACAGTTAGCAAAACATATTCAATCAACGGCGGTCTAACGTACTTGTGGACTATGATCTCAATCTTTCCAGTTTCACTGATCTTTAAAGCGGCATCGATGAGTCTGGGGATCTCTTCCAAATTCATGACACTGGCTTCGCAAAGAATAGCCTTTGATCCAAGCTTAATTATTTGATCAACAACCTCTTGGGCCCTGCTTTTGCTTCCAGGGGAAACATAGTTGACCACAATATTAGCACCACGTTTAGCCAGCTGGAGGGCAATGCCGGCGCCAATTCCCCTTCAAAACCGTTAGTCAAATGACAAATTTTTACTACAATTGTTGAATATATACCTGGAGGAACCAGTGACAATGGCAGTTTTGCCTTTCAACGAGACACCAGTGAAGTCAGACATGGTTTTAGATGACAGTAATTTTCTTCCGAATGTTCACTCGAAGAAATTGCAAGTATATGGATGCTCTCAGGAACTTTGAACAACCCGGTTGATCTGAGTTTAAATGTTTCGCAAGCTTTGGATCAAGATGAATTGGAAAATGAATATGCTGTGCTTGCGTCAGAGGATCGAGTTGAGAGTGTGCGGGGAAGCTCACGTACCGTTTTGGTAACTGGCATTTACCAAGTGAAGAAAGCGAGACTTGAACAATAGGTGCCAAGCCATTGTTAGCCAAATCAATCTCGGTTTCCTAGTTTGGTAGTTATCGGAGTTGTCAATGTCCGGCGTCCCCACTCTGGGACCATGGACGACATTCTCTCCACCTTTTACGGGAAAACGTCGGCAAAACGCATAGTTACAGACTTACTAGGGACTTGTGGGGAACTGTGGATGGTTTTGTATGTTTTTCACTCTATGTAATGTTTACTGATGTTCGTCTTCAATACAGCGGGTCAACTGGAATATTCGCAACCAAACCATGACATGCGCAAAGAGTCCACCGGATGATGCTCACATCACTGGTGATTCGAATGCGGCTGAATGTACGACTAGTAAGCCACCGCCGACGAACTCCATGTCTCAGAGACTGATGGCTGCGATCGAATGCAAAATCGAAAAAGCAACACAGTAAGTAGATTTCAAGTCGAACAATGGCGTTCGGATATACTTTCTTCAATCTGTTTTCAGAAGTTCTGATCATAGATTGCGTGGCCAGAATCATATCGACGTCTGCCGGACAGGATGCAGTCCTAAGTTCGACAGAATATCTAGCTTATGCACTTCACCATTCATTTGGCTATTTTGAAACCCGTGGTTTAGTTCGAAATGAATTGAATGAACACAGCAGGAGCCAAAAACAATCCCCAGTTCTCGCCCTGTCCACTTTGATATCAGATACAAGATACACCCTCCGCTTGCTTGGGGTGATCCGGATCCTTAACTCAGGCTTCACGACAAAGAATCAAAAGAACAATGATTCTCGCACGAAGATAGTGTCGAATATGGAAATCATCCTCCTATTGATGTATCAAGCTTCAGAAAATGTCCTGTACTTGGTGCGAAAGGGCATATTCTGCAACTCCTACTTCGAAAGTCCCTCTCGAATAAAAGCATGGTCGCTTTGGAGTGCCCGATTTCTACTAGGCTATTTCATTCTCCAGATTGCCAAATTATTGGATGTGATGAAACGGTCAATTATAGACATTTTTCACGCTTTTAAAAGAAGCACCGGCGAGGATAACGTGCGATCAACTCCCTTTCCCGACAGATTATGGTGGAAGTCACTAATTAGGAATGGTATTTGGACCTCGTTATGCCTTCACTGGAGCTTGGAGCGAGGCTTAGGGATTCCAGATAGTGTTTGCGGAATTGCAGCATTTTTGGCGGAGGCGTGGAGATTGTATGATATACTAAGGGAGGAAAAGGCCATATCACCTCGAGAGGGTAAGTGCTAGGCTCATGATCGGTCCAAAGTGTCTGTTTAAAACCAGATATTCCACATAGCATATGTATACGAGTTACTCTTTTTTTTTTTTTTTTTCGGTAATTTGGACCCTAGATTGTTCTCGTCAACTCACCTGTCTTTTTCGCCTACCTAGGTAACTTATTCGGAGTTTACGGAACGCTGCTGCAATTATGAATTATTTCCATGGAAATTTTACAGTGAATGAATTTATCAGGTATTGTATGGATTTCTTGAATTGGCAAAATTTCCATGATATCCGGCTCAGTTAATCTTCTTCGAAAATGTAGATCTAGTGCCAGAATGTCACTCCATTAATGTGTCTATTTACCACTCAGGTCATCATAAATGATCTTTTCTACGGAGTCGGAACATTTTAACACCTCCAGATCTATAAAATGCTTCGTTAGTAGTGCGCGCTTTTATCAAAGAATGATGCTCACCTCCGTAGGGCAATATCTGCGACGCTATGATTCCACCCAGACCATTTTCAGGGTCTGCAAACCAGAATAAATTGGCAAGCCCTTCCCAAGATCCTGAATTAGCTGCCCTCCCCGTTGCACTTTTGGCGTGGCTCAGTGAAAACGAGAGACCCCATCCCTCAGTCGCATCGTCTGGCGAGGGGAATAAAGGGCACGGGTTCGCGAGATCAGGTTTTCCAGATGGCGAAGGATCGTTGCAGTACCGGGGCAGATTAGGAATTTGATCTGTGAACATTTCTAGTGAAGGTCAATATCATATAACCTGGGCCATCTCAGGAGTATAGCATACCCTTCACCGTTTCTGGCTTCAGAAGTCTGGCACTTGTATTCGGACTAAGTCCATTATTGAGGATTGTTGCGATAATTTCTTTAAGAACTCCCAGTAAGCGAAAAAAGAAACGAAAACCTTTTGATCCACGACATACGGCAATATTCAATAGGTTTTCCAAAGCATCCAGCTCCGCCCATACAAAACCGACGGGCTTGTTGGGAGCTGGTTGGGATTAGTGGGGATCTGTAAAGGTGATCTCGGATACTCAGAGTTCCGTTTCTTGCCCGCGAGTGCATATAAGCCAATGAAGATTTCATATCTCTCGTGGGGAAGAAAGTAATATTCTCAATTCCAAGAGGACCGAAAATGAAAGTTTTGAAATATTGCTCAAGCGAGAGGCCCGAGACACGCTCAACTAATGTCCCAGCCCAGTCAACGCCAACTCCATATTGGAATTTGGTCCCTGGTTGGTTTACCAACGGTCCGTGTAGAACATCGGATTCGTTTCCCGAAAAATCGTCGATGCCGACTGGACGAGACCAATCTCTCAACTTTAGGTCTTCAAAAGCATATCCGAAGCCAGCTAAAATACCCAGTCAATGTGCCGCTACAAAGCGTCATTTAGTGACTTAAACTCACAAGTATGATTTAGAAGCATTCGAAGAGTTATTTTCCTCTCTTTCGGTTCCATCCGGAATCCATATTCCCCATCACGTTGGAGAACTTGCACTTCTTTGAGCTCGGGTGCAAGTGACTCAATCAAATCACCATCGTCAAGAGATAGCTTTTCACGTTCGACAAGTTGCATGCAAGCAATGCTAGTGATCAATTTTGTACAAGAGGCCAACCAGAATGTAGTATCGGTCGTCATCGGAGATATTTCATTCAGTCCGATTTTACCAGAAGCATGGCTGAAGATTATTTCACCTGTTTTGTCCACTGCGCAGTATACAAGCCCCGGGATATTTGGTGATGATCCACTAGTGCGGCTATCGATTGTCGCGCGAGCCCTAGCAGCTGCATCAGCGGAAAGTTGCTGGGCCATTGCTACTCTGATTCCCGAAGCGAAAATTGACCACAGCAAGAAACTGTGAATGCACCTGTATTCTGTTAAACACTTCATTATCATACCTAATATTTATCTCGGTTCAGCGGAGCTACGGGAGTGATGGCGTTTCCTCGGAGCGACATCGGGCTGAGCTGGGACTATCTCTCGTTTAGGAAGGTGAAATATCGACGGTCACGTATAGCTTCCAAATGTGGTAAAAAAGAACCTCCATATAGAGGAAATACGAAATGGTGAATATTTGCCACTTTGGAATATCTAGAGATAGGTTATATGGAAAGAATAAAAGGCGTTTGTCAATAAGGATGGATCAAATACAGAATTAGACCGACTGTGCAAAACTCGATTGCCAAGGAGCTTAGCACTATTTGGGCTCTAAAATATCTTCCTCGGATAGCATACAGTTAACATCATGGCCAAAGTTTTGCCAGATATTGTTCCCGTCGTTCCGGACTGGCGTTCACGGCATCCTGCGACGCCAAATCTCTCGGGTCCGCTTGAGTACCGCACTCTATATGAAGAATCAATCCGAAGTCCATCAACTTTTTGGAAGCATCAGGCATTGAATCTACTATCTTTCACGCGTGAATTCCATACGACTCATGTTGGTTCTCTTGAGAATGGAGACAACGCCTGGTTCTTGGGAGGCGAGCTGAACGCTTGTTTCAATTGCGTCGACCGACACGCAATCCAGGATCCGGATCGCACGGCAATTATCTATGAGCCAGATAACCCTGCCCATGAAAGTCGTTCGATCAGTTACAAAGATCTTCTTAGCCAGGTTTCAAGACTAGCGGGTTGTCTCCGTGCCCGTGGTGTCGCTAAGGGAGACATTGTCACTGTATATATGCCCATGATCCCCGAAGCTATCATCGCGATGCTTGCATGTGCTCGTATTGGTGCAGTACACTCTGTCGTCTTTGCTGGGTTTTCGGCTGAGTCTTTGCGTGAGAGAATCCAAGACGCGGATTCTACAGTTGTCATTACGACCGATGAGGGTCGTCGAGGAGCCAAAGCTATTCCCACTAAGAAAGTTGTGGACGAGGCGGTTCAAGACTGCCCTAAGGTATCAACCGTTCTTGTATACAGGCGAACGGGTGTCGATGTTCCATGGAAAACTGGAAGAGACCTGTGGTGGGACGAAGAAATCAAGAAATATCCCGCTTACATGGCTCCTGAGAAGATGGATTCCGAAGATTTTTTGTTTTTGCTCTACACGTCAGGATCTACTGGGAAGCCAAAAGGTGTACTCCATAGCACTGCGGGTTACCTTTTAGGTGCAGCGGTGACTGGGAAATACGTTTTTGACATTAACCACCGAGATCGATTCTTTTGCGGAGGAGATATTGGTTGGATCACCGGCCATACCTATGCAGTCTACGCACCCCTTGTACTTGGATGTACGACAGTCATCTTTGAGGGAAATCCGGTTTTTCCTAGCCAGACTAGATACTGGGAGGTCATAGAGAAACATAGAATCACGCATTTCTATGGAGCTCCAACTAGCTTCCGGCTCCTCAAGAGATCTGTTGACAAGAAACAAGTCGCGGATTTTAACACAACCGATTTACGTGTTTTGGGATCGGTCGGTGAACCCATTGCCCCGGAGATATGGAATTGGTACTCCGAAATGTTTGGGGATCGGAAGGCACCGGTAACTGATGTAAGGCAATTCTTTTCTACTGAGGCTATGACAAAATTCCCATGTACTGAGCAATACTCAACCCACAGACTTACTGGCAAACCGAAACGGGGTCGCACATCATTGCCTCATTTGCCGGAACCTCGCCAATGAAACCCGGAAGCGCATCTCTACCATGCTTTGGCATCGAACTCGCTATAATCGACCCCTTAAGTGGGAAAGAATTGAAAGGCAACGCAGTGGAGGGTGTCCTTGCCATCAGACAGCCTTGGCCTTCGATGGCACGAACACTCCGCGGAGATCACGAGCGATACATGGACGCTTATTTCAACATGTATAAGGGATATTACGTCGGTCTTTTCAAGTGCCAAATCTTTCCGAATTCTCAATAACTGACGGAAGCATTTTCTAGTTCACTGGCGATGGGGCTTACCGCGATCAAGATGGGTATTATTGGATTCGGGGCCGTGTGGACGATGTGATAAATGTCTCCGGTCACCGTCTCTCGACATCGGAGATTGAAAGCGCACTTCTTGAACTATGTAAGTATTGTTTGAATTGAGGTTTGTGAATATGCTGACCAGTACCAAGCGAATGTCGCCGAAGCGGCAATCATCGGCGTACCAGATGAACTAACCGGCCAGGCTATTAACGCTGTTGTATCCCTCAAGGCAACAGAAAATATGAGTATGATTGAGAGAGACCTGGTAAATCACGTTCGCAGATCTATTGGTCCATTTGCTGCCCCAAAAAGAGTCGTGGTTTTACGTGACCTTCCAAAAACAAGGAGTGGAAAAATTGTAAGGCGCATTTTGAGAAAAGCGCTCACGGGCGAGACAGAATTTGGGGACATTTCTACGGTAAGCAGCGTTCAAATCCAAAAAAACAACCAAATTCACCTTGCAATTAATATCACTAACACTTGACAGCTGGCCGACTCCAGTGTGGTAGAAGAGATTCTTGGGATTATTAGACAGAGTTAGATTGATTATCCATTTACCAAAATGAAAACTAGGTTTCTAAACTTGCACTGCCTAGACTAGAAGACAGTAGGCAGTGACCGTCAGGTCTACTACTAGTAAGAACTTCAAATGACTAATTGCGTCAAGATGAATTTTGAAAATCATCACACCAATCATGCAATTCTACATCTGAATTCCCGTCACTACAGCGGCCCTACCTGAAATCAATACCAGACTAGTAGTCTAACAAAAAAAAAAGAAAGAAAGAAAGAAAAAGGAAAAAAAATCTAAGCTCAACTTGCGCTAGATCTTCAAGCGTGTAGATTTACAATGAAGAGCTTCAGATTTCAGAATTTAGACTCAATGGATCCTCATTCGGAATTATTTAGATAATATCATATATTGATGATATCACTCAATACTAGAGTTCGTGGAATAATACCCCCTCGGCGGTTATTTCAGCATGCATATTGGGCCCGACAACCTCCTTTACAATGACAGTTGCCCATGTAGGTGTGTGTCCTGGAAATTTCTCCTGAAAAACTCGCTGCATCACAGCCTCATGCTCAGAGTTCGTGAGATAGCTCACGAGTCTGTATGCTTGTCTCAGTCCATTTGACGCACCTGCATGTTTCAAGGCGGCGTCAAGACAATTGAAAATTGCCTCAAATTCGGCGGTCACAGATTCGTTGACAAGACCTCCCGTCTTCAGATCGAGACCAATGTGGCCAGTTGTAAAAATGAGGGATGTTGATGGAGAAACTGGCACTGTGGCAGTAGTCGCGAGACCCGCGGGTTTGAGACAATCCCCAACTGGACCAGGAAGATTGTTGTAAGTGACAGTCGTCATCGTATTAAGTAGGCCAAAAAGGTTGTTGAAGAGCACAGATGAGCGCTTAAGTAAGTGATTTTAATTGTTTAATAAATCGAATAATTACCAATTTTGAGGCCATTGACCATATTTATAGGCACGGAAAACTTGATGACTTCTTAATCAAGGAGAGGAACTGCACGGCCATCATGCAATCATAGGCAAATCTCGGTTGCCTTTTAGGGTAAATCCACCATGGCCAGTAAGGTGATCAATTTATCGGACCCACCAGATCCCCGGTCCCGTAGATAAAGCTCTTTATCCTCGGGCAGTCTTATCAATCATAACAATTCATTCATTTTGCGGAAAAAATGGCCGCTACTTCAAAGACAACTCAGGACGGCTACTCTTGGACTGGCGCGACCGGAGTACTGAGGGGTGACCTTCGTTGCAGAGGAGTTATTGAGCCCAGCGAAAAGAAGACGACACCAGCAGATTACGTTCATGATGCAATTGTCATTGGCGCTGGGTATGCCGGCTTAATGGCGGCTCGGGAGATGACTGATCGCGGTAAATCTCAGAAGCTCATTGAGAGTGGAGCGATGTGCAGAACATGGTTGACGGTATGCTAGGTCTATCGGTTTTACTTCTTGAGGCTCGCGATCGTGTCGGTGGGCGAACTTACACTGTTGAGGCAGACGGTAATATGCGATGATGAAATCCAACAAGGAAAAAAGCTCACATAGAAATGAAGGTCTTCTCTACGAAATGGGTGGGACTTGGGTGACCCACCACATGGCTTTCTTGTTCAAAGAAATGCTTCGATATAAAATGGATCGTGATCACATCATCACGCATCATCGTGGGTACGAGAATGATTATCACACTTTGAATGTTCCCGGTACGTCTTATAAGTCCTTTTAAAAAAATGAGGCATTGTTCTTAAAATCGAATATAGGTGCAAATCCCCGAAAGCTTTCCCATGAAGAAGCTGGGAGGATCGCTGCAAGGGGTTGGGATATCTTCGTTAACGTCGACGGAAATAATTGCCGATCAATTTGCCCACTTCCGCATGCACAGCTAGAAAACATTCTCACCGATAGAACTGAAGTCGAAAGATATGACAAAATCTCCTGCCAGCAGAGGTTTGACGAGATCAAGCACCTACTCACATGCGAGGAAGCCGGCATGCTTGTCGCTTTATTGCTACATATCTCCGGTGGCAATATGCAAAACAGCAGTCTCTGGGATATGATCCGCTCTCATGCTCTCATGTCCTACAATTCTGATAATTTTGGTTGGATTTGGACAACATTCAAGCTTCGTGAGGGCCAGTCCGAACTTTCATATCGCATATTTCAGGATGCAGTGGATCATGGCCTGCAGTATGCTTTTCGTACACCTATTTCGAGAATCAGTGACTTTTCAAACGAAAAACGTCAACTAGTTGAAGTGGCGACCGTTGCCGGAAAGGTTCATCGCGCAAGGCGTGTCGTCAGCACAGTTCCTCTCAACGTCCTCCATACAATTCAGTTTCAACCTCCACTTTCCAACAAACGCCAAGAGGCTCTAGCAATCGGACATGTGAATTTCATGACGAAGATCCACGCCGAGGTAGAAGGCTCGGGCCTAGCATCGTGGAATGGGATGAGATATCCTAATCTTCTCATGTTCGGCTACGGAGACGGTGTCACGGAGAATGGGAATGCGCACGTGGTTGGATTTGGGAAAGACGAAAGAGCAACATACGTGCCTGAGCGCGATCCGGAAAAGACTGTTGATGCATTCGAAAAACTACATCCGATGACAGTGAAAAAAATGGTAAAGTGACATACCCAACCCGAGGGAGCTATAGCTAATGGGACAGGTATTTCATAACTGGATCACTGATCCTTGGTCTCGTGGTGGTCCTGCCTGGTGGGCGCCACAATACATGTCGAAGTATCAGGAGGAGCTGCAAAGTCAGCATGGCAACATTTTCTTCGCTTCGGCTGACTGGGCTCATGGATGGCGAGCTGCTATCGATGGTGCACTAGAGCAGGGCTATCTTTCTGCACAGCAAATTATTGCGGAAATCGAGAAAATGGCCCAGCCCAGCTTTACTGCTAAATTCTAATATCGATAATCGCACTTCAAACTATTGAAATCATGCAAACAGTTATGGGATATATAGCCCAGCTCGCCATGAATCAGATTTTTCTAATCATAAAATTTCTGGTCAAACTGCAAGAGTTTCTACGCAAAAGCCAATTGTCACTGAAAATGATTTTCGCTTTCCTAGACATGCTCACTGTCGTTCTTGTTATAATTTAGGGAAATTTTGAAACAAACCAGAGTGGAAAGTAGGATATTCCATTCAATCGAACTAGCCATATTAGATAGCCACTTGCCTAATGGTAAATCGTTGCAATTGATCGAATTTCATATTCAAGCTGCCTATCTAGGTAATTAGTTGGTACTACGTACTACTAGTAAATACCATGTGCAGAAACCGATCTAGAAGCTGCCGTACTACACCTGTCAATTGAACAGCCGACCATGTGGCTTTGCAAGATCCTTAGGATGTTGCCAGATGACCAAAAAGTAATATCCTTGAATTTTCAAGTTCCAACTCGGTTACATTTTCGAGTTAACTCCCACAAAATATTGAATTGAAACAATTCACAAGGTCTTCGACGCTGGCTTTTACCTTTCTCTCTGGCCCAGGAGCCTCTTGAATGTTGCTATCAGTGAGAAAAATAAACCCTGCTGTTTTAGTGGCAGTCAGTAAATAAGGTGGGTGAATGAAACTGGCTGCGGTAATACATTACCATTACATGACCCCTGATAGAGCTTAACGGTCACAAGATGTAATATTTGCACTATAATGCACTATGAAAATCCTATCCACTCAACATGACGCAACACGAGTTGGCTTGCCTTCCAGAATCGGAAGTCCAATCCACTGGTAATTCATCTCGGACAAACCTCGGCGGAATCTCTTTGCCGCATTCGGCAGCTAACAACCGCGCCACCTTTTGGGGAATCTTTCTGACCCTCCAGCTGAGAATTATAGAAAAGCAGCTTCATCAGGGCAGTTTGGAACTGGGGATCATAAAAAATCTGCTATATTGCCAAAACTGCAGTCCTCGTCCCGAAACAAAATGGCTGTCAACGCGAAACGTCCGGAGATCATCAAACTTTCCCAAGATCTGAGGGGTATCCCGCAATGCGAAGATTACGAGCGCATGATTTCCGGGATGATGTGTGTACCCCAGTCCAGGTCTAGAGGTTTTATAGGGACCATCCATGCTAATGAAGTCCAGGTACAATCCCAACATACCCAAGCTACTCGAGGCACGGCATCAATGTCGTGGTTTAACCGCAGATTATAACAACCTGGACACAAAAACCATCTCATATGATCAAATATTCGACAAGCGGCGTGATCTTCTTCGCAGATTGTGTGGGAAAGTCGGAAATGGCACATTTGTGGAACCGCCATTCATGCCGGACTATGGCTGCAACATAATTATTGGAAACGACTGCTTTTTCAACTGGAAGTCAGTAACAAGATGAACCCCTAAGAAATTACAGATATTGACTTTGGTACCAGTGTGACTATTCTAGATACTAGTCTCGTTGTGATCGGCGACAGGGTGCAGATCGGCACTGGCGTGAGCATTATTACTGCCGGCCATGATACTAGTGTTCTTTCTCGCCGCAAGTTTGTGGAATTTGGACATCCCATATTCATTGAAGACGATTGCTGGATTGGTGCCAATGTGGTCATCTTGCCGGGTGTTCGCATCGGAAGGGGCTCCACGATTGGAGCAGGCTCTATTGTCACCAAGGACATTCCACCATTGTCTGTGGCGATCGGTTCTCCATGCCGCGTTCGAAAAACAATCCAATCCCCGGAGGAAGAGGAGCAAGACCCCAATAACCAGTATCGTCATTTGGTTCGTGATCATTAATATCACGCAGAAAATTTCTTGTTTTTACTACCAGTAACTTACTGTTGAACGAGACATTCTGATGGTAAGGCTCGAAGACGAGAACTTACCTCTGGAAGATAATATGTTATTTTATTTTGATTTAGAGCTCAAATAAATCCTATTTCTGCGGAATGATGTTTGAACTCGTATAAATAGAATTATTTGCTTCTGCACAAATTTGGAGCCAAATTTGGTCCGAAGAAAAACCGTTAGCCCTTGCGCATCCACCAAAATAAAGGGATATACCCAACCAACGAGAGGGTTCGTATTGGAATCCACAATTGTCTGGCTCAGGGAAGAGTACTGCGGGGTCTGAGCTAGTACAAGCCTGTTAAGGCCACTTGCGTATGTAATAAACGTATTTTAGCATTCCATAAAAGACTCGACATGGCGAGACAACAAGTGTTCATCTGATTCCTACTGCATGGGGGCCAAGTATTCCACAGATTCACCCGCCTAAGAACATACTCGGTTAGATCCCGTCATGGAAACAGTGAATACAACCACGGCTAAAGGAAAAAGAACCAACTCTCTGGCATTTGCACAGACTGACTGCCACACTTGTACCACGCTGGGTGACAAGTGCGACCGCCGCCGGCCAAGATGTTCAACATGTCTAGATCAGGATCGTGAGTGCGGAGGATTTGCAACATCCCTGTTTTGGAACCCGAAGCGAATGATGTCCACAAATAACTCTTCAACGGCAAAAGAGGTTGACGGGGAAGGGGCAGGATTCGATTTATCTGCAAGGAACGATCAGAATGTCCCCTCTGAACAGCGAGCTCCGCCCTTTCGCTTTCGCTTTGTGAGTGGTCCCTCTAAACGCAGAAAGCGCCAGAAAGCACACTCCCCCTGTGCGAGTCGCATAGATAAAACCCGATCAAACCTCAACGAAGATCCTTTGGGACAGGCTGAAAAAGTACCACCTAGTTCGGCAGGTGAAATTCTGGAGGCAACTAGTGGCGATCAAGCTGCAAATAGTCTGGGCAGAATAAATACGGCCTTTTCCAACCCCGAACTCACTTCAACTTTGACAGAAGAAGTTCGAGCGGAAGAAATTCGAACAGAAGATCACTTGTCTCTTATAAACAATTTTCATCTATGGAATTCTTTCATGCCATCCGCGTACGTTCCTACCAATTGGTTTGACTTCGGAGCTCCGGATCCGCTTGAAGCAGAAGATCCAAGTCACGCCATGTCATTGGCGAAAACTCCATTATCCCTGACGGAAAGGGATATGGGGTTTGCATTCGAAGGGACGATGCCTCCAGACTTCAGCTCCATGTTCCCGGATGATGACACATCTAAAGAAATGTCGAGTACTGGTGAAGTCTATATGCCACACAAATCCCCGTGCTTCACAGCCACGACATTTCTGGACCTATCTTCTAAGGATCAAGGTTGGCTCTTTGAACTCTGTACGTTTTACCCCTATTCAATTTGTTATGAATATCCATTAATTGTAAATCAGATGATTCGGACTTCTGTATACTACCTCTCACGTCTGACATTACAATCAATCCCTTCCGTTGCAAGCCACAGAATTCGCGAGATTCTCGTCTCTTATTTCATGCAATTCTAGCACTATGCTATCGCCATCTAAATTGTCTAAATTCAAGCTGGTCAAATGAGATGCACCAACATCGTGGGAAGGCCATTCAATTGCTAGAGAGTGCGTTAAAGGACGTGCAATCTCAAAATTGTCTCCATCTCTTAGAGCCAATCTTGATACTCTTCACTCTAGATGTATGTTGATCCCATTTTTGAAGTCATAGAAGATCTGCTCATTGGCACAGTGTACCTTTTCTGCTACTGGGAATTGGATAAACCATCTAGAACGAGCGCGTTCCGTGCTCCAGGTCTGCGGTGGCCCGTCGGCGTTGACTGCTCCACGCATGAGGTCGCAAGTAGCCATGCTTTTTTGGTACGTCATCCCCTTCCTTACCGTTTTCATAGTTATTAATCTTGACTGCCAGGTGGGACGCAACTCTTGCTCTCATTTCCCGACAACATCCTGTTTTAGACCGGGAGTATCTAGAGTATCTGGTACAATGGGAAAGGCAAGACGAGTGGTCATTCTTTGACCTCACCGGGTGTCCAAGAGATCTTCTTGTTATTTTATTTGATCTAGCAGAGCTTGCTCGACAAAGCGAGATTGCAACTTCCATGGAATGGTTAACCTTCGATATTTCTCCAGTCATTGAGGCTGAACAGAATCTCAACAGGTGGATAAACGACCTAGATCCATCGCAGCAAGATTTCAATCTGAACCTCCCAAATATCAATACCGAAAGAGATTTTCACAATCAGCAGGATCGATTTCATTGCGCTGAAGCATGGCGAAACGCATTACTTCTTTATATTGATTCGGTTTTCAGAAGGGACTGTCAGAAACGAGCATTTCCGCGCATCCAAACAGCGCGGAGAACATTAGATCATATTCGCTGCTGTCGGCAATCATCACAAACGCAAAAGCAACTTTTGCTCCCTATATTCTTAGCTGCTAGTGAAACTTCGGATCACGAAATGAGGGAGTTCGTGAAAGGTTACTGTACATATTGGGCAGATAAGAGCCGATACAGTATGTTCACCTCGGTCATAACTATATTGGATGAAATCTGGGAAACAGGGGAATGGTGGGGCTCGGTCATTGATAGTAAAAGTAACTCGACATCCCCTGGATTCAGAAAGGGAGCGACGCAGTTACTATTAGGATAAACAAGATAAACAATAGGAATAAAAAGCATCTCTCATGATCAGTCCCAATAGGTCCCAGGCTACTCAGGCTTCTGCACCCGGAATTTAACTCTCTCGATAGGAGCATTTACCTCTTCAAGAGTTATCCATGTCTGATATGTTGAGGATGCTCCAGTCAATGGCTGGCCCGCAGAACTTCTTCCGACGCTCTATCCAACAAAGCAGGACAATCCCGAATATTCCTGAAATTACGACAGAATTACTGGAAGGAAATCAGTAAAATGTATCCCATGTTGACCACCAGAGAACTCACTAGTTCATGTTCCCAATCTTCGGGGGGTTGCTTGTTGGAAAACAAAAGAATATACCACTTATGATTAGCCAGATGACAGAAAATATGTGGATCGGGTAGCCGAAGCGTCCCAAGTTAAATGACCGAGACTTGGGGAGAATCTGCCGGCCTTGGACAATCAAGATGGCCTGTGGAACTGTGTATGTGATATTTAGCATCAGCACGGCAGTGTTTATAATCGAGTTAAATGCTTGCGTGCTTGCGATGTATAACAGGCCATAGATGATACAGAATCCAGCTGATAGTAAAGTTGCCCTGATCGGTATATTGCGTTTTGGATCAACTTCTGACCAGTAGGTTGAAAATGGCAGTCCGTTCTCATACATAGTTAGCTTTGAATTGTTTTCTGCATAAGGTTGGTACTGTCTCACATCGCGAGAAAACGCCCAGGTCATCCGGCTACTGGTGATCCATTGGCTAGGCACACAGGCTGTAAATGAGTTAATATACCCAAATTCCAGTTGGAGATAGACAACAGATTGGAAAGACAAACTATAATATAAAATTGTCATGTACACTTGAAGAGCAGCTGCAGCACCCTTGCTCCCTGTAGCTTGGTAGAATAACTCAAGGGTTGGGAGGAAAGCATTTTGGACTGCTTCCACGTCCTGTATAACACATGTCATGGCAATAATCCATGGCATGAGAGTGAATATACCGAGTATAATTGTTAGATTACTGTGGGATGTCAGCATCAGGTGAACTGAATAGCGAGAGATCGGGGGAAAGGCACATCACTAGTGGGACTTTGCGGCTAGGATGTGGAATTTCTTCCGCGATATGTACGCAAGCGCCCGCGGCTGCAAATGCGTACTCTCCATTCCCAATTCCAAGCAACCAACCTACCCCAGGCCCCCAACCGCTGGTCGATCGGCCGTCCACAGCGCTACTCGGATGATAAGACCCCCTTCCCATAATTATGCAAACAAGAATAACCAAGATAAAACCTAAGATGGACAGAAACATCGCCGTTTTGGTCATATTTTCGATGCGCTGTTGTGGTATCACGAATATCGGAAGCACTATTTAGTAAAAACCTTAGCTGGTGGCTCTAGCAATCTCGCGAAAGAAACCATGGGGGATAATACGAACGAGTGAGAATAATGACCAGTAGATAACAAAGATATACCTGCCACTGAGTCCCCGTAAACCCGGTAACCAGGAATTCGCAAACCCCGAAGGCGGATATAGCCGTATATATTGTTCCTGATGCGGTGTTCACCCACCAAGCAACAACGTTGATCATACCAACGACATAAGCCGCAAAGGACTTGCTATAATTCGGCGAAACAATATAAGTGAAGTGGTATTGGCCCTATTTTCGCAAAATTAGTACCCTTTCATCGAAGGCGTTGGAGATTTCTTACCCCGGAGGAAGGGAATGCAGACGAGAGTTCGGCAACACCTAGAAGTACGATCCACTGGACCAGAGCCGATATTAAAGGACTGAAGATAGCGACTAGTCCACCGCCGTAGCTAAAGGCTATCCCAAAGCATGCAGCATACGTTAACCAGGAGTTGACGATACTGCAAGTCAAGTCAGCATGGACTCGTGCTCATCAGGAAGCATATGAGAGGACCTAAAAGCAAGACCCAGCGCCCCCATCCAGGAGAATGATCTTTCAAGCTGAACCTCATGCCCCTGGGCGCGTAAGATAGCCTCATCTAAGTTGAGAGGCTCGGCAGCACCCTTCTCCTCTATATGTGAATCCATATACCTCTCTGTGATATCTTCGGGTTTAGGGTCTGACATAGTGTGCATTTCTATAGTAGAATGCAGGCAGGAGAGACTCCTTGATATGACAGCAGGGGTAATGGTATTGAAGAGACTCTTTAAACCATGGAAGGATACTAGGGAGGTGGCATATCCTGTCGGGGACTTGAATATGCAGATCCGATGCAGGCTTGCTGTCACTAAAGTCTTCTCCCTTACGCCGAACCAACCACAGGGACTCTTACACTACGGTAGGAGATACCAGTTACTCAACGTATCGGATATTCTGCTACTAGGTTTGTCTACTAGCTTCCGCTTTGCCACCTATGAGGAGAGTGCGGTCCTGATAGGAGTTTCTCCAAATGACCCACTGTGGTTTACCCCGGAATGTGGAGAGTCCCGCCTAGATGCCCGAGCGTATCGAGAGGAACACTAACCCTAAGTCTGCATGGTTGATGCCTCCCTGGCTTCAGCTCGCCTGCTTCTTTGGGACAAAAGCTCTCGCCTTCCCGCTTTGGCAGAAACTTACGTTCATACTCACGGCACGACACCATTTACGTATTTTTTGGATATTCATGCGAGATAAGCAGCGGGTCAGGATGCTATATTCGGATCATTTCAGGCCTGCGAAGACAATATTCTAAATACGTCCCCGCGGATTCAAATTACATGCTGCCTTATCTCAGATTCAACTGATAGCCATATCGGTTGCTGCATTTATATAATATTTTGTTTGAAATTGAAATCCAGGCTATCTGTTGATTCAAATCGATTAATTGCGGTAGGGCATTCTCAGATACTGTAAACTAAATCATATGTTAAATAATCATTCATGTAGAAATTTATTAGACTGGACTTAAGCCAAATGCTCATTTCAATGCTACTCAACCCCCAAACAGCAAAGATGTGGTGTCAGAGTTCTTTTTGAAATGAACAATTAATTTTGCGAGAGCTTGAATGACAAATTTACACCTATTAATAAGTGTAAATCCGGTTGATAACTTCTACTTTCCTCGGCTATTTTGACGAATTAACCTCTATAGTTATAGATGTAATTGGGGAAAATCGAAGCCTAGTAGGCTTCCCAGGCTCTGGTATTGATTTATATACGAGATAGTTTGAACTTAGAATCCAGCCAACTACCCGAAACTGCAGCCAAACCAGCTTTTAGCCATGGAGTCTCCAGTGTTGCATCTGTATCAAACCCGTGGTCGCCAGGTTGTATGTACAATTGAGCTGTGACACCAGGGAATGTTTGTCGTAAAAGAGAAACAAATCGCTTCGATCCATCCACGGGCACCGCGGAGTCCTGTTCTCCATGGAATACAAAAAGCGGCGGCAAGAATAAGCCTCCTGAAGGGTCAAGTCCTCTGAGCCTTTTCATCGGGAAAAGATCCGGATTTTTGGTTCCGAAAAACTCTAAGAAGCGACCATTTTGTACAATGGAAAAAGCCAATTCTAGACGTTCTGGTGGATCAGCTTCTGTAATGAACCCAAGTCGGTTTTTTGCGAGATGATCCTCAATCAAGTCGTTCGGCAAGTTGGGAACATTCACTATTGGCTTCGAATAGGCCTGAGCGTAAAACTCCGATTCTAGATCCAGCATTGGATAGGCAGCCACCACGCCTCGTATCATCGAGGGATAGTTGAGAGCTAGCTGGACGGCCAAATACCCCCCTTTCATCACGTTAGTTGCTTTGTATTCCAGTAAAGTAAAGGGTATACCTTACCGGCACTTTCCCCTACAACCAGAATTTTATCCAGATCAGGGAGAATTCCCGAATGCGATCCGTCTTCTGATAGTGATTTGGCGAGCCCTCCTGCATGCAGCCAATCCCAGAAATCATTCATGTCCTTCAATATATCAGTCCCATTCGCCTCCGGTAGCAGCCGGTAATTTGGAGATAAGATAATTGCATTAGATTCAGCAGCATAATCGAGAATCCAGTTAGAGAACCACGGCGCATAAAGGCTTGACCCGGTGACCTAAACTCCTCTATTAACACTCAATCTGTATCTTAAAATTGGGAAATGAACTCTTACTAGAAATCCGCCGTGAATTCGGACCAAGATAGGAAATTTCGACTTCTCTTTTTTTTCAACAATATTTTTAGGAATCAGGATTTTGGTAGATATTCCAGAAAGATCCGATTCGCAAGCTTTGTACTGGGCAGTTATCAGGTTGAATCTATCAAATTTGTCACTGTCTAGGGATGAAAGCGCGTTGAGTAGATCGAAGAATTGGCTTGGAGGCATTTTATACGACGTGATTGGTCGACGTGTGGCGTAAATAAATGATCAGAATAACTGTCCACTACTGGGAAGAGGACAGATGTAAGTCACCTTTATACGCCTGTATTTTAGATAGTATAGCGGTGACGCCAGTCTGGAACTACCATTAGTACTGGCCATTTAGCGGGAATTACAAGCGGATTACATATTGAGGGAAAGTTTCAGCCATCAACACGTTGTTGGGTCCCCAAATATTAAACCTTGAGTCTCAGCATTAAAAGGTCAATTATGCATAGCATGCAAACGTGTACACATTTGCAGATTTCGCTTCTGGACTTCAAGCTCCGATGGTAGTACCATCGCGGCGTTGGTCATGCTCCTGAGTACTTAACGCCATTATGTATATACAATATAGAATAACTATGCTATCCGGTCATCCGCGAAAGCTTAAAAAAATAGATACATTATCGGATCCAACGAAATGCAATCCGAATTAAAACCCCAAATATGTTACTTGTAACGTTTTTCTTTGGGGTAATAAGTCATTTGCTCGCGCTGGAAGTCTAGAAAGTATCTCAAAACTCGATCATCAATGTAAATCCATACTTGAAAGGGCCAAAATTCCGCTTAAGCCATTCTACATTGAGATCCTGTTTCTCGGCAAACATAAATTAAATCAAGCAAAAAGAAATTGGTATTTTAATCTCCTCACATGGCCAGTTGTGGATCTTTCGGGGAAATAATAGTGGTGTTTTCGCGTTTTGTTCGGTTACCCCAAGGGGAATTGTCGGCACTTTTAGAATTACCGCATTAGGAAACCGAGTTATAGAAACCACCTCCTAAGTGTCTGGCTAATGCTTTCCATTCACTCGGCCGATCCTGATCTTAATTTCCAGAGAGTAACATATCTCCAGGTGGCTTGTGGAGGTCGAACTTTTCGGCCTAAATCCATTCCAATCGATGAGACAAGATCCGGGAGGTAAGTTAGAAGACTTATGACATAAATATATCCACAGTGTAGATATAGTCATGAGCATGCATGATAACTGAACAAGATAACTGCCTGATGGTTCCAGTAGATACTATTAGTGGTAGAAGTTGAGGTTACGGCTTGGAAGGTTCCGAGGTAACAATCCGCAGATTATTCATGGTCGACCGTGTATACTACATTGGTATACTATACCTCAATCTTAAGTCCAAATTGTCACAATTATTTCACGACATAATCCAGTATGTTGGATGTTGATATTGAATCATATACGTTGCCTCATAATCTGAGAATATACAAAATTTGTGTGAACTATCTGTGGCTTCCAACCTTGGACACGTCGTAGCTTTACCAGGCAAGCATTTTTATGGCATTTCCTAACCCGAGCAGGGGAGTCGTTAATTTTGAAACCCATTGACACCAGTTTGCTTTGCACTATCGTATTACGCTTAGGAGTGGCGAATGCAAGGATTTTATTTGGGGAAAAATCAATAACTCGTAAGTCCTTTCCGCTGGCGAGGAGGTAGCTGTAGCACTTTGCAACCAACGGGCGTCAAATTTCCGTTTATGACACCAAGAACAGTATGGCTCGTATATTTACTGTGCACTGACCGAGTTTCTCAATGTAGTTCTCTTCCTCACAGTATGTCTGATGTGAACTTGGGTTCCAGAAACGCGCAGACTACTACATTGGGAAAGCGAGATTCTACATATTATCCACCGTGTTCTAAATTTCCCTCTTTCCTGTTATGGAATTTCAAATTTGAGAATTCGAGGCGATTTTGCATACTAGAATAATTGGCCACCTTTCAGACCAAGCGACCTACTTAAGAATAGATCCTATTAGTCCACGCTAAAGTCAACATCTCATTCATCTATTGATCTCAGTCTACCTTCACCATGTCCACTATGCAAAAGTTCTTTGCCGCGTACGAGGCACGTCAGAAAGTCCTCCTCGCCAGCACAAACCCGTTCGCTAAAGGAGTAGCTTGGATTGGCGGAGAGCTTACACCCTTGCATGACGCGCGCATTCCGATCCTTGACCAAGGTTTCATGCATAGTGATCTTACCTATGATGTCCCCTCTGTATGGGATGGACGTTTCTTTCGTCTAGATGACCATATCAGTCGTTTAGAGGCCAGCTGTACTAAGCTGCGCCTCAAGCTCCCTCTGCCCCGCGAAGAGGTGAAAAAAATTCTTGTCGATATGGTTGCGAAGAGTGGAATTCGCGACGCATTTGTCGAAATAATTGTGACGCGTGGACTGAAAGGTGTACGTGGGACTGACCCCAAAGACATCGTCAACCACATTTATATGTTCATTCAGCCCTATGTCTGGGTTATGGAACCTGAGGTCCAGCCTGTCGGTGGAACTGCCATTGTTGCGCGCACTGTTCGTCGTGTCCCACCCGGATCGATGGATCCCACTGTCAAGAACTTACAATGGGGAGATTTAACCCGAGGACTCTTCGAGGCTGCAGACCGTGGTGCAACATATCCATTCTTAACCGATGGCGACACCAATGTCACTGAAGGATCCGGATTCAACATCGTTTTGGTTAAAGATGGTGTTCTGTATACACCTGAAAGGGGTGTTCTAGAGGGAGTTACGCGCAAAAGTGTCATTGACGTAGCTCGAATTAACGGACTGGATATTCGGATGGAGACTATCCCTGTCCAAAGACTTTACGAAGCCGATGAGATCTTCATGTGTACAACTGCAGGTGGAATCATGCCAATTACAACCCTTGATTCAAGGCCTGTGAATGGACACGGCCAGATTGGCCCCATTACTAAGAAAATTTGGGATGGATACTGGGCTATTCATTACGATGATGTGTACAGTTTTGAAATTGATTACAAGGACGGTCAGAAGAACACTGTCAACGGGTGCTATAACTGATATACCAGTTGAAAAGACATGTTCATTGACCGAACAATTCTATTTCCGTTTTCTGAGATAGATAGATATGTTGAAGAGGGGAACATTCCTTCTACGATAAATTGAATTTTGTGCGACTATATTGGAAAATATTACGAAGTTAAAATTCCCTTCTTTCCCCGTGTACCTACCCAAACTATAGCAAGTCCAACTTTTACTAGACGCACAGTCTCAACCTGTTCTAGACCAGGTAGAAATGACGATAATTCGCTATGCTTTTCACCTTCACTAGCATCAAATTTCGATTAGATGCTTTATGTGAAGAATAGGTTGTTGTTTTGCGTGGAAGTGTACATCGTGTAAAATATCTTCCGGATTCCACAATTCTATTGAAAAAGAGAGGAAATCAAATGCTTGGATTATTTGCTTCACTTTAAGAAATATTTCCCTGCATTTATATTACTTTTTGCGTTCCCCGATAGCCCATTAAACAGAATAAAACAAGTGATGAGTGAAAAAGTGATCATTTTACTTAGGGTGGTGTTTTAGCTACCCCCCTTTGCTTATCTGTACCCCTCTTTTGCCTATAGCTAACCCCCACCCCCCCAATGGTAAACATCTAAATAAAAACCTGTATAACAGATAAAAGTTTTTAACAAATACAAAAAAATACTTTATATATAACTCTATAATATATAACTTTTCTAGATTTTTACTTAGTAATATTATATCTAAATATTTTGAGTTAAAATTTTTTCTATTTTTCTTTTGTAGATATCTATTAAGACATAAAAAATATATAGAAGAAATACATATTATAGAATATTATAGAAAATATTTTTTCGTATTTTTTTATCTATTATAGTTAGGTTTTTGTTTAGATATTTACCATTGGAGTGGGGGTAGCCATAGGCAAAGAGGGGCACGCCTAGTAGGCAGATATTCATTATTAACTCTTTCCTCTGTGTTTTCACCGAAGACACTGGATGTTTATGCAAGCAAAACTTACAGATCTTCAACCTCCCTACCACAAGAGACTACTACTTCCTAGTAGCTTCGAGGGCATATTTTAAGAGCAGCCGGACTACAGCCTGTGCTAGATATAAAGGATCGAAATGCAATACGCCAGTCTCAAGGGCCTTCTTTCTTGAGGGCCGCAGCTTTGAGAGGGACCCGAAAGTTCCCAGGAACCTCGACTGTTTCAAGTAACGTGCATTTCCTAATGGATGGCACCCGGGGACTTTTCGCCCACATATTTTCACCTGCTCTCTGAGCAGACGGGTGGGCGATATGACAAATGGATTGGAGTTCCCTCACATTAGATGGTTGCCTGCCCATCTCTTCCACCAAACTTTGGGATTGAATCCCACCTCCCTAACGTCCTGATTCTTGCACCCTGCCTGTAGAGAAGCGAGTCAGTCTGGATTAGTTATTTGAAGCTTTTCCTAAATGGTCACTAATGACAAATACTAATAAGGTCTTCATGGACTGGTAAAATGAAAAGAGATAAAATTGCAAATTTAAATGAAAAATTGACCGAAACCCATTAAGAAAAATCATTTCGTACGTCAAGCCATTGCCACATTTACTACTGTGGAATTTCTCAAGCTGGAACCATCAACTGAAACTGCTTCCGCGAATGCATGAGAGTAGAATTGGGGACTCGTGAACGTGGTCTGAAACCCTTGACGCGGAATGGATCCCAGAAGCTCTACCGAGTCAGGCTCAGACCTTTTCCCATAAAAGTTCCAGCTGCTAAAATCAGTGGCTCCATTCCAACTTGCCCAAAATATGACCGGGCCATTTGATGATGATGCCTGGGCAAAGAGGCTCGGGGGTGTAGATGGCGTGGATTTCCAATTTCCTTTGAAGGCGCGGTAATTCATCGCATTCTTGTCCTTCAGACCAGCGAAATATAAGACTGTGCCATCCGGGGCATGCTCAGAAACATATGGATTGCTTCCCCAACCAATAAATGCGTTCCCATTAGGAAGAATTTGCATGTTTCCCTGACTAGCCGAGCGAAGTCCCTCTCCTGGAGCCTCGAAACGCTTCAAAATCTTTGAAGTATTTGTTCGATGATCCAGAGAAACGATCATCCCGGCCGATGTGGATGATGTATTCCTGTAGTCATCACTGCCATTATCAAACAGTGATAATATAGTGTGAGTATCATTCGCTTCACGGAAGCGCGCATCATGTTGGGACGAAAAGTTGTAGTCCACCAAAATGAAAGAAGACTCTTTACCACCTAACTTCCAGATCAAAGATCCGTCACGACCTGAAATCTTGTATATGGTGCTAGTATGTCTGGCGGAGATCAAATAATCCCCTTGATCGGATTTGTCCACTGAATTTATATGGAAATAGTCCCAAGCAGTTGTATTACTCGTCCCGTTTCCCACGATTGGGTTTTGCCGGATGGGAACATAAGTTTCTGATAGAGGCACGTGGTCCAATGATGACCATTGGAATAGCACATCTCCGCTGGTGATGTTGATCTCTTGGAAAACACCATCCATGACCCATCCATCACCGGCCGGAACTCCGTATGGCACTAGGTCATATTGTCTTGGCTGATAAATTGCAATAAGAACCCTCTCTCCATCCAAAATATTAAGCTCGTGCATGTCGCTCATCTCCAGATTATTCCCACTCTGTATAGTTTTCGTAAGCTTATAAGAGCCATCAAGGAATAGGTTAGAGCCTCGAGCATATCCCCCAATCTGGGTTCCTCTGAAATAACAAAGATGATCGACGTTCCCATATGAAGCGACATGAAGACCATGAAATAGATCAGTATTAGATCCATCTGCACCACTCCATACGAGCTCCTGCCTCTTGTTAGCCAAAATTCCACCCCCCATTAGAGACAGTCATCTCACTCCATTGACATCATAAATATAAGGCCCGGGAATTTCCGTCCGATATGGCGCCCAGAAAATGTACCCGGGGGACATATCCTGTTCGTTTTTGATGCTTACATCAAGCAATGGCATATGTATATTAGGTTGCTGAAATTAAGAGCAGTGTCAAACAAAATATACTAAATGATACATGGTCCGGAAGATACTTACGGATTGAAAGGATATCCATGTTGCTGTCTGTGCAGCACTATGAAGAGCGAACACCAATGCCAGAAAAATGAAAGCACCCCGTGGGCAAAATGTGCATATTTCACACTTCATTATCTTTGTCGTGGTTACTTGATTTTGTGATAAAGTGGTCCGAAGGTGATCTCTACGTCTGTGAGGAATTAATCATTTAATTTATACTCATTGTTCCCGTGAGCTTTGACGTCACGACAATCAAAGCCCTACGTCGCCTAATATTACTCTGGGCAACGCATAAGTTCCAAGAACTTGCCGGGTGCCCACGTTGCGAATATTCGGACATACCTCCACAATGCGGAAAGAACTAGAACTCTGCGAGGTGCCGTGGTGGATGCTACATTGATGCGTTTCCGGTGTTGGGACCAAGTTAAGCATTCACGTCCAAGAGATCAAAAGCTCGTTCTTTGGGACGAAATTGCTACTCCACAATAGCATACATATGACTTCCCAAAGAAAGAGCAGTTTCAAGGTACTTACTCAAACACATGAGCTTGATCGCTCTCAAGTTAATTGAAAAATGCAGCTACAGAATGCTTGGAGGGTGGCAATTCGAAACGAAATAGGTGAGGGTTGCAAGAGCCGGTTCCGTCTTTCGTCACTCGCACCATGGGACTCGTGGTTTTGACCGCCACGTTTTGATTTTACCACGCTGCCAACTGGAAATGCCGTTCACATAAAAGGATCGGACCAAAGCCTCCAAGCCACTGTTTCAGTTGGTTTCTAACTCTACACGAGACGCCCATCACCAATACAGCAATCGCCTCCAACCTTACGTCAAGACTAGTTCATTGTCTTTTCATAATTGAATCGGCCACAAATACCGCCCACTAGTGACTTAGGCAAGGAAAGTTGTTCCATGAAATGCTCTGAGGGGTCTATTATTGAATTAGTGCCCTGGGCTAAATTCGCAGCTTGGAATAAATTTATTAAGTTTAAAGATTCAATTCCAGCCTCGTCCCTAATTTCGATAGAGTCTTAGCGTTATGCTTTTTGATATCATTCAGCAATGCAAAATGGTTTTCAAATGCGATGCAATGACAGGAGCTTGAAACTCCGTAGATCAAGTAAGTTTCGTCTTCCCGAAGCAAAGAGCTCTAAGATTCAGCTCGAACTACTGGGGTAATCTAATATTAGGCTCAACCCATACCAAAGTCCTACCCCAGATATTTCGAGTCTAGACCATTGCTATAGTCCACATGATAGGTCGAAAAAGGGGATGGCCGCTGAGGCGGCTGAAGACTGTTAGCCTGATTAGGCCATTTCCAAGGTTTTCTTAGCCACGCCAAGAAAACGATCACCAGAGCGTGTTTAGTTTCTATTTTTGATTTACAGGTTCAATTTCTCTTTGCGGACAGCACTTTAAACTGTGAATGAAAGGATTATGCGAGGGCTTTGCTGTATTGGTGCAAGTGAAAGTATCGGCGTGCTCCCATGATCAATTGGCCTTATATGCAAGAAGGGATCAGGCCAATCGCGAACAAAGTCTGCAAATCCACTACTCCGTTCTTGCGCCAAGATTCGAGGAGCAGGGCTTGGCATTTGACGGAGGAATATACTTGTCGCAGTCAGGTTTAGATCGATTCTAGCCATGAGTCTAGATCTTTGGAATCAAAGTTTTCAATTTTCTAGGAAAAGACAAAATCCCAATTCGAATATAGTTTAACAATGGCTGTTTATAGACAGTGAGGATCTATGAATAGGGTTTTCATTTGGATGAAGAGCGGAGAGCTCAAGGAAAAAAGTACTTTTGCAGGACTATCTAGAGCGATCTATATCATTGTTTGGAAATTTATTGATCATCTGAAACAAGTCATGATGCGCATATAGAATCTAGAATTTTTTATAAAGATTTTGATGCTGAAGATAATAGAAAGGCGTTGTTGGTCAGTATTCTGCCATTGTCTATTTAAACCATCAAAAATCCCTTGCTTGTAATCATCAATTGATCAAGCCGACAGACAACATTTTCTACAAACATCTGCCACAGATCAAGAAATAAAGTCCAAACTTTTTACCAACAATGAAATCTCCTCTTTACATTCTTACAATCCTCCTTCCTCTGTTAACTGAGTTAGCATTTGCTTCCCCAACAGCGGATATCGAGGATATGGATATTCTGGAGGAGAGAGATCGCGGCGACAATCGCGGCGACGGTCGCGGCGACGGTCGCGGCGGCTTCAAAGGTGGCGGTTCTGGCAACCCCTGCAGGGTCTTTAAACCGTACTGGTACTATAAATACCCGTGCGAATCGAGTGACAAATTGGGTCGGGAAAACCAAGGCAGCACATTCACTGCGACTTGCAAGTACAAGTAAGCCTAATGCTTCAAATATATAATATTTGGATGTTAAACAAACTGACCGGAATGAAAGTAACTGGTACAAAACTAAGAGAGGCTGGACACAGGGGTTTAATAGACCACAAAAATGCCGTATGATTCCCTTTGCTATCTCGTTGAAATCTTTCTAATTATGCCTGAAGATGGCAACTGGGAGAACCAGCAATGCCCACCACCTACCTTTGGCTAGGTTCATTTTTTTTTTTTTGAAAATTCCGCTCTTACGCTACGATTGACACTACAAGTCGGTCCAGCTGGATAAGCCTTCGCGGAAAATTCTCATTGCAAATAAAGAAGATGTTCAGACACTTCGACACATCTTGAGAATTTCAACCTTTCGAGTAGTCCCCTTGTCATGCCTGCATTCCAGAAAATCCTCCTATCCTGTCGACGTCCATTTTTATTTCCAGTGCTTGGTCATTTAGTATTCTTACTTGTTTTGATCACATATTCTGAAAATAAAAAAAAAATGAAAAAAACTTTTGCGTGCGTTCATTGCCCCCTATTTTAGGTTTCTCAAGTTTAGCTAGACAATAATTCGTTTCTAGAAATAGAGGTAGTCTCGTCTCGAAGTTCGGCTCCATTGCAGTCAACGGACAAGAAAAGTTTTCAACAAAAGATAGCGTCCACTATGTTGAGAATTGTGTGATCAGAGCTCGACAAGACTGCTCAACACATCCGCAACAGGCTCCGCTAATTTGGAAAAGTCAGAGCTCCTGGGAGTTCTGATAAGTCTGTAGCCCCAAAGGAATTATGCGATAATCTTGTTAATCTTCAGTAATATCCAAAGGAATTTGACCTAGAATACAATGTATACTCCATAAATTATGCACGAAATATTAACAAATACTGATTGACCATTGCATTGATCATCTTCGAAAACATTGCTGTATTACGCCTAGTGACCTTCAAACTGCACCGAATTAGTCACCCTTTTGATTATCTTCATAAAGCTATTTGAGTCTCAAAGTTAAAGGACGCCAGATGATCATTTTCTGCTACTGCCCTTTGGAACGCAATACCTCTCATTTACTTCACCAAGCTTTTGGGTTGAAAGAGCCGACGCTCAAGCAGATGCCACATGCAGACTGCCTAGAGCCACGGTAGATTTTCCCTCAATTGATCTCCGACTCTGGTTCTTATTAACGAACTAGATCGGTGGCTTTTGATACGAGCCGAGCCGTGGTAGGCCAAGTCAGTTTATGGGGTCCTCGGAGATACTTTGGCAATCCAAACCAACCCAGGATGTGGCATCGGCTAGACAGTATCCAATACATTGACAGAAGCCTATGATGTATTAGCAACTACGCCGTTGTATATAGGGATCTCCTGGCTGAGCTGTACAGGCATGATTGCAAATACCACTAGGTATTTTGTTAGTTCACAGCTAAAAGACCCTCTCGGCCGTCAATCAGTAAAGAAAATTCAATTTCAACTTATCCAATGTTTGAACCATTTGACATCTGGTATGGTACCCAAAGTTGGAAAGCTCGCCCATAGGTTCGGTATTCAATTGTCGGACTGCCTACTTTTATCCGGAATTCTTGCGGCGAACTATAAATCATGGCGTCACAAATTTAATGGCCATTGGTAGAACTACGACCATGGAAATCAAATCATTTTATTTTAGAAGCAAATGTCTCTAAACTCCAAGACTACTAGTCTTACCACTGGTAGTCTTGGGCAAGACTGATTCGATGGGTCGAATCACATTGATTACTGATGCAGTGATCCAGTGGCCGCTATTTTCATGGTGACTTATATATACCTAGTAGGCGATGGCTAAATGCCCAAGCTGAAATTTTGTAAATTCAAAGTCGCCCTTTTTCTTCCTGCTTGTGAAGATATCGCATGCCATTATCCAATTTCATTTGACAGGCCAAGCAAGATGAGAATTAAGCTAGTGAGCATCTTGGCTATTCTCACCGCCGTCTCCATTACCACCTATGCTGCTGATATCATCGGACCAACCTGTCGGAAGATACCTACTGAGATCAGCCCTAAGCTAGATGCGGCTTATGATAAATATTACAAAAGTCTTTGCAGCCATGGCTGTCAACCAGTTGTGGTGGGCAAATACACCCGTCTACTTAGCGACAAAATCTTGAAGCCGGCGATGAATGACATTACCCGCAATGTGAAAATGCAACCAAATCGCAGAAAGTCCCTGCTTCGAATCACAGATGAAGCGATGAAGGCGGTCGAGACCAATTGCGGTCAAATGACGAAAAAAGTAGACTTTTGCAAGAACACCAAAACATTTCCGAAATATGCTGCGTGTGCTAAAGGTCAAATCCTTAGTGTTATTATGAGCCATGCTGAAGAGGCCCGGCCCCTCTTGAATGAGAATGCATGTCGAAAGGAAATGGAATATCTTAAAAAGCGGGAGCTCTGGGAAGAGACTCTTCCTTCCTACGTGAAAAACTTTGTGGATTCTTGCCGCCGTTGGTAATGGTGGATTGCTCTATTTGACAACCTTGTCAAAAAAAGCAATGGAAAATAAGTTAGTCCACTGGGTCATTTTTTCTGTCATGGCCAAGGGTGGAGCCTTGATATCCTGGGTTGTGGACATTCCGGTCCTGACTTTCTGACGTTTGGATGTATTCAAAATGACTACTCGACTACTTTTTTAATCCGAATCAATGATAAGTATCGCTATCTTCAGGGTAACAAGGCAGAATACTCAATTTTTGATCGCTTTGCAGACTAAATTATTGTAACCAGGGAACATTAGTGGGTAGTTGATTCACAATAGACAGTGTCATGCAATACCTTCACGTGAAGCAAACTGGACAAAATACATTTGTACGAAATCAAATTACAAGGGACGAAATGGAATGTCATGACATGAGAGTGTCCCATACTTTCCAAAGCTCATTTCGTGACATGAATGGGATTCCCGGAACTGTCGCCCGTCTGCGGTAAATTTGATTGGTCGCAAGTATATCGCAGCGAATCAACAATCCGGATGAATTATCCCCGGCGAATCAATGACGCGTGCGGTCGGGAAAACGATATGGTTGTTCTTTTCACACTTCATTATCTTTTATTAACTCTTCGTGGAATGAAAATTTATGCAGTGTCGATGGTTTCACATGCAGGCTCTGATATAAGTACAACTTGGCTTGAAGGCAGCAGCCAGACTTACTCAATACTCACTACTTTCTAGCAAAAATTCCGACTTCGAACAGTCTTAATCGTTTCAAAAGGGTATCATATCTTATCTTACCAGTTGCAACAGGACCCAGGTTAATACACTTGACAGTAATTTCATGAGAGTGGCATAGGTAGCAACATATTTCCTCTTAAAAGTTTTGCTATAGCGTAAAGTGTCCGGGAGCGTAAGTTACTTCATTTTCAACCCCGAGTAATCCCGCATTACTCAGTCGATATTGCTTCTCTACTTTGTAGTAAAAGTACCTTGTCTTGTCCTACTGCTATCTAGCATCAAATGGCCACAATTTATCCGCTTTTGCTACTGTCAGACCCTCGCCACGAAACTCAGATTCTCTGGCCGTCTGCATCCATTGATCATACGCTGCACGATGAGCATCTTTCGCAGTGTCCCATTTATCACTCGGAATCCAGCCGTCGGAGTTCGTCTGAAGGGAGTATTTTAGCCACTTTTGGAACGTCTCAAAATCTTCATAGTCCTGAGCATGTCTTTTGACCTCCTGTTCGGTTGGAGAAAACGGGCAAGTCCCCTGTAGCCCTAGTTCTGTCCAGCGATCTGAAATCTCAATTAACTCTTGGTGAAGTGCTGCGGCACTATCCCTCCATGTTGTGTGAGAGTATTGGAAGAGTCGAAATAACGACGGGTCAAGTAGTCTTGCAGGGCGTAACTTCGGTACAAGTCCCTTCATGCACACATCGTATGTCTGATGACAGATCGATGCATCTTTCCATTCTCGTTCTTTGCTGCCAGGAGATATTTGTTCGGGGTGTTCACTTTCAAAGGTGTTTTCACCTTGTTCCTCGGGAAGTGCAGCGAAATCAGGCGTCTCGTTGGCATAAATAAATGCAGGTTCAATACTTGCAGATTGCCAGTCGATTAGACCAGTAATGAGAGTTGGATCTGCGGCTGACACGAAGATATTCCTCATGTTAAAATCGGTGTGAAGCAGAGTTGGAGTAGCAGCATCCTGAATGCGTTTATCCTCGACCAACCTCTGCATCACTTCTTGGCTAATTTTCAATAGACGGATGTGATCTTGAACGGACCCTTGATGAGGAAGAGCCTCTTGGGTTATGGGTTCCTCCGGTAAACGCGAGGAACCGGTCTCAATTAAGCCTAGGTAATAGCTTGTAAGGTCTTTCCCTAATTTTGCCACTTTGTGTCAGTACTATTGTAGAAGAGAGGATAGAGGCTCTAGAACTAACAGGGACCGCAATTGAGACTTGGACCGCCGTAGAGTTCAAGTTCCCCCGGATTCCGGTTCCAAAAATTCGGACTGCAATTGGGTCCAATAGAGAAGCCTTGCTCGAGGGGAACCTTCATCTTGGAATCTATTGGCGCATCTGAGAAGTATAGATTACCATAAGCCGGGAGGTCCAGAGATGCCATCCTTTTTATCGCCAAAGAAAGCGTCTTTGTGCAGAGCATATGTTGCTCTGAATTCATTTGAGGCCACATCTGATGCAACTGGACACCCATTACATGCTCCTGGATGATATACTCTGCGCCGACTGGATTTGAATGATCATCGTTCCAGTCTAGGACTTCCGGTATCGGAAGCGAGAGCTTAGTTCTTACTATATGAATTAACAATCGTTGAGCATTGGAGCTGAATCCTCAAGGAGCAGAATATGTGAAACAGGCTTACAATATTCCATTGTTGCGACCTCCGAGTTGGTTGCTAACTTTGGTGCGCCAGCAATACTGGTCGGCAACCTCGCCACAACACAAGAGCCATTGTCCATTGTGAAAATAAAGACTTTATTGAACCCACCCTCTCGTTTTTCATACTCAATGACCTTGGTTGCTCCTGGACATGCGCGAATAGCCCTATCACAGAGCGCAGTGAAGTCGAACTGAACATAGCGAGAGTTTCGCTGGAGCTCGTCGCGATTCAGCCACCTTCCACCGGTATATGAAAGAAGCTCATGGTATTCTGTTTAGAGTCAGCTCAAAAACGCATTTCAAGGTCATCGCGCTTCGAACTAAACAGTACCACTAACGTGGAGTGAGCCCCTTCGAACGCGTTCCTTGGAATTGGTCGTCGGGTACTACCCGCATGTCAGATAGCTTGCGCTGAGAGGAACAGCCGAGTCGGAGATGCAGGGTTGCTGGCAAAGGAGGCCCCAACTGCCGCCAGAGTCGGAGCATCATGCAGATTGTCTACCTAGACATTGATAGGTGAAGTTGAACCAGCTCCCTAAGTCCCTCGTTAGAGCGGTGAGGTTTTTGCCATCCTGTCATGCACCAAGCAAACAGAAGCAATATACTGAAGCAGAAAAGATCCCAGATAAAATACAGGAATAAGCCAGGAAGAACTTGGAAGTGAGAGTCAGAAATGTATTGCCTAGTGTAGATTGGTGGGTCCTGGGAAGTGGCCTTGGTGCCTTACGGTACCTATACCAACGCTCTGCTACCTCATCGCGTGTGACGAGGAACATCTATCTCAATTACTCGCGCAAAGCCTAGTCGACTTATCTAATCATCGAAGGTGACCCTTCTTACTGCGAAAAACCATCTACAAATTGAGAAAGAAAAATCTTAATGTAGCATAAAGCTCGGAATAATATTCACAGCTGATTCTACAGTAGAACAAAGTTCTTATTCTCCAGGTCCAAGTGATAGCAACTGCTTCACAAGGACGAGAGAATCAAATTGTTGAAAGATTCGGCACCTAATAGGCGGCACCCATGTTGAAATCGTCAAGTCATGTTGAAACTCCGTAAACCCGCTTTTGGTGCCCTCTAATCCGCAAAACCCGTTTGAAACCGAATGTTGAACTTTTGGTATCATCTTCGTAATCGTCATAAAACAAGACTCCCCGTGCCAGAGGCGGCAGGTTGAGAATGCCGCCCCCGTCCAATTAACACATTATGGGGAAGTGTAACAAAGGAAAAAGGAATAAATATTTGTTGAAGTAATGCTCAGCATTTACTGGGCGTACTTCTGGCGGTAGAACTTGGCAGCGTTGACCAGGGAGGTCAGCTGACCAATGGTCTGCTCAGTGGTACGGGTCTTGAGACCGCAGTCGGGGTTGATCCAAAGCTGCTCGGGCTTGAGGAACTGGAGCATCTGCTCGATGCGCTCCTTGATCTCATCCTCGGAGGGAACACGGGGAGAGTGGATATCGTAGACACCGGGTCCGATGTGACGGGGGTACTCCTCGTCAACGAAGACCTTCAGGAGCTTGGCATCAGACTTGCTGTTCTCGATGGACAGAACATCGGCATCAAGGGCAGCGATGGCGTGGAAGAAGTCCTGGAACTCGGAGTAGCAGAAGTGGGAGTGGATCTGGACGTTGTTGTCAACGTTGGCGGTGGAGAGCTTGAAAGCGTTGACGGCCCACTTGACGTAGGCGTCACGGGCAGGTCCAGTGCGAAGGGGAAGACCCTCACGCAGAGCAGGCTCGTCGACCTGGATGACCTTGACACCGGCATCGGCAAGATCCTTGACCTCATCGCGCAGAGCCAGAGCAAGTTGCTGGGCCTGGACGGACTGAGGGACATCGTCACGGGGGAAAGACCAGCGGAGACAGGTGATGGGGCCAGTCAGCATACCCTTCATGGGCTTCTTGGTGATGGAGACAGCGTAGGCAGACTCCTTGACGGTCATGGGGGCAGGGCGAGAGATATCACCGAAGATGATGGGGGGACGGACGCAACGGGAACCGTAAGACTGGACCCAGGCGTGGGTGGTGAAAACGTAACCAGTCAGACGCTCACCGAAGTACTGGACCATGTCGTTACGCTCGGGCTCTCCGTGCACAAGAACATCGAGGTCAAGGTCCTCCTGAAGCTTGACAACATCCTGGATCTCCTTCTTGATGAACTCCTCGTACTGCTCAGGGGTGATCTCACCCTTGGTGAACTTGTTACGCTGGATACGGATCTCCTGGGTCTGGGGGAAAGAACCGATGGTGGTGGTGGGGAACAGAGGCAGCTTGATGTGCTCGTTCTGGGCCTGAATGCGGGTAGTGAAGGGGGCCTTGCGGAGGTGGTCGGCATCGGTGACAGCAGCCTGGCGGGCCTTGACGGCAGGGTCGTTGGTGCGCTTGGAGGTAGCGCGAGACTCCATGGACTTGGCGTTGGCCTCAAGCTCAGCGGCAATAGCGGCAGGGCCCTCGGTGACAGCCTTGCTGATGATGACAACCTCGGCAAGCTTCTCCTTGGCGAAGCTGAACCAGTCACGGATCTCAGGGTCGAGCTTCTTCTCGCTCTCGAGAGTGTGGGGAGTGTGGAGGAGAGAAGAGGAGGTGGCAACGACAACGCGGTCCTTGCCGAGCTTCTGGATAGCGGCCTCAACCTTCTCGATGGCAGCCTTGAAGTCGGTCTTCCAGATGTTACGGCCGTCAACGACACCAGCAGAGAGGGTCTGGTTGGGGCCAAGAGCGGCAATGACAGTGTCGAGCTGCTCGGGGTTACGGACAAGGTCAACGTGGATGGCATCGACGTTCTGGGTGCTCTTCAGAACCTCAATGTTGTGAACGATATCTCCGAAGTAGGTAGCGACGGTGATCTTGGGGGCCTTGTCACCGAGGTTAAGGGCCTGGTAGGCAGGGCCGAAGGCCTTCTTGACCTTCTCGTTGAGGTCGAGAACCAGAACGGGCTCATCGATCTGGACACGCTCAGCGCCAGCCTCACGGAGCTGGGCCAGGAGGTCGACGTAGAGGGGAAGGAGAGAGGGAAGGAGGTCAATAGGGTCAACGTTCTGGCCACGGTCGGCCTTGGCGAGAGCCAGGAATGTGACGGGACCGACAATGACGGGGACGGTCTTGATGCCGAGAGCAAGGGCCTCCTTGAACTCAACAACGGGCTTGGGGTTGGCGTTCAGCTTGAACTGCTGGTTCTCCTGGAGAGCGGGCTTGACAATGTGGTAGTTGGAGTCAAACCACTTGACCATCTCAAGGGCGGGGACATCGACACCATCCTTCTGGTGACCACGGCCCATGGCGAAGTACTCATCGAGAGGGTCCAGCTTGTGCTTGCTGTAGCGCTCGGGGATGGTACCGAAAAGCTGGTGGTGGTCCAGGAACTGATCGTAGAAAGCAAAGTCGTTGCTGGGGATCTATTTTATGCGTTAATATATTGGCCAACTTGATTGAATCACCCTCTGGAACACTTACGTTCTGGACACCAGCCTCGGCTTGCAGCTTCCAGTGCTCAGCACGGAGACGCTTACCCTCAGCCTTGAGGTCATCACGGGAGATCTTGCCACCCCAGTAAGCTTCAGTGGCCTTCTTCAGGTCACGAAGCTTACCCATACGGGGGAAACCGAGAACGGCGCTATAGACAGAGGTTAGTCAAGATCCAGAAACAACAGATGACAAGATGATAAACATACGATTGAACCATTCTGACGGATGTGTGTGTGTGAAGTAAAGGGGGAAAGGAGAGAATAAGGCGTCGGGGTCTTAGAAAAGTAGTAAATGAGAAAGAACCCAAAGCCTCTTGAAGAGAGAAAGAAGAAGAAGAGAAGGGGGAAGAGGAATGAGAAGAAGAAAAATGGATGGGGAAGCCAGTCAGCCTAACCTCAACGGGATAGAGGGGCAGAATCCACTTGGTATGGTAATAAATACTATATTAGTATTCTGTATTCTCAATACAAGCCCGGGGATGACTTGCGAGGGGAAAGGTGGGGGAAGAGCAGGTTTGCCCGCAAAAAGGTGCTGGGAAATGGCGGTATGGCCGGTGGTCGGGGCGCAACCGGGGATGGTTCAATACCATTGAATACCACTGAATACAACAAAATTACCATAAATTACACCCCACCAGACAGGTCGCCGATCACGGAGTCGGATCACGCCATTTACGATAAGCGATAAGTCCAAACAGTCCCTGAAGGTCAACAGTGAGACTGCTTGGTGACTGTTTAGAGCAGAAATTGGTGGTTCTCACAGGTATGGTACCTACTCATCCATGAATTACTGAGGTGACAGCTATCTCTACTCGTCAACGTGGCCGAAAATGACCTGCCACCTGCATTGTATATTGCATGGTCATGCACTCTGGTTGCCCCGCTTCACTAGTAACTATCCTCAACCAGCTTGGCCAGCAACGTAGCACCAAGCGCCCAATTGTGATTCCCAGTGCTACAGCCAGCTGATTTGCACAGAGTGATACAGACAGGAGAAAATCTGACTCCTCCAGCTAGTCCGAGATCTCAAATATGAGATTTCTACTGAGAATCCAGAGCGGTCAACAGTAGGTACTAGGACTTCCTAGTGCTAGACAGTAGATTAACTTTTCCCGTCACAAGTGGTGGCAGCGCATTGGGCTGCCTGGGCGACAAGGCCCCGCACTGGCAATTGGTACAATTACTACTTCGGAGCACAGATTCCATACTCCGTACTCCGTACATTGTATACTAATGTTAGTAGCTGGATCCCTCCGAAGGCCGTAAAACATGAGAAGGATTTGTGCAATCACAGCCCATTCATGAACTAAGATTGCCACATAGAGAAAATATGATATGCTCATAGGCCAGTCGTAAAATATCGTCAATTTGTCTATGTATGATACAAATGGTACAATTTATTCCGCAACGCCACGGCGCTTCAAATCCTGGAGATTAGGCACCTCCTGGTCTCCGGGGCGTTGCTCTGACTCGATCTTCACATTGTCCTCGGGTCCACCCTTACCCTTGAAGTCCTTGGCCTGAGGCAATCTACATAAGATAGACGATTAGCTTCCTGGATATCAGAGAAAAGAATTAAAGATCAGATTTACTTACCGGCCACGGTCATCCCGGGTGCCGCCCTCATCTTCAGGAATTTTTCGGTGGTCACTGCCAGAGGCAGTGGCTCCAGGTCCATACTTGACCTCTCCAGCCTCGGGGAAACGTCTTTCAACCAACTCATTGATGCCGGATTCTTGGGCTGTCAACCTGTTAGTCTCATGTGGTCTTCGTACTAAAGAGTACATTCTATCTCGGTAAATATACCTGAGTCACTCTTGGGGCCGAGGCCCTGCTTAGCCTGGTAGGAGTTGAGATCCTTCTCCGCCTCATAGGCGATGCGACGGTTGTCCTCGAAGAAAGTAGACATATTTTCGGTGTTCGGGTTGCACTTGAAGTATGCGATTTAAGGCAGTGAAATTATTTTAGAAGAAAGGATAATTCGCTTCTAGCGTTAACAAGCAGCAAATAAATACTCTACGATGTCAATTTCTGATATCATTGAAATCTTGTCGATATCCTGCCCAGATGCATTCAAGGACAAATGGTTGATACTCTACATCATAGACATGTAATTCTCTTTTGAGAATTTAGGTGAACCCACCAATGAGAAAGTCGCAGTCTTGAACTCCAAGATTTCGTTCAAACAAGGTTGGAAGCAAGGTATGATGTATGCCATTTTTGGTGATGCATATCTGGATCTGCAATTGAAGAGATCGGCTTTGCTCTTGCCAAGCTGCACCCCAAGTAGAGCCTTAACCCACCCCCTAATTGAAGTTACTTTTAGCAGCCTTCGAAGAGACTATTTCGCAGAGCCTCCCAAGTGGAGCATGGTCTGTTCATTCACTAGCAGGAAACTGACAAGGGTCTTTTCTTGATGATGGAAATGACTTCATTGGCTCCGCTCGAAGCCCTAACTCCTTTGTTCCCAATTCGGACATTGTTTAGGGTCCAGCCCTAGGGCTGAATGGCGGGTCGGAACAACGAAACCCCGCAATGAGGGGAGCAGAAGCGGCGGGCAATACTTAGAGACATCTGTTGACAGTCGCGACGCGTCTCGTTGCTGCTCTCGACTGACTCTGCTGTGGTGCCATCGCCGAGATCTGGATTATTCTTGTTGAATCCGGCATTTTGTTCCAGGGCCGAGCCCTTTTATAAAACCCAGGCAATATCCCTTCGCCATGGTCAAAACAGTCTCAATAGAGGTGGCCGGGGAGGCAAACCCTCTGAGTCTGCAGAATGTCGTGAATGCTTTGGTTCTAGCTGCTAGCTCGAATCAGCAACAGGTTCAAACGGGGACCAAGCAGCTCCAAAATTGGGAGCGGACGCCTGCCTACCATGGCTTTTTACAAGTGAGCTCAGAACACTTCCAAGTCATACCGTGAATATAACTGATTAGACATGCCACAGGACGTCTTTCTGGACCACTCCGCACCTAATGAAGTTCGATACCTCTCGATTATTCAACTGAAGAACGGAATCGACAAATACTGGCGTAGGACGGCAGCGAAGTATGTTCGTAAACAACGGAGATGCGAGACCAGAACTAACCAGAACAATAGTGCAATTGAGCCCGAGGAAAAGCAAAAGATCAAGACAAGAGCCCTAGAGGCGGGTATGGTGGAACCATCTCGTCCCCTCGCCCTTCAAAACGCGTTGATGATCGCCAAGATTATGCGCTATGAATTTCCTCAAGATTGGTAAGGCCCATATTGAAGGCCTCAGCCCGCTACCTCTAATAGCTCACTCACCGTTCATCTTTAGGCCCGATGCGATGACTGTTATAATCAACTCCATGCGCAACGCATTTCAGCCTGGCGCAAGCCCATTCCAGCTACCCCGCACTCTCCTCATCCTTCTCCAAGTCGTCAAAGAGCTCTCGACTGCTCGGATCCGAAGAACACAACTGCATCTTTCCTCTATTGCTCCCGAGATATTCCAGGTCGTTGGAAAAATTTACATGGAGAAGGTGGGTCAATGGGCGGCCAGTCTGGAACATGGCGGAGCGGACGAACAGGCGATGTTGGAGATGACTGAGCAGAGTCTCATCTCCCTGAAAGTTCTTCGTCGATTGATGATCTCTGGATTTGAGCACCCAGGTCGTGACAGTGATGTGCAGCAATTCTGGGAATTGACCAACGAGCATCTGTCTAAATTCCTGGCGCTGGCTGATCAACCCGGCCGACTAACCGAATCTATTCAACCAATGGTTGAGAAGCACACCCTGCAACTTTCAAAATTGCATGTTGAGATGGCAAAGAACAAACCCGCATCTTTCGCTTTGTTCCCGAACTCTATATCCCTTGTCAATGCCTATTGGGCGTTTGTGGTTAAGCTTAGCCCGAACTACGTCAATCTCGGATCCGATGCCGAGGCTGATGGGCAATCACTACCAGAGAAAACTGCTCTTCGGGCCTTGCTGCTGATTCGAGCTTGCTCTAAAATGGCTTTCAATCCGGCCCAGACCTTCAAGTACCAAACCCCCGAAGACAAGGCGGAGCGGAAAGAGTCTGTGGACCGGATAAAGTCCCAACTATTTACGCAAGAATTTGTGGTCAATGTTATGGAACTCATTGTCACCCACTTGTTCCGGCTCAGAAACATTGACTTCCAAGAATGGGAGGAGGACCCTGAATCCTGGGAGAAGCGTGAAGTCGATGCCGATGCATGGGAGTACTCCATTCATTCTTGCTCCGAGAAGCTTTTCCTCGATCTTGTGACCCATTTCAAGGACTGGCTCATCGGCCCCCTTCTGAATGTCTTCCAGTCATTCGCTAGTGAGTAATTGCGACGACAGAAAGATGACGCAAGAATACTAACTTTCGCTTTAGCCACCGAAAATAAAAACGTCATGCTAAAGGAATCATTATATTCAGCCATTGGCTTGGCAGCTGCCAGTCTAGAGCAACATTTGGACATCAACGCATTCCTTCAGAACACCATGATCCCCGAAGTACAAATACAAGAACAGGAATATAGACTCCTAAGAAGACGTATAGCTCTCGTCCTTGGTCAATGGGTCCCCATCAAGTTCGCAGACATGAACATGGAGTCCGTTTATCAGATTTTCCAGCATCTGCTTAACAAAGAGGATCCATTAAATGACCTGGTAGTCCGCATCACTGCTGGGCGTCAACTCTGCAATATCCTCGATACCTTCGATTTCAAAGTTGAGACATTCTTGCCATTCTCTCAACCGATCCTCGCAAGCCTCATGGCTCTCATGCAGGAGGTGGAATCGGCCGATACAAAAATGGCCCTGCTCGAGTCCGTACGCGTCGTGGTCGTGAAGATGGAACAGCATGTGAGTTTCCCCCCTCTATAGCTATTTTATTCATCGTTAACAAAATCTTGTTTCAGGTCGTGATGTTATCCGATAGCATTCTGTCTCCGTTGCCACAAGAATGGGAGAAGTCTGGCGAAGAGCACCTTCTTAAGCAGGCCATTCTCACATTACTCACATCTCTTATCCATTCGATGAACCAAGATTCCGTTCGGTACCACCCGATGATTCTTCCGCTTATTCAAAGCTCCATTGATACGAACTCTGTAAGTTGGCTCCAAGAAACTGCAGCGGCTATCGTCGATTCTAACCTCATAAATCGCAGGAAACCTATTTATATTTAATGGATGAAGCACTAGAGCTATGGGCAGCCGTTATGATGCAAACCCCGTCACCACCTTCTCCCGAGATACTCTCGCTTTTCCCCTCTCTATTCCCCATTCTGGGAGACGGTGCAGAAAGCGTGAACCAAGCTCTTGAAATCACCGAATCCTATATCTTGCTCTCGCCGCAAACTGTTCTGAGCGACGAAATCAGATCCAAACTTCTGTTTTGTTTCCAAGGCCTCCTTGAGCCCATGACGAGGCAGCGATCTGGCGTTATACCCCGTCTTGTCGAAAGACTCATTCGTGGTGTGGAAGCAGTTGATGGCGGAAGCGAGTCTGCTTATAATGCCATTGCACAATCTCTCATCGAAACCAACATGCTCCAGTCGCTTCTGAAGGGACTTTACAGTGCCCACGAAGCTAGTCAGACCACCGGTCCCAACAGGAAGCGGTCTGACGTTGACGGAAAGGTTGAAACAGAGTATTTCTCATCGATCGCACGTTTGATCCTCGCCAACCCTACACTTTTTGCATCCGCCGCAACGGCCGCCACCTACCAGTCAGAAGATGAACTATTTAATTGGCTCCTCACAGAATGGTTCTTCCACTACGACAACATCGCATCTGCCGGTCAAAAGAAACTGCACGTCCTCGCATTGACCCAACTTCTTTCTATGAAGGGTCCTGCCACCGGCCCACCTGCCTTCATTCTCAAGTTCCTACAAGACTACCTTACAGTCTGGAATTCGCTCATAGTCGAGCTATCAGATGGCGGAACTGACGAAAATGCCGATTATCTAGTCTTCTGGAATGCGCCCGCTGGATCTGAGACGGCCCAGGCTGAAAATACTGGAACTGAGAATGCCGAGGACCGCCGTCGGCGTGAATGGAGTGATGCAGATGCCACTCACAGGCTTCCCATTCGCGATTTCGTGCGTCATCGTCTACATGAGGTTGTTGTTGCATGTGGTGGTGCGGAACGGTTCCAGGAAGAGTGGCTGGTTAATGTTGATTCCGATGTTGTCCAGGCTTTCGGTGGCTTGGGGCTTATTTAAAGAGGAATTAGTTGGGTATATCCATACCCTGACATCCTTCACTTTCGTTGATGGTGATATTCTGCATTCTGGGAGTTTTCTCTCTTCGTTTTAGAGTTCATTGCTACATACCCACTCCAATGCATCTTAGATTATCCATTACAAAAATTCTAGATTGGAGACCTTGTAGACACATTGTAAATTTCGTACCGAGTAAGGCCATCCTCGGGAGTGGATAACTTTCTGACCATGGCTAATCACGGCAAACATTCAATTCATCAAGTCATATTGGCATTTACTGCATCTCATGATAAATAGGTCATTCAAGGTATGTATCGTTTGGAAATTCAGGGAAGAAAAATTGACCATTCCCCCTAGATGATGATGTTAGCACTGCATTTCATCCTTCAACCCGATGCAAGAACAATGATAAACTCACCACATCTGCTCCTCAAACTGACCCCCGGGGGCCTCAAACCACCCAGCATTATTCGAGAACATCTGCGCAAAAGAGTCTTGACCCAGTGGATCCGAGAAAGACGGCATCTCCGGCATCGTAGATTCCAACTCCGCCAACACAGGACTAGGAAATCCATCTCTTAACCTCTCAAGCGTCTCAAAGCATCGACTCGCAAACGGGCTGAGCTCCGTCATATCCTTAATAATCGCAATGGCCTTGTCGATATCTTCTTGCCAATCTTCTGATTGTGGAGACTGGGGTTCATTGTGCAAGAGGATGACAGGGATGAGAGTTGCCGAGAATAAGAAGTATAAAGCGTACCAACATGCCATCCGGGTGTGGAGCGCACTGTTCCAGAATTTATCGATACTGTTGATTGTTTCGTGTGCTTCTTTGAGACAGCGATGGTAGGCTGAGTCGATATATTGCTGGTCTGGGGTTGTTTCGGGACTTGGCGTTGTGAATGCTCCGAGGGATGCTGTTTGTTGTTGACTTATCTGTAGAGCCTTTTGAATGAAGAAAGGCCTGTAGATTATGAGGCGGAAATGCTTGTATCGCCAAGTCATTATGCTGTGTGGAAATTGATGTTTTTGAGGTACGGTTGCGGTTTCTTTATAATAATCCGGTACGAGGTTCAGCCATTTTCCGATATAGATATCGTCCCATTCGAGAACTTGTTTGGCGCCGGGTGAGGGTTTGGAAATGATGCGATTGTATATGTGATTTGTTAGAAGGTGGAATTGGGATTGTACGCGGACGTTTGTGTAGATGGTGGGAGTGTCGAGGTTAGGAGGGGCGATTGTTGCAGAGGCTGTTAATTCGCTTTCGAGGATATTGAGAGGTAACTTTGTGTCGATGCCGGCGGATGGAATTGCTATAGGACGGCTGAATGTTATTGTCGAGCCTATGTCGAAGATGAAAAGACACCACCAGACTCTCCGACGTATTTCGCGATACAAAAGATTTCCTTCAACGCTGGGGTGATCTTTGTGGAGACCTAATCCGTATGCCATTCGGACAGCAAGTCCGAGGTAGTTGTGGCTCGAGTTGGGACGATCTCGCTTTTGAAGATAGTTCGAGATTAAACATAAGCTCTGTACCAAAGTCAAGCTGCCGACCTCAAGAATCTCCACTGATAAATGAGACCGGGCACATTGGTATAAAATGAGATCATCATCGTTCGGGGCCGTTGCAGACATGAAGGCTCCGATGGCTGCAACGATGTAGATCAAGATCTTGCTGTGCTTTGGTCGGGGCACAATCTCATGGAATTGGGCCATAAATAATCCCTGGTGAACCAAAGGATAATTTGTATGGTACTCCTTGAAATAGTTCGCGATATAAGCTTCGATCTTGTGTGAAGGAACCTCGCGTTGCAGATTGGCGGCTAGCTTCTGCGACGATTCGCTATTAGGGGTTGAGGTCTTTGGGGCTGCTGGGACAGATGAGAATGGGAATGAGAAATGGCTCTGAATGAGACGGAGCAAGACGGCCCCAGATGCGAGACCAAGATAGCCTGGTCGCTCTCCTTCAATCGTAAGAGCAGCCATGCCATCAATGCAGCTCTGTGCTTCGGTATCTCGCTCATCCCAATCATAGTCCGCCCCATTGACGACGGGGTTGTCCGCGGTGGCCGTAGGAAGGATATCTGTCGACAACGAGTCTTCAATAATTCCGTCCGAAATAAGTATCTCTAAACCCGGCTCAGATATTGCCGGTTCGATGTGTGTAGACTCGGTCGATTTGCTACGGCCCTGTATTGGCTCCTCCGAGGCGACCCGAGGTCTTTTCAGACTACTCGGTGGTGAAGATCCTTCATTTTTCAAATTCGATGGCCCATACAATTGATTCGTTCCATTCCTCGCTTTCGCCAGCTCGGTATCGAGGTCGACATCGAGGCCATAATCACGGATTATCTGAGTGGCGATGCGAAGGGATTCCTCAACTTCAGTCAGGTATCTGCACTTTGTTAGTCTGTCGATCGTGGATCTGAGCCAGTGAGCGTCATCATGCTATAATACATACTTGCGCGTGAGGGGACTGCGCGTCGGCCTTTCATATAAGCAATGACGGCGCCATTGCAGACATTGCGCGCACACGGGTAGCTCGCGTGAGCACTTGAAGCTACTAGGTCAGACTGTGTGCCATTAACTTGGAGTGGGATGTAGATACGTACTCGGGCCTTTCTTCGACGACACTCCTTACAGGCATGCGACTTGGGGGTTTCACTCATGTTCACAGACCGATTCATTCATGATTTAGAAGTGGTGCCGTGAATTATTCCCCCTCGTGGGGTGCGGGGGCGATCGCAGTTGTTCCGATATCATGACGGACACGCCACCAATACAAAAAAGGCAGATCATGCGAAGTGGAGACAGACGAAAAGGCAAATCTGCCGAGCTCGTACCAAAATTCCTGTTTTGATTCTGGACCTGGAAGAAATTCCCCGCTAGGTTTGGGCTAACCGAGATTTTATTCCAGTCGCCTTAATATCTCTTTCTGTCATGGCTATCAATCTAAGTCTATGGAATCTCGGTCTGCGGAATAGACTCAACGCGCACGGTTTCAGCGCCCGTCGCCTTTTCTCTGGCAGGACTGGTATGTGTCTGAAAACGCCATTGAATCATATTCTAGCCAATGGTTAGAACATCTGACCAGAAAGTTTACAATAAATGGATGGTCGTTTTGTTTCATTGGTCTTGCCGAGACCTATCCAAGTACCAAACGGGCTAGCCATCGGCGTCATGAAGTGCAACGCCTAGTCGATCATGGCATGAATATCGGAGGGCATCCGAATGATATTCTAGCCTCCTTAGTAAAGTCAGTAAGATGCAACAGGCTGAGCCAATGCTTGTCGTGACGGCCTCCGGGATGGTGCTCTGGCCTGCCGAAGCGTCTCGGCTTTTCCAATTGGAGATAATTGTACTCAAACAAATTCTGTTCCGCGACTGCCTTTTTTCCCTACATGGTCAAAGAAGCGAACACTTCCGGAGGTCTGAATTTCTTATATTCTTGACTCATAAGATAGGAAATATCCAATCCTTACTACGGCGACGGGTCACCCTGCACCCCCTTCAATTCGTGATCAAAACCCCATGGGGAAGTGGGGTGCCGAGCTGCTGTAAGTAAGTCTGACAGCAAGAAGGCCATTCCGGCCAATTCCAGATCGGAGTTCTGTCGCCCTAGTTCTCGGGTGATGTGCTCGTATGATGCGGTACCCAGCCATCCTTGTTTTGATGTTCGTCCCCAGAAGCAAGCCGAACATGTTGCATTGCATTCATACCTCGAAAATAATATCTTAAGTTGGAACCAATACTCTAGCAATTGTATAGGATCGAATAGGCTCTGATTTACTAAAGATAAATCCATATTCTTGAGTCCAAGTTTTGAGGCGAGCATACTTTTGGTGGGTAACTTTTATTCCGCGAACGCATAACAAGTGGATCCGGGGAGCAAAACCTGGGGTTGACCAAGATTTACCCAGATTCAAAGTTGCCCCCTCAAACTATTTAAAAAGGGCCAGTGCCCAACCTCCTGGGGACCCCAGATTTTGAGACATTTTTCTCAAATTACTATCACACTGTTGGCACTCCAGGCATCTGGATATTTCATTTGCATCCAGCAAGCCATGCCGGGACAAGTCGTTGATTCGGCAATCGCCGGCGAAAATTCCATCGTATATGGACCGGCCGGATACAAGGGGTTTATCAAAGAAATCCGCATTTTCGGATTAGCATGTTTTGCTACAATTGGAGGGTTTCTCTTCGGTTACGACCAGGGGATTATATCCGGAGTTCTGGTGATGCACAGTTTTGTGAGTCATGACCAAGGAATTCCAACATGATCTGCCATTAACATATAGCCCAGGAAACACATTTCCCTAACCTCTCTGCCGATGCCGGCCTCGAAGGATGGGTCGTTTCGATCATGACTCTCGGTGCTATGGTAGGCGCCTTTATCAACGGACCTATTTCTGACCGATTCTCCCGACGTTGGTCCATCCTGATCGCGAATATCATCTTCCTAATCGGTTCCGCAATCCAGGCTGGCGCAGAATACGTATCTATGCTCTTTGTCGGTCGGTTTGTATTCGGAGTTGGTGTTGGCATGTTGGCGATGGTATGCCCACTTTACCTCTCAGAGCTTGCACCTCCAAATATCAGAGGATCCCTAGTCGCATTGCAGCAACTGTCAATTACTTTTGGGATCATGACTAGTTTCTGGATCAACTATGGGACACAGTACATCGGAGGAACTGGCGCCGGCCAAAGTCAGGCTGCTTGGAGACTACCCCTTGCATTGCAATGCTTCCCGTCCGTGATCCTCGCGACCGGTACATTTTTCCTGCCATACAGTCCTCGATGGTTGATGAATCAAGGTAAAGTACTTCGAATCCGGTAGAAGCACGCCATACTTACACTGTTTAGGCCGCGAGGATGAAGCGCTCCAGACTTTGGTCAAACTTCGACGTGTTCCTGAAACGGACCATCGTCTACGAACAGAGTTCCTCGAGATCAAGGCTGCTCGCATTTTTGATCAACAAAGCCGAATCGATAAGTTTGGGCAAAATAAATCGCCATTCAGTGTGGCCCTGCAGGAATATAAGGAACTTTTCGTCGCGAAACACCTGAGGAGGAGAACTATGGTTGCTTGTCTTCTGCAAGTAATCCAACAATTTACAGGAATCAGTAAGTTGTCTCTTGAGCAGTTGAACCCATCAAAAAGAAGTTACGCCAATATTCTAACAAAATCAAAAATAGACGCCATTATTTACTACGCACCTCAATTCTTCGAGGCGATCGGTCTCAGCGGTAACTCAGTTAACCTCCTAGCCACAGGAGTTGTCGGTATAGTTTTCTTCATTTCCACCATTCCCGCCGTGATGTATCTGGACAGATGGGGTCGAAGAAAGACATTGATGTACGGTGCGGCCGGAATGTCTATTGCCCAATTGATCGTCGCAACCTTGTACGCCGTTTACAAAGAAAGCTTCAGCGAACACCCTTCTGCAGGCTGGACTGCCTGCGTGTTTGTTTGGGTATACATTGGAACATTTGCCTTCTCCATTGCTTGCGTCAATTGGATCATGCCTTCTGAGATGTTCCCACCTGCGATTCGAGGCAAGGCTGTTGGAGTTGCGATCGCCTTTAATTATTTGTCGAACTTCATTGTTGCACTGATTACTCCGCGCATGCTGGAGTCCATTACCTTTGGGACATTCTACTTTTTCCTCGTGTTCTGCTTGGTTTTAGGGTTTTGGACATACTTTTGTGTTCCTGAGACAAAAGGTGAGTTCCCTTACTACTGGACTGAGTATAAAGAAATACTAATAAGCGACAGGCGTGCCAATCGAAGAAATGGACAAACTTTTCGGGGGAAATGCAGGCGAGGCGGATTTACGGCGAATCGCGGAAATTCGTGCTCAGCTTGGGATGGAAGGCGAGAACCCAAAGAGCGAGCTGCTTCAAAAGGAGAAGAGTAGCCAACATATTGAGAACTCTGTTTAAAGCGTATGGATATTATATTTTACGAATGCAGAAATTTGAATTACGATTTTTTACTCTTTCGATCTAAGCAGAAGTGCATTGCTAACTAACACGGTCACCAGCCTCCTCTCGCTGCCTGAGAATGCTGTAGATTTACTGAATTTCAAAATATGGACTAATCAATGAGAAAGAAAATAGTAATGAACTGCCGAGCAGGTTGGATTGAGTCTTAATAAAAATAAAGAAGCACAGCCTGTAACTAAAACACCAAACTCCTATACCTAGGAAGCCAATCCACGAAACAAAGAAACTCCAGAACAGAAGCCCAAGGGATCAAAGAAGTGAAAATAAAAGTTAGAAAAGATGCCCGAGAAATTCAATTTACTCGTTTAGCATTGACCAGGGAACTGGCGGTCCACGACCGGGTTAGGGAAGATACCACCAGCAATCTGCTGCTGCATATCCCACTCGGGAGCACCCTCGGTCTTCCAGGTCCAGTACAACCAGCCGCTGCCCTTCTCATAAGCATCAAGCTGACCCTCAATGAAGCGACGGAGGTTGTCACGGTCCTCGCCGGAGAGGGTATCGACGGAGCCGACAGACTTGCCATCACAGCTTCCGATAACGCTGCTTCCGGGGTAAGTTCCATCGTAGCGAGCACCAATGCCCTTGCCGTTGAGGTACTTGGCACAATCAGTCATGGCACCAGTCCACTCGCCAACAATAGTCCACTTATCGCAAGTCTCGATGTGGTCGCTAGCGAAGTTGCAAGCAGTGCGAACGTGAGAGCTGGCATCCAGACCAAGGAGACCGCTGTCGAAAACCTCGTAGTGGTGGGTATCCATCATAACGTAGTTAGCACCGGTACCAACGTTAAGGAATCCATTCCAGGACTCGGTGGGCATGAAGCCATCGTGAAGGACGACAGTGGTGTCCTGGCTGGCTTCGCGGGCAACACCCCAGGAGTCGTAGTAGTACTGCTTGAGACCATCCTGGTTGATACCGCCAGGAACGTTGGGCTCGTTCAATGCCTCGATGGCAGTGACAACGTCGGCATCGCCACCATAGCGCTTGGCCAACTCGCGGAGAGCATTCTTGGCTTGCTCGGTGGAATCGCCCTGCTGCCATTGGATGGCACCACGCTTTCCGCTGTTGTCGAATCCATTCTGAGATCCGGGGGCTGTACGAAGCAGTTAGAATCCGATATTGAACGACATAAGAGACGTGTTTCTTTTTACTTACCACCGTGAAGGTCAACGAGGACCTTAAGACCGGCACCACGAGCCCAGCCAACTGCGGCATCCAGGTATTCGAGCTGACCATCGACGTATGGGTCACCCTCAATAGGAGTCAATGCCCAATATCCAATAGGAATTCGGACGTGGTTCATGCCGGCAGCGGCAATTTGGTTGAAATCGTCCGCAGTCACGAAGGAAGCCCAGTGCTGAGAGAGTACAGCGCGGCATTGGTCTGCGCCAAGGGTGGCACAAAGAGACCACTCATCAACAGCTGCGTCGCCAGCATCATCGAAGATGGAGGGAGTGATCCAGGGCTCCAAAACTAGCCAGCCTCCAAGGTTGACACCACGGACTTTGTCAATTCCGTAGGCGAATCCGGGATCGGCACTACCTCATGTTAGTTCCCATATTGCATGACTTGAAGTTGAATCTTCTCTTTGCCTTGGAGATGATTCAAAATCAAATGCTTAAGACTATATAGACTCACACTGCAGGAACGGCTAGGCCGAGTGCTGCCAAGGACAGCCCGAGAAGGCTCTTTTGCGAAATTCTGGACGACATACTGAGGCCTCTAACACTAGCTGTAAAACCCAGAATTCAGGAGTCTGGGATTCTGGAATGAAGTGATAGAATGATTGTGTCAAACGGCATGGAGATCGACAGGTATAAGTAAACTCTATGTCGATGCTTGGGTTGAGATCTGGCCGAATGCAGACGAAAAGACAGCTCTGTGCTTGAGAACGGAAGTCAGCGAGTTGCTCAGGAATGGAGGATCACACATATATGGCCACCTGTTTGTAGATCTTGTCTTTTCCAAGAGGCGATGTGAATATGACAGCTGCCGGGAAAGGAAATCGATTTGGCCGCAAACAAACAAGAGTGGGTCCAGATGGCCCGGGGTCTGGGGTTAACAATCAGAACAATGCCTTTTTGAACTGCCTTTCGGACTTTCTGAGCTGTCATTTCAGAGTATGGAGCTCATGTGGGGAGCTGTTGTGGTGACTCTGAGGATTGATGTACTGGCAGGTGGTAGCGCGCGGCAGAGTCGTAGCAGGAAGGATCTGGGCCAACAAGGGAAATCTACCGCCCGAGAAACGGGGGCATTAAACGAGTGGCGGAAGTTGGGTTATGGATGTGATCGAGGATTGCGGAGACGTGAAGAGTCTTGAAGTCACATCTTTGCTTCTTGCTGGACGTGCTGGAATCAAACGACGGGGAAAGCGCGGTGGCGGCATGAAAGCATTCCGCTGGAGAGTGATAGACCACAACCTCTCTCAACTCTCAGAATTTTCAACCCAACGAGGGAAATAAGTTATATTTCGTTGTTGAACTCTACTTGTTTTTTTCACTTCAACTTTATCAATCCTGATAATCTTTGATTCTCACGATAATGACAGTTGTGAGGCGACCGACGACGAGAGTTGCCGTTTGCGGCCGCAGAACGAGCCGCGGGCCAAGGGGGACCCGACCACGCGTGGTGTTTCTCCGAGGAATGTTAGAAGAACAAATCGATCTTGATCTCGATTTCTGGTAGATTCCAATAAGTGCGTAATTGGGCCATTTCTACGAGACTAATTATTTTTCCCCGTATGTCTTTTTTCTAGCTTCCCAGTTTTAATTGTGCCAGTTTTGCTTTTTTTTGAACTGTGACACATTCACGCAACAAGAGGTCTATCACAATTAGCGCCTCAGTTTTGCCATTTGCAAAGCTCATAAATTAGCTTTTCGAGTTTCGATTGAATAATTCTATATTGATTTAAACAAAGATCTTCTCGGGTGCTCCCGAACTGAACATTCGTGGTTGAAGTAGGCTTCCGTTTTCGGCAAAAGGTACCTCTATACCAAAGTACGACTTAACAACAACTCGTTTGCTACTCTATCCCGTATTCACGAGAGATTCGGGGTGTTGCTTTTCAGGGCAATCTTCGGGTTATCCTCTTTCGGCTCTTTCAGCTAGAAAATCCACCCGGGATAGCAGAACTTGGTTGGATTTGTTGCACAGAAACTTCCTGGGAAGGGTCTACACTTTCTGTAACCTACGACATCGTCAGGAATGCTGGCAGGAATGCACATGTCCCACTAGTCACTAGCCTAAATCTGATTTCAATGTCTCAGTATGAGACGTTATCTCTAAGGAAGTTTAATTTGATCGATACCTCTGGCAAAGTGAGAAAATCTTTCCCTTTAATCTCTGCAGTTTTCAAATAATCACCTGCAGTACCACTATGAGTGTTCAACATTTACTAAATATTACCATGGATCTATTTGAGAGTTTCCCAGAGAGGGGCCGATAAAAGTAGCCTGTTGTCTCCAAGGTCATCACTTTTTTGTTCCATTGGAGTTAGTTTTGCACCAGAAATCCAGAAATTCCCCTTAGGCTAGGATACTTATGGCTCTGAATCTTGGATAGCTTTAGCCTCATGTTCGAGTCAGTACCGCGAATTACTAATGGCTTTGTCAGTAGAGGGGCGTGCCAAAGCCAAGAAATAAAGCTGTACTAACCTTGTCATTTTCGGCCTGGCTAAGAACAAAAATCCAGTCTAGATCGGTGGATGAAACTGCACCGAGAGCTTTATGTGGAGACTCTCTTCTTGAAGGAATGGCGCAGTGATCTGAGAACTCCACAATCTTGGCACTGTCTGACTTCTGTCTTTGTGGCTTGGCTCTGAAGCCCAAATAAGTAAAGGTGGTGAATGATAAACGCCACCGAGGTAATATCAGGAATTACTAGTAGCAATGTTTACTGGGTCGAGGTAGACATGTCAATGCCGAAATCAAGACCGTTCAAGATTTCACAGAAGGTTTTGGCTTCATCCAATGCTATCATCAACCTAGGGCCCGGTTCGGTCTAAACTCCAGCTTCTGGAAATGTCTTGCAGTGTCAAAATCGTGAAGTATACTTATATCACGGCCGATTTTTCAGGTGTCAGGATCATCCTATGATAGTATCCGATACATCAACTGGATGTGTTTTATTGAACTCGGCTCTGGTCTGACTTTCTTTTGCCGAAAGTATTCAGCTTTCTTTAGCCTGTAACAAGAAGTCGAGGCTAAATATGTGGGGAACTCCTGGCGGACCGGACCCTGCATCAGGGGGCGTTAACACAAGTTGTGTTTTAGAAATGACAGCGCCTCCGTGGAGAGCTCTCGTCCTCGCAACGCCATAAATTGCCCATGCTCACTAAATTCGTTACATCTACGGAGTAACAGAATAGCCTGTTTCCGTCTGGAATCAGGCTAATGTGACAGATGCATGTGCAAGTGGCACTTGGCAGGAGTTTCTTGTCCGGTGGAGGTGCCACATCTCATCCCGAGACATCTTCCTGCATTGCCTATAAATTATCATGATTGACTCAACCGAAAACTCAAGCTGCAACTGCCATTTTTCTTCAACTTTTCATTCATTCCTTGTTCTTCTTCCAGCCCTGGACCGAGGATTCGATCTATATAATGTTATTCAGCAAAGTTTCTCGTCCTGCTTCTGTCGGCCTTTTTTCAACGGTCGCAGTGTTCTTCGCGTTAACCCCAAGCGTTATAGCGCAGTGTGAACTTCCGTCGACCTATAGTTGGACATCAACCGATGCTCTAGCAGATCCCAAGTCGGGTTGGGTATCGCTCAAGGATTTTACTGCGGTACCATTCAATGGCAACCATCTTGTTTACGCAACAAATGCGGATTCAAAGGGCGCCTATGGCTCATTGAGCTTTTCCCCCTTCTCTGACTGGAGTGACATGGCCTCAGCAAGCCAAAACGCCATGAGTAATTCAGCTGTCGCGCCGACGCTCTTCTACTTTGAACCAAAGTCAATTTGGGTATTGGCATACCAATGGGGCTCGACTGCCTTCTCTTACAGAACTTCAACCGACCCCAGCAACAACGCCGGATGGTCAGCTGAGCAGCCGCTTTTCTCTGGGACCATCTCGGATTCAGATACTGGTTGCATTGATCAAACTGTTATCGGTGATGACAAAAACATGTATCTCTTTTTTGCTGGAGACAATGGCAAGATTTATCGTTCCAGCATGTCAATTGACAAGTTCCCCGGTGATTTCGGTACAAACTCGGAGATTATTCTCAGCGATACAACCAACAACTTATTTGAGGCTGTCCAAGTGTATACTGTCAAGGACCAGAGCCTGTATCTCATGATTGTGGAGGCTATTGGATCAAATGGACGTTACTTCCGCTCATTCACGGCCACTGATCTGGGTGGCTCATGGACGCCGCAGGCTGCAAGCGAGGCCCAGCCATTTGCTGGCAAAGCCAACAGCGGTGCTACCTGGACCAATGATATCAGTCACGGCGATCTGGTTCGAAGCAATCCTGATCAGACAATGACCATTGATCCATGTAACTTGCAGCTTCTTTATCAGGGACGAGACCCAAATGCGTCTGGCGGCGAATATGGCACCCTGCCCTACAAGCCTGGTGTTCTTACCTTGAAGACTTGAAGCGTGGCAATCTATTTGTCGGAATTTGTTTAATCTCGAGAAATTCCACCTACTACTAGTACTACTAGCAGGTAGAAGTTCTAGTATCCCGTGTAGCTAAATTCTATATATATTTCCTGCGGACCAATCAATCGACTCGGCCTGAGCGGAGTTTTTGATAGTGTCAAACCCCCCGACAACCTTGTACTGCAAGGTTTTATAGATATTGGGTGACAAATTAACATGGCCGATATTTACCAATTATCTGGTAGATCATGAACACAGCTGTGTCCGAAAATCGAACTATAAGCAAAGTTGCGAGAATACTCAACTCGTTCTATTCTTCGGAAATATCTCGGAGATATCACATATTTTGAATACCCGTTTAATTTTCAGACTCACCTGATCAGGTCCTAATCAATGATCCTACCTAACATAAGTAGATTGAAATAATCCTGTAAAAATGTACTGTCGCATAAAAATCAAATGGCAATATTTGTTCCAAATCGAATATTTGTTCCAAAAGAGCGGCTTGCAGAGGATCAACATGACCAGCCATGATTTACGTCATTTCGTATCGCCACCCACACGAAACCAGATAGGAGGGGTTTCTGACAAGATAATGCCCCAGGGCGTGGATCTTAACGAGAAATATGATAAGAGATCCACGAATTCTCGTGGAATGACCAGACCACGCAAAAACAACAATTATGTCCAGCAACACTACCATAACCCCTTCACACCTGCATGGGGAGAGCGATAACAAATCCATGAAAGAACGTCAAAATTCTGAAAAGTCTCGTCAAAGAGGAACTCATCCAGATGAACAAAAAAGTGAGCCTATGATTCATAATCACCTCGATCGCCATAAGAAATAATATTGACTTTGTTAAAGTCAGGGAAGAGTCAAAGATGAGATTTGAAGTAAAGAAAGACAACAAAGGCAATGATCTAGAATACAAGACATCATTGCATGAGAAATGAATTTCGCTTTACCGCAGTTGGAATTGTCGAGAACCAGTTGAAAGAGAGCACCCTTACGTGTTGATGCACTATACACACAGGGACGATGGTATGCTAGCGTTATTATCCCCTGAAAACTTAAAGTTTCCGCATTAACTAATGCCACTTCAGTTACGAATTTATGATCTATCCTGCTCAAGACACGAATCATTCTTTTCACAAATTGAGAGGTCCTTACTTCAATCCTTTTCTGCGAGATGGCAGGGTCTTGGAATAAACGAATTCCCGGACATGGCTTTTATTTGTCGATAATTCTCATGGCGCGCCATAGTAACTGTTATATTAGATATAAATTCAGAAAGCTGGAATCATAATCCATTGGTAAAAAAATCGTTCCCTATGATTCTGGGATGAATCATGTTTCCTAATGGCCTCTTGACCCTCCACGTACACATTGACCTCACACTGGGCGAACTGACGGGCCCCGGCCCTCTTCGCGAACAAAATATCCAATTCTTCAAAGGTCTTTCCGCTGGTCTCCGGTAGACGGGAAAATGACCAGGTGAAGAAAACGGCCGAAGTACCACCCTAGGAGAAGCCTGTCTTCCAGCGCCAGTTTCCTGCGGTTAAATTTAGTATTTCCGGATTGATGCTATTGCAAACTATCTGCGCCGCGTAATATGCAATACCAGTCGAAGAAACCTCTGTAATGATAGCGTAACAGATTGGGCCGACTGTGGAATAGTAAACACCAAGCCAACCAAGCATCAACCAAGCATTGAATTTGATATCCGTCAGGAAATGGTCAGGAATGACAGTCTGTGCTTCTTCACCATTGTCGGGAAATCCATAAATGAAGTTTGAACCAAGAAACTTCGCCTCTTTAGTTTCGGTAGAAAGATCGATTATGGTATTTCCATTGGACTCGCGAGGAACAATACCAATCAGGCTTGTCGCAATCAGCCTTGCGGCAACCACAATTGCCATGGTCGCAGAAATATGCATCATCTTCAATGATTTAGAGTGAGATTTCTGGTTTTTGCAAAATTAAAACCTCCAACACTGAGCTCTTTTATACATGCCGTATAGCACCTGGACATTTTGTTTCTGATTGCACTTTAGTTTAGGCAGAATGAAATCCATCCATGGATGGAGGAAATTATGGGGAAAGACTCCGGAGGGGTATCCCATGCCCAAGACCCCGGATGCTCCCCTGATTCACAGCTTCGCTCCGATCACTGTTCGGGCACGATATATTTTGGTATTATCATAGATACCATCTGAGAGTACTCCTTGGAATATCCAGTAAATTCCTAGGTATAATATTGATTTCATTAGAGGATCAAAAATCGAAATTTTATATCTTTGATACCTCCTATAAGTGACCGAAGAGCAAAATAAGGATCTCTATAAAAGGTAGTTCAAAGAGAAGTTTATGGATACCACTTCATATCAGGTTGATTAGGATGCTGCCGCCCTTAGCTTAGTCTGCTCACACCCATACATATTTCCAACCTTCACGGTCGAAGCAAGGTTTATTCCATAGAAGAATAGCCCTTGGGCCGGCTGCTGAGCTTGCTGACACACTTTGCCACGCGGGATAAACCCAGTCCTCCTCAGTGTTGACTGCCATACCGGGGAATTGACTGCCAATACCATAAACCTCTTCCTCTTCAATTTCTGCGCAATCGTCGTAGGCGACGATTGGCAATTTCAGACACATGCCACTGAAGGGGCTTGCATTGCTTGAGATGTCGCTGATTAGACTCGAGGTATCATCAGGGACCACCATGTGTTTATCATCCCCATATTTCATCATGAGTCGGCTTGAAATTTCTACATTATTAAATTTCTACATTATTTTCATTAATCAGCAACAGATAGTCTCCTGGCTGTTTTTGACGTTCGTGAAAACTGGTCCATTTTCGATCACGTCAAAATCGGCTATTTGCGTCCGTGCCTCGGATGCAGATGGCCTGAGTCATTAAGGAACACCTACCTCTAAGAATCTAGCTATAAATCCATACATTCAGGTACCTTCTTTGATTCAGTGTCGTCGTTTACAACATTCATCTCTAGAGTAGTGCAGCCACTAACAAGTTCGCTTACAGAGACGGCCATTTCCTACTGGTCCATTTAAGACTAGAGGCCCCGCAGGGCGTCTTTCTTCAGCACGTGGCGAGATCTAAGTAAATTATTGCAAGTATACTCTACAGGATATCCCCAGAGCTTCCTTTTTAGATATACTCCGAAATTATCTCTTTCTAAGCGATCGGGTGGTGTTTTGAACAGAGGCGATAATTTCTGCGAGAGAGAAAAAAAAACATACTTAAAGCTAGAGGTCTGCACTACAAAAGAGATTAGATATTCAATCAGATACTATTTCTACCCAAAATGATCGTAAATAAGCTACAAGACCCTCTTTTTCCATTGGTTCTGGCCTTCGCTGTGAGCGCTAGGGCTAATGAACCTTCAAGTACGCAGCCGAACTGGTTCCAAACTTCTCCCAACAACTATGCAGGTTAGTTTTTGCTGATGACGATACATTCCAAAATGAATAAAAGACTAAATTTCAACAGGTCCTACGGCAACTGGGGCTGCTCCTTTTCTAGCCGCGACAAATCCCGCGCCATTCGGACAGTCAACCTTTATTCCCAATGCACCATTGCAAACGTCTGAGCCGATCGAGGGTGCACATGGGCGAAATATCTTCCATCTCATGGGAGATTTGAGGTAAGTAATTTCCCAAGTCTTACAAACCACTCAAAGCTAATTCTTTCTACAAAGCCCGTATTTTTCACCTCCTGATGGCTTTGGTGTCGACGAATATCCACTCCCTATAGGAGCCAAAATTACTCAAATGCATATGCTTCAACGCCATGGTTCAAGATATCCTTCCTCTTCGGAAGGTCTAGACGAATGGGCGGATAAGATTGTCAATTCAACTAAACAAGGAAATGTCTTCAATGACAAGCTTGATTTCTTGAACAACTGGTCTTACAAACTCGGAGAAGAGATACTGGTCCCCAAAGGGCGTCAGGAGCTTTTTGATAGCGGTATCTTGAACTACTATAACTACGGTCACCTCTACGCAAACTCATCAAAGCTCGTCGTTCGTACAACTTTACAGAGTCGTATGCTTGAGAGTGCAGAGAACTTCTTGGCTGGCTTCTTCGGTCTTGAATGGAGAAACAATGCTGAAATTCTTGCTACCATCGACCCTGCAACCATTGGTGAATCTGCTTGCACTAAGGCAGGCGAAACCATGATGGCATCAATGGCAGAACCTATGGGCGAATGGATGGCAATTTATCTCAAAGACCGCACAAATGAATTGAAAAAGCTGACCGGCAATTACAACTGGACAATCACAGATACCTACCACGCTCAGAGCTTATGCGCCTACGAGACGATCAGTCTTGGATATAGCGATTTTTGCAAGATCTTTACCTACAAAGATTGGGAGGGCTACGAGTATCTGATGGATATTATGTTTGCTACTATCTCTGGATTCCTAAGCCCTACTGGTCGAGCACAGGGTATTGCGTGGGTTGAAGAGTTTCTCGCTCGGGTTGAGGGTCATATGTTGAGCGTACCTGCGAACACCACGGGGGCTAATATGACCTTGGATACTAATCCAGTGACATTTCCTCTGAACCAGTCTCTATATTTGGAGTTCACGCATGACGCAAATATTGTGTCTGTTCTTACTGCGTTTGGCTTCTCTCAATTCGCCGACTTTTTGCCCATGTCTGGTCCTTCGAAAAAGCAACAATTCTCTGCAGCCAAATTGGTGCCATTTGCCGGTCGTTTTAATATTGAGATTATCAAATCTCCGCACGCAGTCTCTTCCCGGCGTTCCCCTAATCTTTCAGCTAAAGACTACATTTCCGGTACGGGGGAAACACACTACATTCACTTCATTCAAAATCAAAGAACTGTGCCGTTGCATGAAAGCTTTGAGGCTTGCAAGAAAAGGGATGATGGGTGGTGCGAGCTGTCTGCTTTCTTAAAAGTACAGAAGGAGAGCCTGGCCAAAGCTAAATATCAGTATACATGCTTTGGAAACTGGACCATGAAGAGCTACGGGGCGGTCAGAAACGGCGTTCCTGCATAAAATCGTCTCGTTTGAGACTAACGGCTTATTCGGATGGATTTGCAATGTTCTTTTTTGATGTTGCCGTGGGTGCCTCGGCGCCTATGACAGCCTCAGGCATTCGGTCCGATCATCTTTCACTCGTCATCCCCATATTGTTATTTCCCTCCTTTAATTTTCAAGACAGTCAATCGATTACCTTTCACCTAACACGTTCTGAATCTCTCGGGATTTTCTGCAATCCAGCAGCTAGATCAACATCATCATGATGAGTTCTAGCTTCTTATATCCAGTGCAAGTAATCTACTCCATACTGCGTGCCAGTCGAGCATATACCAGACGGTCACGCGACATCATGATATTGACTCCCTCTCATAGTTTCTCCGACCAATGGTGCACTGGATCTCAATGATTCATGTAGCCGATGTCCCGAAGTTAAACCCCTGAAAATCCCAATAAATCCGCTTTTCTGAACTACTAGAGTTGTTGATTTTCCCCACACTCGCAAAACCCCACGCCGATCTCTTATACTCAACCCTCGGTGAAGATATCTCCATACCCTGAAAAATTTCAAAAGAGTCTGCGGAGTCCTCGGAGCGGGGCCTATCGCCCGTGGGGAAAATTGAATGAGATCACATCATAAAAACTCCGGACTTGAATCGGAAGTACAATCTGACAGTAAGCAGACCTCATCGGCGGAATTGTGGGCCCGCCGCTATTTCTCCCAATGGAGTGAAAGAGATCGGCATGCCAAGTGGAAGGCTGAGAGGAGGGGAAGACCACCAGACCCTTTCGTACTCTTATTTTTTGGAGTTGGCTCAACTTGGGCACGGCCTGGATGGAACGTTGAGGTGCGACTTTGAATGGATTGCCGACCAACCTTTTATTATCCCTTTGTCTTTGTTTGATCCGGCGGGGATAATGCCAATACAGCCAGCTCCAATAATGCAAATGCGGAGGGACCCGTGCGGAGGCAAGGGATAGTACATTTCACAAACAAAGCACGATGAATCGACTTGCACGCGCAGATAAGTGAGAATATGGGTCTCGGCAGGATCGGAAATCATTGAAGGATCATCTGAAGTTGTTGCCTTGAGAAATAGCTTCGGTCTGCTTCCCAAGGCTGTCGAGATTGGAATAGACAAATCCCCAGAGTACATCACATTGCCTATCATTGATCGTGATTCTCCACTCATCTGCGTGCGCAAGGAATCCAGGATCCTCTGACTCGGAGATCGTGGGTCCTATTGGTCACTAGCATGGTCTCGGCTGCACCTATCATGCGATCTCATTTGATGCTCCCTGGATTCGAAATCTGGCTGGGTGCTAATAGAGTTGCGGCCCAGCATCCCTATTCTTGATAAAACCTCCAACTCTCAAACAACATCGACGATCCATATAGGTACATATAGCATTTGATTCAACGAGAAATGCAGGAACACTCCACCTGGCAGTATGGACTACGAGTCGTGTTGACTCCCTGAGTTGCTTTTCACAGGGTATGCTACTTGATGACTTTGTCTCGGCGCCAGGTCATTCTCTACTCCGCCAAGCAGCGGGGCGCTTTGTGCATTTCTCCATATTTTGGTCCAACTAGAATGATACTGTATGGCTAATATCCTTTCGATGGAGACTTCTGTGTCCCTTCCTGCGGGGTTAGCTCGTGCCTAGTGGAGACATGCCACCGCGAGGCATAGCCGTGGGCATCTGAAGGCTGGTCAAAGCATCCTCCTATGCAGCCCCAGGGGTTCCGATGTGCCTAGCTTCCGTTTTTCCTTGCTAAGACCTTGGGAGAATGGAGCGGTGGCTCGGCCATTTCTATTCTGTTTGTCCGGGATGCGTTTAAATACACCCTGGCCTGCCCATCGATACTAGTTCTAGGATCTTTCTTCCCCACGCGAGGCTTGGCATCACCAGGAAATAGTAGCACTGGAAAATGTATTTGCTTCAGGGTATCGTGTTGTCTTTATTGGCTGCTACTAGTGCAGCCAGTCCTAGGCAAGATGTCTTGCCTAGACAGGCTGGTGGCGCTAAGTACTCGCTCAAGCAACCGCCTCTCACGACGCCATGGACGGATAAAGTAGGCACTGATCCTTGGCCTGAATATCCACGACCTCAGCTGCAACGACCTCAATGGCAGAACCTCAACGGAGTTTGGGGTTATCAGAACGCGTCAGGTCTAAATGCAGTTCAGAGTCCACCTTTTGGACAACAACTTGGTCAAGAAGTCCTAGTTCCGTCTTGTCTGGAAAGTGGTCTTTCTGGTAGGCTTTTTTATCTTTATAATATACGGACCTTAATTGACTGATTCTCGCAGGTATCCAAGGAGTATACACACTCTATTCGTGGTTCTCAAATTCTTTCAATGTTCCATCAAGCTGGAAGAATGAGAAGGTTCTTCTGAATTTTGATGCTGTTGACTATGAAGCGACTGTTTTCGTCAATGGCAAGAAGGCAGGCTTTCACCGAGGAGGCTACTTCCGTTTCACTCTGGACGTGACACAACACGTCAAGATTGGCCAGGAAAATGAGCTGTAAGCTTCCCACCGAGAATGCTTGGATCTGAGAACTAACTATCATCTTCAGGCTCGTTTTTGTCCACGACCCAACAGATGATGGAGATGCTGTCATCCCCATTGGCAAGCAAACGCTACGTCCGAGTCACATCTTTTACACTCCCTGCAGTGGAATCTGGCAGAGCGTTTGGCTTGAGGCTGCTCCGCAAAACCATATCACCAAGCTTGATCTTGATGCTAACATGGATGGTCAAGGTGTGTTTTTTTTCTGTTCTTGCTTGACGAAAATTACTAACAATTCGCCAGTCAACGTTACCGTACACACCTCGGGAGTGAATACCACCTCAAATGTTATGGTCACAGTCCATGACAATGGAAAGGTTCTCAAGACCCACTCTGGTCCTTCAAACAAGCCCTTCCAGTTCAACGTTGAATCTCCAGATCTCTGGTCTCCTGATTCTCCCAAGCTGTACAATGTTACTGTTAAGCTTGGCAAAGATAAGATCGAGAGTTATACTGGGTTCCGTACAATCACCAAAGGCAAGATCGATGGAGTTGTTCGCCCGATTCTGAATGGCGAGTTCGTATTTATGTTCGGCACATTGGATCAAGGGTATTGGCCCGATGGACTCCACACCCCTCCAACCAAGGAGGCTATGGTCTACGATCTCAAGGTCCTCAAGAGTCTCGGATTCAATATGGTTCGCAAGCATGTAAGTTCTGATAACCAAATTGTACTATTTGGCAGGATATTAACCCGTCTGTAACAGATCAAAGTTGAGACTGAATTGTTTTACCAAGCTTGTGATGAGATTGGTCTTTTAGTTATTCAAGACATGCCATCTCTGCGTCCGTCGCAGAGTAAGACAAACCCAGCCGACTGTTCTTCCAGTCCTATTCTGCCCAATGAGGAACAACAGACTGAGTTTGCACGTCAACTCGATCTTTTGATCAACCAATTGAAGAGCTTCCCCAGTATTGCTACATGGGTAAGACCAATCACATCCCTTATTCAAATTCCACTTTAACTGATTTCGATCAATAGGTCATCTACAATGAGGGCTGGGGCCAGATTACAGAGGGCTATTACCCTGAGATTGAACTAACTGCTCGCGTCAAGCAGCTGGACCCGACTCGTCTGGTTGACTCTGTTACTGGCTGGTATGATCACGGAGTCGGTGATTTCAGTGTAAGTGTTCCTCCCACCTGATGAATGATACACCTGCTCACAACCAATAGGACAACCACCACTATGCGAACCCGCAATGTGGAACTCCATTCTACTCAATCAACTCAAGCCCTTACGATGAGACTCGAATCGGTTTCCAGGGTGAATTCGGTGGTGTTGGAAACAATGTCTCCATTGAGCAGTAAGTTTCCCTCGTTTAATTTTGCCAGCTGGGAGTGTTTGTGTTAATTCTTTTCGTTTAGCCTTTGGAACGTCCAAGGAGCCATCGACACCATCAATCAAACTTACGAAATTGATGAAACTATCGATGCCTGGAACTACCGCAGTCACATTCTCCTTGGAGAACTTGAAGATCAAGTCAAGCGTTTCGCTTGCAGTGGCGGTGTCTGGACCCAAACCACCGATGTCGAGGGTGAAGTCAATGGTTTGATGACTTATGATCGTCGTCTGAAGCGTGTTGATGAGGACCAGTGGAAGAAGGATATCCAGGCTCTTTATGATGCAGCTTCTGCTCGTAGCAATTCGACCATGTCCACTTCTTAACTGAAGAGTGAGGTTCCGAATTATATAGGGACTTGATCTTGAATCGTCCTGCTCAAGTACAATTTTGTCAAGTACCTTTCATGTTGTACATTCCTGAGAAAAATAATCCATATTTCTGGTGAAACCAAGATACTCCAACTTAGTTTGCTCATCGTATTGTAGAGCTCTTTCTGCCTTTTCTTTTTTTTTTCTTTGCTCCTGAATACCTTGGAGTGGCATAGGTTACAGCTGGGATATGGCTCATTCGAAATTCCGCAGCAACCAACATTAGATGTTGCTTACAACGCCTAGTATGCGTCAAGCAGTATTTCCGTCTACTTCATCATCCAATTTTATGGGGAGGGAGAATGGAAGGGCTTGCTTTAGAATCAATTAAGAACATCCTTGAGCAATTCACCTTTTGAACAAAAATGGGGATATAGCCAAGCAGTGGGGAAATTTCACTAGGAAACCCTGGAGTTTTGTGCGAAGATTGGTGCAGCGCAAAAATATTTATGAGCTCGCTGGTTTCTTTTTCAACTGCTTCTCAGTGTAGAAATAGGGGTAAGATCAGCAATTGATTTGTCTCATAATATTCCACTTCATAGAAAATCGGGATGGAGTGGACCACCATCCTTCTACCGCAGCGGATGAAATTCTGATTCTACACGGGCTCCATGCAATCTCGGAGAATTGAGAGCTCAGATCGCCTATGTCATTACCCTTGGCTACCTACGCTACCGGCCATCAAATTAGAATATGATTACGAATAGTACTCCGCATGCTTACTACATTCTCCTATGGGGTACTGTTTCATCTTATAACACGGGCTCAAGATACGTATGTCGGCGTTTTGACGCCATTCTCGCATGGACTTCACCTTTCGTGAAGTACAGCAGGGTACAATTATTATCTCTGATTCGATCAAAAAATGTCCGCTCATCACACCGATCGGCGAAAAAAGGACACTGATAACGTTTGGTTTATATTACAATGAAAGTGTGGTAGACTTGTCACATTATCCTATTTTGGACAGCTTCGAAAAACCCCGCTCTGATATCCAGAGTCAACGCCTTGATGTAAGTAATTTGTAGTAAACGAGAAGATAAGTAGGATACAAAATGGACGAGGTGCAGCTGTCATTTTCTTCAGGAAAACCTAATTAGATTAATTACGACCGGTAGTTCCACGGAACGCCGCGCCCCAGCGTAGGAGAACCTGGGGCAAACGCGACGGTTCAGCGGCCAAAGCACGCACGATGAGTTGTCTAGACCGATGTTGTTTGGACTGATCAACACAGGCATTGCTGATCCGCGAACGCGGCTGTTTTGGCAATGGACTAGCGCGTCTCAGGTTGTAATTAGCAGTCCCCGAATGAAGTCATAGGAGTGATAACGGTGAACGATCCCTGATCTAGCCCTCCTAGAACAACTGCACTCTTGCAGTAGTGAAGAAAAAAGAGAAAAAAAGAGGACCTTTTTCAAAAGACATTGTTGATTCTCCCTTTTTATGAATTTATGCCAAAACTATTATGTTACAGCCGGAATTGGTGGATAACATCAGGCCACGACTTCAAGTCCGATTTTACCCCCAATTTGTCGGTCAGGCCATGCCATCACACGACAGCAACTCAAATTTTTTGAGACCGCATGAATTGTTAATATACAATCGCTTTCCTACTGGACACTTTGTTCACTAGTGGTCTCCTTTTTCCTGCATACCTTCTTATTTTTTTTCACATCCTTTTCTTCCGGGACCCACATCGGTGCCGAGATATGTCCAAATCGTTATTTTTGTTCCCCGATTGACGTGGGAGGTCAATTTACCTGTGCCAATTGTATATTATGTGATTCCACGGATTGCCGGAGAGATCCGAGAGGGATTTTTAATCCTTGTGAACTTCGAATAATCCCTGCTAGTATCCTCTTACTGCGTACAAGCATGCCATGTGAATACCTAAATAAGGGGAAGCAAGACAAACAAAAAAAGAAAAGGAAAAAGAAAACGTCCACTCCGAGCCATCGGCCGAGTGGACCCAATTTCGGAAGTTGAACGACACCCGTTAGGACCACAGCGGAGTTCTTACTAGTAGTGTGTCGGTTGGAGTGGTCAATCGTTGAAGCCTGTTTGCTGTACGGAGTACCTACGTACGTATTAGTTAGTAGCGGTGCAGAAACTCGATGCATCGATTTCTGGTTCGGACGCCTTTGCTTCATATCCCAGACCCTTGACCGCGATCAAAGCGCATGGCGCTCTGTATATATTAAGTCTCGAGTTTAATAGGGCGGTTACATCCTCTCCTCGTGTCGTCCACGTGGTCGCTTGTTTCATCAATTGTTGTGACAGGTTGCCTTTATTACAACTCCGTATCCATGGGTTGGTTGAATGAATCCTGACGGGCGCCCCCGGTGGGTTTGAGTGGAGGAGATTGCAGGGATCAGCCCACATCTGCCGATGCCTTGCTCGTACTAGACCGGATATGTTCAACCTTGTCTTTATCGATGGTCTGATTCGACGGAAGGAATACACTCCCTTCTCGAAGCACTTGATCGTACTCTCCTAACGACGTTGAGCGATCGTCAGAAACCGGAATCCTCTCCTCTATTGGAAAATGGCCCGCTGGATTTCTGTTTCCGATGCCTAAATCGAGTTAGGGGGGCATCGGACTGCGAAACGATCGTGCTGGGGGGGTAGTTCGGATCTTAGACATGCCCATGCCATGGTGAGATTGGAAATCGAGTATATAAACAAAGTGTTTGCCCCGATCATGCGGTTGCCACGAGGTGCCCCATTTTACTTTTCTCATCTGTTGAACGACCCATCGTTCTTAAGTACTTTTTGCTTCATAAGCAATTGTTTTATTCTCTGATTGAAGCTTTACTTTTCATATAACATCTCAACATGCCACACAACTATGGCCTTGATGGAGGCTTCGAGCCAAAGCACATCGACCGAAAGGCTATCCATACCAGCCTAGAGGAGAGAATCAAATATCTTCATGACTTCCTTGAGTTTGGTTCAGGTAAGCCTTCCCTTTCTTCCATTTTAATGGCGCATACAGAAACTAAAGGATATACTTAACCAGCCGACATTGAAGCCCTCGCCAGCGGGGCCAAGTATATCAAGCAACTCATTCCCGCCGTCGTCAACCTAGTCTACAAGAAACTACTTCAATACGACATCACATCCCGTGCCTTCCACACTCGAACCACCGCATGCGAAGATGAGTTAGAAGAGGATTACCTAGACGAGGAGACCCCACAGATCCAACGCCGCAAGATGTTCCTTCGCTGGTACCTTATCCGCCTGTGTCAGGATCCCACAAGCATGGAGTTTTGGAGATATCTTAACAAAGTCGGGTATGTAATACAGTCTCTATCCATTTGATCTTAACGGAACCTATCAAGCTAACTCAACCAAAGAATGATGCACAGTGGCCAAGAGCGCATGCACGCCCTTAATATCGAATACGTCCACATCAGCGTGTGTATGGGCTACATTCAAGATATCTTCATCGAAGCCCTAATGTCCCATCCCCATCTCTCCCTCCGTCGCAAAATCGCACTCGTCCGCGCCGTCAACAAAATCCTCTGGATCCAAAACGATCTATTCGCCAAATGGCGAGTCCGCGACGGTGAAGAATACGCCGACGAAATGTCCGTCTACAGTTTCGGTTCTCGTGAGGGATACCTCGGAGACAAGAAAATTCTTGGTTCTAGCTCCGGTAGCTCGGAAGAAGATGATCGATCCAGTATCACAAGTGCTGCGCCATCAACGGCGCAAAGTGTAGCTCCGTCAACAAATACAACGCATACGACTGATAGTTCGCAAACTGCGCAAAGTGGAGCGACGAAGGCTTCGGCTTGTCCCTTTGCGGAATTTTCAAAGGCGCAATCTATGGAAACTAAAATTTGGGCGGGGAGGTAGAGGCCTTCTAGAATGGGTTGGGTTGGATTAGTGGCATTTTTGAGCGAGTGGGCTTATCTGGCGTTGGATTTGCATGGATGGAGTTTAGTATACGAAATGAATCTCTACTTGCTTTTGCACATAACTGAACATTCACTGCTTTAATTTCTTTTACTGAGGAAATTGTAAAAGATAGGTCTGGGCTCATCCATTGGTGTTTTAATGAGAGCCTGCGATTATCCTCGCTTGCCGTGTTGATTACCGAGGTTGCTGAGATAGGTACTAGTACTTCCTGGTAGATACTAGGTGTCTACTGAGTAATTTGCGGGGAAATATGTAGAGTACGTTCTGACTGGTACAAGCTTCTAGCTTAGCCCTGGTCAAAAGTACTCTGTGCTAGGGAATATTTTGATAATGACCAACGTTAAAGCTTGACTCGAGATGGCACTACCACTACTATTTATACTTGTTATCTAGTTATTAGTATACCAGTGTTGCTAATCAGCAGTAAATAGTAGACTGAGTATATGATAAGTACTAAGTATAAAAAATTGCTGCATTAGCTGTATAGTATGACTGCACTCAGCCCTACGGGTGTAATTCCGGGCACTCACCACCAGCTTAATGGATTTAAGGTAAGTGCGGAAGACCATCCGGATTTAACCTACGTCCATAGCTAACATAGTATTTTAACTGGATCATTACTCTGATATATCCGGATATCCGATCAGTACCATATTTTATGGTTGTCAATGATTACAGATCTTTCCTCTGCCGCGGAACACTCCCGGGGATCCCCCGGCGGGGCCCACTTCCGCAATGCGAGTGGACGAAAAGCATCAAATCGCATCAAAATCTCGGATCAACTCCCCCACTCGGCAAGCATTCCTGGCAAAACGATTAGCAAGAAGCTCTTAACTCCAGGAAATACAGCAGTTTAACTAATATACTAATACCACTGACAGTCGGAGATAATCAATAATCCCGTTCATCAAATCAACCCCTCCACCACCCCACATCTCGTCCAATTCGGCAAGATCAGCTTAATTATTGACTCGTTAAATCGAACCCCTCCTTCAGACATCTGTGTAGCACACCATCTTCAAGTCCACATCTTCTCTTTTTCTCCTCTCTCTCTCCTATCCTCACACCTCCTCAACTTCCTTCCAAAATGGCGCCCTCCGACATCACCCCCCTAATCATCAACAATGAATCAATCCTAACAGACATCAAATTCCCCGTCAACGCCCCCGCCACCGGCGAACTCTCCTCCCACTGCGCCGGCGCCTCAGTCGAAGATGCCATTCGCGCCGTTGAATCCGCCCAAGCCGCTTTCCCAGCCTGGAGCAAGACAAAGCCCTACGACCGTCGCGATGTCATGCTCAAGGCCGCTGACATCATGGCCTCGCGCAAAGAGGAATTCATCGCATACCAGCGCGAAGAAACTGGCGCTGGTCGCCCTTTCGCTGAACACACCTTTAACCTGGGTGTGAGCTTTATTAAGGATTTTGCGGCGCGCATTTCTACTATTGAGGGTGTTGTTCCTAATGTTACTCGGGATGGTGAGGGTGCTATGGTTTATAAGGAACCTTATGGTGTTATTCTCAGCATTGCCCCCTGGTAAGTGGAAGTGCAAGTGCGGAGTATACAGTTGACCACTGGCAAATCATTTGAGTATCTGTCATGCAGTGTGGCGTCACTGTGTAACAACATCAACAATCACATAGCTGGGACAACTGAACTGAACTGAACTAACGTGATCTCTTATCTAGGAACGCACCATTCATCCTTGGCACTCGCGCAGTAGCCCTCCCCATCGCAGCAGGTAACACAGTCGTCTTCAAGGGCTCCGAACTCTCCCCCAAATGTTTCTGGGCTCTAGGCGATGTTTTCCGTCAAGCCGGTCTCCCAGCCGGTGTCCTCAACGTCATTTATCACCAAAATTCCGATGCGGCTGCAGTGACCAATGCGCTTATTGCTCATAAGTATGTTCGCAAGGTTAACTTCACTGGTAGTACCCTGGTCGGTTCTATCATTGCTTCTACCGCTGGTAAATATATCAAGCCTGTTCTTCTTGAATTGGGAGGTAAGGCTTCGGCGGTTGTTCTTGATGATGCGGATCTTGATAAGGCTGCTATGAATTGTGCTCTTGGATCTTTCATGCATGTAAGTGAAGCAAAGCGAAGCACCTCGCCCTCGAAGTACTCGGCTCGTACTGGAAACAATTCTTAACATTTGCATAGTCCGGTCAAATTTGCATGTCAACCGAGCGCATCGTCGTCCAAGGCAAAATCGCCGAACAATTCAAAACCAAGCTCGCCGAAGCCGCCGAAAAGATCTTCGGAAAAGACGCTCCAGCTCCAGTCCTAGTTAACGCCGCCGCCGTCACAAAGAACAAGAAACTTGTTTCGGACGCCGTTTCGCACGGCGCGAAGGTTCTTTTCGGTGATGCTGCTGGAAACGAGTCTATCGATACTAGTATGAGACCTGTTATTGTTGATGGTGTCACTAAGGAGATGGACATGTATGCGACTGAGTCGTTTGGTCCGACCGTTTCGCTTTTCGTTGTTGAGACTGAGGAGGAGGCCGTTGCTTTGGCTAATGATACTGAGTATGGGTTGACTAGTGCTTTGTTCACTAGTAACTTGTTCCGTGGTCTGCGTGTTGCTAAGCAGATTGATTCTGGGTATGTTGAAAAATCTGGATATGGACCTGGACCTGGGTCGTTTTGTCAAGGAAGCAGATTTACTAACCATATGTTCTTTTTATAGTGCTGTGCACATCAACGCCCTGACTGTCCATGACGAGCCTGTCCTTCCTCACGGTGGATGGAAGAGCAGTGGTTTCGGTCGTTTCGGTGGTATCCACGGATATGATGAATTCCTTCAGACCAAGACTGTCACCTGGTACGAGTAAATTAAGCATAAAATGAATGTTGGCTTGATTGGAATCTCCAGTCGTTGATCGCGTGGTTACTAGCAATGGCTATGGCCATGGCTACCTGTAATGAATTCAGGTTTGCGTGGGGAACTTTCGGCTTCATTTCTTGATTTCTTGATTCCTTGATTTCTTGATTCCTTGAAGTTTGCTTTGTTTCTTTGGAGCGGCTCTTTGGTAAATGATTATGATTCACCTCGGTCATGTCAGTCTGTTCGTTTCTCTTTTTGTCAGAAGCTTAGGCGGGATAAATGAATACCCTTTCTGAATTGTCATTGAATACTACGTAGGGTACAGCGCAGAAAGCATCAATTCCTGGTGTCAGCTCGGTAGTACCGGAATGACTCCGTATCCCGATGCATGTATACATGCATGATGGTTGCCAGGAATAGCCGGAGCCTTGGTAGTGTCTAAGGCTTGTGGTCAGCAAGTTGAAAAGGAGTTAGTCTAACAAGATTAGGTTATTTGTGACTGGCGGAAAAAGTGATATGTTTGTGGGCGGCTATGAGCGACAGCCCTGTGTGTGACCTGGGGGTCATAGTGTACTTCGAGCAATGCAGGCTTTCAATCAGGCTGCCTGTTCCTAAGAGCTACTGGCAGAAGTCACAGCCTCCTAAAATCACAGCCTAAGTACAGAGTAAAGCCAAGTATATTAATATCACCGATCCGGCAGGTGTCATCTAATAACATCCCAACTTCTATTCTAAGATATGAGGCTGTTACTAGTCCGTGGACCCAGATCCTTAGCCTGAGCCTTAGGGTAACTAAGGTAGTCCGTAGGTACGGAGTAAGTACGGAGAATCAGGCGAACTCAATATCGAGTAAACAGCCGGTGAGGCTCAATCGGAATTAATTTGAAAGCCAGCAAATAATATTTCTCTCTTCGCTGTAAGCCAAGGAAAGGATCAAACTGAAAATTCGACTAATTTGGGGGCGAGATAATAACTTAACTTCCAGTAATCAAATTAGGCCCGCAATAGCGCCCAAATTACTCCATCTACTCCATCAGAGGGGAACCAGACTCGGTCTCGCCAGCGGTTACCTTTCTTCGGGCGGGGTCTGGATGGCCTTGTCCTTGACCTTTGACCTTTTGTGGCGCATCGGAGATAATACGGTGCATACAGAGTACTGTATGTGCTGTATGCAATCCTGTGTGATGCAATTGGTGGTATTCTACAAATCTTGGCGAAGCTAATAACATACTGACTGTCCATACAGAGTAGTAGGTAACTATTGTGGACTTCTTTCAATGGATAGGTGGAAATGACAATTATGACAAGTGTCTTGGAGGAGTGCAAAGCCTCCTCCAGCATGCTGACAGTTTGGTTTGGCTTGGCTTGGCTGATGTTCTCATCTCGTATTCAGCATTCGACATGGGTGTAAAATTATCCGACGGGTGTGTCTTACGAAAGATTGAGACGGCAGGATAGGATGGATGTCAAAGGCGTGCGCAGGTCGCATCGACGTACTTCGTACTGCTGTATTGCCGTACCTGCGCCCGCAGGGCCTGTACCTGCATGTAAGCCAAGAAAGGCCAATTTTCCTTAACCAGCGAAGCACCGGTCTCGGTCTCCAACCTTGGTTTGTTGGATTTCTCCCGCACTCGGACCGCGACTGACCCTGACCTGACCCTGACCCTGACCCACGTAGTAAACACTCCAGGGAAAGAAAACCGGTTTGTTAGATCCGAGCGGTGTGTTGTTCCTACATAAGTGAATGCAGCTATAGATTAGGGTCCTATGTATGTGCATGGATACATAGGTAGATAAATAGAAAGGATCGAAGCCGATCCGCACTAGTCAAAGATGGAAAACATCCGATGCTGAGGCTGAATCCATTTCCATCGGCAAGGTTTAAGATCCATCGTAATCGTAGATAGTTCACGGAGTGGAGTGGAGGCGAACTGGAAGAGAACGCAGGGAATGGATGGATGGAGTCAGACAGGGCTATTTTGAGGGTGATTCACCGAATTCCATGGACGAGTTGCCAATAGTGCGGGTGCGGAGCGAGCTCCGCGTCGGGTTTCTCCAGTACAGAGATGGGAGGCGAGGACAGCGAAAGAAAGGGCACCAGAGGCAGAGGGAAAGGCAGAGCAGAGGCACAGTCCTAAAATGCTGGTTGGCCATTGGGGGATTGTGACTGGTGTGCTTTGAACCCCACCATCCACGCGAAGACTCAGGAACAGGAAATCCGTTGGGCCCCGACAAATCACCGTGCACGCTGTGAGACAATCGAAATTTCCAGCACGGAATATCCGTACATTTACGGTAGATACGGCAGATACAGATACGGTCAAGGCGTATGTACAGTATGGAGTGCATTGCACAACGGGAACAGCCACAGACCGAGTGGCACGGCAGCACGCAACAGGCCTTAACCCCCCTGATCAACGGTTGATCCTTTCCGATGACATCGCTGGTCCGGCGAACAGGTGGGATCGGCAGCGGTGCAAGACGGGTTGGGCATCGTGATGGGTTGGGTTCATGGGGGTGGGGGCCCGCTGAGTTTGATCAGATGGATATTCAGCAGTACGGAGAACATACAGAGTATGATTAGCGATTGTCGCTTGTACTGTATAGTACTCTGTAGGACAGCGTAGTAGAACAAAATATGAATACTCCGTACTATACCCTTGTCTTCCAATTGACGGAGGAGACCGATAGAAAGTGGCGTTGAGGGAAATGAGGGAGGAGTTTGATGCGATTGATTGGAAGTGAGAAAGCCATCGGAAGAGAGACCCTGCATGTGGTGTATAAAATACGGTACAGATGGGGTATTATTTGGTATTGTGATACACCGGAGAATATCCGGGTGAATCAAAGATTGGGAATCAAAAGATCAATTTAAAATTAGATTCAACATTATGGAGCAGAGTAGAGGAAATGAACATATTTAGTAGGTAGTTAGATTTAATGATAATAAATAATAATAAAAACAATCTTTAATTAGATAGTATTCCGCTCTGTACTGCTCTACTCTGTACTGCTGATTGTGCAATTTTATTAAGGAGACACTCCATTCCTCCAATTTCCCTTCATACTTTTGGGTTTAGCTCGGAATGGTATTTGGGGACATTCCGCCTCCTGACTGGCTGAATTCTTAGCTCTACCTGTAGGAATATTTAATTTGTTTTATTATTATGATGTTATGACTGTAAATATAATATTAATTATAATTATAATTTCTCTGCGTACTCCGTACAGGATCTCTGTACTTACTTGCTTAGTGCTCTGTAAATACTAACGGTAAGGCTTCGCCTTACCGTCTGTGGACCTGGGCAACACTAAAATCCCACGAGCCACAGCCCCACGAGGGTACCGTTGCATTATCGATACATACACAGCATACAAAGTATACAGAGTAAACAGTATACAGAGTAGAATAGAATAAATAGAATGAATAGAAACTTTCTAATAGATCTATTTCTAGTTTTTATCTGTGGCGTGTGAACACATTATAGACTCAGTCCAACCAGAGACAGACAGATAGAAATAGTATCTCTGCTGCGCCATGTCTCTCATCCCCCGTAAATGAGCTAAATGACCTAATTCTCGCTTGTAAAGTAGGCTTTCGATGCCGACCCACCGATAAAATTGGTAAGTTTTGATTTGTTCGGTGCCTGGACAAGCGGGGACTAGCTGGTTATGGGGCACTCCACTCCCCCTCCAGGCAGGTACGGGCAGTGTACTACCCGTAGTAAAGGGTAGTAAGGGAAGGAGCAGGGCAGGAGGAGTGAGAGTAGAAGAATACTTCGCCTCCCTCCTTTCCTATTTCTTCTCTTCTCCTCTCCAACCGTCGTTCATTCAACCCAAGTCACTCTTTGCTGCAAAGCGTCCTTTCGCTCTATTCCCCAACTTCAGTCATTCTTTGCTTCTACAGCTTCAATTCTATCACCATGCGTTTCACCACTGGTACCATCTTCTCCACCCTCGTCGCCCTCGCCGCGGCCTACACCAAGCCCGACTACACCAAGGGTCCTGAGGGTAACGCTGTCCGCCTGCCCGGTCTGAACGACCAGGTCCCTGAGGGTGCTCCCTACGAGATCAAGTGGGATCCCACTCTCGGTGACAAGGTCTCTCTGGTCCTCCTGCGCGGCCCCTCCACCAACGTTGTTCCCCTCGAGACCATCGTTGAGAACATTGACAACACCGGTCACTACACCTGGACTCCCGGCTACAACCTGACCCCCGACACCACCCACTACGGTCTTCTGATCGTTGTTGAGGGCACCGGTGCTTACCAGTGGTCCAGCCAGTTCGGTATCTCCAAGGGCTCCGGCTCCGGCTCCGACTCTACCACCACCACCGCTGGCTCCTCCGGATCTGGTGCTCACTCCACCGTCACCGTCATCGAGGATGTGACCACCACCTACTGCCCCGAGAGCGAGACTCCCGCTCCTACCTCCACCCCCGCTACCATCACCACCGTCATTGACGATGTTACCACTACCATCTGCCCCGAGGAGGAGGCCTCTTCCTCTGCCTCTGTCACCCCCTCCCCCGTTGCTCCTTCTTACTCCACCCACGTCGAGAGCATCGTTGTCACCACCACTGAGTGCCCCGAGGAGGAGAGCAGCTCCGTCCCCGTCGCTCCCACCACCCCTCTCCCCGTCACTCCCAGCGGTAGCCGTGTGCCCCACGTCCCCTCCGCCTCCAGCACCCTGAAGAGCACCCCTCTGGCCGTTGCCCCTACCGGCACTGCCTCTGCCACTCCCTCGGCCACCCCTGTCTTCAACGGTGCCGGTCGCACCTCCATCAGCCTGGGCGCCGTCATGGCCGGTGTCTTCGCCGTTCTGGCCTTCTAAGCGGATGCGCTAGCATCCCTTTCTTTTTTTTCTCATTCTCGATCTTGAAGGGCAGCATGATCTTCTAATTATCAGATGATTTTGTTTCGCTTTGTCTCGATCTTTGTATGATTTTCCCATGGATTCTCCAGTTGTTAAAACTCCTACTGCCCTTTGTTTCTTTTCTTCTCTCCATGGGAGAAACGAAGGAGGTATCTCGACGGAATTAATGAGGATTGACAATTTTATCTTATGGACTTTTTTCTCTTTTACCACTTTTCACGACCGCTGTCCTTGAGCTGGGCTTTTATTTGCGTTTCTTGTATCATGTGTTTTTATTCTCAAGGGAATCAACCCAGCAGATGCTGGTAATGACATGTTTATGCTTTAATATTTCTTGCCCTGCTCGTTCAGCGTAGATCAGCGTAGTATCAGCGTAGTGTAGAAGTGCAGTAGTGTAGTCATTGCCCTGAGTATCGATGCCATCACCAATGGTGATAAACTCAGCCTCATTAGTTGATCTGCTAGATCTATATCTGATAGTTCAATTTAAAACGGATCCAATTCAACAAATCTAGTAGATTGTAGATCCGTCTATCCGAACTCTAGTTCACTTAAACACTAAGTGTTAGTGTTAATAGCCGCACGCGAAGCCTAAATAAAGTTGTTACATCCATACTTCGTACCGCATAAGCTATAACAGTCTGTTTCAGATAAATCAACATGAGGCAAAAGACGGATCAGTAAATAGTACCGCCACGTGACTCGCCTAGTACCTACCGCAGGGTATTGTACTACATACCTATAGAAAAGATTTGCCTGACATCTCACCTAATCTCCCTTCTGAACATCCTAAAGCTAGGATAATTTTTAATATCATAAATAATATTCTACACCCGAATGAAAATAAATATACTTCCAAATCAGGTATGTACCCAATAAAGCCATCACCCAAATCCAACCCTTCCCAAGGAACGGAACGAACCGCCAAGAGCAGACCACACGTGACCCCGATAACGCAACCAGATAAGGATTTTTCTCCGCCGCCACGGAAACAATCTCGACCCGACCTCAGTCCAACACAACATTTACCACTCCCCATAACATAAGACAAGACAACTTCTGTGCTGCAGGCAGTACCAATACTAGCACCGATACCAATATCCGATTCCTCCACATACACACAAACAGCACAATGGTTCAAGGAGCTTTGAAGAAGAAGTCGACCACAGCGACGGCGAAGCGGTACGTTCGATAGGCAGACCTAGTCGGATCAGACAGAATAATCACACCTGGACTCGATCCGACTCGATTCTACTAATTCTGAGAATACTGAGAATCATACTAATACGGTATCTGTGAATAGTGGTGCCAACGCCCGAACAAAACCCGGTCCCCGCCAAGTCGCACCGAAAAAGCAAGGTCTTATTAAACAAGCTAAATTGAATAAGGTACGACATGGCAATCAGACCTAATACACTCCCTCCTACACTACACATGCCGGAGTAATGGAGGGATGGATGGAGTGCATTGCTATATTGTTTTGGATTGGAGATCAAGCTAACCCTGCTGCAATATAGAAACTCACATCCGGCCTCGTCGCAAAGACAGAAAGAAGTCTTGCTACTAAGGCGGGTCATTTGGAACTTTTGGCTGGAGGGAAGAAAGATCGGTTGGAGAAGGAGAGGAAGAAGAATGGGTCGCAGAAATGAGTGCATTTTGCCTTATCCTGGTAGGGTAATGGTATATCACAACAGATAAGATGGTCTTTTTCTTGGTTTATATGTTTGTGCATCAATCAGGTCGCGCTTGGCTGAGATATACCAAACAAGTTGCTAAGACCGGCATGCTTGTCAAGCCTGGCTTTGGTTTTGGTTTTATTTCTAGCCAGTGGCTACATCTCTGTTTAGATGGTTTGAGATTTTTCGATGCTCGATTCATACATAATTCGATACCCCGTTCTTGCTCAGATGGTCTGTCTATTCATTAGTACTAGTCACTAGTACTAGGACCTAGTAGGTTGTAGTACTGACTCCGAATTCATATGGTGATGGTGATGAAATCCGACCCTACGGGTTCAGCTGCTCCATTACTGTAATAATTGCTCTACAGCAGAGGTAGTACTTCGGATGCTAGTAGTCCCATTCTATTCAACCATTAAAGGACAATCATAAACGTGGGCAAGTTGAATAAAACCATCAATTCTAACTAAGAGAAGAATATATCCAAAAGAAAATGTGTACAGAAAAGAGATCAGGCTACCAGACATGCAGATCCATCTGATGGATTTGAACTGTCATGTTGGCAGCATTCGTTAATCATAAACAGGTAGTGTATCAATCGTGATGCGAGAAGCAGGATGTAATCGAAAAGGAAAAAGGAAAAAGGAAAAAGAAAATAACAGAAAAGAATCCGGAACATCGACGATAGGGAAATATGTAAGAAGAAACAACCAACGTATAAAACAACACAGAACAAAAAGAAAAACAAGAAAAAGGGTATCTAATTTCCAACTCCAATCACCATTGCGAATCCAATCCAATCCAATCCCATGCCATGCGTATTACTGCCGCTTCTTTTTTGTCGATATTGATATGCTCATGCCAATGCCCGTCAACGTGAGAACTTGGAAACCCGACTAGGAACACCAGCCTGCTCAATCAAATCCTGACCCCTCTCCATCCAACTCGAAAATCCCGCATCAGAAGGATCCGAAGGAAAATCATCCCAAACCGGATTCTCAGAATCCGCATAAGAAGACCAAGTACCCTTCGGCACATCCGAAGTAGACCAAGAAGGCAACTTAGCCAGGACACAAGTATAATAAACATAAAGGATTCGACAAAGAAGTTCGACACGATCAACATAATGTTGTTGAGTAGGGTCTGGATCCGGGTTATGAGATCCATCACCGAGTCGTTTCCACCATGAACAGCGCCATCGGAGGGAGAGGAGGATGTGACCTAGTTCGGCGAGGAATCGGATGTGTGTTTCGTGGGATATTTGTTTCCATTTTATGTTGTAGAAGTCGCGTTCTAGTTTGCGGAAACCTTCTACTTCCATCATTCGGCAGATTATGCGGGATAGTTGGGCGGCGAGGAGGATGTCGCGGCGGTCTTCTGGGTTGTTTATGTCCATTGAGCGTTCTTGGCCGTTTGAGTCGAGGGGGACGAAGGTGTAGCGGGCGCGACTGGGCATGTTGTTCCATTGGGAGAGGAGGGTCTGGAGATTGTTAGTGTTAGTTTGTGTACTTTGCTGGGTGGGGTGGGGTGAGAGTTAAGGGTGAGGTCTTACGTATGCTTGGTTCATTGGGTCGCAGTCCTTGACACAGCTAAGCCAGTTCTTCGACTTATCCTTTGAATCGACGATTCGTCGATCGATGAATTCGAGGAAGGTTGACTTTGAGTTGCCGTTGTATTCGCTTAGGCTTTTCAGGAATTTGTATGTCTCGCCGAGGTCGAGAACATACAGAGAGCCCCAGGCTTGGCTGGCACGGATGTTGAACCGGCCCTGGCGCTCCCCGAGGAATGACAGGAGTTGGGTCATGTCAAATTCAGTTGGGATTTCCATTCGGACTCTGCCACTGCCGTCGACTGTGGGATGGTTGACAGCTCGTTGGGCTAATAGCCGGTTAGTTGATGGTCAAATTTCGAGAATCGGGTGTCCTTACAGATATAGTTGCATGTACCGAACTCGACAATGCTGGAAAAGCAAGCCCGAGCGCAAGGTTGTTCATGAAGCGTAGGGCGACAGGCATCGCAAGGTGCACTTCCATCACACTATTCAATCAATCAGAATTGTTCAAAAAGACGTATAAGAAGTACTTGAGAGAGCTCAGAGGCACTGGAGTACTGGTGCTGTACTAACCTTGCGCTTGTTCAATCGACACTGAACACAGGTATCCTTGTTCTTTCGTCGAAGTCCAGCATTGGCCCTGCCAACCATGCTCAAAGGACCCTTGCGTCGTGCACCCCGCGGAGGGGAAACGAAGTCTGCGGAAGCAATAGAGCCACCTTGACCATCTTCCTGGACAATTTGCAGAGGCTTAGGCTGACCCTGGTCCATCGACTGAGGGTTTCTGTTCTTGCGCTTGCGAACGGTAGCCACAGACTGCATTGCAAGAGGCATGGGTCTGCCTGAACCTCGTTGACCCGCTGATGAAGAAGCGCGAGATCGAGAAGGCATAGAGCCAACCAGCGAATCGGCTGGGGTCTCGCTAACCATGAAAGCGGAAGTACCGGGAACTGATGATTCTGGCGAGCTGTGATCGGGTGTAGCGATTTTCCACCGAGCATCCTCATCGACCTGACGATCAACGAAGGCTGGGGCATCATCGCTGGTCGCAGAGTAGGAGCACTCATAAATGCCAGACAGGTCACCAGCTACAGAAGAATTCTCAGATTTGAATTGGAACCCATCTGCTGTGGGCTTAGGATGACTCTGTGGTGCTGGCGAAGTTTGAAGCGAAGTTGGCGTCATCTGAGTCACAGGTAACTGCGATTCCAAATTATTGATCCATCGTGACTCGAGAGCTCGCTGATATTGTTCCTTAGAATTATTCTGCGAGTTAATTCCCAGTGGCACAGGTCCCTGGCCAGCCATACTATCCATCGAAATCCCGTGGGGCATCTCAGGCCACTGCTCCATCATCGGAAACGATGGGGGCACTTGCTGAAACATGATCGCCTCGGCCGAAGCATCCGGGAACCCCTGCCCCTGAGGCATGTCGCCCACGTCGTCGACAATCACGGCTCCGTTTGAGTTGTTGGGACCTTTGCTGTAAGGGTACATGACTGGTGCTTCGAGAGACATGCCGGCGGCAACGGAGTTGAAAAGTTGGAAGTGTGGCCATGTTTCGTCGGCGTGGTAGTTGTCGTCCGTGGATGATGGGATGGTACGAGGGCTAATGGTACCACTTCCTGTTCCCTCGATGCCTCCCTCGACGTAGTTGAATGTTTCGTTTGTCACATCGCGTTTTCTATAAATGCCATGACTGTTAGCGCTGGTCCGGTGGTGGCCTTTTCTCGGCTTTTTTCGATTTTTTTCCATGTCGTTGGTCCCGCCAGCGGGCTTGACGGGGAAAGAGGGGGGGAAGATCTTGCATACCTATTCTGAATATCTCGCGATCGATCAAGTAAAGAGTTGGTTAGCGGGTCATGGAATGCACCCAGGTCTGCGACATCGGCGCACTGGCTCGATTCTTGACTAGTATCCCACTCGGGGGGTTGATCGTAACCCAGGTGTTCCCACGACGCGACCGAAAAGGCACCGTCAGTTTGCCAATTATCCAGAATTTTGGGGTCGATACCCGCAGCAGTAGCAGCGCTTCCAGCGTCCATACAGGGTATATACGCGGGCGCAGAAAGTTGGCGTTGAAGAGGCCGGGCAAAGATCGCAGAAAAAAAAAGACGGGCCTTTTTTTTCAGCGACTTTGCGGGGAGAGAGACTTGGAGTGTCGCAGGAGACGAAGATGGTATCAGATGAGTAGCGGTAGGATATATGATAGAAGATGAAGGAGAGAAGGACAGAGGGGAAGAAGATGACGAGTTCCCCACCACCAAAGTTTTGCGTCTGCGATCGACTTGGGATCCGCACAGACCACGTTGGGACGGCGGATTGCGCGGGAAGAGGAGTATACTTGGAGATACAGCTGTCTAGTAGGCAGTTGTTTAATATCAGACGAGTACGGAGTAATTGAAAATATTCAATGCAGGCAAATATGCAAGTATTGAGGGGGTGTTGGGGACTAGGACTGAGTGAGGACCCTGTACAGACTATATGAAGACGGAGGGTATACTCCGTGCTCTACGGACTGGAGATCGCCGGTGGACTGATTTCAGTACTCACAGTACTCTGCACTGAGTAGAGTACTGTACTGCTGGACTGCCAAGTGGGTAACCTATAAACTTAAGGCAGGCTAAGGCAGGTTTGATCTTACGCGAGACGATCACAAATCGTTGATTATCAGTCAGGAACGTGGTACCTCAGTATTCCAAGTACCCAGTACAGAGTACACCTGGGACTGCCAGTACATCCTACAGTCTGTATTTAGTGTACTGCATATTTAGCTTAGTCACTATTCATTAGTCATCTTATGCACAACTATAAACTTAGACGCAGGTCTACGGAGTACGCTCTATCTATACGACTATACAGTCGAGTATTGTATGAATTAAAGATAGTCCTAACTATTGATAATAATATTAATTATAGCACTTCTACCCCTTACTTAAGTACATTATTCCGTACACTACTTGTATACCAAGACATACCCTACCTCTCGGCAAGTCTAGAAATGCAAACTCTGCATTCCAAGTCTGCTCACCGCAGACTCCATCCGGGCCAGTCCAATTGCCGCTCCCCGCAACCCGGACAGCTTCACCGTGACCGTCCCCATTCGGCGTGCCGGTACGGAGCCCTATGCCAATGGCAAATGCCTAATCCAACGAGCCTGATGGCTCAATCCTTAGCCAGAGTCCCTTAAGTACTGTCTGGACCCGAGTCTCCTACATTTACTCTGCGACATAGAATATCTACCTAGATACTCTGCTCTACTCGGTTGTCATCGGCTATACTCTACTATCAGAGTACTACTGGAGTGCCAACTGAATACCCCCAATATCCAAAACTATTGGAAACATCCAATATCCAATATATCATAGGCATATCTCATATATTGTATAGCCGAGAACCGCGCCAATATTCCCCATGCATATACTAGTAAGTCATTCCCCTTCACGCGACCATCTTTTCTTTTTCTCTTCTTTACCTCTCTTCTTGGCCATCCATAGTGCTAGCCACTAACCCACTACTACCAGGTCGTCAATGACGATGGTCCGCCAAACGTGCGCCTCTCACCCTACATCCGCCCCCTAGTCAACGAACTCCAATCAGCCGGTCACCTCGTCTCAGTCGCTATCCCCGGCTCCTCACGTTCCTGGATCGGCAAAGCCCACATAATCGAAGCCGAATTAACAGCACACTCCGTTCACCCAGATTCATTCCGGCCAGACGGATCATGGGACGAGACCTACTCCAGCAATGCCGAATCACCTGAGCAGGAACCAGACTCCAACTGGGTCGTCATTGAAAATGGTACACCAGCAAGTTGCGCCCAACTAGGTCTATACAACCTCTTCACCAACAAACCACCCATAGACCTCGTAATCTCGGGACCCAATCACGGCCGCAACGCCTCAACAATCTACAACCTATCATCCGGGACAGTCGGCGGTGCACTCGAAGCTGTATTTTGCGGACAAAGGGGTATTGCGATTTCGTTTGGAAGTAAGGATCCGCAACCGAGTCAGATTATTGATGCGGCGGCTAGATTGGCTGTTAAGGTTGTGGGGTATTTGTGGAGGAATTGGGATGAGAGGGTTGAGGTTTATAATATTAATATTCCTATGAGAGAGGATGTTGAGACTAGACCGGTTTTGTGGACGAGGACTTTGCCTTATTATTGGTCTAGGGGTTGTCTTTATGCTGAGGTTGGTGGGGGGAAGAAGATGGTTAATGGGGTTAATGGGGTGCATCATGACGATGGGTGTAATGGCGTGAATGGGGTGATGACGAATGGTGTTACTACCAATGGCGTGAATGGCGTGAATGGAGTACATGAGGCCGGTCCTAAGAAGCGCCATTTCAAATGGTCTGCTGATTTGTCGGATATGAAGAAGAGGTTGCAAGAAAGTGAGGAAGGGACAGATGCGCATACTGTTCTGAATGGTTCGACTAGGTATGTCCATGTTCTTCTCTCGGGCTACCCCTACTCAGCTGGGAGCTTATTTTGCATTTCCATGTGTATGCTGACCATCATAGTATCACTGCTTTGCGAGCCAATTTCTGGCACGTCCCTGGTCTTGAGGGACCGGTTGATCTTGAGCTATGAGGGACAAGAGAAACTCGAGTTGATACAAGCTCGAGAGTTTGAAGACAGCACTCGCTCGGGATCTAGTTATGGACACACCTACTCCCTCACGAAGCCAATGATTCAAAATCAGATACTGTTTCGAGCTGGCAACTGTGGATACCGGCCTACGGTCCAAATCCAGCTCCAGTGTCTGATATGGTTCGCTCTACCCTACTTGGAACATGTTAAGTAGGAAGTCTGACAAGTATGATAGTTACTTGTCAGACTTAAACCTGTACATAGAAGACATCGATACGTATACACGTGAAACATTTCATTTACCATCGAACTATCAATAACCCGTATCAAAAGCAAGCGCAAAGCAGTAGCAGTAGCAGTAGCAGTAGCAGTAGCAGGCAGGGCTTAAAATAGATAGACAAAGATACCGGCAAAACATAGGCATAAGGCAGATTGTCCACGGGTATCACATGAACCGGGAGATAAAAAACAGCTTTATAGGGAATAGAGAATAGGAAGAGTCCAGAGTCCTATACCTAGAGAGCACGAGCAGCCTCACCCGCACCACTATCAACCGTCGTAGCCTGCTCAGCACGCATCTTCCCCTTTCCAAGACCACCCTCACCAACACCCATACGACGAGCAACATACCGCTGCGCAACAACACCAGATGCCAACGAGAGTGTCTCCTCGATCCACTCAGCAGCCCACTCTCGCGGATCCACGCCTCCACTCTCGACAATCTCCGCAATGGCATCGGGTACAACGGCGCGAGGAACCTCTGCATCCTCAGCATCAGGATTCTCAGTCGCGGGCGCCGAAGCATCTAGCCATTCGATCCATTTCCGAGGAATAGCCTGAGAAACGGTATGGAAAGCAATTCCATGAACGGGGTCATGAAGGTACAGCGCGAAAGAAACCTCCTCTTCAGGCTGGGCATTTTCAACAGTCTCGGATTCAGTAGATTTCTCTCCTGATGCATTGCCATGGAAAAGATCTGGCGAAACGGTCTGAGTAATAGCCTGAATAGCTAAGAAAATATCACTACTGCGAACGGGGTTAGATTCGCTAAGTATTTCAGTAGCTTGTTTAGCTGCTTCTTCGATTCCGCCTCGCGAGGAGAAATATTCTGTAGCGTAGGACTCGGCACTTGCACGGGCTAGCTTTGATGCTTCGATTGTGCCGGATACGGCATTCATTGTTCGCGGTGTTCCTGGTGTTACGGTTCGCCACCAGGGACCATCGCCCCAGCCTGCGCTGGAGATATATCCGCCAACATCGAGACCGCGCTTGGGAGAGGATTCTTGTCCGCGCTGGATGACTAGTAGGTCGCCGCCCTCGACTTGGGACATGACGCGTGAAAAGACGGCATAGACTAATGGGTCGACGCCCGGGTAACCCGAGAGATCGTGGGTTACATGGATTTGGAGACGTTCGTGTGAGGAAATGGGAGGGGCGAGGGTGTGAATGAGGTTAGTGAAGGTTGGGATTGCCATGCTTCGAAGCTCGCCGCCTGCATTGTTTTTGTTAGCGGGGTCATGTATATTTTGACTATGATTAAGCTTAGATTAGTAGCAGGAGAAGGGTGTGTACCAAAATCTCTGAGAGCTCCAACATTGCCCTTCATTTGCTGTGCCCAGCGTTGAGCCTCCTCGTTGTTTTGAATTTCCTTGACCGCAGCCTCGGCCTGCTTCATAGCAGCAGTAGCTGTCGCGCTGGCGGTCGCGAATAGACCACCCCACCAACCACCACCTTCAGCCTGCTGCTGCTGCTCCTGCTGTTGCTGGGAAACATCTTCGGATTCTTGTTTAGGTTGTTCGGGTTTAACACCTGCACGGGAAGAACGGCCAGTCTCCTCCGATTGACGAGCCTTATCCTCACTAGCCCGTTCAATCGTCGCACTGGGTCGTGGCGACCGTGTCGAGGATCTAGGTTTATCTGCCGAGAGTCGAGGAGTACCGGGACCGCTGCTGGGTCGCTGGGCAGCTAGATGGTCCAGCTCAGAGAGGATATCCTCCTGCGCGGCCTTTGCGTTGTCTGTCGTGGGGGCAGCGGGGGCAGGGCTGGCCTTCGAGGCTTTTTCAGAATGGTCGATGCCGAGGTTGTCGAACTGAGCTAGAAGCTCATCGCTTGTGGGTTTTGCTCCCTTTGGAGGCATGGTGTCTGGGGGACAGAGGAGGTGGTTCAGGAGAGGTGACGACACCGTTGTTTGGAGCTGCCGTGTGGAGACAGCGCCAAGACCCGCAGTTGCGTGCAGTTGATGCAGTCGAATTGGTGATGTACACTGTACAGCGAGGGAAAATTGAGTAGATTTCGTTGTTATTATTCGTTGCGAATACTCCTGGCTTTACAGAGATGAATTGGAGCAAGCTGAGTAGCCATACAACTGCCAGTTGTATACTATCTATACTTAGTGCATTCTATGTTAGGATAAGCTTGCTTTAGTAGGTACATTGCCTTTTGCAATGTACTATAACCCCACGTTAGCATAGTAGGCCTGAATTTACAAATCAGCATATTTATCCATGAAGTTCCTGGTAGGAATTTAAATTTTGAATCATGGAGCTGTGAAATCATTCAATGGCGAAATTCATCTTCGACTCAGAGGAATAAATGTAGTGGTGCACTACTCGGTAGTATGGCTGCTTCACTCGGGTCGGATATATATCGGCTCAATTTGAGCCTAAACCAAAAACGCCAATGAGAACCTCGAATGCTGTATAATAAAATTGAATTAGGAATCCATTGAATAAAAGAAATCCCCGACACTCAATCCTGTAGTACAAAGACCAATTTAAAGTAAATCTTTAAACTCCGTAAGTTTGGACCCGCAACCCGACACCCGCGGCATTGCTTTATCGGACCGCATCCGCTGCGGGACCACGCGGGGTTGACGATAAAAGTCATCGTAAATGCTGGAATACTCTTTTCCTCTCTCTTCCCCAACCTCGGAAGCATAGTTCTCACTAGAATTACCAACCTGAAAAAGTTCTAGTTCCCCCAATTTGAAAATTTAAGTACTGACGCATCGAGTAAGTACCCTCATGCACCTGCACGCCATGCCATGCATCAGCATCAGCCAAATGGAGGTCTGAGATCTGAGATCTGAGTTCTGATAGTCCACCAGATACATATCTGTCTTGAAGACAAATTGATCTACACAATGCGTCTCCCATACGTCCCAGACCCCCCTCCAACAACCACACCCGAAGAAGCAACAATCCTCTCAAACGTTCAAGCCCGCCGCGCACCAAACCCTCTTCTCCCCCTCGACCTCGCCCTCCTACACTCATTCCCCGTCGCAGACGGCTGGAACTCATTCATCGGAGCAATTCGCACCAAGACAAGTCTATCAACCGTAATCCGTGAACTAGCAATTTGCCGCGTGGCCGTTGTGAATGGTGCATTATTCGAGTGGGAGCAACATGCGCCGTTACTTTCGGAGGGAGGATTAAGTGAGGATGCGTTGAAGGTTGTTGGGAATTCTGAGGCTGATTTTTCGGACGAGAAGACGGGTCATGTTTTGAGTAAGGAGCAGAGGGCTGTGCTTAGGTATACGGACTCTATGACGAAGACGGTGAAGGTTGAGGAGGAGGTTTTTGAGGAGGTTAGGAGTTGTTTTGATGAGAAGGAGGTTGTGGAGATTACGGCGACGATTGCGGCTTATAATTGTGTGAGTCGGTTTTTGGTAGCGTTGGATGTTGGGGAGAAGAATCATTAGATTGACAGCAGGTGGTTATTGTAGCCCTGCCTGGAGGTATCTTGAGGATTATGGCAGTATTGTGTGGGATATTTGGTATAGATTACAGTATGGCAAGATGATCTCTCGAAAGATAATGCCTTGCTTGAATGCTTCTATTTTATTGGATGATATGTCAGATTGTGACATGGTCATGACGATTTCCAGCAGTATCTTTATTACCAAAATAACTAAACCATGAGTACTTTTATGGAAATCTAAGGAAATAAAGGCCGATCTTATTCTAGATACAGTAGTAGAGTGCGGAGTATAGACTAGTCTCGGATCACTCAAATTCTGACAAACTGCCAAGATGGCGAAGTGCCACCTCAGGAAAGCAGTACTTTGTAGTCCCCAGGTGACAGTGGTAGTAATAATGACAAACACAATGATAATGACAATAATAATCACTATTGTGCCAAGATGGAGATGGAATCTTGGAGGGAAGATTGTTGACGTCAGAGTGCAGGGAATATAGATGAAATCGCCAAACGGAAGCCGTTCGTGGGGCGCCGCTTCGGGGATCTTCGCGTGGTGTCGGGCTCCCACAGGAGATCGGATCAGTTGTGAGTCTTGTGTCCTACGAGTGTATCCTACACTCTTAGTATCTTAATAATGCTGATATTCTGTAAGTAGTGGGAGTAGTCATGGTAAGTATCAGTGGACTGAGTATTCCTGCTTTCTGTTTCTCCGGCTAATCGATAGTTCGAAAATACGATGGATGACGGTCTGTGCTTGCAGGTTGAGACAGCGATCAAGGGGCAACAAAGGAGTCACCTCACATCCACTCAACCGTCTACTGTTTACAGCTGTCTCTTCCACTGCATCCTATCTACTGTGCTGTCCACTGTCTACTCGGATTCTTTGTGTGCTAGTCTGTCTCAGTATTATCTGATGGGTTACTAGGTACCTTAGTAGGTTCTCTCAGAAGATACCGAATATCCTTACTTACAGGATACTGCACTGCAACTACCCCTAGTAACTTGAACAATAGAGACTAAAATCTATCAAGACTAATCTCAGTTAATCAGTACTACTCAGTGTAGACAGTATCCCATACTTAAGTGAGTGATCGCTAGTATAAGTAAGTGTATACTTATACACACTACTATCATATATGCTATATCTTAATCTTATTCTTCTATTCAATATATAAATAATACTAATATTTATTATTATTATTATTCTGCTATACTATACTATACTGTATACTATTCTGTATATGTATAATACTATACTATATACTCAGCTCTCATTGGCTGACAGAGTGGAGAGGCTTACCCTTCTCGTCGTGGAATGGTCACTACAAACTAAACTACTTACTCCCTCTCAATCTCTTTCGCCCTCAGCTTCAACACTTTCACCCATCTGTTTCCCTTCTTCCTCTGTAATTTGTCTACCTTTTCTCCCCTTTCCTCGATTCCTCACTATTGATTTCCCCCATTGCCCTCTTTCTCCTCTTTCTCCCCCCCGTTGCGTGTGTAAAATTCCTCTTGTCTTTTTTTTCCCTTTCCTCCCCCCATACTCCCACGCGCTCCGGCATCTTCTGCCTGTCCTTCTTCTGCTGTTTAACTCGGAAGCTATTTACTTTACTTCCTCTTTTCCCCTTCTACTCCATCTTTTACTTCACTCAACTTACATCTCTTCCCCCTTTCTTGTTGTTGTGCTGCTCGCACTTTGAAAAACCTCCGGGCCCAGCCTTCCAGTACTATCCCTGGCCCGCGGACCAACTCAGCGCTTCGCCCCAAAAGAGTACTCACTCTACCACTCTACCACTCTATCAACTCATTTTGCTTCTTCTGCTGCTTTCGCATCAGATCTGATGGTAAGTCGTTTGTCTTTCAATATTTCTCTTGACTTTCTTATCTCCCTCTATTTCCCTCCACTTGCCTATTTCTTGTCTTGGGTGTTCCCTCAATACAAGGTTGATCCACACAATTTGCCGCGACCGTGTCTGCATCTTTCTTACTTCGACTTTCTTTCTCCCTCCACTCCAAAATCACCTGGTTTTTGATCTTTTAAAGTTGAATATCTGTGTTCTCTTTGACTACATTTTATTCTTTTCCTATTTCCCCCTTTCATACATCCCCAACCCGCCTTCCATCCACCTCAACTGTCTCCCTGCAAATTGCGCTGCTGATTACTTTGGGCGAGTCTTGGCACCCGCAAGCGAACCGGCTGACGCATCCTAACAATCTATACAGATACAATTTGTATTTTGAACCCTGGTGACTTGACAGAACAGGAGACTTGGTGAAAGCCACCATTTAGATTGGCTTTTTACACAATGTCTCCAATTCCTCGGGGCGATTTGGAGATGGACAATCAGTCCTCTGATGTCGGTGACAGTCAGGACTCTCCGCTGCGCCGACAATTTTCCGAACCTTTCCGACCTCAATCTGAGTCCACTCAAATTTCTCAATCACCCGAACCTTTTGCTCAGAGAGTGAAATGTGAATGGTGTGGTAAACTTTTGGAGCTTCCTGAAGATGGTTCCATTCCTCAACATGAATTACTTAATGCCCATCACGCGACCCATCATCCTGAACTAAATGAAATGGATTATGATGGCCCCGAAGAAGGTCTTGAAGAAGGTACCGAAGAGGGCCTCGATGAAGGTTTAGAAGAAGGTCTAGAAGAGGGCCTTGAAGAAGGCCTCGAAGAAGGTCTCGAGGAAGGCCTTGAAGATGGCAACCTCGAAGATGAAGATGAAGAAGAAGATCCAAATGGTGAGATCGACTTCAACGAAGAAGGTGTTGATGGAATCGCCCAACCGGAAGAGGATGAAGGCGAAAATGTTGAAAACGAGGGAGAAGAACCCCTCGAGACCGCCCCTGCTTCGCCTGCTGGTCAGCAAAGTGGTTCAAGCGGTCCAAGTGATACCGAAAACACCACCACCAAAACATCAGACACCAATGTCAAGACCGCACCCACTGCTCAAACGAAATTTGATCTCATCGAATTTTTATCAAATCCCAAGAGCGCCTATCCCGATGGATTCCGTCAGCGCTTGTCAGAGTGGCAGGCGCCGGAGATGACGACTCGTCTTCCCAAGATCTGGACGGTAAATGATGTTAACAACTTTTGTCCTACATACGAGCAAGACACGGCCAAGATGGAAGACGCATGGCAACAAATTTTCCGTGATGCCAAGCCAAAGAAGCGCGATGCACCAGAGCCGATCGCTCGACCTTCTCCTTACACAACCACCAAGGTTGAAGCCGGTAAATTCCTAGACATCAACTCCCCCGATGAGCTTTTGAAAATGCTCCAAAAACCCGAGTTACTTTCACCTGATGAGCTTTATGTCGTTTCGGAGGCTGCAGCATTCATGATGAAGACATGGCAGGATGAGTACATTGCACTTGATAAACTTTATCTGCATGCCCACCGTCATTACCGAACGGCTCTTTCAGGTGATGCCAAGAGGGACTTCAATACTGGCCATAAAAAGAGGAGTGGATACCCACTAGCCCGAGTACCGGAGAACAAGATTGATTACGAAGAAAAGAAAGAGGCCATGTTGTATGGTTACAAACACAACTACTTCCCTGCCAACACTAGCACAGCCGTCAGCCGCATTCAACAAAATCCCTTCGCACAGGGTGGCTTCGTCCCGACTCCTGCCCAGGCCAGGAAGATGATTGCCCGAGCTCAACCTGATGAGCGTAACCCCGATGGTTGGAATCCTGTGGTAACACATGGTGTTGAATTCGTTCCTAAACTTTGGGAACCCCGAAAGGAGCCCACCGTCAAGCTTACTCGGAAGCGCAAGGCCGTCGAAGTCGAGGCTTCAAAGAGTGACACCGAAGAAATACAAGAAAATAGTCATGATGCAGAGGAGACGGAAGAGGAAGCTCACCCTGCTAAGCGACGCACCAGAGGTCGCGGTGGTCGTCGTGCTACATTTGAAGTCTTCCAGCCCGAAACCCCCGTTACAGTTTCCACTCGTGGCCGCGGAGGACGAGGCCGCGGTCGTGGACGAGGACGAGGTGGTGGTCGACCTCCCGGTTCCCGACAATCCCTCGACGCCGTGCAAACACCACCGGCGCATACTCCCACATCTACACGTGGCCGTGGCAAGAGAGGAGCCAGCACACTAGCCATGGCAACTCCTCAAACCTCACATCCCCCAACCGCAACCGCAACCACAACAACCGAAGAAGGAACCCCATTCTTCGCAACAATCTCCCCAATGCCCGAACCAACACCACCCGCCGCCTCCAAGGTCCCACCCGCCATAAAACGCGATGCCACGGCCGAAGAACTCGAAGAAGCCCGCCGTCAAAAGATCATGAACTCTAAGAACCCCAAACGAACCAAAGCAATGCTCGACCACTGGGAACGCTTCAATCGAGAAGGCCGCATCCGAAACCCCAAACGCTCAAAAGCCCAAATCGAACAAGACAAAACCGTCGACGATGTACGAAAAGTCAAAGAAATTCCCGGTCCCGGCGTAATGGGTAATGGAATTCGAAGAAGAAGATCACCTTCCATGACGCATATTCCGGCTGGAAATCTCGCACCGAAGGCTCCGCACCCGCTTGGTCCAATGCCTGGTCATCCTCCACAACAACATCTTGCTCCTGTACCGGGACCACCTCATGGTCCGACTTTGCCTTCGCTGGGTCTTCCTCATTATGTTGCTCCTAATCCGTTTAATGCGCCGCCTGTGGGTCTTGGTCAACCTATGCCGACACATGCTCAATATGCACCGTTCCCTTGGGTACCGTTTCAAAGTCATATGCCTGGACACCCGCCACCTCCAGACCATCATCGTCGTTGATATTGAAGGGGCGGGTCTTGAGATGAATACTTTATTTGTTTCGAAATCTAGGGATCCCCTTCCTTCTTCCTCGCATCAACAACATTATCAACAACATCAACAACATCATCATCTTTCCACCAAAGACAATAGATACAGCTGCATACTTCTGCAGCTGTAGTTCTTGAAGCTTAAAGATACAAAATCTTTTTGTAATAAGGCTTCGACCTTTACTCGCATCTTACTTCATGGCACCTTTGAGAAGTGCTCCTGATTTTACAGCATGGATCGTTTCTCAGCTTCGGCTTCAGCTCGATTTTCAATTTTCAGTTTTCGATTTTTTTTTTCCCCAAAAAGCGGCGCAAAACCCGAGAAGGTTTCGTTTTTAATCCTGTTTATCTGCTTGTGTTTGTGTTTTTGCTTTCTTTCACCTTTTGCTTCGTTTTTCTCCGTGGTATTTTCTTTCCTGGGTTGATTTTCAAGCGCAAAAAAAGGGAATTTGTACATCTAATGGGATTGTCTGGTCTGGTATCAGGGGATGGATGATCTTCTTTTGTTTTTTCTCACTTTTCTTCAGAAGGGAGAAACCTCCCTTGGAGGTTTTTTGTAGGCCTCTGGGCCGAAAGTGTGTATGTAGTTCTACTTCTGTTTTTTTTTCTTATTTTTCTTGTTCTTGTATGATAATTTTTTTCTTCGAGCATTCAAATGAGTTGTTCATTGTGGCTTCTATTCTAAACTTACTGTCTGGCTGAGTTCTAACTTAGGACTTGAACTTGAACTTGATGTAGAGTAGTTATCGAGGATTAGTTAAGTGAAAGGTAGTAACTACTCTAGTTATCATTCTGTAACTAAGATTGTGACACGAGAAGTGACATGATTGTTTCACAAAACTGGCAGATGTACAACAGCCAATGACTCAATTAATAGAATTATTATTATGAGATTCACTTCTCTGGTTGAGCTTCACAATTGCAAAACCGGATTCGGACCAGGTATCAGAATTCTCGGGGTGAAGATCGGATGAGTTGTACCATACATCTGTATATACTCGAGAATATTATGTTTAAGACAAAGACCCATTCAATAGGCCGTAGGATGGAGATGAGGTGTAATGGTAGTGGTAGTTATTGGTTGTAGTAGTGAGAGTAGTGAGGAGGGGAGGACTAAGAGTAGTAAGCCATGAAGAATAACTAATCACTAGTAGTACCATACACCTGTGTATTCTCGAATATATTCTGCTTAAGACTAAGACCCATTCAATAGGATAATTATTATCAGGAGATGGCTACCTTCGCCATTTCGAACACCAGAGTAATCAAAATGTTTCAACCAGCTGCCCTGATGCCCTGATGTAGATCAAATTACAGCCTGAGGCACCAAATTCACGTGCTCGTTACGCAAATCGCCCAGCGCATTCATTCTACAGCAGCGACTTACTTCACCTCCCCGCTGATCAATTAACCAACCTTCCCGATTTCCACGACTCTCCCTCTCCGCCGGGATAAAATTCTCAATTCGCCCTTATCTGAACCTCGTTCCTTTTCATCTGATATCACAATGGGCAAGAAGAGACGTGGACCCTCGCTCGATGAGGTCCTGGCTCGACCATGGTGCTACTACTGTGAGCGCGACTTCGACGATCTCAAGATTCTCACCTTGCATCAAAAGGCCAAGCACTTCAAGTGTGAGAGATGCGGCCGTAGACTGAATACTGCTGGAGGTAAGTTCAATGAGACTACAGTCGCTTGAAGCCGATAGGGAGAACTGACGGATTGGTCGCAATTACAGGATTATCGGTGCACATGAGTCAAGTTCACAAAGAGCAACTCACAGAAATTGAGAATGCGCTCCCCAATAGAGCAGGTCTGGACGTGGAAATCTTCGGCATGGAGGGTGTTCCTGACGATGTGCTGAAGTCTCACCAGCAGCGTGTCATGACCCAGTTCCAGCAAGCTGAGGCCGAGCGACAAGCTGCCACGGGCAACCCCCCTGCCGGTGGTAGCGCCGGTGGTCAGCCAGCTAAGAAACCCAAGCTCGAGAACATGTCCGAAATGAAGAAACGGTTAGCGGAGCACCGAGCAAAGCGCGCCGAAGCTGCCGCTGGTGGTAGCAGCGGTGATGCAACCCCCGTAGGCGCGGGCCAGAATTCCCCGGCGCCAACCACTTATGTATGTCCATACCCATCCAATTCTGCATGCGACAACAGATTTACTGACAATAATCTATAGCAGGGACAAGCACAGCCTACAGCTGCCGCGCCGGCCCAACAACAACCATATCCCCAACCTTACGGAGGCGCTGCCGCAGCTGCGCCTTACCAACAAACCGCGAGTCCAGGTTATCAAACCTTTTCCCCGGCAAGTGGACAACAAATTCCTGGTGCACCGGCTTTCCCGCCTGCAGGATACTCACCTCAGCCATTCCCCGGCGCACCCCCAGCTCCCGGATACGGAGCCACCCCACCCCCATTCCCTCAACAACAGCCCACACCCACCGATTCCAACACTCCCCCTCGACCCGGTAGCCTGCCCATACCCGCAGGTCTCCCACAACGTCCCGCCTTCGGTGCGCCAGCCGTCAACCCCCAGCAAATGCAACAGATGCACATGGGACATCCCATCCCACCGGTCCCCGGCGCAAGCGGATACACGAATGGAGAAGGCAATAATGAAACTGGAAAGGTGGGCACCAGCTCCACTGTTGATGATCTGATTTCGGGAGCGGCAAAGGAAGCAGCATCGAAACCGACCGAGTCTACCGATAAACCAAGCAAGAAGGACAAGTCTAAGCCGACGAGAATGATTTACTCTCATGAGACGGTCAGTCCTGAAGAGCGTATGGCTCAGCTCCCCCGGTACGCATTTCATCGTCCGCAGTTCCCCGATAATACAGCCCTCGGTGATATCCCTGCATCTGCAGTGACGGGTGTGGTTCGGGAAGAGAATACGGTACTCGACCCCGCTCAATAAAACGCAAAGACAAAGGCATGGCAAAGCAAAAGCAAAAGCAAAATAACCCCTTGCAATGCCTTTTTTGTTATTTCGATGCGGTTTACGAATACATACAGTCTCTCTGCTCGACCGGCGTGCTTTATGAACAATTGGACAATGACAACGGACAACGGACATCGGTTATCCAGCTAAGTTCGACACATATCTAGCTATACATGATCATTCTGGTTGGCTTTGTCTCTTGTTACCTACCCTGATCCCTGATCCATCAGTAGTTATGGCGAAGAACGTTTTTTCCAAATCCCTCACCAAGCAAAGCAAAGCAAGCAAAGAAGAAAAGAAAAGAAAAAGGCTTCCCTCCCCGTGAGTCTCGAGCATGCCGAACCGTCCTCGTCGTCGGTGAGTCTGTGGATGCGACAGCTATGTCTTCTACTCCCATCGGAGACTTACTAGCTGCTGGTGTGACGAAGAATCCGACCGTACGTGTTCTGCCCTCAAGATCCTTCTACATGCTTGCTTTTCCATTTCCATTTTGGATCATTTCCTCCCCTCTGCATTCATGTTTTTGTTTTTCATGCTTTTCGAGTTCAAACTGGATTCGAGGTGGGTCTTTTTTCATTCCATTGCATTGCCAATCCAGTCCAATCAGTCCAGTCTAGTTCAGTCCAGCTTTGCCGCATGCCGATATACTCTGGATGTAAGTTTCTTTATTATTTAGCGCTTGAGTAGTAGGGAATTGAATTGAATTGAATATCTCAATTAATATTTGTTAATGGAACGTAAGCTTTCTTTTCTTATCAGCCACTAGCTAATAGCATTCTTACTGGAGCACCTTACTCCAGACCGGAGGACTTCCGTCCCAATCTAACCCCAAATTCGGACGAAGTGAAGGTTATAACTCAAATCTGGATGAAATATGCCAAGGTCCCCCGGGTGGTGTAGTGGTAAAACTGCATAACGGTTCAAAGAGTCAGCTGACACAGCTGGCTTGAATGGGCCGGTGGTGTCTGCTACCTAATTCACGGGGGACAAAAGGGTGCTAGGCAATAACCAATAGGTACGCCCCGTCCCTAAGGAGACGCTCCTTAGGGGATGGGGCAGCCCCCCTTTTGTTATTTCTTTTTTTTTGGCTGTCAAGGTTGACGGATCGAATCCTCTTACTGGCGTTTCTTTTTCTGTTCTCTGATTCTTTTTTAGTTTGGGAGGGAGGAAATAGGTCGTTCCTTCCTAAGCTGGTGGTTGCCATCTCACTTTGATATAGAAAAAGTGGGGCCTGAGGCAGTAACACCTGCATGTATCTAATTGTAGATCTCTAGCTCAAAACTACCCGAGTAGTGAGATTACTTAATAGTGAACTCGATTGGATATTGAATTATCGCTAAGAAACAAAGCACAACTTCGCATACCAACACTGCCCAATCCAGTTTAGTGACAGTGAAAGTATCACTCAGTACAAAGTATCCCTCCGAAAGTCCCCGCACGTAATGAGAAACTAAATCACACTCTCATTCTCACTATCCTTAATCAAGTCAAGGAGTTCCTAAGCCCTCTTCTCCCGATAAGCAATAGCAAAAATAATCGCACCATAAGTAGCCAAAATAGACAATCCAGTCGGAACAGCCTTAAATCCCGTCTTAATAGCTCGGGGGATAGAGCTACCGCCCAACACAGCCGAGGCCAGAAGACCGAGTTCTTCGCCGTAGGATTCGCCGGCGCGGAGGCGGAGGAAACTTAGGAGGTAGACTGCGCCGACGGAGAGGCCGGCTGCGATTGAGGGGATTGAGCCTGTGCGGGCGTAGCCGATTGAGCCGCCGAGGGAGGTGAGGAGGGAGAGGATTAGGGCGGAGGTTGTTGGGAGGGTGGACTGGGGTTGTTAGTGACACTGGTTGGGGGAGGGGAGAGGGTTGATTGGGGAGGGGGTAGGCACCATTTTGAGGGTTGGGGGATTTGAGAGGTGAGTAAGTGGTATGTGGTGAGGTGGTGAGGTGGAAAGAAGAGAAGAGAGAGAGATTGGAGATGGAGATGTCGGAGATGATCAACTAACTATGGGGGGATTAGTAATGCGGGGAAGTATACAACTGACCACTCAATAGCTACTTTTTTAGTATCGAGTATATGGCATGATCAGGGGATTTACTATAATTAATGTAATTAGTAGGATTTATAGATATTTCAAATTTAATGATATTGTTAACCTCAGTCGTTTCTTGATTCTAGCTAAATGCATGCCATTCATTAAGTTTGCTCATTCTATAATCCATGACGGCCATTAATAAACTACTGATACCATTGATGAAATGGTAATAACAACTTCAAATAAGTTGTTGTTGACTCATAGTGAAGATGTCACTTCCGACTAACCTCAGTCGACACATCCACAGCACCATATGTACCAACGGATGTATTTTCCCCTTGCGCATCTCCTGCTGTCTCTTCCTCCTCTTCTTCCTCTTCTACCTCACGATAAGGACCATCCTGCTCAACAATCCAAAGTGCCGGAATAACACTCGTAAGAGTAAGAGCACTAAGAAGCCACCAAGGAATAATCACATATCCCCGTTCAACACCCCAAGAAAACACCGTACCGATCAATGCCGGACCAGCAGCACGGCCAAGGGCACTGACACTTGTCGCAACTCCATTCAAAGTCCCGAGCACAGTAACGCTTGAAGCCGAATTCGTTAGAAGAATAGTGCAGCATGGGATTGCAAAAATGATTGAGCCAAGTTTGGCGAAAAGGATAAGGAGGACACTGGGAATTCGAAGTGGTTCAGGGGCAAGTGCTGTGAAGGGGGTCAGGAAGAAAATGATTGGCATGGAGATAGCGGCCATTTTGAAACATCTTAGAACGCCGAATCTTTGGACGATTGGTGGGAAGCAGAGGAATTGGATTAACATTCCTGCGATTCCACTGATTGTGTAGAATAGACCGATTGTTTGAGCGTCTGATGTGGGTGATATTGTCAGTATTCTCATTTGACTTTTTTTTTTGGTATTCAGTAGTAAGGTAAGTACTTACCGATACCAAATCCACAGGCAAACTTAAATGGCAAATGGACATCCGGATTATTTTCAAGATCTTGGACCGGCCAATGCAAGAAAACAGGGAAGACTGAGTCAAATGCCATTCCAAGACCTGAAACCAGTGTATATGAAATGAGCACGAGAATCGACTGAGGCGTGAAAATATGAGACCAGCTAGGTCGAGTCACAGGCTTCTTTGACTTCTTCGCTTTCGTAGAAGAAGGTCTGCTATCAGAGAGCAAAGGTGACTGCTCTTCATCCTCGTTTTCATCCTTTGATGGCAAATTGCGCTTCCGTTGCGAAGTACATGGGCTGATAAGTGATTGGCCCAGGACAAGTCCAGGGTCATAACGATCTTTCTTAGTTGCCAGCGTTTCCTATAGATGAAGGCAATCAGTTATCAATCCACCATGTCAAATCCATACATGACTATCTGATCATCCACTTACCTTCAGAAATAGCACACCAGTCGTAATCCCCACAACAAAAAAGCAAGCCGCCACCAAATTCGGCAATGCAAACGGATACCGTTTAAGAAACTCCGACCCCCCAAAAAGATTAGGATGTTTCTCAGCAGGTCTAGCCAACGCACCCCCAAAAGCCGGACCAAAAATACTCCCAATAGTCCAAACCATAGGCATAATACTAAAAGCCCTCGGCTGAAGTTCACGTTGTGGTACGATCTCCGCAACCATAGTTCGAATGATACCGACATTCCCATTCATGAAGCCGATTAAGGCACGCGACCATAAAACCATAGATAGATTTTGTGACATGCCTAACATGATTGATAGTAACATGGTGAAGATTTGACCGCTTATTATTATGGGTTTGCGGCCTACGTAGTCGGATAATGTGCCCCAGGGTACGGCCATGGTTGCTTGACTCACGGACGCGACCGCGGATGCGATGCCGGCCCATTTGGCGACTTCGGGTTTGGGGACGCCGACATATTCGATTAGTTCAGGCTGTCTTGGAAGTTAGCGTATGGTTTTGATTTCGATTTTTATTTCCACGCAGGACTTTGTTTTTTTTTTTTTTCTGATTGTTTCAGATGTCGAAAATTTTTCACCTTGAAAGGTGGTGATGTTTGGGTGGAGAATTGCGTCAACTTGGATGCGCAGGAACGAAACTTACCAAGTATGGGAGAATCGACGTGAAGACGACTATATTTGAATAAGATCTTAGTTAAGTACTCCCTTGGTGATCAAAAGAAAAATCGAAAAGGAAAAAGAAAAAAATATTCATGTCCTTTCAGAGAGTAACACATACTGGGCTCTGATAACCGGCATATAGCTATATGAACAAACAGGTTAGTCCAAGGTCTTGTCTTCAACGGGTTGGGGTTGCAAAGGGGCGGAGAAAGAAGCAAGGGAAATCGTTAGAATAAAACATACACAGAATAACCAGTTGCTGGACAGGCAACTGTGGTTTTGTCATTCTCGTCTCCGCTAGAAAGAGAGCAATATTCTCTTGCTAGGTAGCAACAGCGCAAGCAAAAAGAAAAAAGAAAAAAGAGGCACAGGAATGAGGAGAAAAGAAAGAGAGAAAAAAAGCAACCAAAGCGAAGCCTCGGATCGATAATCCGTCAGATCGGCAAAAGCGCCTGGGCAGTGACTGACTGCTTTGCTCCACTTTACTTTCGGGGTCTAAGCCGCCTTGGGCCTCGCTGCAACCGGACTTCTGCGCGATGTCAGCTGGTTTAACCAGATCTACTAGAGTCTACTTGTTGTTACTAATGTAATATTAGAAGAGAAATTATCAGAGTCCAATGAAAGGTGCATATGTATCTGCATCTGCGTAGTATGTGGCATGTGCATTCTTGATTTTGTTCAACTGCGCTGCAGGACTAGTATATCTACCATTTACCATTTACCAAAGATCATCTTTCAACTTATTTTACGAGATCAACTTAGTCGCTGCTCTCACCCGTTCCTGAATGATTTTACTCCATTTCTGTAATTAGAATAATAAAGTTAGTACTGTCTCCAACAAAAATAAAGGAGGAAAAAAAGTATATAAAAGCCTCACGTACCTTGGCGTTCTCCACATCTCCGGCTTCGAGACTCTCCACCAGTCCGGGGTATGTGGCGCCCGAATATCCGGTCCAAACACCCGGAGCAAAGACAACATGCTTGAACCATTCACGGCCATCAAGACCAGGCTGGTAGAGGAATGCACGCTCGATGCCCTTATACTTGTTATTGGCGATCCGAACCTGGAAGAGAAGGCGGATCTTCTTCCAATAGCGATACCATGGGAAGTTCTCGCCTAACTTGGTGTTCAACTCATCAGTCCAGGCATCGAATTTCTTTGAAGCTTCGAGGAACTCGATGATAGATAGATCGAGCTTGGCAAAGTTAAAGTGTTGGCCATCGGGGAGGTTATCCGCTGCAGGCTTGATCTTGCTCAAATAGGTACCCAGTCCAAGCGCGTAGTCGGTCGCGTTAAAGGAAATCACTGGTGTCTCGATGAGTCGGGCAGCTGCGAGGGCCCAGAGCTTGGTGGTTGCAATATGGTACTCCCAGTTCTTATCGCCGAACTTCTCCATCCATGCGAAGCTGTCATAGTTTGAATGATAGTGGTAGACAGGATCATTGGCCCCACGACCGAATCCAAAATCAAGACTGGCGATACCACCGAAATCCTGGAAGGCAGTGAAGTCGCTGCCACTGCCCATAGTTGCGATTTGACCGTTCCAAACATCGCGGACTGTCTGACCGGGCACAGTTTGGTTAGGTGATTGCACAAGACCGGTCACTTCGTAGATGACCTTGTTCAAAAGAGGTGCAGCACGAGGGCCAAAATCAGTACCAGCTGCAGCAACGTCGACATTCAGGTATGCGACATTAGCTTTGGACAGCCAGGGGAGGTATTCCTCTACCCACTCGGTAGAACCAAGCAGACCATACTCCTCGCCATCCCAGCTGGCAAAGACAATTGTGCGCAGTGGTTTCCATCCTACTTTCAAAGCCTCGCCAAAGCTGCGAATGACTTCGTTGAGAGCAGCGGATCCACTGTTGGGATCACCTGCACCTCCGGCAATCCAAGCATCGCGGTGATTGCCAAGAACGATAACCTCGTCGGCAATGTGTCCCTTGACGACACCGATGACGTTCCACAATGGGGTGGTCACATACTCCTGTTGGTTGTAGAGGTTGATGACCACATCTTCAGGCGAGGGTCCAATATTGTACTCTACGCCTTTGTAGCCTAGACCACCGCCTTGCCAGTACTCATTGAAATCAGAAGCCTTCTGTCCATGTCCATTCAGAGCCTTGAGAAGTGGCAAGGCTTCCTTATAGGATATAGGTAGGGACGGGATGGATGGAATAGAGTTATAAGGGTCCTGACGTTCGCATCCGGGCTTGGAGGGATACCCCGGCGTTGTGGGATCACCGGGCAAGAAACCTGACCGAATACTTAGTTAGGCAACAACCACAATGGGAAGAAGACCATATACTTACTCAGGAACTGCGTGCTACCTCTTTGAATAGCACTGGGGTTACGCGCAGGGCCATCAGGGTAGGCCTCGTAGCCATTTTCCTCCGTGATCTCGCCATCCTCTTGAGGATCGCTATAGATCACGACACCTACCATACCAAGCTCCTGCGCACGCTTGACCTTGAGTCCACGGAAGTTCCGACCATATTTCACAAGAGCAATCTTTCCTTCCAAGGTTACATTTGCGTTCACAAGGTCCTCGAAGTCCATGTATGTGCCGAAGTTGGCGTACACATATTGGGCAGTGACATTGCCACTAGCCGAGTACCCATGGAAAGAAGGTATTCTGTCTGGCAAGCTGGAAGTAGGATCTTCTTCCAAGACATCTTCCACCAAGGTAGCCTCGAAAGTGACCTCGATGTCCTCGCCAGACTTCTTCAGAAGAGCGAGGCGATGATCTTCTGGGTAGTTGAGATAGATGTCATAGGATGCGAGAGTAGTGTCCTCCACTCCGAATTCCTTCCATTTCTCCAAGGTCCAAAGAGCCTGACTCAAGTTCTTACCCGCCAGATGAGGACCAGCGGTGTAGTACTCACTCCACTCACGGGCCTTAGCTGCCGAAGGCGTGTTGAGGAGGATCTGTTGGAGCTGGTCATACGGTAGACCAAAGCCTTGTGGCCAAGCATCATGGGGTAATGGGTTAGCCCAGGGGGCATACGACCAGATCGAACCATTCTCCCGAGGTAAAATAGCACCGGGAATCAAGAACAGGATGGTGGCCACGACTAAAAGAGTACCGAGGAAGAAAGTACAAGTACGGCGGAGAGCATAATGTGGGTACCGCTGCCGCCGAGGAGCGACATGGACCTCCAGTAGAGGCGTTGTCTCAGAGTACGGCATGATATCTTTCTCCCTCATTTTCGGCAAGCGATTTGGGGGAGAGGAGAAAAGGAAAAACTAGCCAAAATGAAGAAAGACGAAGAGGGGAAATACAAGTCGGAAGTGCAAGTTGCCTCCAATCTCGAGCTCTCCGCACTTTATCGCGTTATCGTGACTAAGCGCATACCTCCACCTTCCGTTTTGGGATGGGAAGTATACATTCACAACTATCACATTTATATGAGCAATACATTAGGATAGACTATTGTAATTTAGAATTGAGTTGAGAATATAAATGTTTGCATTGTATATCAATTAAATAATAGCTCACTCGGGATAAATTCTAGCGAATACGATGTATGCCAACGTTTGCGGGGTATAGATTGAAGTGGATCAGAGTAGTACCACGACCAGGTTAATAAACATACATTTGCCATAGACATTCAAAACTTTGTTCTTCATATAAACAACCCCTTTTTGAATATACGCTCACGATCTCGGTCTTCATTACCCCGGAAAATGAAATGAATGGAACAAACATCGACCACGACGAGGTCAAAGAGCCAAACGTTGCATCGAACTCTCGGGACTAGCCGATCATCTGAAGAGTCGCGGTGTATGATTAAATGCAGCAAATGTCTTGTTAGTAGATGTATAATTCTAAAGAAAAAAGCAATGCTTTAATCCGAAGATGACTTTTTCATTTCTCAAAACCGTTATCCTTGCGACAATTGCAGGGAGCGCCAGCTCCAATGCCGCCGCTCTGAATAAGGATAAGCAAGATCCTGCATTTGGAGGTAGCGATTGGCACAAATATGTGCGCTCTCCAAAAACATCAATTGTGATTCCGAAGACTATTTTATCTGCAAATACTACGGGAGATGTAGTTAATCCGAATGGCCTTCTTGATAAGGGCGGATCTCCGACAGTCTTGAGTCGGAAAGAGGGAGATGACAAGGTTCCTTCTATCGTGGTGGACTTTGGACAGAATGTCGTTGGGATTGTATCTATCGCCTTTGCCGGTTCGACTAATTCTTCAGAGGGGTTGCCAGGATTGAAGTTGGCTTTTTCGGAAACTCAGCATTTTTTGACGAATATCAGTGATTTTACTAGATCAGATAATATGCCCGAAGTATGCAACAGCGCCTCTTGAATATGGCTATATTTTTATCTGACAGAATGATACTAACAAATTGTCCTACTAGGGCCAGAAACTTACAAACGGTACCGACCAAGTGAGTATACCAATCACTATTACGAAGGGTATTCAAATCCCATCCATAGCAATTTCTAACTTTCATCCCAGATCGCAGTCTCAAATAAACCATACACATGGAAAAACAAAAACGGCTGCCAATCCAACAAGCAAGTATGCTCAGACGGCGTCCACGGTTTCCGATACATGAAAATCTGGCTCGACTCCATCGAATCCGACGCACCATACACCCAACCCTACGGCTCAATCTCCATATCAAACATCCAACTCGAATGGTCCGGTTATCTCGGAACACCAGATACATTTAGCGGATGGTTCGAATGTTCTGATGAAGACTTGACACAGTGGTGGTTTGATGGTGTATACACTGCTGATATGGGTACTGATCTTTTCCTGGCTAATGAGACTGACCCGAGAGATTCGGCGACGCAGAGTTTGCAGGGGAAGGAAGTTCTCTTTGATGGGGCGAAGAGAGATAGGGATCCTTATGTTGGGGATTTGGGTGTTGCGGCGCTTACGTCGTATCTTTCGCATGATAATTCGGATTCTGTGAGGAATATCTTGGCTGATCTGGCGGAGCATCAGAGGGGTGATGGGTGGATTCCACCTGCTAGTATGTAAGTTTGACCACTGGACCTTGCGTTTACTGCGAAATTGCCTTGGACTCCAAGGAAGATATTGACGTTCTGGACAGAAATAACTACACCCTCAATCTCTATGATTATCCTATGTGGTGGGTAGTATGCACCGTTGATCTGGTCATGTATACCGGTGACACGGACTTCGCAAGTCAATACTACGACGTGATGCGCAAAACACTGGACAATTACTATGGCCAAAATCTCACCAGCACGGGCGGCCTTCTCAACAAGACAAATGGTTATGGCGATTATGCATTCCTCCCTCGATCCGGTGTCATAACTTATTATAATGCACTCTATGCCCATGCATTAAAGTCAGCCGCCAAGTTGGCCGATATACTCGGACATGATGCTGATAGCAATACTTGGAACTCCCGCGCTACTGAAGTCAACAAGAAACTGCTTGCCAGAAACTGGGATACATCTGTCGGAGCATTCTACGATGGCGGACCCTGTCCCAACAAACCCGGGGACACAATCTGTGACGTCCACGCCCAAGATGGGAATGGCCTAGCCGTTCTCGCTGGAACTGTAAACCAGTCCCTGGCTACCAGTTTGTTGAATTACTACGGAAAATCCACAGCCCGTCCATACGGAAATGCCTTTTACGACAATGATCTACTTCAAGATGGATTTTCGCAACGTGTCTACGCATTCATTTCATACTTTGAGCTCGCTGCTCGCTTTGCCACGCCTGGAACTGCGACATCTGCATATGAAGAAATCAAACGTCTTTATGGATGGATGTCGACTCATGATCCAGAAGTTACTTTTTGGGAAGGAATTGGTCCGAATGGATCTCCATATGAAGATGGATTTACTTCTATGTCACATGGTTGGTCGACGGGTATTGTGCCGCTTATGAGTAATTATGTTCTTGGGATTAAGCCTACTGGACCGGGGTTCAGGACTTGGGAGATTTGTCCTGTTGTTGAGGGGGAGCTTACTTGGGCTCGTGGTCAGGTTGATACTCCGCATGGTCCTATTAGAGTCTCGTGGAAGAAGCAAGATGGTGATAGGTTTGATTTGCATGTCGATACTCCCACTGGGACTAGTGGGATTGTTTGTGTGCCGAGTGCGGGCTTCAAAAACGGTCATGTTTATGTTGATGGGAAAGAAGTTGAAGGTGAAGTGGATACAGTTGCTGAGCAGCCAAATGCAACTTCTGGAAAGGGATTTAGCGTGATCAAGGTTGGAAGTGGTGATCATAACATCTCCGTTGGAGCATGAGTGAGACTACTACCTAGTCCATTCAAGTGGTAACTAATATCTGAGGTTTGCTTGAAGCACTTGAGGTTGGGGATTGCTTGTAGTTACCAGTGGATAGTAATGGAGTGATGCTGAATTCAAACTCGATTATACAATGTTCTGATAAAATTGTAACGAAATATTCAAGGTATCACGGTAGGTATCATATCATATACAATCGCTAAGCCCAATAAACTCACACCGATAGAATATGAAGCAGAAAATATCGACAGTGCTCAATCTATTTTAGCAATAAATCCACAATCCCGCATCAAATGCAGAGACTATAATTCATCTTCATCTTCATCTTCATCCACAACGGGGACAGGAACTTCATCATTCAATGCGGGATTGATCTTTTGACCAATATGAATACTTTCTCTGAGAATCTGGCGCGCGGCATCATCGTCAACGCCCATATCCTCTTTGACAAGACAAACGGCTAATTCGGGGACGAGCACAGACTGGGCGTAGCCAGCTACACCGGCAGTCTTGATAATGTTATCTGAAGCTGAGAGACGACGTAAAGAAGCGGAGAAGCGATCAACGACAGCTTGAAGCCTATATAAACAAAGATGCGATTAGTTTCTTTTTGCTGCGGCAAAACCAGGCTGATGAAACAGCAACTCAAGGGAAATGGAATGAATACTCACATTTTCCCAGCCCCCCTCGTCCCATAATACCCACAAGAAATATTCTCAATCCCATCCCCCATCATCGTAAGTCTAAAATTCTTCGCCTTCCCGTCTTTCATATTAGTTTCAAGAATATTATGAAAATAAGAAGGCGAAGGCGTTCCCGGAACCAAAAGTTTCTCCAAATTGGGGAAAAACTTCTTAATCCTTGATTCAAAATTATCCCAATCAATTTCGGGGTACTTATTTTCTTTCCATTCTTTTTCAGCGGAATTTTGTTGATGAGAGGCGCAGAATTGTTGTTGTTCACGGACACGTTGTTTGGGTAGGGCTTCGAATAGTATGAGGAGTTCGGGATCGACTTCTTCTTTACACATTGGACATAACCAGCGTCTTGGTTTGGGTTCGGTTTCTTCTTCTTCTTCGAGGAGGTCTAGGAGTTCGGAAGGTGGTGCGGAGCTGAGACCTGAACTATCGTCTGACTTGGGTGAAGCGTCTAGATCCATTCGTTGATTGTCTGTTCCAAATGAAGATTTTAAGTCGCTAAGGTATTCGGGAGGTATAATGAACGCGGGTTCAGGTTCAGGTTTAGCGGGTTGGTCGTTATCCGCGGTTGAATCTTTTGTTTCCACGGCTGGTTTGGCTTCAGATTCAGATTCAGATTCCTCTAGCTCAGTCAATTCAGATGTAGGCTCATCACTGCTAGATGATTTCTTCACAGATGTCTTTTGTTTTCTAGAGCGCTTATCAGGCGTTCCAGCTCCAGACGGAGCACTCGAGCTTGGAAATTTCGAGTTCGAGTATGAAAATGAGGAATTGGTCGGATACGTTTTTGCCTTGAATCGTTTGTTCTGTGAGGAGAACGAGGAATTCCATGAAGAAAAAACCGGGCCTTGTGAATCATCATCTTTCTTTTCCTCACTGGGCCCTCTCTTCCTGCTCAGATCACTTGAGCTCCAAACTTCCTTCCGTGTAGGTTTGTTTGCTTCCTCCAGCCTTTTCGCTACTGTATCTTCCTCAATGGGTTTCGGGAGCTCGGCCTCGTCGCTGGAGCTCACTGGATCATCGTATATCCCAGGTTCGGGTACTTCGCTATGAGAGACGGTTTCGGGTTCAGGCTCGGTTTTGGGATCCGGACTTTCTTCTTCTTGAGGTTGCTCTCGGCGTTTATTAAATGTAGAGAGTAGGTGCGAGCTTGGACCATTGCTGCGAGTCATCGGAATCGAGGCATAGCTCGAATCACGCTTGCGTGTTTGGGGCATTTTATCTGTAGAGATCTAGAGACCTCTGCTCTGCGGTTTGGGGAGGTTGGAAGATATCGACAAGGGTGGATGGGGAGTGGCGCGATGTCGAACAATGTGATATGTAAGATTGTCGATCAAAACCCAATATTGTAAATGTAAATGGATCATTTGCCCCGCCAATAAACCGATAGTCCAACAAAGGAAAAGAAAAAAAAGGTCGAGGCTGGCTGATTGGCAAATGGGCGGAGAACAAAGGAAGACGAGAGGGGAAACGCGTGACGCGACAAAGCGGCGCCCCACAGCGGAGACTGACGGCGTTGATCTTATCTACTAAACAGGGAGTACCAAGATCAGAATTGAGAATTAAGAAGTTATAGACTTAGTATTGAATAAATTGAATATTGATTTTAATCATTGATCTTATTCAAGCTACCTCTGTACATGACAGCTGCACATTTACAATCACTCAAGCGCCGGCCAAACAATGCACCTCTAAAAAACCGAGGAAAAAAAAGAAAAAGAAAAACCCAAGAGCAAAATAGACATGAATAGAAAGGATAGAAGTAATGAAAATAGAAGTGGAAACAACAAATCTCTTCATTACTCAAACGTCATTGAAAACTCCTCATCTCCATCATTATCAGCCCAGGCATTCGGTTCCAAAGCCATGGCACCTAAAGCAGTAGCACCAACGGCTGTAGTAGCGCCAATGGCAGGCATGGTAGATGAGCTTCGGAGTTCCGGTCGGGAGGGTGGATCGTGTTGGTATTGTGGAGGTGGGTCGTGGTAAAATGTATCAAAAGTCATCTCTAATTCTTCCTCTTTATGTGTGGCTGAAGAATCGTGGGGGTTGTGAGGTTCGACGGTGTTGAGTTTGGGTTCGGACATTGTTCTTGGTACTGATGGCATTGAGACGGGCTCATCATATGAATAGTCCTTTTCTTTCTCTTTTTCCTTCTCCTTGGGTGTTGTAGGTTGTGTAGGTTGTGTAGATGTAGACTCAGAACGAGGATTCAAATCCAACTTCATAGGAGGTAAAGTCGATTCCAACTGTTTGACTTCAATAGCTTCCGAAGCTAATTCAGCTCGAATAGCTTCAATATCAAAAAGTACTGATCCCGGCGCACTTTTATCAATTGAATCCAGTGATCCATTTTTTTGATTAATTTCGTATGTTTCCCAAGATTTCTTCTCGGCCATTTTTCCACGCTTGAAGAGTCCAAATCTCTTCTTTTCTGGCTTGAGTTCTGCTTCTCGTCGAGCTTCGTCAATCTCTCGAATCAATTCTCGTTGACGTTCGGCATGGTTGTCTGGGTCTGGATCTTCGATTTCGGCGAACTCGTCTTCCAATACTTCCCAGCCTACTTCTCTGAGGATTCGAGGCATTGCTGATCGATAATCCATGTGTCCGTTGACAAGTTCGGTTAAGTTGAAGTTCTCTAATCCTGGGATTCCCTCGACTGCTGCAAGACCGGAGACTCGCATGATTCCACCGCTGGTTGCTCGGAAGAGATAGCCAAGAATCCAATCATTCGTAGCGTAGCCATTCACGAAACGGCCGGATACCACACTTCGTGCCTTGAGATATTCGTCTTTGTTGGCAACGATTGGTGATCCAAAGAGGTAAACATTTTGAATAAGTCCGTGAGCACCCTTATCAGCCAGCTCCGTGAGGCATGAAAAGATGACGCGAGCACCCAAAGAGAAACCAAGTAATGTGATGGGTCGTTTGCCCAGGTTGCGATCCTGCAAAGAATCGGCCATGATTAACCCGGCTGAATGCGCACGGGCTAAGGACACGGTCCATGGGTTATCAATCAAGTAGGCCAGCTTAGTGAGGACAAGAGGCAGTTGCAAAGATGCCATCAATGCCATCAGAATCGTACTGCCTAACACCTGCTGTAGGCCTTGAGCCAATGCCTGAAATCAAATTAGTTATCTGTCACTTAAACTTGGGTAAAAGAAGAGCTTACCTCTGTCGCAAGAATGTTGATCGTGTCACCCATACTTCTCAGCATCTCAGGTTCCCACAAAACGGAATAAATATCGCCCATAATGGGATCGACTGTACTGTATGGCAATCGAACATCATCGACCTTACCTGTCATCCATCCAGAAACCGTCACAATAAGATTGACCTTCTTATTGTTGTGCAAAGGTCGATATTCAAAGGTTTGAACAGCACCAGTTCGGCGATGCGAAGCTCTCAAACCAATGGCACTCCCACCAAGAGTGGCACTGGACGCAATCAAAGCAGTACCACCAAGTCCACCCAAAAATGTACTGGTACCACCAATACCAACAGTGGTCAAACCAGCAGCAAGACCAGCTCCAATGACAGGGGCCATCAATCCAGCAGACAAACCGATTACCAAACCACCACCAACAGTCGCCAACCCCATAACCATATATTTTGTCTTGAGGGACTTTTGTCGACGCTTTTCCATATGCTCTGTTTCATCCCAATTCTCCTTGTCGGCTTGTTCTTGCATTTCCAAGGCGTCTGTTACTCGTTTCTCAAATCGAGATATCTGCAACCATGTCACGTCCATGGCTTCTCCGACTCGCTCCAATAAGGTGCGTGATCGTGCATCGTACACTGAATCGGCAATGAGGACAAGGAATAAATCGCAAAGAACAGTCCACCGAAGATCGATATCGATTCGGTCGGATGTGGGCATTTGAGATGGAGTTTTAACCTCTGTAGGCTCGTCATCTTCGTGGGGTTCATATGGTGGCGGGGCATCGAATTCTGATGATGCATCGGTCTCGCCTGACATGCGCGATCGGGGGTCCTCTTTGGACGTAGGGGATGATAAGGAGGAAGATGATTTATGAGCGCTTTCAGCCATTGGATTCTTCACACGGGCATTTTGCATGAGTGGTCTAACGAGATCACCGGGTTGCACTCCATGTTCTGCAAGCTGCTCTATCATTATTTGCTCTGCCGAGTTGATGTCCATATGCATATATAGTCTTCCCATGGTAGCCTGGCCCCATTTTCTCATGGAATCAGATGCTTTTTGGCGTGTTTTGCGAGTGGATCTTGTAACTGGAAGCTTGGCCAGTTCAAGATTCATTTCATGGATTGCTAGACGGACAACACCGACATAGGCAATTTTTTGAGTTTCGTTGAGAAGGTCTTTGGTAGCTTGGAGTTGGCTGACTGAGTCACGGAGCTCTTCGCCGACTAGACCTGCGGAGTTGTTTGCTGAATCCTTGAAAAGGTAGCTAGTATCTTCATCCATACTAGTGGCTGATTGGGCATCCTCGTCCAGTTGAACCCGAGTATATCCCTTTCCAGCACCTCCAATTCCCTGGTATACAGCATCATTGTCATCTTCTTGGGCTCCACGAGCAATCAGTCTCCCATAGTCATCATAGTAGTCGAATTCTCCGAGTGCCGGCATGGCTTTCCAGTCCTCGGGTTCTTCTTCCTCCTCTTCGCTATCATCATGCGCTGTGTGAGGTTGGGCAAGTCGCATGTGGGACCATTCTGAGAACTCGACATTTTTCGCTTTCGACGTTGAGGTACGGGGAGAGGCGACGGGTGCGGCAGCGGCAGCATCAGCTTCGGGATCGGATTTCTGTGTGGCTGCATCTTCCGGCGTCGAGGATGCAGGATCCTTGCGCGGCTGTGATATTTGCTTTTCCGACTGCTGAGTCTCAGTTCCCACGTCCGGCTTATCTTGAGTGTTGCCTAATTGATTGTCGTCCGGTTTTGACGGGGAGTCAGTCGCCACGCTTGCGCTCGTGGTCTGTTCTCGATTCGAGTCTGTTGGAGAGGAAGATTCGGTGGGTTTGGGAGAGTCTGTAGTTGTTGTCTCGGGTTTCACACGAGGTCGAATTGGGAGACCAAAGTCATCAAACTCCTGGGGCATTTCGGTTTGCTTCTGCGGTGCGGAATCGGTCGCCCCCGAGCACTCCCCCGGCGTGATGTTCTTCTTTCCCTTCCCGGTCACATTTTCCGGGGCAGCTGCAGTTGACGGGGGAGGCGTTGGGCTTGCGGATGAGGCCGCAAGTTGATCGGGGGGCCCGTCGCTAGTGACGCCCGTTTGGGTCATGGCTTCACATGGACCGGAGGCCCTGTTGAGCGCGTGGGGACTGAAGTTGAGCAATGCAGCTGGGATCAGATCGGAATGCGTGCTCGCTTCCAAGCACGTTCCTCGCGAAGATCGGAGGCAGGCTACCCATTCCAGTCAACGGCAAGAAGAAAACGAGGTAGATCGAAGTGGTGGAGTGGACCTGATGGTGGTGGCCCTTTGGAGTCTCCACAGAAAAAGGAGGTCGGAGGCGGGAGGATTGGCGGGGCTGACGTTCGCAGTGTAGACTGCAGCGTGTAATACTAGAGTATCACAGCAGAGAAGAAAAGAAGGTCGAGGTATATTAATCCAGAAAATAATTGAAAGGAAGAATTGAGAATTGAGAAAGAAAGAAGAAGAAACATGAACTCTTGACTAAACCAGCTGATTTGGTAAATCAACTGAATCGTCCAACCGCGTCATCGGGACAGCCGAAAGCGGAAGGCCGAGCACCAAAAACAGAACTTGTTTATTTTATACCCAACAATTACATCTATTTACTATTTACTATTTACTATTTACTTTTTAATATTAATTTGCTGTATGATTGTTAGTTACTCTTTGATATCTTAAGTAATCGAGTAGAGGCTAGGCAGCCTCAACGCCAAACCTTGCGATATTAAAGGGCAATTAACTATCAATTGTAGTACAACGTCATTCTATACCTTGAATAGATACCTAGAAATTCTTTACTAGTTACTAGTAGTAGATAGTCGAGAATGTATCGGTATCCATTCAAGATATTTTTTTTACCAAAAGGGTCAAGCCATAATGGTATTCGTCAATTGAATCGGATGGCAGGTGTACTCCCCTATCACCTTACGCCAATATGAAATGGGCATACAACTGCCACCGGATCGAATCTATAGATATCACTAATAGATAGTATCACAATACCTTCAAATAACACTGTTCTGAAGCTGTAGCCCAGAAAAATGGCCAGTGTAATGTAGCCAGCTATCGTAAATGGTGGAAATGAATACAGATCGCAGACCACACTACAATGGGCAAATATCCACACCACAGCCTCAGCTCAGCGTTCTTTCTTAACGCGGATAGATAAAGGGCGTGTGCATCCCATTGAGATACTATCTCACGTTCAACGAAAACTCCAACTTGAAGCATCTCTGGACCACCCCTGGTTGATCGCCTGGCGCCGGGACTTACAGACTCTGTATGATCTGGCCGATCTCCAGTTTCCCCGCATTCATCCAAAGTCAAACATCCTCGCCCAGTATAGTAATTCTAGGGATGATCAAGTTGATGAAGGTGAGAGAAAAGAGGAGCCCTGTACACCTTGCGGTCGCTGTTATCGATTGGAACTGGGGGGACTTTCTGTGGGACCAGACTCCCTTAATAGCTTGTTTTCTGTATTCTGTAGAGAGCGTGAACATTCGAGAAGATGCAGGGAAATCCGATTGAACCAATATCGAGTATACAGCCAAGACTAATTTTCGGGCACTGCCCAGCCTTGCGAACAAAGGAATACGCGCCCGAGGCTTGGAATGACCACAAAAATGTTTTATTTGTTTCCAAACCATAGCCAAAGCGAGGGGAAAACAGGCTGGTAGTGGCTTTACCAGCTCTGTACGATTCGGTGCCCTGGTAATTTTTTTTTGGTTCAGAATGCCCGATCCTAGACTCTCTCAGAGAAAAAGTACTCCAAGACCAAATTTTGGTAAAGTAAGCTCGACTGTCAAAGAAAGCCTTTTCTTTGGAGATTATGGTTCCACATCTGGCAGAGCAATTGAAATCACTACCTAGTTGAGAAACACTTCTATCAGAGAAGGCAAGACAAGATATTTAAAGATGCAAAAAACCCCTCAGATGATAAAAAAAAGACATAATTGAGATTCATACCAGAGCCATCGTAATGACTTTTACTTTTCCTCGCTATTTCTTGCATGAAGCTTATGGGTCCTCTATCTGACGAAGGGTCATTCGATCGTTTTTTGAGGATGTTCAGGTGATCAGGTGGTCTTAAAAGGCTTGTTAGTACCATGACCAGCAACTGAAACCACAGCCTCCTCAAAGAATGATCTAATGGCACTCTGCCGGATGTAAGGTCCAGTATCCAAATCATGTCAGCCGCTGTATTTACACTTCTTCAATTTTGACAATAGCAGTTTGCAGGCAACGCCTTGTTGAAATTGAACCTGGCCTTAGCCCTTCGCAAATAGTATCTATATCTACTTAGTAGACTTTGTAAGTAGTCTCTATATTAATCTAAAGTACTTGATAGAATAGGTAATCTATCTAATCTCAATTTGATAGTATGGTATATTTAGTACTTATAAGAGATTCTCTACTCTATAAAGCTCTAGCTCTCTATTAATATAATATTAGACTAGAAATAAGAGACGCTCTTCTAGCTAATACACAAGGCTCTAGCTATTTTAACTACCTATTTATATAGTACGACTATAATAAGGCCTTGTAAGAAAGGCAGTATAGTCGCGCTAGACCTGAAGATCTTTGATGTCAGTAATGTTCGAGCGGTCGATGCAACTATTTTCCCCGACCTTTCACAAGCGAATTCTATTAGCACTGTATATACGGTGGCTGAGCGGGCAGTGGATTTGATCCGAGCGCCTTCAACTCCATGTCCATGTGTACGTGTCTAAGATATAATGTATCTAAAGGATGAGACACTTGGTAGTGTAGTTCGGTTGCTCGATTTCATTTACCTAAACCCCTCGCTAAATGAAGCCGAAACTCTGGATCAAGGTAGAAGTGGGAGAATGATACTGGAGGGATATACTAGCTGTACTAAAGTTTTTGAGATCATTGAATTGTCTCTGTCTTGTGACGAGACTTGGCGGAAGCTTCAGCTCTATCACATCGTAGATCATTACGTTTGATTTCCCGAAAACTTCACTATTAATGATGTATTTTTTACTACCGATATCTTAGAGAATCGCAGCGCAGGATAAATTGATAGCTTTATTATAGTATAAAGGTTCAGGGGAGTTAACTGTGTCAATATACCTCGCCAAACGTGGGTACGACTTGGGCTTGAATATTGAGATACTCAAAAGTAACATGCTTCGTGGATAAATTCAATTAGTCGCCTAGCGTACATGCGTTTAGATATTTCCGTCATACCTCTTGTGTAACGAACAATTATAGCATAATGGTTTAGAGGATTACGGATGTCTGTCTTGGGTTAGCGCTACTATCGAAACCAGTCATTCAGCTAATATCAAACGTTGCTCACAGATATTGTGGCACAAAAGTCAACACCTTCCAACTACTCTTTGCAGGACATAAGTACCAACAAGTCAAAGCGAGAGAAGATGACAGAAGGTTATATTACCCACTAGTATAAATGAAAGGCTGTTTTGTATAAATTATTGAAAATGCAGACAGTTTTGGATTTCGATTCATTACAGTAAAAGCAATAATAATAACAGTATATATTGTACCGGATAATTTATTGTTTTACAGCAATTTCCATTGACAATTTAGTCATATTTATATATACTACATATAGAATTAGCTATTGTCGTGGTGGTAGATGGATTTTGGTAGGGTGGGAACGGGGGTGGGAACATACTTATAACCCGGATTTTACAATTCGAACAGAAATATTATCATCAGGGCAAATGCGAAATTCAGGCAAATATTCTTAGCCACATATTACTAAACTTTACAAACGCTAAAATCAGCCGACTCATCCAAGACCCCCTTCTACTGGAGAATCAGCTAGTTTTAAACTGTGGGAGGTCAGATTGAGAAAATCCCAGACATCTTGACCGTCTAGATCATTTTCAACTATTATGTCTCTCATTTGGTTCTACGAAATCCTCTTCCTCGGACACAATATAACATTCAAACTTTGAGACTTCATGTCATACTTATTTTAGTGGCGTCCAACAGCTTCTAGATCTGTTTTCAATTCACTAATGCAAATACTGGCCCCTAAGATCTACTCTAATTGAATGGAAATGCCATTGATTACGTATATGAAAACGTTACTTCGACGATACATTTGCGTCGGATGTTGATAAAAACAAGCAAATCGTATCGCTTGTCAATATGCTGATTGAGACACCGTCCAGACAAGCTATGGTCTTTTCTATCGATGGCAGACCCTTATAATATCTTCATCAAGGTCAATTTAAACTTAATACTGACTGGCAATTTTGTAAATAATAATCAATGCACAATTGAAACTTTTCATGTTCCTGGTCTGAACGGCCATAACTCAAGGCTTGGGACGAGGTATACGACACACTCCGTATCCAGGATTAGTTACCACTAACAGTCATGCCGTTATGTCAAACACTGAGCTGTATAACCGGCTTCCCAATTTTGTGGCTGGAGAACCTTTCATACGCGGGAGGCACCTCCTCGAAACTATGAAGAACCTCGTCAATGACAAAGCTTGGCTTTGCCTTCCCACTCTCAATTAGCCTTTGGAGCATAGGCTGTAATCTTTGTATCTCAGCCACACCACCTCGAATTGATAGGCCTTTGAACCAGAAAAGCCCTATAAGCACAGGAAATTCTCCTTGCTTATCTGTTGCCAAAGGCGTTCCTGCTGTTCGTCCCGGAGATGGAGGGTAAACACCACAAAGTCCAATCCCTCCAGTTGCCTCCGTAACCTTGATACAATTATTCAAGACGAGGTTCTCTTCCAGTTCAAGCTTACTGTTCACACACTCAAATCCAACGCAGTCGACACTGCGGCGCACACCCCGCGGTTCACGTTCTAAAATTTTCTCCACAGGGTCAACTTCTGTGAAATTGATGGGAATGGCACCTATTGACGCAGCTTTTTCTAGGCGAGAAGGAACGTAGTCAACCGCATAGACTCTAGATGCGCCACGGAGTATAGCCGAATAAGCAGATAATAGACCAACAGGTCCAGCGCCAAAGATTGCCACTGTATCTCCCGCCTCGAACCCTGTATTGTCAATTGCATCCCAGGCTGTCGGGAAAATATCACTGAGGATAATATAGTCGAGATCATGCTCTGTTGTTGAAGGAAGCTTGAGACACGAAGAGTCTGCAAATGGAACACGAATATACTCCGCTGTGGTGGCTTTCTAAGCACAAAGCTATACCTGGGTATAATTTACCCATACAGAAGCAAACAATGGTACATACCCTGAGCACCACCTAGATTTGGCCCGATATCTTCTCCAAAGCCCGGAAAATCAAAGATGGTTGACGGATTGAAGGTGAGACAATATGTGAGGTAGCCGCGATAGCAATTCTCACAGTAGCCACAATAAATCGCGCCGGGAGCCAGCACCCGATCCCCAACCTTCAGAGATTTGACGCCCTCTCCTGCCTCTATAATGGTGCCGAGGCCTTCGTGCCCCAAGATCCAAGGGGGCGTTTTACTGCCGAACACACCGCGATACATGTGTAAATCTGATCCACAGATTGCTGAAGTTGTGATACGAATGACAATATCGTTTGGATCCGTGATTTTCGGAATTGCCTTCTTCCTTAAAGCCACCTCGAAGGGGTTGCCTTCCCAGACAATAGCCTTCATTGATTTATCATGAGATTGCGACATTTTGCAAAGTGATGATATGTGAATGTATGCCGCGAAGTGAATTTATTACGTTCAGGGATCTCTACGGAGCCTTTATATGCTGGCAGAAGAGGCTACAAGTAGTTGTTACTGGTGATTCTTCCGGAAACGGCGACTCTCTCGCTAGATGAAGGTGGACTTCCAATCTACAAAATCCATACTATGGCGTATGCCAGGATAAATCGGTGATATTTTGAAGATGGACCAGTCATAACCGCTAGATCTAGGGCCAAATAGCGGGTGACCAACTTGTGATAATAGTGGTAACTGCCCCTACTGGGTTACAGTACGATATTGACTTGCCTTATCCCTCATTTTCGATCTAGAACTTACACCGATAACCTTCATTTACATCATGTCGGCTGGACCGACATTTGTGGCACATGCAATTTTTTTTTTTTTTTTTTTTGGCAGAGTTCTCTGACACTTTCTCCAGTATTAGGGAATATGGTCAACCGTCCACATCAAGTAGAGCTCACGGAATAAGGTCATTGTAAGAGCAAAGCTTCAACTAGTAACTTGCTTTCACCAAGCTTGCTATTGTATTATATAATATATATCAATATTGTGGTAAACGACACTTAACACAAGTCGACGACTATCATGATGATATATAGTATATATCCAACAGGAAACAGCCCAATCATCTCATAGGGGGCCTTGCTGGCCAATTTGACGAGTACTTTCAATCCCTTCCAGCACTGGGATTTGATTGGAAAAGAAATTTACGAAGGCCAAGGGGTGTTTCTTGAGGGACTGAAGAGTTGCGCTCAGTGTTTTATCTTCGGAAATTTATCAATTTAGCTTAACTGGCGTGTTCGATTTGCAAAGCGCAACCAGGCTTCTCAAGCCATACAACTCACGTCGCCGCCGCAATCCGATATATCCGGTTACATTCGGTTGATCTCGCGATGAAAAAAAGGCTATCCACTCATTAAACCAGAATTTGGATTTGAATCAAGAAAGAATGCTTTATGATTAAAAAGATCTCTACTTTTTTCGCCCTGAAGAATGTTTGCCTCCGCTGGTTGCCTAGGCCTCGTAAATTACACCCAATCAGATTCGTCAGCACCAGCCACCGTTCTGGGTTTCGCTTCGGCCACTTACCAGGTCGAGCTGCCCCATGTAGTTGAGACACCAGAAACCAGTGAATTTCCGAGGCTGCATTTTGGAAATGTTTGTCTGCATAAAGTTTCCCATGATCGGCCGCAACGCATTTGCAAGTTGAAAAGTATTCGTACTCTAGAACAAGTATTAGACCTCGACCGGCTACCTAGCAAATCCGGACAGGGTCTGATCATGAATCATTACTTTACTATCAAATTAAAACGAGTTGATCCTGGAGAACAACTTATGCTACTATCAATAACGCAAAGAAGCTCTGATATACTTATTGGGTCATTTAAATTTTCGTTTTCACACGGACATTACTGCTGCTTTTAACTTTATTTATCGAATTGGCATAGTTTTGCCACCCATTCGATCATTGGGAGTTCAAAGTCTCAACTGAAATTTTATAAAAGAGGCCATTCAGTCTAATCAGCATACTTTTGCAAGGATTTTACTGTATACAGGAAAAAACTTGATGGTCCAAAATGGCCCATGAGCGATCATACGATTTCATAATCGTTGGGAGTATGTATATTTCTAGTTCCCATAACCGTTGTCTATCAACTGCCTGACAAACATAGGTGGCCCAGCTGGATGTACACTGGCTGCATCTTTGGCGAGATCAGCCAGGAAACCGACCATTTTGCTCCTAGAAGCTGGTGGGCGGAATGAGGACAGATCTCTGCGGGTAGATGGAAAGCGCTGGAAAACTTTCATGGAGAAGAATCTGAATTGGGAATCCCAAACAACCCCCCAGGAGCATTGTAACGGCCGCCAACTCGATTACTCTCGGGGTAAGGGGCTCGGGGGTGGCTCTGCGATCAATTTTGGTGTCTACACTGTCGGGTCACAAGATGACTATGACATATGGGCAGCTGAGGTCGACAATGATAATTTTTCTTGGGACAAGATGCAGAGGAGGTTCAAAAATTTGGAAACTTTTTCTAGCACAATAGATTTGTTAGAAAGGCAGAAGTATATCCAGCCTGAACCTACGAGCCATGGCAGCAACGGTTGCTTGCGTGTCGGTTATGCCAAAGACTGGGATTCAGATCTAACAATGGTACTGGATGCTTTTGAAGAAGCTGGAGTACAGCGGAATTTTGATCACAACTCAGGTAATCCACTAGGGTTCGGTCTTTGTATCAATTCTGCTTCCAAGGGAATACGATCAACCGCTGCTGATTTATTGTTCGAAGCATCAGATAATCTGACAATAATCAACGACAGTCCGGTCCAGCGCGTTAAATTGGACAAAAACAAAGTTGTGGCAGCTGAGGCTAATGGCAAAACATGTGGGTTCTGTCAAAACGCTCGTTACTCTGATTGCTAGAAGAACTCATGAATCTTTGCAGATTTTGCCTCTAAAGAGGTCATTCTCTCTGCAGGATCACTTGAAACACCCAAGATATTGATGCATTCTGGGATCGGTCCAGCTGAAGATCTTAGAAAGTTTAACATTGCAATCAATCATAATTTGCCAGCTGTGGGCAAAGGACTCCGTGACCACATCTTTGCCCCTCTTATCGTGGCACGAAACCCCCAAACCAACGACAGAAATGATTTTTACCAAGACCCAGTAGCCATGGAGGCCGCAATGGAGCAATGGGGAAGAGACGGTACCGGCCCTTGGGCACGTTATGGCTGCCAACTAGGGATTGGCTGGTTCAAATCTGACCGAATAACATCCTCTGGAGAGTTCAAGGACTTATCCCAAAATGTCCAAAATTTTATGAATTGTGAGAAGATTCCTCATTATGAGATCATTAGCCATTTCCCGGTTCATTTCACTATTCCGCAGCTCTTTCAAGATTACAGTTACATCTGTCTGTCTGTCTTCTTGATGAATGAGCAATCAGTTGGGGAGGTACGATTGCAGTCCTCTGACCCAGATGAGCCGCTTTCATTCAATCCCAAATTCCTCGAACATCCATTCGATCGTCGAGCATGTATTGAGATATATCGTCACTTGTGGGACCTTTCTAAGTGCCATTCTTTTGCCAAGGATACAGTCTCGACAATCATGGCACCAGCATCCGAGTCCGATGAGGACATTCTTCAGTTCTGGAAAGACAACCTCTCATCCAGTTGGCACATGACAGGAACCATGAAGATGGGCAAATATGGTGACAACGACGCTGCTGTCGACAGTCACTTCCGAGTTTTTGGGGTCGAAAATCTACGCGTGGCTGACATGAGTGTGTTGCCCGTTCTCACGAACAATCACACTCAGGCCACTGCTTATGTGACTGGAGCAACATGTGCTGATACTTTGATTAGCGAATATGGCTTGAATGACTAGCCAGCCATATGCCCAATCTGGATTGCTACGTATCAATTCATCCACTTCAAGTTTTCCCTGTGGATTAGCAATTTAGCTAGGACGCGAAAGTTTCGTGCTAGTCCGGCTTTCAGGATGACTGGAATGAGGGACTGATCTCGCATAAAAGTGGCTATGATTATCTAATTACAATAGATAATTTCTTTTTGGGAAGAATCTCAACATATTGCTCAATCCAGGCACATATTATTGAATGGCCGAGCAGCTTTCTTTCTCTCTTTCTTTTTTAATTGTAAAAGATTGTGAGGGCGCAAAAGTCAGTGCCTCGCCCTACCGGTTGTGGAGATATTTGGAAGCCTGAAGCAATCAAGGTGTGCCTATGATAAATCCGTTTGGAAAGCTTGGCTGAAGAATAGCTTTCCCACATAATAGGAGGTACAATTATACGTTTCTGCTTCCTAGGTAGCCCCTGGGCAAATGAATTGCACCTGCAGTTTTACTAGAAGATTCATAAGGAAAGATTGACCATGCTCGTCAGTGCCCAGCTTAAACTTTGCACATCCCCATCGCCGATACAGGTGTTAAGGACAGGGATTCATGGGCACGCAGAAATGTCTGGACTCTACGTATCAACGCCCAGCGGATCTGCCGGGTATAATTAAGGCGACCAGCTCTACCGTATTGCGACAGTGTAACCTTTCCCGAAGGTCAAATCGAGTATGCCAAAAAATGAGTCTATAAATCTAAGCCATGTCCCTTGGGCAAAACGAATGGTTTCAATAATTTTCATAACAATAATACATCATCTATATCCAAACTTTTCGGTAGTCCACCCACCATAACTAATATGACGAATTCTTGCACTGCCCTTGAAGTCATTGAGACCTTGGGGCTCTCTCCGCATCCAGAAAAAGGGTACTTCATTGAGACATTTCGCGACAGCCATTTAATAAATGATCGCTCTAGCAGCACCTGCATTTATTATCTCATTGAGGGCAAAACAGGCCCCTCTCAATGGCATCGTGTTTTAGATGGTGTCGAGGTATGGCATTACTACGCCGGTGCACCACTGCAACTGTCCCTTTCTTGGGATGATGGAGAACCAACCCGACATAACATTTTGGGGATCGACCTCGAAAAGGTGAGTTTATATATGAATCTTGCAGTCTCATAATCAGCAAACTCAATTTCAATGCTACAGGGTCATCGACCGCAGGCTGTAGTACAGCGCAGGGAGTGGCAGCATGTGAGAAGCCTAGGAGACTGGACACTCGTCGGGTGTATGGTGGTACCGGCTTTTCTCTTCGAGTCATTTGAGATGGCTGAAGAGGGGTGGGAGCCCCGGCGAGCTGCGTATGCTTCAAAGTAAAATGAACCTTTTCCGATACCGGGCCAATTAACAAATAAATACTGAAGCCGAACCCTGTCGTAGCAAAGACAGTGACCACAGAGATCTGTATTGTTAGACTATACCATGATTTTATTGAAGGTGGCGCACCTCTGTGCTTAGTCAGGTGCCTGCACATAGTTATCTCTCATCTCTCACTAGATCTTCCTCCAATACAACACATCTACCAATTTTCCATCGTGTCCTGATAGACTTACGGTTACGACTTGTCGGATTGGAGCGAATTTGAAGAATGAAAATTGGGCCAAAAAGGGCGATCGCATGGTAAATGGTGGAAGCAGTACGGTCCAACTCGCATACATACCGATGCACCAAGGCGCCCAGGTCACGCGGTATTGGTCTGGTTCAGCTGGCTGTCTCTTAGGCATCAACATAGATTCAAGTTTACCAAACTGGTGAGTAAAAGCTGGATATGGAAGCACCTAGCCATGCGAAATGGGAATGAAGCACTCCATGCAATCCGATTGGTCTACTTATGCTCGGCCGCACATTTCACCAATCCAGCCAAACAGATCTCTTATAAATTCAGTCTTAGCCATTCCAATTGTTTAAAAGTGCATGCAATTAGAATTAGCACTCTGCCCCAGAACAGTTAAGGTGAGACGTATTTGCTCGGAGACTAACCCTAAAGGTTTTCAATGCAAGGTCTTGACTTTCCTCTCCATTTGAAGGCTCCAGTGAGTGCCGCTTTTGCGAGTGCTGCTCATTTGGGAATCTCGAGTTCAGCTTCTACAGTTCAATAAAACACGACGCTTGTGGTCTAGCCGTAAGACCCAAGGCTTACCTTGCACAAAGTTTTTTATGGAGATCCTCGATATGTAAGCTCGTATCGCGCGACCAATCAATACTCGACGACGACTATTGGATCTAGCAGATGACTCCTGCGTTTTGTCTATTATTACATCACAATTTGGATCGCGGATACTACGAAGGCTTTGCTATTCGCTTTCGATGAAGATTATCAAAAATGATGTTTTTAGTAAATAGCTTTGAAGTACATTTCACTGGCAGAATTCTCAAATAAAAGCATTCTAACAGCCGATTCCACATTACCAGGGCCAAATACTCCCAGCATGCCAAATCCAACTCTTTATCAACGATGTCAGTCGTCGTTCGTGGTACTGCTTCCGGCTGAACCCGTTTCTCACATTTGCAGCAGAGAACAGACAATCGAGTCATGTTATTCGAGAGTGACAGGAATCAATGTATGCTTTTTAAGATAGTTCCAATACTAAATTTGGTAGAAAAATTGTTTTTCGATGATTTGGACCAGTTGCCTAGTAAGATACAGCTGGAATGTATGATGAATCGAATTCGATTAGTCAGAATTTGGTGGAATCTACCCCCCCCCCCCCACCAAGGCTGCGCGACCTTGCTCTCAAGCGATTCAGCTTGTCTACGCTCTCTTTTGTAGGTTTTTATTTTTATTTCCAGGGGGCTGGTTCATTTGAACTTTCATTTTGATATTAAATTACCATGGGCAATTATGTCCCATTTGTGATATAACATGGCTTCAAAGGACCAAGTATTCCCCACTGGGTCTCATAGAAGCCGACGCGTCTCTAAGCCCAAGGTACGAACTGGCTGCGTTACTTGCAAGTAAGTTGCTACACAGGGCGCCTGTGCTTCATCAGCCTGAAAGTGTACAGGTTACGACGAGTGAAGTGCGACGAAGGCAAGCCACTATGCCAGCGGTATGTTTTCTTTCCCCGGTGCTGCGGAAATGGCTCCTAAGGAGACGATGCTCTAACTCAAGCGATATACTCAACAGTTGCATCCAATCCAAGAGAAACTGCGGTGGATATAAGATGCGTGATATTGTCGCTGAAATTCCTCGACCTAACCTCCCTCGAGCACTGGCACCCGCACTCATGGCCGACCGAGTCTCTCCAATCAAGCCTACGCTCTCTCCTGATCACTTCGGATACACCAAACCCTATGTCTTTTCTAAATATTTTCTAAATGACCAATCTCCCCATCCTGGTATTGCGAAACATACTGTCGCCTCCAGCTTTCAGAATATACTCATATCTTCTACCCTCCAAACAGAGGCACTAGGATCCAGAGAACTCTTTGATTATCTCTCACAGAATCAGGGGATGGAAACTGAGTATGGCAATCAATTGCTGTACACATTAGTACAGCGTATTATTAATGCGACCGGCCGCCTCCCTGATGAGATCGCTGAGCAGTTCTTCCATGGAATCTCGCGATTTATTCCCGGTATTAGCTTCGCCCGAGTTCAAGATGGACTCTCTAGGCTCCCAGTCGCAGTCCCTCCAATTGGGTTCTCCATGCTGCTCTTGGCTATCTGTTTGATCACATTTCACCAGATAACACCGAGTAGCTTGACCGCACGACCCGATCAAGCATCTCTCTACACGACCACAAAATTACTTTTCAATCAAGCTACTAAACTCACTACTCAAAAACCTCCAGCCATAACGCTTATTCAGGCTGGTATTATTATTGCTGTCTATGAATATGCCCGTGGAATGCCAGATACAGCGTTTCAATCACTTTCTGGCTGTGCAAATATGGGATATGATGCAAATCTTCCCCGGTGGATGGAGGCCCATGGGGATGGACAATTATGGAAAGAAGGAGTGAATACATGGTGGGCAATACTCATATATGAACGGTGAGTTTTTCATTTTTGATACTGAACCCATTTCTCATTTGTGGTCTGGCGATACTAAAACTTTGGCGGTTGCTTGAAGATTATGCTTTTGTGAAATGGCCCCATCAAACAAAAGCTTGCCCTTTTCTGCCACCATGCCAAGCATTGATTTCATCCTTCCAGTTGAGCCAAATGAATTGGATCTTATAGATCCGCCACATTTCAGGCCTGCTTCTATTGGCACTCCCTCACGGGGAGAAGTTGGACCACAGGCTTGGTCTGCGCAAGGAATTTGGATTCTGGACCAAATACATCAGATCATTCGAGTGGAAAACAGTGAATTACAGCTAATTCAATTGACTGAAATTGATGAAATACTACAATGCTTTGCTATGACTATCATGAGCCAACGTCACAAAAGCCACGATATATTTTGCGGGTCAGTGGCAATCGTGATCAGGTTGGTGACACCTCTTGACCTTCATATATAAATGAAAATTTTTGAAGGTGGGATATTAATCAATGCTGCTTAGGAGCCTCTTTCTTGTGAATGAGCATATTCTGGCGAAAAGCCCTCGCATAATAGAATGTGGCAATGCCTGGTGGTCAGCCCGAATCAATAAGTCGAACGCGGCACTTGAAACGGCCACAATAATGATGATTGACATCATCGATGCGGAATCAGAGGACAGGTCACTCGGGACTTGTCCTCCAAGCCGTCTGTACCGACTGCAGGCTGCACTGGAATACTTAGATCGGCGACCAGACCTACGGCGGCATATTCTATTTCAAGCAGCCCAGAGACGCCTTCGTGCAAAACTTGATGCAGTAAACAGCTATTGGGGTGTAAAGCTCGCAGACTCTTAGTTCCTCGAAGCAGCTCGATATTCCTGTTCTTCATGAACAATAGCTGAAACTTCCGCATACCAGGGATGAGGAGTTCGCTTCAACTAGAATAGGTAGGGGACCCTTGCATGAACTGGACATTGATCATCGGTGCGGGAACGCGAAGACTTTCTGGATTAGGTCCAGGATGCATTGAGGAGTGCCATTTCAACATATAATTCGGAGAAACAGGGAGCAAGTTTCCTTGGAGGCAGTGGCTCGGCCCGTCTTGTCAGTGTAAGATTGCAATAACGCTGCGGCAGGAAAAAGACATCAGCATACTTTCCGAGGAGCACAGAGCCTGAAGAACAATACATCCACACTGAGACTCAACTTGAGGTCCCGTTCGTTGAGAATAAGCAAGACCACGCATAGGCAAGTCACAAGACATGGGCTGACTCGTGGTATATCTAAAAGGTTTGACTTCTTACCTTAGCAAGGCTTGGTGTTTTCGACTACTATACTCAATAAATTTATCTTGCTATTTACTGTAGCACGCGACGCGGCTTTTTAAGTTGTCACGGGAACCAGCATCACGAGATCCAAACCCCACGCGTATCTATCATTCTTCGTTATTGATAATGAGCTTCGTCAAATTGATCAGTATATGTTGATCGCTAATGAATTGTTCTATTAGTATGAAGAGATAATAAGTCGGGTATAATCTGTAGAATCTATCTTAGACTATCTGACTGTAAGTCACTTAAGTATCCTGTTTTCTAAAGTTCTGAGGATTAGAATTTATATATAATCTTTTATTACTAAATAGATAAGTAAAAGGTAAAAAATCTGATTCTTTAAGAGTATTTAGACAAACGATTAGATATTATTAAAATAGTTTAAGAATCAGAAGGCGTAGAAAAAGTTGACAATCAAAAGTCTAGTAGAACAGAGCTATTAAAGAGAGTTACTATAGTTGTCTACTTATAGTAGAAAAGACAGTTTTACTCTTACAAGGAAATTTAAAAACAGTTTCCCCCCTAGATATATATATTATTTCTCGGGTTTTACCTATTATAAAGCTAAACCAGAATAGGATATCTTTAAGACTATAGCTAATTATTTCTAGGATAGTTTATGGCTAGATTATTCTATTATAAAAACTGTTTTAATTATACTCTATAAGAGAAAGTCTGAGTCTCTGCAAGAGAAACTGTTTTCGAATATTAGTGTAATAATTAGCAGTAATATATATATTGAAAACAGCAGTAGCTCTCCGAGTAAATACCTGAGACTAATTTAGCGATTCCTAAATATTTATTAAGCAGTAATAGCTCTGCAGTAGAGAAGTTTCAACATATCCTAGAGTTAAGATCTCCTCGGTTTTCAGGCGTAACAAAAGTTGAGTTATACATGATGAGAATAAGACATTTCTAGGTACTAGATGCAGTCAAAATGCAAGGAAGAATAAAAATTGCTAGAATTCACCTGATAAGACAAGGCGATCACAAAATCAGAATATAGGCCGCGATATTTCGCCGACAATTCCGTTGAAACGAGAAAATTATAGCTCTCAGCAGTTTCACCACCCTCTCTTTTTCACCACCTTCTCTTTTATTACTCTACTATAGTAGTATTAATGGAAACGGTTTTTTTTTTGTTTTTGTTTAAAGTAGTCTTACATACTCACTTTTAGTGAGCCATTAGGAATTGAATATTTCTAGAAAATTTTGAAAGAATTGCTGAGTGAAGCGTTGAAAAATTTGGTTACTGAAAGTCGTTGAAAGGGACTAATAATAGGGAGCCCTTAATAGAATTGACTCTCGGACGGAATTTGCTCAACGGGCTGCTGAAAAAAGTCACTGAAATTGACCTTTTGAAGTTGACGTCGTTGTTGAGAAATGGCAATGTCTTTCAACGATCGGCTTCAACGGCTTCTAGCATCAATTCTCACAGATTCTTCCATTTGCCACTCTGTCCAACAATGCCTGGGATTATTCTGCAATTTCCCAACGATTCTTAGATTATTACTTTAACTTCTGTAGACAATGTGGTGGCCTCATTTTCTTCAGCTCCCTTTCACGATTCTGTAAATCAATTTCGGCAACGACTTTTGGACTGACCGCTTCGCCTACTTCCTATAAAAATTAACATCTCTCTAATTTTACTACTGCTCATGATCCCCTGAACCTACATATCGTAACACCTGCCTGGCCCTCTCTGCCTTTTCGATGGGAGATTCTTATCCCACTACCCCCATTCTCTGACTTACTGTATTAGCTCCTCGGAATGCTATCACTAGTCCCTAGGAGGCGCGATGTATCTTAGGGCACCTTTGCACACAAGAAACATAATTTCCTCGGCTTGACATGTTCGCGATTTTCAGAATTGTGATACTGTAACAATAACTATCTCTCTTGGGATGAAGACGGGCTCTCTCTACAAGTTAATGTCAAACGGATATGGAGCTTTGGAGGGGCTTCGTCACCTGACTCGGCACCGAGAAATGGATATACAAGAACGAGCAGTCTAGTTCGCCGGTACGATGATGACCTACGATGGAATTTTGCCAGCAAGGGTTTGTGCCAAGCTGTATTCACTATTTCATTGTATGACGGGTTACTCCTGATAATTAGACTGTGGTGAAGGGCACCGAGGAAGACATAGTATTAGCCCCGAGCGCATTCTGAAATTTGGTTATAGAAGAGAATTTACGTAAGGTTCTTCGAAAAAGTATCACACAAAAAATGGATCAGGATGGATGACACAGTGATTGTTGCTTCGTTTAATGACCGATCCCAGGGCGATCTGACGACGCGTTTCAACAAGACCGATATCGTCTGGACCACGATTGAGAAGCAACAAGCAATCTGGCGCTACGTGTATGACTTGATGAAATGCGATTCCCCCGCATGCCCACCTGAGACCTTACTGCTGGCTTGACCCAGTAGGAATGAAGCATTATCGACTTCGTACACAAACCCTCAAGCAATTAGTGCCCTATGCCGAATATTATAAGGGTATTCCATGAAATTCTCTGGCGCGTCTCTGTCGTATAATTACCTCTGGCGCCAAATCAATTGATGAATCGGCAGGGTATTCTCTTTAATCTTTATCGTGGTGAGCGCTACATATCGCTTGCGAGCGTGTCTCTTTGCCCCAGGTAGCCCTGATAAGTCTTACCAGCGAACGAAAATCATCTTGGTCAACAATGCGAACTTAGTGTAACTAACTCTTTTCTGTACATGTAGTATTGCCCTGGTTCGGAATTCTCCAGTTTATGTTAACATATGAAGTCCTGTGTTTCTCGTGCAAGGACTTCCGCCCTTGATCTATAGCAAAGATGTGAGCCCGATCAACCGTGTGCCTGAGTTTTTCTCGCGTTATATTTTCTGTCTACTGCTCTTTTTATCTCCAACATTATTTTTCCTGCCATGCATTCTAGCCACGAAGGACGCAAGCCCATACAGCGGTCTTAATACAGTAGGTTGTTCATGACGCGGAGGCAATTAAGTGCTATCTTCAGATGTGTTTTTCCCCAATTGACACAGAAGGAGCTTTCCTCCGTTGTTAGAAGATAATCTTCAAACGATTAAGTGCAGTAGCCGAACTGGCCCTGCTGACAAAGCTCTCGATCCCACTTAGCAATGGCCATAGCTGACCGAGAGGTGCTAAGGGGCTTCGGGTAAGGTAAGTGGGATGTGTCTGAGAATACAGTATATCTATTGAATTGAAGTAGTATTCAACTATATAAAGCTGCTAATATACCGGTATATTATGTCCTGTTGTCGGGCCCGCTGGCCTCCGATCATCGTGGGGCAGAGGCTGGGCGGGACGGATCGACGGAATATCTTATCACCGGTCACCGCTTGACGTCAACGGATAAACACTTCCACCGAGCCGCTTACTCTGTTGACACTTTGGCAACAGGCCTACAAAGCACTTTTCCTCAAGGCAGAAGAGCAGAGGAAACAAGAAGCTGACCTAGAAGGCAGGCGAAGGAGAGAGAAAGACACGCGAGAGAACGCAGCCGACCGACGTCTTTTGAAGAGTTCATCCAGCACTGCCATGATCTTCTATGGCGGCCACTGAGGGCCGAAGCTCCTTCTCGCTCCACAACAAGCACCATCCCCCCTCCCTATCGGGAAATACTTGCCCCTACAACTGCGCCCGTGGACAGATTGTGCAGCAAGACAACAAGAAATTTACGCATCAGTTTGCCGCTACCTATAACCCACCGAGGTCGATACGCGGCAATTTTTCACCACTTGTTCTGATCAATCCAAGCTACTAGCATCTCCTTCCTAATTCGTGCCGAACGCAGTGCTCCGAGCACTTTGTTTTGGCCTCTTATCTACAGTCTTAGCAGGCTGTCATTAAATGTAGCGGGTACGCTGCTCTGTAAGATATCCCCTTGCTTGTGGGTCAATGCAAACAGATTATAGCTCAATTTATGCGGCTTCATGATAAATGAAGTATTTGGTAGTAAGAGGCGTCACGGATAATGGCTATCTTGACAGCGTTGGAGTGGTCTTCTAGGAAGCTTATTGGCTAGGCAACCTTCCGGGCGGAACAGTGTTGTGGTGAACGGAGCCGTTTTTTAAACCAAGAGATAGGATCAGCTCCTATTACATTTATCACAGATATAAGCAGATGGTCCCTTGGGAATGCTCTGCGTGAAGAACACCATGGCACGCAGCGTTTGGTGTCCTCTTCAGGAGGAATACCGTTTGGACTGCCTCATGCGAGGGTACATCACAAAGGTACGTCGCAGGAAAATAACCAGGTTCCTGGAGATGATTTGTTATGGAATCAAACTATCAAACCAGAGAAAGACCTGTAGGAAGCGCAACCTGAAATCATATGATGAACCGCTTTACTACTGAGGAACATGGGAAAACTGGCATCTTGAAGACTATCTTGTCAAATACCTCTCACGTCCAACTCTGCCTGGGCCGTTTTCGAGGTCCCGTTGGGTCTTGCTTTGCCGTCTATCACAGAGGCGTGAGCGTAGCAAGGAAGAAAGCGCGACACGACTCTGTTGAGACTCGCGATCGTTTCCCCTATCGTTGGGGCCGGATGCCTTATTCTCAGAAGATTCTGAACGCGAGGTGGAGGGTGAATAATGTTTCCATATCTTGTTGACGATTTCTGGTAGTCCAAAGCACATCCAGAAGAGGGGGATTAGGAGAATAATGGTGGTCACCATGGTAATCACTAGCCCAGTAACCATTAGCATGGCTTCTCGTCAGTTCATAGATTGACAGGATGGCGGGATACTTTCAACTTCGAAGACCCAGCCGGGATTATATTTGTCACCATTTTCGAAGCCTCGAATGGGAAGAGCTAGTAGCTGTCCAATAAAAGACAAGGGAAGCTAATCACATTAGAATCACTAAACCGAACCAAAGGTACCCAGAACTGATTACGCGGTGCCGGACATACAAAACAGACTGTGATAGTCGTGAAGACGAATATAACGCGAGACTGCCTCGATTCCTCGTGCGCCTCGTCGATCATAGATTCCCTCTGCCAGATGTCAAGAAGGGTAATTAACTGGACGCAATGTCAGTTCGAGCATTGCTATATTAGCAAGAGACGAACCGAGTCTCGAACGCTGCCCGCGTTCTGTTCCAGCCGTGTAAATCGTTCCAGTGGATAGTGGACGTAGGGATCTGATCCATTCACTCTGGGTCTCCATTGTCGGATACTATTCATCGCAGCCGCCTGATCGTTTAACGCTCTCTTAATGATGCCAATCTCATCTATAACGTCGCTGATTTTCTTTAACAGGCCGGCGCCTTTCTGAACTTCAAGCTGAATGTCCTTGTTTGATGAGCGCACGGACTTCTCAAATCTCTCGTAGCATTTGCTGACTTCGTTGGACTGTGTTACGTTAGTAATGGTTTGGTTGGACCTTATTGACCAGTACCTACCACATCTGCAATCGCATAATCAAATGCGTCGAAGGTTGTGTAACCCTTGCCTTCGGACACATACCATGAGTCTTCAATGTAGTTGATGCAACTGTGCGCTATCTGGACAATAAGATCGTCTACCGTTGCAGCGGACTTCATTTCGCTTCGGACTTTATCAAACATGGACTGGCCGTACCGTGAATCCCATCTTTCTGGGAATGCTGAAATGATTGTACCTAGGAAAGACGTCAGCAGGTTCTGGTAGGAAGAAACCACGATTGAACGCAACGAACTGTGGTCAATTTTCCAAAGCCAGAGCTGGGAAACCATCAGCATTTGTGGGTGGATCGGATCATCCTCCAAGTCATTCCAGGCTGAAGGTATTCCTGGTTCTGAGTTTTGCATCAGTTGGCATCGCGAACCTTCCACCACGCCTTCTTTGCCTTCGGGTATCACGATTTCGGAGAGCGTCGAACCGTGTCTGATGTTGCATGGCTTTAGTCCCGATGTTGATGCACCCGATTCCGCAATGGCCTTCTGGCCAATCAGATACGCTGTGAGAACTTGGCTTTGGTCTCGGCTTTTCAAATCATCATGCTCCAGAAAGTCATAATTTGACTCGTCCAGTGTACGGGGGAAGTGTAGCTTGCAGTCTCTGTAGCTGCTCCTCAAGTCTTTCATTGCGTGGATATGTTTTCGGTGATTATCACAACCATCTTCGGGGCCTCCAATCTCATCTTTCAAGCGTTTCTTCTCATCAACGCTATAGTCCACATCAACCAAGGGGAGCTATGTCGTCAGCACACTGAATTCCATTTGCCGAGAAGATGTGCTGACTTACAACTAATGAAACTCTGTGGCCTATCTGGTTCTCTGCGGCGTCGATGAGCTCACTGACAACTGGTGCGTCTCGGCGGAGTTTCCGTTTTTCTCGGCTACAATTTTCGATCTTTTTGTCCCAGTGTTATTCCCCAAATATGTTATGGCTGCGCAACGTTTCACAATGCGGAGAGGGTCTTACCACGAATCCAGGCTGCCTATGGCGTGCGACCAGCCCGGTCTCGTTGAAAGTTTCGAGGATAAACCGCTTTATATCGGTGCTGTCAGACATACTCGTGTCGCTCGGGTTCATCTGCGAATCAGATTTACGAATAGCGTCGATTAAGTGCTAAATCGAGGTTAGACCTCTACTCGACCTTTTCGCGTGCCTGGGACCCTTACATCTACCCACAGCCTCTAATCAAATCTTAGCATTCCCGAGCAGTGATGTGGGAGGGGGGGGGGGGGGGGGATAACGTACGATCGTGTATGGCAGGTGAAACCACCTGAAACCACCACTAGACATATCCAGGAACGCTTTCCCAAGGGCATCGCCGTATAACATATCATAAACTGTAGGCGAGAATGTAGTCTTGGTCAGCTGGCGCGTCACTTGACTTGGTGTCAGATCTTCCATAGCCCCCTCTGCTAGCTGATAGGAATCGAGATGCGATTCATGAGGATCGGCATGCACGGATTCTTTGGATGTTTCATTGGAGGTTACCTGCCTCCCAAGATACCAGATTGAGCTTCGGAAGTTTTCGCAAACTTCCCTACGTTTCGCATCCGGTTCAAAAGGCCGAGCGGGTTGATAGACAAACCGAGGTCTCGCCTTGTCCACGGTCCTTGGCGATTTAACCAAAGTATCAATTCTATCCCATCCCTTGGACGCTGCAATTGTTTTTGGCGTCATTCCGAACCGATTAACGGCGGTTGGATCTGCCCCAGCGTTATAAAAACATTCAGCTAACTTGTTGTCCATGTTTCTAGCAGCTTTATGAAGGGGGGTATCCCCGTCCTGATCTTGGGCGTTGGGATCTCCTCCAGCTGCAAGGAGACGAGTGACGATTTGCAACTCGCCTTTGTGTACCATGTGGAGAGGGGTCCTGTCATGATTGTCTCTAGCGTTGGGGTCTGCTCTAGCTGCTAGAAGCTTGGAAATCACTTCCCCAGCATCTTTAGAGGTGCGAAACTCCTGAAAGAAATTCAGCGCCAGGTGTATTGGTGCACCGAGTGTCGGGACTATTGCATTGACTTCCGCACCGGCGTCAATGAGAGTAATGGCATTTTGTGTTGCTCTAATAGACACGGCCAGATGGAGGGGTGGTTTTTGGCTTCCATCCCTCAAATTAACATCGGCGCCGACGCGGACCAGAGCTGCGACGATCATGGGTGCATTTTCAGCTCTCGAGTTAGCGGCGATATGAAGCGCCGTCTTGCCTTCGTGGTTTCTGCTGTTCACGTCTGGCCTGGAAAAGAGAAGGAGGTTGAGAATAGATAAAGAGTCTTGCTCAGCTGCTTTATGTAGAAGATAGTGTTCTTCCACTAGTTCACGTGGGCGGTCGACACCATGGCGTGCCAGGATAAGAAAGGCTTCCCGAAAGCTGTCTTCGTTTCCATGGCAGATATCATGCTCCATCCGAGCAAGAATGGTCCAAGCTGGATTCCAAGTTAGCCCACGGCCAGAAGCCGAGAGGTTCGTCCACGTGCTTACGCGTGTTAACACTTTTTCTGTCCATCGTGGGATGTAATTTTGAGGTGGACTGAAAGTCAAAGCTAAGAGACTATCGACACAGGCTCCCAAAACTCAGCGATGATTGTACCCTGGATAGACAGCTATCTTAAATGCAAGGCCTGTATCAGCCCAGACCTAGGGGCCATGGGTCCTGAAACTAAGAGATACAAATCCGGTGAGGTTGATGGCCATGCAGTATGAGACTTTATCTGTGGATCGAAATCACACGCCAGAGATGGACCCGAGGAAACAGCAAGATCGGAACAAGCAAGCGTTACCGTTCTCGCCTGGTACTCAATGATCCAGGTCATGTCCATATGACACTGCCTGGCTCTGATAGAATAGCACACTGACTGGTTCAAACATGGGTCGGAGTGGTGAGACCTTTGGCCCAGCAAGATTTCAGCAACACTCCAAGATCAACTCTTGATCGATTTATAACACATCGAACCAAACTACCATAATCCTCACCCCCCACACCAACTCGACTTATTTTGATCACATTTTGAAACACTCAATACATCCACGCAGCTACTATGAGTTCAAGATCTAAAATTCGGCTGGACGCCACTGTTGCTGACTGTGGCCTTTTGGCTGAGCTTGCGCTGAACGTCTATCGCTCATGTAAAACGTCTGCGGATGATTTTCAGAGTATGTCGGATGATATGTCCACTCTTTATATGACTCTCCGGGACATACGGGAAGACCTCAGCCAGGACGATTCAGGCTTGAGTCACACCGGCGTGGACTCTCTCAGAGAGAAGCTGAACACTGTACACGGAGCTCTCCGGTGCATTGATGAGGAGCTGAACAACTACGAGAGAATGAGCCTTCGCTCCCGCCTGAGATGGGCGTATCTCAAAGATGTGTTGACGAACACTGGCGAGGCCCATACTCAAATCGTCGGCACAACAGCCGCATTGCGCCATTTGGAAAAGAAGATGTCTATGTAAGTGGAAAACAAATAAGTCTAACATCGAGACTTCATGAGAGATATTGACGAGAGGTTGTTACAGGACTTGCGAAACAGCTCTTGAGAAACAGATAGTGAAATATCTACGAGAAGTCCGGGATGGACTACACGAGGATTCGGTGATGAATCTGGTTCCAACGGACATGCCCTCGAAGCATCAGCAATGGCAAGATTTCAAGGAGGAACTTCAAAGATATGTGGGTATGCCAGCCACTGTGGTCGATGACCACTGGGATTTCATCCGTGCTGTTGTCCATCGCGCGCAAGAAACTGGTGATTATGACATCGAGCTCCCCGAACCCTCCCAGGACGAACGTGCGTTGATGAAGCAGATCGAAGAAAGCTTGGTGCACAGGACCAAGGATATGGATAAAAGCATGAACGAGCTGCGTCAGAGAGCCCCTCATATCGACAGCAAGAAGACTTCACCAATCGTCACCATCGGCCTTCGTGCGTTACGTATTGTCTCAGATGAACGCCTAATCGTGGCGGCGGACGAAGGAAACTTGAAACGTGTCAAGACTCTGATTAATCGCCGCGCAAATGTCAATGCTTCTGACAGATGGCGCTGGACGGCGCTGCACATGGCGGCCTATGGTGGATACAATGAGATTGCCAAAGACCTAATCGCAGCCGGGGCAGACCTCACAGCTAGGACTGTGGATGGTGAGACTCCACTCAAGTTGGCAGAAACAAACAGACATGTGGATGTAGCTGCTACCATTCAAAACAGAGTAGATGAGTTGCATCACCAGGCAGGACGTCAAAAGCCTCACTAAAGCAATGGGCAGCCAGTTTGTATGTACCAATCAAATGTCCAAGTTTATTGTGGCTTTTAGTGGTTACGTCAAAGATCTTTAGAAAGTCGTCCAATATTGTATTCTATGAGGATATCCTTATATTCTCTCTATAGATCTGAAGGAGATAGCCTTTCTAAAACATGTCTTGGCAATTGTAGGTATTCTGATACAGAAAAACTGACCCAGATTATGTAGATCATATGGAATCAATTCTGCGCGGTTATGGCTTGCGCTTGGATCGCCCGGGAGACTCTGCAACCTAGACCATACGTCATGATGTACTTGAAATGGATTTCAAATGTGGATTCCTAAGTAGCCGCTGCTCCAATTCATCGGAACGAACCTCTTAAGACATCATTGCGCATAATGATTTACTAGTCCGTTCCATGGGATACATTTTCTAAATGCACACCACCTAGAAGATCACACTGTTCCTCAAATAGTGCCGCCGTAAAAATATACTTTCACCACGAGGCTTGACCATAGTATTAAGGAGTCCCTATGAACCGAGTCCCTATTTGAAGGACAGCTCAGTCTCGGGTTATAATAAATTAGCCCGGCGTCATGATTAAATCATATGTATCACCCTGAGATACTTCCAGACTGTAGGCAATATAACAGTGTCTGGACAACTGACTACGTCATGTTTTACGTTTGGGACGCAAATCTTGGTAGTTGCCATCTCCGTACCAACTTTAGTTTAACGTGTTGGGGTCACTCGACTGAGTTACCTAATTTCAATCACCTAACGTTGCCGGTAGTAGAACCCGTCTACCGCTGCAGAACTACTCATCGTGCAACACCTTCATAAAAAGTTACTTTGCTTGGAATGGAAGTACAGGTTGTCAGAATACTCCCATATTCACCTGTCATCGGTTGTGGATTAATTCTGGGCTCTCACTATGAGGTTATAGGAAGCTTGGTTCTATAGACATGGTCTTGAGGCGATCAGTAGATACTTGCCTAGACCCAAGCACGATATACCTAGCCTAATGCGAACTCCGAAACCCTTGGTTATCCTTGCTTCATCAGGACAATCTACAACAAGAAGATGACCGCTAAATTTGCCAAGAGCCCAGGTATCGGGGTCAGCGAATGGCTAAGCGGGCGATTCTGGGTCTTGTTTGGCATGGCCTTAGCCACTGCCAGCTCGAGCGGCAATGCACATACCCAAGCGATGGTTTAGTCCGCGTGCATGAATGATGCCATTTGCACCAAAGATAATGAGGCTGAAGGCGGGGTAAAATCTGCCTTGAGTTGCCCAATGCTATCTCAGCCAACCAGCTTCCGAATGCCAGTCCCAAGCCGTTCCGACTCAAAGCCTTCGATTTGTCTTGACCTCTGGGGTGGATTTAATATTTTCCGTGTCAAACAAACTAATCAGCATAATAGGCGGTTACCAGTGAATATGTCGAAGATATTGAAAATAGTGTGATCCCCTCATATCGTGCCTTTGACTTCCTGTGCAAGAAGGACCAGAATCAAGCTACGATTTATTCCATTTTTCGGATTAAAACTTTTATAGTATGTTGTTCTAGTCTTTGCCCAAACCCTATGAGCTACCGGTGCTGCGCAAGGACAAGACTACACTTTGCATGTCTTTATGGTGATTTCACAGGGATCTACTACTTAGCATTTGATACTAAAAGCTAGTTAAAACTTAGCGATACCAGATGGCTGGTGAGATATTCAATATCTGACAGCAATTAAGATCATAATGACATAATAGAGTGCCCTGGGTGCGCATGATGTGCCACACGAGATCCGTAGACATGATATCAGGAATAGATGTTCAAGAACTGAGATATACATCCACATGCGGAGTCTCATTCCCTTTTTCCACAATTCAAACAGTCAGTGGCACAGTCAGATTCCGTATGCGTATCACGTCTATGGAGCAATATGTCATTATTTCAGTAATCAGACGCAGTAAGGGCAGCGTCGATGTTACCGCCTGTGATGGCATACCGCTTCTGAAATGTCAGCTCGAAGTCATCATTACTCTCCGTCTTGCGGATGCGTGGGCTCCAGCCAGCGTTATAGATTTATAGATCTCTTTGCAGTTCATATCAAGGAACTGGAGATTTAACTTAGTGGTAGTCGGGAGCATATCAAAGACCAATAGGAGACATTTCCTGTTAGCCTGTTGTCGGGGCCAAGAGCCACAGCTGGGTTGAGCCGAAGCTTAACCTCGTACTCAGGCACCATATTTGGCTGTGCGCGTGTTGGGGAAATAAGGTTTGCGGCCATGGCGAAACAGTTAGCGCTGTGAGAGGTATGAAGTACGTGTAAGTTGAGGCAGGGCTAGGATAAAGGGATGAGGGTAATAGATGAATTTTAAGTAGGGGCAAGTTGGTACGATAATAACTGTTAGTGAATAGACCACCAGAAGCACTGTCCAAGTATAGTCCTAGGGCAAGGTATCGGTGAATTTTAATTCTCAATCATCAACAATCAGCTGATCAGATGCTTAATCAGAAAAAACGTTTCAGCTATAGACCCATAACAGACTTATTCCGAAATAGCAACCTCAGGTCGCGCAAATATCATCCTGCGTCATTCATGATGGAATAAAATTTCAAAATAGTTTGAGTTTGGAATCAATCCAGTACCATCCAGATCGCTCCACGATAAGCCTTGGAAACTCGATCCATATAGCCGAAAGCAGGAACAAAGCCTCCGTCGCACACGCCAAATCAACAGAGATTACGATAGGTGTTTAGGCCACAGCAAAAATGGTTTAGATCTCGGCTTTTGCTCGTATATCCGGGATCGCTGTTGTCGTAGAAGTGGCAGGTCAGCGCTATCCTTAGACACGTGAAGATTGAACTCACAAGTTTCATACTAATTTATCCCCTCCCAGATAGCTGCATGTCATAAATTGTTGAAGCTTTTGACCAACTAATTTCACGGTTGATATTGATACCAGAGAGATTTAGCTCTGAAGAGGAAGCATTTTGCGAAGAAATTATCCCTCCATGAGATACATTAAGCGTAACGTAATAGTGGAGCGATGCAGGAAAACTTGCCTGTTCAATATTAGAAGTATATTATGAATCATGAGAAATCGAGCAAGGAGTCATTTTAGGTGAAGTAAACGTAGTATTTGTCTCGAATGACCACCTTGCAAGGAGCTGTGGTTGAGGCTCTAACTTTGTGCGGGGTTAGGCCTTGACAATGATTGTCCGGGGCTCCGTAGCAATGACGGTTTGGCAGTGCAACTTGTGTTGACCGATTAGTCCATCCATGTCAACAACTTGAGTGATTGAATCACTCATTCTTGATACTGTGTTTTATTGTACTTTTGATCTACAGAATATGCAATCAGGTTTTCAAAGTAATACTGTAAGCTTGGCAACCCCCCTGCATCTGGGCTAACTGTATTCAGTGCAGTGTGTTTCTATCTTTACAAAAACATGGGAGCTATTTTGAGAACTGCATCTACTCAATTTGTATATTTTTACCACAACGTAGATTTTGGGGACTAGAGGAGTGACAAGTGTCCCAATATCCGACGGCGTGATTGAGAACATAATCGATATCTGTTGGAATTCGACAATGGAACAATCAGTAATTTTTCTAAACGCCATATGTTCAAACTAAGAGGAAAAAGAGACAGACAAAAATGAAAATCTGGGATTTAGTCAGACACTCTCAAGCTATCCTTTGTAAAGCACAGTCTACAAGGGTACGATCGACCCGTAGCACTTCAGCTGATTTTTTGCGGCTTCCAGGGTTGATACCACGTCCGTTGATTTCTGTTCGGGCAGTGCCTCCATATGTAAAGATTGGAATATTTTGAAGTGATTCTGCAAATGAAAATATTACCTCACATGTATTTAGTGACTCGCTATCGAGTCAAAATGTCAATTCCGGTTAGTCGGTATCTGTGAATAGCGGTGTATTTTAACGATAAACAAGAGTATCTGAAGGCCATGGGCACTACTTTGTACTGGTATCCGCCAATCTTTGCTTACTTTTCTTCATATCTCACCGCAAAGGCAAGGCGAGAAATAAACCAATACAATCCGTCCCTTCTAACTCGACCCGGGCTAGATACGAGACATCGGAGAATATCTTCCGAATCCCACATGGATATAAGGTAACTCACCCGCAGACTCACCCTGAGGCGCTGTGTACTTCCCCTCACCACCCCTCGCATCTCCCGACATTTGAAGCACCCCAACCAATCCCCATTGCACGCCTTGTCATGATAAAGAAATACGAGATACTGCGGCCCGAGGAACGTCATGCAGATCACAGTTCACCACCCGGGCAAAGGGCCTCTTTGTTTGATCGAGGCAGTGCCGGGAAACGTTGACCCCGGACGTGCGAATCACAACGTCGCACGGAACGGGGAATCGCAGGGCCTGCATCCGCGTTAGCGTGGGGCTAAGTAGAAGATCGGCTGTTTTGACCCTGTTCAGGCCAATGCATGGCGTCATGAAGATTGCACAGGGCGTTCGGACCGTGCTGACGGGCGCGGTGCTGCAGTCAAGTGATGTGCAGGACACTTGCGGCTCTCGTGAAAAGGTGGGGAAGAGGAGAGCAAACTTGAGGAAGATGGAATGCCATGATAAAAGTATCAGCCTGCTCTCTTTGCCACAATAGAGGGCAACTAGGCCGAACTTTGAAAGTGCAAGGCTTTGGCTTTCAACATGTTGCTTGCTCATTTTCATCTCCACCCTTCTTGTACTTTCGAGTCATCATTACTGTCTCCGTATTCATTCCTACTGCCTTGCTCTAATATTGTTTCCCCTCTCTTGCCTTGATTACTTCTGTCGTTATGATCATGGCATCAGGTAAGTTCTCTCGTTTACTTTCTCGAAGTTTCCTCTTTGATTCTCGCGTTTTTTCTCCACTCAAATACTGACTTGCTGGCTATGACTCTAGGCTCAGAGGCCTCGATCGTCCGTATCGCCGGGGCGGGCTTTCGCCTCTCCCTCCTTCTAAACGCAGCCGCATGCCAGTTGGCACAGTCTCGTATCGAAATTCACAGCATCGCCAAAGGCATTTCACTTTTCGCTTTGACATTAAAACACCTTGGACAAACGTTGGAAACAAGCGACCTGGACCGCTCCGTCGAGGCCACCGAAAAGGCCTGGGAAATCGCGGGTCAGGGCCAGTTGATTTTTGTCGAAATCGAGCACATGTTGGATAAACTACAAGGGACCGATACAGATGAAGATTTGAGAAGAATCCCCGTTCAGGATCGACTCAGATGGTGTTTCAGAAAACAACATGTGACCTACCTTCTCGCACACTTGGAGTCGTTGAAACTGAGTTTGATTGTCCTTCAACGCATTTTACAACTTGGGGGTATGCTCACGCTGAATAAGAGTAGCTCGAAGTCTAGTTCTCCCGTATTAGGAAATGAAGACTTCGTTGCGCAAGAAAAGGCGGAGGTTCAAAATATGATTATTGTCCGATACTGGTCTGTCAAACGTCTTGATCGTCTTTGGGATTTGGTCGAACAGGAGGCTTCAGAGGCAGCAAATGACCAAACGAGTCAAAAAATTCACCTCAACTATACCAATACTGCCTCGGCTTTGAAGCCACTGATTGCGGCTACCAAGGGGAACGATCCTACCAAGCTTCATCTGGTGACTTTGGGAGATAGTGAAGTCGGACTGAAAGATTTAGAACGGTCGCCAAAGGATATGGTTCACCTTTCACAGAAAGCGATGAACTGCCTTCTCCGCGCATGGGTACCTTCGTTGGATACGTCGAAGTTGTACGATCCGGACCAGGATTCTAGCAAGCACGTTGCTCCTAGAGCCTTCGTCTCATCAGACAACGAGGATGACTCCGAGGAGCTGAACTTTGATGAAGAAAATCGTGGTTACTACCTGGAGGGCAAGACCGATGACTGGCGAAAGCCTCATTCACAAGAAGCCAGAGCTCATGCTGCCCAGCTTCGACACAAATACTCCGGCTATCAAGCCCGAGTAGAAAGTGATTCCGACTCCGACGAGCCTCGTCGACGAGAGTCAAAACCAGCTAGTTCAGCTAGCCCAACTAGTCCAGCCAGTCCAGCTCCGACTCCAGCTCCAAATGGTCAACGATCCAGCATCTCAAGTGACGAAGCAGAGCAACGGACCAACGGTACAAGACAGCCTCCGAAGAACGTAAGCTTCGGTGACGGCCGGAAGCACTCCAACAGTGTTTCATCAAGATACCCACCTAGCCATTTCCCAGATGGTAGAACATCTGCATACCCCAGTAACAGCTTTCCACCACCTCCTCATCCTCCGCCACCTCCGGGCCCACCACCATATCGACCTCCGGGCCCACCTCATGTCCAAAGTCAACCTGTCCCTGTCCCTGTCCCTGGCTCTGGCCCAAATTATATCCCGGGTCATCCACAGGGACAAGGTCTGTCCCAACAATTCCAGCAAGCACAGAGATATCATCCGAGCCAAGAATACAATAGTGCCCCGCGCTCCATTCCCAACAGTCAACCTGGTGGATTAAATTCCAATGCTAATACCAATGGACTACCAATTCCATCAACAAGAGGATCAGGAACACCCCCAGGCTCAAGCCAACCATTTGACCTTTACGGTCGACCCCAATCATACAATAACAACATGTTACAACCAAGACACCATCACTCAGTATACGGTCTCTCCACCTCATCGCCCGAATCTAATTTCCGACCTTCACCTCCTCGCTCCGGACAACGATCTCCATCACATGCGCATTATCATCGATCCTCGCGGGAAGAAGGTCGGCGCGAAGATAATCGGGAGCGGGACAGGGACAGGGACAGGGAGAGAGACCGGCAGCGGAATTTAACTCGGAATGCGACTCGGGGATTAGCGGGGATCGGAGCGATCGCTGGATTTATGGATGCGCTGGAAGCATTCTCTCTTTAAGTGTGTACCTAGTGTACTCTGTATTTCTTTTTTTTCCTACGGTAATTTTCCCTTTTTTCCCTTTTCGGGTTGAGTACCCCTGTGATGAGATGTGACCAGATGAAATGATTGATTGAATCATGAAAAAGAAAGGACAGCGTGTTTCATGATTCGGAGGATTTCCTTGGGTCAAACATACATTCATGATGAAACCAATGTACGGAATATGAGTATGAATTATCTTACAGAGTACTAGCTAGCCTTTTGTCAAACAGCAAAGCATAGCCTAGTCTAGCCATGTACTGTAGTGTAGGTACACGAATTACGACTCGACACGAGATATTCAACGGATTCAAACCGGATTCGCGGAGAATCTTCGTCGATTTTCCGGGCCCACTTACATTACAACCCACCTTTTTACTTAATTACCTTGTTCTAGTGTAGATTTTGAATTAAGATTTAATTTGTAGTACAATCCGTAAGTATTTAGATTGCGCACGGAGGACGGAATCAAAGGGAGAACGAGAACGATCGTATTCCGTATTCTACAGCCTTGCACTGCAAATGAAGAATAAACCTAAACCTGTTATTCAGAGTAGTAGGTACCACACAAATACTTACTTCGTACACAGCCAAAGTATGTATTGTGCTGCTCGTCCCGGAGCTCTTTTTCCCTTTTCATCGAGGGTCAAGGTGTTCAACGGTGACACTCTACTTTCTAGGAAATCACCTCCGTGTCATCGGATGAACTCCGTCTCAAAGCTCCTCCTTACATGATTATTTGTAAGAATCCATTCTTACACATATGGATATGTGTCTATGATAATTGTTCATCATTGCCTTAAAGACACTTTCACTCCGTCCGATGCGATCCAATGCGATCGCCGGCCTTGTTTAAATTAAATTATCTTTATGTATCTTTATTTTAACCTATCCGAAGCTGTTCCGAAAGATGTGGTGTCAGTGTCTTACATACTGTAGTACCCTAGGTATGTGCATAGGGTTGGGCTATGGAAGTATTTGCCTAGTGGGTTGTAAAAATTAGTAGATACTGCCCCTCGTCAACTCATTCACTTACTCTCAACTCTCAACTCTCAACTCTCAACTCTCAACTCTCACTCTTCATCTAAGATACTACTAGGTACAGACTACACCGTTAACTAATTAGTATACAGTACTACTCACTCATGATAATCACTAACCCAATCCGACAATTCGACCCGCCAAGCCCTCCAACAAAGAAACAGACAAAACTGCCTGAACTAATTTAGCCTAATAACTTGGTAGTCCCTGGTTGTGTTCCACCTGAGTCTGCTGGCTGGTCTGCTTTCCTATCTACTTTTACTTTTTACTCTCTTCCTCTCTGCATTACTCTACTACTCCGCCTGCTCTACTAATTTACTGCCGCACCTCGGACGACGATCATTCCGACTGTGGACTTCGGATCCTTTTATCGCTCCGTTGTGCTACTGACGCCATCCCTGCTAGTCTGCTAGTCTGCTACTGTCCTCCCAGGTGGTACATCGGACCGTTCGTGACTATGGTTCCGGGTTCAATGCGGTAAATGCTTGAACGTCCTGACTTTTGGGTCTGATGAAATGGTACTCCGTATTTTGGGGAAATGGTATTTTCCTTTTCCCCCGTGGCTTATTCGACGGCTTTTTTTCTGAGGCCGGAGGTTAGTTTTTTACTTTTTCTTACTTTTTTCTTACTTTTTCTTCTTTTTTTTGGCATTTTTTTTTTCTTTTTCTTTCTTTCTTGCTTTTCTTTGGATTTTGTACTTGTATGCATTTACTGAACTTCACTACAATCACCCCAACATTTTCTTTTTTTTCCCCGTTTTCTTTTTTGGTTGAGAATACCTATATTTGAGTGGGATTGTTCTTATATTATAGGAACAAACATTATGAATGTTGGTTCGCCTTCCGTTATATGCAATTATCCTCCTTCATTTCGTGTACCATGCTTGTTTATACATTGCTAATAAGATATATGCAGAAACCATCCATGCAGAAGAATCATATGTACTTCGTGGCTAGAGGTCACTGACAAGAATGACTTTTGATCTTTCAAAGATATCAACGATCAGTCATTCAGCGATGAGAGTTATTCTCTAATCAAGCCAACTGCCAGCTGCCCTTAGCCAGCGGCCATGGCTCAAAACTCCGGCAATGGTGGCATCCCAAATATGCTCCCATCAGGAAGCCAACCATCCAACTCCATGCCTGTCCCAGGCATACCTCCGCCCTGCGGAGTCGGAGCCAGTCTCTGCGGATCATACGCGAATTGCGGCGGCATCGTTGCCTGCGGATGTGAAGGCGATGGCTGATATCCACCTGCCATGGTGTGATAGAACTGATTATGTGCATGTCCATGACCATGACCGTGGCCGTGGCTGTGACCGTGACCATGTGCATGTCCTGGTCCTCCATCCATCGGCCACATTCCCGCATTACTCATAGCGACATATCCATCACGCATACCCTCCATACCAGGCATATGAGCAACACCTGGTGGAACAGAGAATGCATCTACCGCAGGATTAACTTCAAGATGAGCAGTCTGTTCCTGCGAACCTGAAGGTATGGGTTCCGTTGCCGTCGACGAACTCTCGGATACAGCAACCATGCCAGAACCCGGTGCAACGCCCACTCCAAGTCCAGTTCCAGTCCCAGCCTCATCAGATGTCTCTGTATATCGATTCTCCAACCGTTCCAGCCAATCCCGTCCCTTAACAGCAACAACCTGATACCACCTCGTCGGAATCTTAAACTTTCCACCCCCACTCGCCTCACCAAGTTTATTCGCCACCGCATCAAGATAATATCCCACATTTACAGCATCAGGTGTAACAACTTGTCCCAAAGCACCCGTTCGCACAGAGAAATGAATCTTCAACAATGACGTGACTGCCATTCCGAATCGGGTGTACATGATATTTGGCATCCTACGCATTGTATCCGTGGTGCAGGTCAATACAGCGTCAAGCATTTCTTGTGCGGCATTCATCCATTTCACGTTGATGTCGATTCGGATTGCGCTTAGGGGCGGGAGTGTCGATTTGACGGATCCTTCTTCTAGAGGGGGGAGGGTGAAATATCGACGTTTTATGGCGTCGGGATCTCGGTAGCCTTCTCCTACGCCTAGTTCGTACATGGCTAGGACGGCGGATCGGTATTCGAGGATCATGGGGACTAAATGTCGAAAGTGTTAGCGATGCTGCTCTGCGTGAAGTCGAAGTCGAAGTCGAGGTCGAAGTCATTTCGACGATTACAGACAGGTCTTACCTGTTAGCATTTCATTTGGTGTGCTCTTTCTCCATGCTTCCATTCGTTTGTCGAACCATCGCAGTACGGCTTGGACGCGAGACTCGGTTAAGGGCGAGGAAGCGCTCGTGTCGTCTAGGCCGAAGGATGACATCGCCTCGTCGGTTATGCGTTGGAGTTCGAACCAAATTGCCAGGTGTTGGTCTGTTCGATGGGGTGATCTTTCCAGATGCTTTACGCACTCGGTCATCCAATCGTTGAACTGAAGCAGGTTCGGTCGACGAGTCTTCATAGCGACACTGTATCGAAGTTAGCGAAAACCGAACTGTTTCCCGACTCTTTCGCAGATGTTCTCCCGGCTGATGAACTTACGTTGAGCTGAGATGATAACAACCAAGGACTGCTCTCGCCTGTTCGGCCAAATGCTCATCGTGAGGCTCATGTTTACTACTTTTCCGGTCGGACTTCTTTTTCGATACCCGACGTTTTGTCGCTAATCCGATCTCCAACGCCATTGTCGATGCAATGTGAGTATACTGATAGAATTGCAACTTCAAAGGCGAACCAGGTGGGAAATAAAAGACGATCATGACCAACAAAGCCTGCACCAATTCCAGAGATTTCTCTCCCTCGATAAAGAATCTTTCGGCATAGAGACGGATCATTTCACGATTGAGAACACTTGCCAGTGCTGCATCGACAGAGATAGACGCCGCTGCAATGACTGAAAGGAACAGAATCGGCTTCGACTGTCGCAATTGTGCTGCTGTCGTGACGGAGGGTAAAACGACCAACGGGAAGAAAGAGGCCAGCTCATGAATGAAGAACGCTACCAAATGCTCTGCATCATCAATCGAAATGATTCCTCGGTCGATCACATCCTCCGCCGGTGGTGAACTTAGGTCGGGCGAAAACTCCCCCTGCAGGCCGGTGAAGGATGGCGGGGCTGACAGAGTGCCACCAGCACCACCAGCACCACCGCCAGTACCCTGCAACCCGGAGTGCGCCGTATTCATGAAATCAGGCGAATAATTCATGAGACGATCGGTGGTACTACTAGTCGAACCTTCAGGAATGGAGCCTAAAGTGTCATGAAAATCCATTTCGTCGTCATCATTTTCGATTTCGCGGGAACCATCGCTGCCTTCGGGGGACTCCGGTTCGCTTTCTTCACGGATGCGATCTTTCAGTAAGGAACGCATCATACGCATTTCTTTTTCCAGTTGGGCAACTCGGGAATCGGTTCTTTTACGAGGCCGACGTCGTTGAGGGGCCACGAAGACGCAGGCTTTTTTCCCTTTGGCACATCGTTGACACTGGTTTGGCGTGGATGGACTTGGAAGACAGCGAACTTTCAAACTTCTGCAGGATTCGCATGATCTGTTCAGCTGGGCCGGTGTTGCCGGTTGGCCTGTGCTGTGTGGTTCACCTGGTGTCGAGGAAGCCTCTGACATGTTCACAGGTAATACGTTCAGTCAAGTCAGATCAATCAGATCAGATGAGATCGGAATCACAAATTGCAGATTGGAGGTTGCAGGTTGCAGTTGCAGGTTTCAGGTTGCAATCGCAAAGGATGGTTTAAGTATTCAGTCAAATTGCTTGACACGGGAGAAAAGTAGTAGCCAAAGCAAGATCAGGGGGTGTTATTGAATTGGAACTCGTTTCATCGCGAACGCGCGTGGATTTCCAGCAAGCATGGATGAGGCCACGTCCCAGGCAGAAAAAGTGCAAGCAGCAGCAGAAGCAGAAGCAGAAGCACGAGCACGAGCACAGTCACAAACACAAGCACGAGAACGAACCGGTTGGTCGGGGGCAAAAGCAGAAGCAGAAGAGGAGATCGATACGAATCTGCACATAGATTCGACACTGTTCTATTTTACGTGCAGCGCAGTTCAGGGTCCAGGGCTTGCCGATCAAAAGAAGTTACGGCGAACAGCGAAAGTGCAAGTGAAAATGAAAATGGAGATTAAAATCCAAAAGAGAAAAAAGAAAAAAAAAGAAAAAAATCAAACAGGAAAAAAGGCAGAAAATAAAAAAAGGCGCAGGGATTCGGGCTTGGCCACTATCATGTGCGAACGAGCATAAGGGCCGAAGCTTAAAACGCAGCAGAATTAATGAATCACAGTGAAAAGATGTTAGGTAAGAGCAAGAAGAAGGTCAAGCAACAATGATGTCGCCTAGCATATTCCGCGCTCCACAGCTGTCACTGGGGTCCGGGGCTTAGCGAGGAGAGGAGTTCAGTTTGACGGTGGGTTCCAGAGTTCCAGCAGCAGCGAGCCAGCAGCAGAGTTACAGAGAGTTCCAGTAAGTAGCAGGGTTGAAGTGGGTTGGAGTGTTGGCAGAAGCCTCAGGAACCAGGATCTAAGTGGATATCAGTGGACACTGAGAATAAATAAAATTCAACGGTGGGCTGAAATAGGGAGGAACAGGCACGGCAGGACTAAAACGTCTCTCTAGTCGAGGGGGAGTTGCTCGTCTTCCGCAGGAGATCCAATAAGAGCGGAACATCCGCAGAGGCTTGGCGATGGCGACGGGGGAAGCAGAACCCTAAAGTTAAACCTGGCGAATAAGACAGACCTTGGTGGATTGGAGACAGGAGAGATGTGCATGAGAATCCATTCTGGATGAGAGGAATAACTATTATTCCTCTCAGATTCGACGGCTACGACCGATTGCCCAAATCGGGGGCCCTTGCGAGTCGGTTGCCCGTGCCGAGAGGCCCACTCATCTCGCAGTCAATTGCCTGCAACGCTACATGCAACCCGCGGACTCCGAGGGGGAGCAGAGGAGAAGAGAGTGCGCTACAGACTGACTATCTTTGCAGGCCTACTTAACTGCAGAGTATAAGCTAGAAGAGTACTACTCTTATACTCTTCTGTAGACGTTCACTGACACTAACATTATAGCCCTAAGTACTACTTATAGAAGCAGTTTTATAAATTAATATCACCTGACGTTACTCTTGGCAATGTACTCGGACACTTTGGGTGTGACTCTGCATTAGGTGGTACTAGGAGTAAATAGACATACAAGGTGGACAATAGTATATCTCAGTAGTACAAAATATCTTGGATACATCAGTTATCAACTCATAGTATTGAAATGACTACAGTTCCTGCTGTAGGGCTGTCAGCCTTATACTGGCAGTTATTCGGGGAATTCGAATTCCCCGAGGGAAGCTTCACAGAAATCTTCTCTCGTGCTGTACATTCCAGCACACCGCCTTGCAATCCCCGAGCGACATTATCAATCGGCGATCCGGGGATTTCGCTCTTTTCGCTTTATTCAAAGTATATAGATCTTAGTATAGCATCAGCATGATCATGAATATAATTATTACAATAATTCATTGATTTATACTAGACTTGAGACTAAGTTATTCCTGGACAAACCTCCACAATGACAACTATTCACCCCCTCCTCCAAACCCTCCAAAACACCGACCCCCATCACCTCTCGGCCATCAACGAAGCCGACCGCCGCCAACTTCTCCAAGCATGTGATCGGTTACGAAGTAGCCTAGAATCCCCCGCCGACACCACGGCGCGTCTCGTATTTTCGGTATGCCGTGTGGATGTTGTGGATTGTTGGTCTTGGCTGAATCCACAAGACCCTGACCGTTGATTTTATTTTCACTTTATTTTTTTTTCTTGGGATTTATTCTATTGAATTTTAACTTTGTTGCGTTTCGTTGCGTTGCATCAGAGATGGGATCTCTGACAATGACTAACTTTTACTTTCTGTGATGCATATAGGCCCACCAGTTAATGGCCCTACGTTTAGGCATCGATTTGAAGATTTTTGACGCGATAGCCGCTCAGCGAGAAAAGACTGAGTCTTCTGAGACTTCAGTTGAAAACTTTTCATTTAGTTTGGGAGAGATATGTGAATCGTCAAGTGCAGATCCGTTGTTAATTCGTGAGTTCATTCATATCATATTCTGCCGTACTAGTAATAGTACTAGTACTGCGGACATGCCTAACAGGCATTACCCATGTCAATTCAAAATTCACCTTCTCAATCCATCGATCAACTCCACTACTAGTGGATATCCACCCCCATGGATTGGCACATCATACTGACCTAAGTTATGTACTTGGCTACTTTCATAGGGCGGATCGTACGATTTCTAGTAGCCATGGATGTGGTTCAAGAATCCACCGTGGATCGGGACCACTTCTTATCGAGTCCATTGGCTGAATCTTTGGTTTCTAGTTCGCCGTTCTCTGCGGCTTTGATCCACAGGTATGTACCAAACAAAGTCTTATTTTATTTCATTCCTACACACTATTTCTTGGCTGGCTGGCTGGACTCAGTCAGGCCAAGACAATATCCATGTTTGTTGTAACACTATTTTACTTCCTTATTTGGGAGGTGTTTGTGTTTGTGTTAGATACCTTCTAAGATTAGATCTTGTCTTGTCTTGTCTTGTCTTGTCTTGTCTTGGAAGGTGTCTATTGAATTGGCCTAGCCTAAAACTAGTTGTTCTAAGACTAGGCCAGACCAGACCAGACCAGCAAAAAGGGAATTTCTTTACTTGCAGAGAACCAAGCTAAGCAATTTTATTCAGTACGCATTTCACAACTGTTCTTTCAAGATTACCCGAATACTTCGCGTCAAATGGTTGGAAAAATCCAGACGATGGTCTAAATGGACCATTCCAATTTGCTCAAGGCACCAAGGATCATTATTTTGATTTCTTATCTTCTTCCCCTTACTATGGTCAAGCTTTTGATACTGTTATGTCTATGCCTTTTCGTCGGAAGGGAAGAGATTGGTTTGATTTCTTTCCGGTCGCGGAGCGTTTGATTGAGTCTTCGTCTTCGTCTTCGTCCTCTTCGTCGGCTGAGGAACCTCCTTTACTCGTAGATATTGGTGGGGGACAAGGTGAAGATCTTGTCAAATTTCATGCCAGATTGGCTGCTTTGCAGAAGGACTCTGAAGAGCTGAAGCCAGGTCGACTGATTTTGCAAGATTTACCTACTGTGATTGCAGGAGCCAGAAAGAAGAACCTCCCATCCGACATCGAGGTCCAAGAGTATGATTTTTTCAAAGAGCAGCCTGTTCGCGGAGCTAGAGCATACTTCATGAGAACAGTTTTACACGATTGGCCCGACAAACAAGCAGTCCTGATTCTGAATCGTGTTCGTGAGGCTATGACACACCAGTCTGTTTTGTTAATTAGTGAGACTTTGATTCCTGAGTCGGGAGTGTTGTTGCCGTCGGTGATTTCGGATATGCAGATGATGGGGTCGTTTGCGTCGCTTGAGAGGACGGAAGAGCAGTGGCGAAGTCTTTTGGATAAGAGTGGGTTGGAGTTGGTGCGTGTTTGGTTGCCGGATGGATGTGATGGCAGTGCGAAGGCTTTGGCGGAGCAGCCTGCTCTTTTGGAGGCGAGGCTGAGGACCGGACCTCAGTAACTAGTTATTACTGGTTTACCCCCTGGCTGTTAGTTGTTGTATAGTATATTTTATTATATAACGAGGGATATGCATATCTTTTCTGATATACTATACTATACTATAGACTATAGTATTATGCTAGTGTAGTGCATGATATGGGTTCTATTAATGTATCGCCACATGGCTGTGGCTGTGGTATTTTTAGGCGTGCCGGGCGGGTCCAGGAACATTCATTTTTCAACTCGGTTGATGAACACTAAGTATTGAGTATTTAGTATGGAGTAGACTATAGTTAATTGTAAAGTTATTGACAGAGATCAATATCTATTCCATTAATGAGTAGATAGGTATCTACTATAGCATCCACACTAGGGCAGTTAGTAGGCTGATCAGGAACCACCCAACATCGCCAAGCCTCGTACACTCAGCCCAATGCGGTGGGGCGAGGCGGATTCGCTTTCTTTGGCGAATACGAGAATCAGCGGACCGTCAACATCTTGAAGATAATAGATATGAATATATCAGTATATGAGTATATGGCTATTGTCGGTATTGTATATTGATATTCTATGCAGCTGTATATCTTTGTAGTATGTTATCTGAAAGAAACCCGCGCCAAGCGGATAACTCGGGGCAGATCCGCGCTCCACCCAAACGGGCAACTGGCCACATGCGATGGCTGATTTCTTCTCCGCTCCTTTCAGCCTTGATCCTCTCCTGAGGTCTTTCTTTCAATCTGCATCTATCACCTCACATCCATTACCCTCCTCGCCTTTCACCCCTACTCCTCCTCCCTCCGTGTTCTGGCGATACCTCTCCCAGACACTTCCGCTCGCTCAGCCCCTTTCGTACGCGCCGACGAAAATTCTTGGACGCCACAAATCGGCCTGGACCGACCCCGGACAACTCGATTTTGTATATACCTTTTGATTGCCTACTCCTACCCCTGATACTTCTACTTCCGACTTGAGACTCCGACATAACGATGCGATTCATCACTCCGACCGTGTTGGGTCTTCTTGGCCTGGCTTCCGCTGCCGCTGTGCCAGTCGGTAACAATGCAACAATTGAGACTACTGCGGCTACGACTACGACTACGGCTACGGCTACTGGAATCGAAGTGGTCGAGACCAGCGAACCGAGTAATGAAATCACCCTGGACACCAAGGAAATCCCCACAAAGTTCACCGATGTGCGAGAAAAGATTGTTAAGGAATACAAGAATGTGAATGAGATTCCCACGGCCAAATACTTTAGTGAGTGATCTTCCCAATCTGCCAATCTGCCAATCTCCCAACGTCCGCCGGAGCCGCGTGGCCCATCCATCGCATTCCACAGACTAATCCGCTTTCTTCTCTAGCCGAATCTTCGTATGTTATACCCTTATCGCATTTCATGCGACATACTCTGCCATCAAATAATATACTAACATCCATAATCTAGCTTCCACTATCACTATGATGGCCGGTATGCTTTGTTTCACTGTCACCCTCTACCATGTACCATCTCACTAACCCCCATTAGATTCGCCGACAAAGCCCTGCCCAACGAAAAGGTCGTCCCATACCTATCCGCCTTGATTCAAACATATCTCAAGACAATGGAATCCATCGGTGCCGAAACATGGATCATGCACGGAACTCTACTAGCTTGGTGGTGGAACCAAAAGGTTGGAAACGAATTCTCAAGGCCATGGCTTTTGAAGTTTCCCCGCTAACTCCCCAAAATAGATCTTCCCATGGGACAATGATTTGGATGTCCAAATTTCCGAACCGACTATCCATTTCTTGGCGGATTACTACAATATGACGGAACACCATTTCGAAATTCCTGACGCGGACGAGAACCGTAAATATCTGTTGGAAATCAATCAACATTACGCTGTTAAGGATACTCGCGACAAGTTGAATGTCATTGATGCTCGGTGGATTGACATGTCGTCTGGTCTTTTCATTGATATCACCGCTGTTCGCAAGGATGAGACTAAGGATGCTGGTTGGTTGATGTGCAAGGATCGTCATACCTATAAACAGGATCAGATTTGGCCTTTGCGTGAATCTTACTTTGAAGATGTTCCCGCCAAGATTCCTTACGCTTATGTTGAGCTGCTAAAGGAAGAATATGGTGCTAAATCTCTCACCAACGCTGACTTCCATGAGTACGTCTCTCTTTCTCTCCCTTCTCCAGCATGCATGTGCATTATGCTAACCTTCATAGCCACCACTTTGACGACAAGAGCAAGCTCTGGAAGGAGGTCAAGAAGCAATCGAAGCGTTTCCTTTCATGGGCCCTGGACGGTAACAAGACAAAGAAGTCCATCCGCTCAATTGGCATTCAACCCTACGCATCTGCATGAACATTTCAAAAGCGACTCAGAGCGACTCAAGGCCTCTCACCTTGATCTTTGTTAATATTCGAGAACATTTTTCTCATCTTATGCCCTATGTTTATTATATCCATATCTTGGGCGATCTGATTCGGGATCTTTATATTTTTTGTTTCTTTTTTCTTTCTGCATATACACGGCGTTGGCATGGCGTGGTCAACACGTCCTTGGACATATTTGAATATACGTCAGGACGGGAATTTTGGATATTCTTTGTATATAGTAATGGATCCATGATTTATCTATTTTTTCCATCTACTTTTTGTTCAATTTCTAGAATATCCCGACTCGGACTCGGTGATTGGCGATCAACCCGGAGATAAGTTGCCTTTGCCTTGTGCTTTGCCCTAAAAGAGAAAGGAGAACAGGCTGACTCACAATTTCAGTTTCAGTCTGACTTGCACTCTACTTTGGCCCCAGCCAGCCTTGTCAAAGAAACTGCAGTGGTTACTGGGCATACTCTTACTCCTTTTTTACACTTACACTCGCACGGCATGTTCTAGCTACTAGCTAAAATATGTCTTTCCATTCAGAATCTCCGGAGGGGTTGCATCTCTCCCCCACCAGCGATAATTCTCCGACCGTCTCTTTCTCCGCCACCGCCCCGCGTCCGCCCCCAGACGCAAGCTCAAGCTCAAGCTCAAGCTCACGAAGCTGTGTCACCTGTCGCCGTCGGAAAGTCCGTTGCAATAAGCGAACCCCCTGCTCCAATTGTGTTAAAGCAAATATCGAATGTATTTTTCCCCCACCGGGTCGAGCTCCGCGGAAGTCAAAGCGTCCGCCCGATGCGGAGCTCCTCTCACGACTGCGGAGACTGGAGGGCGTCATTGAACATTTGAGTGGGAAGAATGGTGAAAATGGGCGGGGTTCGACTTCTAGCGTTTCGCCAACTCAGCCGACTCCTGCAAATCTTCCTTCGATAGTTTTGGGGACTACTACCACGCAAACTGCGAGTACGATTGCGCCCCCAGTACCGACATCTGCAGAGGCAGAGAAGCAACCTCAAAATAGTGGTTGTCCGTTCGAGGATGCGGATCCGAAAAAGCCTGCGCCGAGAAAGTTCGAAAATGAATTTGGACGGTTGGTTATTGAGGAGGGGAAGAGTCGATATGTGAGCAACCGCCTATGGGCGAGTCTCGGAGACGAGGTACAAAATAACTCTCCCCTTACAGCTGACTTGATCGCCTGCTGTGTATTCGTGTAACCATACTGATTCTATACAGATCGAAGAACTTCAGGATATCCTCGACCATTCCTCCTCCGACGAAGAAGACACGCCGTCCAAAGGCTCTCCAGAGTCTTCGCATTCGAACTCTCACGAGGGTTTTCTCTTCGGTTTCTATGCGCTATCACAGTCTCTTCGAGAGTTCCACCTCCCGGTTCACAAAGTCTCGCTATTCTGGGACATCTATAAAGAAAATGTTGCTCCTTTGATTTGTATTCTGCACAGGCCGAGTGCCAGAAAACTTTTGGTCGACGCGGCTCAGAACCCGGAATCCCTCGACAAAAATTCCGAAGCACTGGTGTTCTCAATCTATCTGAGCGCCATTGTCAGTCTCTCCCCTGAAGAATGTCTTTCGAGGATTGGAGAGGACCGTACTACTCTTTTCAAACGGTATCGCTTTGCTGTGGAGCAAGCGTTGGCGAGAGCAAATATGCTTAACACCCAGAGTCTCGGACTTCTGCAAGCGGCAGTTCTCTTCCTAATCTGCGTACGCAGAGAAGATGATACGAAATTCGTTTGGTCCATGACCGCAATTATCCTCCGTCTAGCTCAAGGCTTGGGTCTGCATCGCGACGGCACCAATTTTGCCCTCCAACCCTTCGAAACAGAAATGCGTCGACGATTGTGGTGGCATATTTGCCTTTTAGATGTTCGTGCCTCCGAAGATCATGGAACAGATCCGCAGATTCACGAAAGCATGTATGATACACGTCTCCCATTGAACGTCAACGACGACGACATCTACCCCGAGATGACCGAGACTCCCCCGGATAGGGAGGGTTGCACGGACGTTACTTTCTGTTTAATCCGGTGCGAAATTACATGTGCACTACGACGAGCAAATTACTCCTGCCCAGGCGCTCGCTTCAGAATGGGAAATCCAGGCCCATCCATTGAAAACTGTGAACGCATGATCCAGATCATCAGCAACCGAGTCGAAGAACGATACATCAAGCATTGTGACATGAACATCCCCATCCACTGGGCATCAGCAACCGTCGGCCGACTAATTCTCGCAAAACTATGGCTAGTCGTTCACCACCCAATGACACGAAAAGACCGCGTAACAACCGTCTCCCAAGCCACACGTCAAAGCCTATTCATGACAGCAATTGAAGTCCTCGAATTCAGCCGTTTGCTAGAAGTTGATCCCAAAACCGCAAAATGGGGCTGGCTCGTCCGAACAAATATGCAATGGCACTGCGTTGCATTCGTCCTATCAGAAGTTTGCGTTCGTCCAATTTGTCCCGTAACAGATCGAGCCTGGAACGCAATTAGTGTTCTTTACAGTGATTGGAAATCCCAAGCAACTCATAAAAAGGGTATGCTTTGGCGACCACTGGCTGCATTAATGAAAAGAGCAACAGCAAGTCGGGAAAAACAACAAGCGGAACTAAGAGAGAAATTCGGTCCAAATCCTACTATTCCTTATAATCATAATTCTTCTTCGACTTCTTCTACGGCGGACTTTGCGGCTGCACATCATCATACCTTACCTCATATTCATATGCCGACGGATTCACCGGCTCCTTCACCATTACCGGCTCTGAATCAATCGATCATGGATACGGTTTCGGGTCCGAATCTTCAGGATGTTGATCTTTCGCAAGGCCCTTGGGAAGCTGTGCAAAATCTTTTTTGGAATACGAATATTCTTGCGTCGAATGTTCTTGATAATCCATCGCTTCAAAATTCGAATCCGAATCCAGCTGCGGCTGCGACTGCGACTGCGACTACGGCTCAGAGTCAACCTCCTACTATGCCGATATCTACGTTACCAACAGGTATAAATTTCAATACACCACCCAGCAGCGGTGGCGGTAGTATCAATGGTAATGGCACTGGCACTGGCAATGGCAATGGGAATGGAAATGTTTTCAATAACCCGTTCGTAACTCAAGAAACGATTCCTGAACCTACACCGCTTAGTTGGGAAGAGTGGGATCAGGTTATGCGGGATTTTCAAATGGATGTTGAAAATGATGATACTGTTCCGACGCAGGGGACTAATGTTACGCAATGGTTTGCATGATTTTTTCTTGGGCGGGCTCACCACAGGTGCTGGACCTGAGCTGGGCTAATGCTGGCCTTTTTACTTGCATGGTGGAATGTTCATTCGTTGTTCATTGTTCGCTGAGTCGACTTACGATGTCATGATTATGGTGTTATGGATCGGATCTGAATTGGATCTGAATTTGGATCTTTCGGATGGGTTGGGCTGGGTTAGGCTTCTTTTTTACCCCTACCTGTAGTACAGGCATGGGATACCTCCACTCAATATTTAGATACTCCTCTCTCTTTGTATATGATATGTGATACCAGTGCCATATTATGGTGTTGGTATAATACACGAATTGAAATCAATTTCGGTTGTACATTACTATGCAGCAGTGATGCTTTCTACTGAATAAGCTGGACTAAGCGATCATCATACTTATTCTATTATTAAATATATCTTTATTAACTCATTCACAGCATCTATTCAGTAGACTCTACTGTACATAGTGGAGTGCCCAGAGTGGAGTATACTATCAACCACGTGACTCCGATAACGAAGCTCCCAGCTGGCATCAACTCCAACACCATCCATCCCCACGCCAATCCATCCAACAAACCAATCCAATCAATCAGCAATTGCGACCTTGCAATTCTCCTACACAAATCGCACTCAATCCCATATTCGAGTTTCCAATTATCAATTGCGTTAGAATCAACACAATTCCAACCACCACCATGCCATCCAAACGCCACGCATCCTCAACTACCTCCGCGGCCGCAACCACGTCTACGTCTACAACAACCACACCGTCAACTCTTTCCTCGGGACCCGCAACATTGAAAACAAACGCCTCGCCCGCTGAAATCGCCGCGCATGTTTGGCACCAGTATGCTGCGACCACACCGCAACGTACACTTCTTTTGGATGCTTTCATGGTGTTTTTGGTTCTTGTTGGTGGTTTGCAGTTTTTGTATTGTGTTTTGGCGGGCAATTATGTGAGTATTACCCACAAACTATATATTCCTTTCTAGCCTGGTGATTTGGGGTTGGGGTTGGGAGAAATGCATTGCAGTGCAGAGCTGGTCTCGGATCCGTCATTGAAGTGAATGTTGAATACAATTTGACTAAGCTAACTATAATTACCAGCCCTTCAACGCATTCCTAAGTGGATTCAGTGCAGCAGTTGGCCAATTTGTTTTGACAGCTAGTCTACGCATGCAGACTAGTGATTCTGGTTCTGTGCCTGGTAGTGGAAACAAGGCTGGTTCTAAGAAGAATGCTCGGGTTGAGGAGGAGGGGATGGGTGGCATTTCTCATGAGAGGTTAGTTCACGCTCCACCTATCTACCTACCCCATATGCATATGCATGTACGGTGGGATAATGGTTGCTAATGTGCTTTTTGTTGGATAGAGCGTTCGCCGATTTCATCTTTGGAAGCTTGATTCTTCACTTCTTCTGCATCAACTTCATTAATTAAGCGCTGGATTTGAGTCGAGAGTGTGGAATTGAGCATGGGCTGCATTGCTTGTACACTGCTTTGCTAGGTATAATGTGGTATTGAAGTGAGAAGCATTGTCATTATCATCACAGTTCTCTGCGTTAGTTCTGGCGCTGGTCCATTTGGAGAGTTGGTGATTTTGCTCTTTGTTCTTGCTTTGAACTGCTATGCTATGCTATGCCATGCCTATGTCTTTGATTTTTCTGGAAGAACTGGTGATTTCAGGATGAGGCATCTGATTCAATTGACCTAGCATTTCTGGTTGAATGATCAATGGTTTCTTTGTATAAAATATTGAAGCGAGATTAAGAATTCTATTCGTTAAAGTACTAGCCCTACTCGAGTAGTACTCGTAAAACTTGGAAGCTGCGGAGCTTCTTCGCATACATAAGTATGTATGCGAATAGTAGGTACTATGTGTCTTTACAGGCTGCAGTAGTAGGTAGAGCGTCATGGGTATCTTATTTCAGATGCTACAATGCTATTGTATCATCTATCAAATCTAGTTTATCCATCTAATATTTGATTATTATACATTGGATCCAGTATCTCTGGTCTAGAACCGGGTATATAGTAAATGCACGCGTACTCCCTGTCACCAGTCAATCAATCAAAATTGACGCCCCGGCCGACGCGGAATAATGGGCTTTTTCACCACACTTCCTCCACCACCTCCACTCGCACCACCACGAGAAGAAGACGAAGCAGAAACACCGCCGATTTTCCTGTTCCCCTTAATAATGGGTCGACGAACGGCAGATCCGCCTCCAGCTTCGACTTCTTTATTGCGTCTCTTGGGATCGGACCGCTCTGCTTCGCGGACTTTGTCGGCTGCGGCGCGTTCACGATCAACGGCCATTTGGGATTCAATTTCCATGCGACGGTTGAATTCTAATTCTGTTACGCGGCGTTCGCGTTGGGAATAGCCTTTTTCTTTGACGGAGTAGAATACACCACCGAGTTCGGCGAGCCACTGTTTTCAAGTTAGCTTTGCTGTTTTGAAATCGACGGGATGGGAAGTGTTTAACTTACATGAGGGTCTACAGATGTCACTGTAGACATGTACTCCTTGGCGGTCAAGATTAATTCGTGGTAGACGACGTACTCGGGGATATAGCCGAGACCGTATAGGGCACTGGTTGGGTGTAGGGCCATGGTAACGCTGGTGCGGAGGTTGATGTACTCGCCGATACCCTTGACTCGCGCGGCCTGGTGGTAGAAGCCAGAGCAGATACATTTTCGGATGAGATCCCAGTCTGTTCCGCAGCTGACGAGTGTCATTTTCTGTACCGTCATGATATCGTGAAGTTGGTCGCGGACTTCTTTGGCGCGACGGAGAGTCTTTGCGTGTAGGAAGTGTCTTGTGCACCATCCGTCTGAGAAACCGTTTGACTTCCATTGAGTGTAAACGTGAAGTAGAGTCAAATGGTCTGACTCGGGAACGAAGAATTTCTCACGAGCTGAGTCGGATTCTTCTTGTCGTTCCTTGGGACGATAGAAGACGTTGGGAACTGAAAGCATTGAAACGATCGTGAGCATTTCCTCGCTGCATCCATAGTCTTCTGATGCCATGATGAGCAGTTTGGCTAGAGGCGGATCCATGGGGAATGGTGTCATCTGGCGACCTAGATGAGTGAGTTCACCGAGGTTGTCCAAAGCCCCGAGGGACCAAAGTTCGAAGAGAGAGGTAGTGATGGTCTCTTGCGGTGGAGGATCCATGAAGTCAAAGTCGAGCAAGTCTTTAACACCTAAGGACTTTAATAGCAGCACAGTATTCGCAAGACTCGTTCGCTGAATCTCAGGAATCGTTTGTATGTAAAGTTCATTCTTGTATGCTGATTCGGTGTATAGTCGATAGGCCTTTCCGGGACCAGTACGTCCAGCTCGACCGGATCGCTGGTTGGCATTGGCCTGTGAGATTGGTGTAATCTGAAGTGTATCCATACCCATGCGCGGGTTGTACACCTTGAGCTTAGAGTAACCTGCATCCACGACATACATGATTCCGTCGACGGTCAAACTAGTTTCAGCAATATTCGTCGCAACAATGACCTTGCGCACACCGGCCTCGGCCTTTTCAAAGATTTTTGCTTGCTGCTCCGCTGGCATTTGACTGTAAATTGGGAGGATGCTGAGCTTAGGTGGATCATTCAGCAACTTCAATCGTTCATCGACCAATTCACAAGTAGCCTCAATATCTTCTTGTCCTGTCATGAAGACAAGGATGTCGCCGGGGCCTTGCGAGACGTGAATTGCCAAGACCTGCTTGACTGCACTATCGACATAATCCTCACAAGGTGTACGTGAGAAGTGAAGATCGACTGGGAATGTTCTTCCTGGGATGATAAATTCTGGGGCGCCACCATAGAATCGGGAGAAGCGCTCTGCATTCATGGTAGCCGATGTTACGATCAACTTGAGATCTCTTCGTCGAGCAAGCACCTTCTTGAGCAAACCCATGAGCACATCGGTATTCAAAGCTCTCTCGTGCGCCTCGTCCATAATGATGCAAGAATACTTATCGAGATCTGTTTGATTCAGAGACTCTCGGAGTAGCACGCCATCAGTCATATCTGTATACTTGGTTAGCCACGTACAGCTAATTGGAAGTTTGCTGGGCAGAGATACTCACATTTAATCACGGTCTTATCGCTGGTGCAGTCCTCGAAACGGATTGCATAACCAACTTCCTCACCGAGTTCTACCTCCATTTCCTCACTAACACGCTTTGCGACACTCATAGCAGCAACACGGCGAGGTTGCGTGCACCCAATGAGGCCAAACTTTGAGTAACCATCCTCGTGAAGGAATTGGGTCAACTGAGTAGTTTTTCCAGAACCAGTTTCACCAACGACAACCACAACCTGATTATCCCGAATGACTCTAAGCAGGTCCTCGCGCACGGCAAATGCAGGGAGGAACTCTCTTTGCTCGCGCATAGTTTTGCTCTTGCTGAACGCGCTAGCTCCTCCTTCATCTTTTTTCAAGTGCTTAGAAAATTTATTACCGCCACCTTTGTAGACATCCTCTACTGGCATGGCCACAGCAGTGTCACCTTCGTCCTCTTTCACACCCATGAGGTTTCCCAAAGCTGTTCCGGCCATGTTTGTAGCTTGCTGAGCCTGCTTCTGTCGCTCACGCTGTTGTCGGCGGTCCCGAACGACCTTACTTCCTTTTCGACTGAAAACTGCCAAGTCACTCTGAGGGTCCCGAATAGCGGAGATTGGCTCCAGCTGCTTGGTGAAGATGGTACGGCCATCGAGGAAGGGTGGTCGGAGGTCGTGGACCAGTAAATGAACTCGGGTTGCCTCTTCATCTTCGGGCATGAAGTCGTCGCCATAATCTCTTCTTTGCGCGACACCAGATGTGAGCATTCGATTCGTTTCCCAGTTATCAATATCTTTGCGTTTGGCATCGCGAAACGAAGGTGGAATATTCGAGGAGTTCTTTTGCCGTTTGGCCGGCGGGCCCGAGTCGTTGTGGGACATGGTGATCGGATGGTCGGAAAATATGACGAATGGCCTGCGATCTCCGACCTGCGCTCGAAGGTTGAAGCTTCGAGCTCTGCTAAACGACAGACTTGGAGCGTGAATGATGAAGATGTCGAGGAATCGCGGAGACAAACACTGCAAACTGTTATCAATCACGTGAGATACCAATCTGGCAATTGCTGCAATTGCTGAAATGTTATAGAGTATCTCTCGCTCAAAATTAAGGTTGTTAGAAAAAGAAATTAAATTTTGATCTTATTGAATTTAGTTATTCACCATTGCCTAACTAGAAATCACCTTTGTACCTTTGTTGGTTGTGCTGGGAGTTTCCACTGCGGCCGCCCGCGAACATTCATCCGCCCCGCATCGTCATCTCAACTTTTGAGCTCTCCGAGTTGAGAACCGCATTGCGTCTAGCATACACACCATCGCCATGTCAAGCCAACAGCAAATCGACCCCAAGAAGCAGCAGGGTAATTATACACCACAAATACAGCCTGGCCTTTTTTCCTAGATACTGACGATTCACTCCCCACAACAGAGCTTCAGGGTCAGTACACCAACTTCAAGAACACCCTCCAACAACTAGCGCAGAAGATTGGCGATATCGAGCAAGAAGCCGAGGAGCACAAGTGAGTCAAAGCCTGATTGGACAGCCTGCGACACAAGATAGCGAGCACGGATGATGGAAGGACCAAGAGCATCAACAACTTCTAGGCGTGACTGTCTCTGGCTACGGAACATATGCTGATTAGTTTTCTTCCTCCCGGATTAGGCTTGTTATCGAAACCCTTGACCCTCTTCCTCAAGACCGCAAATGCTTCCGTATGGTGAACGGTGTTCTGGTTGAGCGCACAATTCAGGATGTTCTCCCGACATTGAAGACCAACTCGGACGGACTGAAGTCGGTGCTGGAGGATATGCTTAAGCAATATAAGACCAAGCAGTCTGATCTGGATAACTGGAAGGTAAACTTGATTCCACCATGGAGGTCATGGAGACTTCAATCCAACGTATATGTACCATGTGAGGCTAACCACTTTTCTTTCTACGATACAGAAGAAGAACAACATCCAGGTGGTACAGCCATGAGGATCTCTACTGTTGTGTATAATCTGTTACAAGTTTCCTCGGGTGGGATAATCAACGGGGTAGCGAGAGATTACTGGCGTTTCGTTTATGGGCAAGGCACCCAAACAGACAAAAATCTAGCGTTTCACTTAACCATTTGGAATATGAACATTCAAGATGATGATATGAGGCATGCATTCGTGAACACCCGATAGTCCTACATTTTCTCAGCCGCGCCGCGTCGTATACTACCATTATCCTGGGACAGAAAGCGGGCTAGGCTATAACTTCTCACTGGCGTCAGTATAATCTCACTGTGCAGATTGGACCAGGTCTAGCCCCGGTGAGTATCAATGCCTGAGCAGAGTACCGCATGACTGGTGATGTACTCGGAATTGAATAAGTTAAGTATTCAGCACCCGGTACCCAGGACTATGGGTACCTAAGATCCTCTGATCTTTACTCACCTTTGCCTGCATATGGTGGTGGATGCAAGCCTGAATGCCTGACCCCTCCAGCAAACCAGATACGTTGGGCCCTGGGGACCCGATCTGCCGGTGCATGGATCGGCGAGTGATCCACTGTAGCAGTCTGAATATGAATGACAACGTCATGAACTGTAGTGATTATGTATTCGGTTGTGTAGCTGGTAGTTAGCTACCCTGGCAGTCTATGTAGGTAGTCGGTGATGTAGTGAGGAGCAGGTGTAATTCCAATACAAAGAGTACCCGGGTATAGAGTGACCATCAACACTGTACAAGGTAATGACGGTACCGGTACACCCAGCAACCTCCAGCTGAACTTCGCTGAACTTCTCGACTTCTTTTGACTCTTTTTCTCTTGATATCCATTTCTCGTCGGCTGTATCGGAATCATCAACTTCTATCCTATACAACCCAGTCTCGATCTTCGATCTCTAGGTGGGTCATTAAACCGTTTAACTTGCGTTCTACTTGGTGAGTGGTCAACTCGGGTTCCCTTTCGATCAGGGAGTTCTGGTTCGCCAATTGCTCTCACGCCGGACCTTTCCCCCCCTCACACCCCCAAAACCAACCATCCCTCGGCGCTCTGACATTGCACCAGACGGATCGGAAGTATCCTACATTTATTGGATCCCTGGACGCCGCATTACCTCATTGCCTCAGGCTCAGGTTAGTCCTTGCTTTATTCCCCTCCCCCCGCGCAACCCTGCACAACGTGCAACGGAAGTTGGGCTCCCCAATCCGACCCACACCCTCCGCTTCCCGCGTTGCATCACACATCCCTCCACCCTCCCAGGCTCAAAGAGGTTCTTATCCCAACGCGTGAGGCGCGCGCATTGGTATTCGCACTGCAGCTGGTGTGACGCGATCGCAACTGAACCCTTCCGACTTTCCCATCCATTCCCGTTTTGGTCCTAGAAAGGCTAATCGGGTCTGCGCGCGAGTCGCGTCGCAAAAAAGTATACCGAGAGCTTCCTGCACCTGCACAGAGAGTCAGAGAGTACATCGTCAAGTCTCTCTTCTTTTTTTTCGGCTCCCACCCCCACCCTGGTCTGACCTTCTCGAGGTGTCTGTGAAGTGTTCGTACCCAGCCAATACCACATCAGCCCCCCCTACCTGAACCTGAACCTGACCTGACCTGACCACCCACATCCCACATCCACATACACACCATTTCCCCAGTTGGCTTCGGGCCTTGTCTGCACACCGGGAGTTGTGATCGCATCGCGCGCGCACCGCACCAGCCATTCGGGATTACTGACGTGTACTTGCCAACAGAGCGAAAACACTAGCCTCGATTTGACGCCCAAAGGACCCGCCTTCCAAACCTATTTCAAATATTCATAATCATGTCGTCGACCTCACCTTCGAAGGAGCCCGAGGTAGACCCCGAGGTTCAATCGGGTGAAGACCAGGAGCATATGGACAAAGATCAGCTAGACCACGCGGTGGGACAGGGCGAGTTTGAAGTGAAAGAGCAAGATCGGTGGCTTCCGATTGCAAATGGTTAGTTGCGTCGCCTTGCAGGCTTTTCGGTTGTTCTGATTTGCGCGTACCTTACTGCTGATGACGGACCACTACCGTCTGCTGTTTTTGTCTTCCCCGCCTTTTTTGCCCGCCTCTCAGAAGCTTCCCCTCGCAACAGCATGAAACGCGCGAATGCGCTTTCACCGCGATTTATTTTCGATTTGATTTTCTATTTCTTTCTTCTATTTTATATTCTCCTTTTATTGCCATTTCACTTTCACCGTGAAAGATTTGCGATCTGCGAAAACAAAATACACCATGCTAACCTTTAACCCATTCAGTTGCTCGTATCATGAAGCTAGCCCTTCCTGAAAACGCAAAGATTGCAAAGGAAGCTAAGGAATGTATGCAAGAATGTGTCAGCGAGTTCATCTCGTTTATCACCAGCGAAGGTCAGTGTTTATTCGTCCAATATTCTTTTTTGAAGGAACTTTCCTTCTGACAGCGTCACAGCCTCGGAAAAGTGCCAGCAAGAGAAGCGAAAGACAGTTAACGGCGAAGATATCCTCTTCGCCATGACTTCGCTCGGTTTCGAGAACTACTCCGAGGCCCTCAAGATCTACCTTTCCAAGTACCGTGAAACCCAATCCGCCCGCGGCGAAAACCAGAATCGACCTCCTAGCAGCGGTTACGGTGGACCAGTGCCCGGTGCCGCAGGCCAAGGCCGCCCAGCCGGGTTCCCTGATAGTGCCGATGGGGCCAACAGCATCATGAATCCTGCTCTGGATCCTTCGCAGCAAGATCCCTCAGCTTACGGGTATGCGCCAATGGTTGGCGAGCCTCACAATGGTGCTGGTGGCGACTCTTACTAGGGGTTAAGATCTTGTGATGATATTTGGGGAAGATGGCGTCGGTTATTCCATAAGGGTGTATTCGGAACCCGAGATTATTCTTTCTTCATTCGGGATCGTTTTATCTTTTTTACTTTTTACTTTTTCCTCTTTTTTTGGCGGCAATGCAACTGGTACCCCCTCCATCCCCACAAATCGGTTGCTGTTGCTTTTGGAGTTTATGCGGGACACTTTGGCGGGATAAATGACGGCAACTTGTATTTATGACCGATGTCTTGTTTTTCTTCTCTTTTTTGAGAGCGTGTAAAGCTTTCTGATAGAAATGAGACCTGGCAGTGAGTCTTGCTGGTTCCTTCATAATCTACCTTATACCTTAGACCCTGTCCTATACTCCGTACTGGATACTCCGCAATGCCCTACACTTCCCGAAATTGAGTTTCCCTGGGAGAAGCCGGGGAAGTCACCTAGTAGTCGAACTACAGCCTACCTATACCTAGGCAATGACAGGATATAATCCTATAATATGGTATATTATATTGTATACTAAATAATATATATACTATGAATGTATTCAATACTAACTATGTTATAAGATACAAAGTAACTGGTAGTACTACTGTAGTAGTGTCATTACTAAGCCTCCGCATCCACGTGAGTCGGTGCCGGGCAGGAGCCGAAGTTCAACTCGAAAGGCGAGACTTTCCGAACTTTTTCGTTTTCGCCGCATTGCGCTGCTCTGCTCTGCTAATACGGCAATCCTTTTGCCCGCAGCATGCCTTGATCTTTCCTCGTGAATGACACTTCCACAGAAGAGTGCAGGGCAGTGGTTGGTCTGCACAGGGAATGATGTCGATGCTGCTGCTTCGCCAACCATGTCCTCCACCAACGATAACGCCCCCTCGCCGCTCCCGGCCGATGGGGTGAGCAAGCGCAAGCAGGGTATGTATACCCCCACTGGTCCTGCAATACTAGCAGTCACTGTGCAATTATTCAGATTTCTTTGATCTATGCTCTGATCTCTGCACAATATCACAACTGCCTCAACTGCCCACCAGTTAGCAAGTCGCATCCCATGCATACCCACCATGCTGACCGGTGACTCCAATTCAACTAGGTTCCGCCGCCTGCGTCCACTGCCACCGGCGCAAAGTCCGCTGCGACGCCCGTGTCGTCGGACTCCCATGCACAAACTGTCGCAGCTCTGGCAAATCTGATTGCCGCATTCATGAGAAAAAGAAGCGTCTAGCAGTGCGGTCGATCCTCGATCCCGTTCCGATCCGATCTCGGCCTCTCCCAACATCTGAACAAGCCGCCAACAATCCTGTCACAACGGCTTCGACATTACCCCCAAGCTTCCCTACTGCTTTTCCGACTGCTCAATCTTCAACCCCGCTATCAGCTGGTCCGACACAACATGGCTTCTTATCGAATGTACAACCCGAGCCTTTCGGGCGCCAAGCCCCGGACCTATCGCACGCACATGAAGCCCACAATGAGATGGAGCAACATCTTGTCAAGTTGATTGATGAGGAAGATCATGGGAGAAGAGAAATCCAACGTGGCGTGCGCGCCTTTTACGTTGGTCATGAACATTCCAATATGTCATTCTTGATTCGCCAACAACGTGACCAAGATGATGATGTATATCATTTCGCCAGCAATGAAATTCCGCGGAGACAGATGAAAACTGGCCATGACCAGTTATTGATGGATGCATTGACACTCCCCGAGCCAGCTTTAGCTGACGAGTTGGTACAAGCATACTTCACCTATGTCAATCCAGGATACCCCATTGTGGATGAAGATCTATTTATGACACAATATCGAAATCGTGACCCCGCGGATCCGCCACCAGTCTTGCTTCTTCAGGCAATTTTGCTAGTTGGCGCACATGTCACTAGAGGCAAGGCTGAGAGGGATGCGCTGAAAGAAATCTTCTTCCGCCGTACAAAGTATTTGTTCGATAATCGAGTTGAACGGAATCGAGATATCCTCGTACAAGTGGCCCTGCTCCTCACTTGGCATTCGGATAGCGCCGACGATGATGTTGCGGCGGACGCACATTTCTGGGTTGGTGTGGCTGCACGTATTGCCACTGGTCTGGGAATGCACCGAAATCCCGTGTCTAGTCGCTTTGTGACTCGGGATAGGAGGATGTGGAGGCGAGTTTGGTACATTATCATCCAGTTTGATGTCATGGTCTCTCTTTCGTATGGCAGACCGCAAGCAATGTAAGACATTACCAACTTCCACGCATATGGCCAACGCATGCTAATAAGCTCAGAAACCTGGATGATTCAGATGTTGCCCCATTGACGCCCGCAGATTTCGAGAATTGTGGCCCGCATGTGCAAACAGAGTTTGTGATCAACTTCACCGAGCTTTGTACCATGATTTCCTATCTTATTCGTGACCGATTTGGTCTAAGGGCCTCCGATGAACGCCGGAAGGCCGTTCTTCAAGAAGCCGACGAGTCACTAGCCAATTGGTCTCTTAAATTGCCCGATAACCTGCGACTCCGAGCGTCTGATATGGACCCATGGTCAGCTATGCTTCATCTAACATACAACAACTTCCTCATCCTGCTACATCGACCTCACCCCAGAGCATCAGCATACTCAGACGACTACGGACCACACGATGCAGAGATTTGCAGTGCCGCAGCCGGAGTCATCGCCTCCATCTTCGAAGAACTCCGACTCAACGATCGCCTGAAGTTCCTCTGGTACACCGGCGTCCACACTCTATTCACAGCCATGATCCAAGTACGCGTCGAACTCCGCTTCTCAAATCCCGTCCTCGCAATCAACGCACTCCGCCGCTTCGATTCAGCCTCCTATTCTCTGCGAGAATTAGCTCAATACTGGGTCCACGCAGGAACCATTCTCCGTCTATTCGAAGACTCCAAGCGTCTCCAAGATGATCTACGTCTCGATCGATCCAAACAACCACACAACGGCACCCACACCCAACCTAGCAAAATGCCCGTCACAACACCAGACGCTGCTGCAGCAGCGCTTATGGCTGCACAAACACCCCAACCACTCGGATTCGGTGTTCCAACCCCGGAATCCACACCAATGCAGCAAACTACTATTTCCCCGCAACCACATGCCACTCCACAATTCGATAATTGGATAACTGCACCCCTGAGACTTAATGTGGGTCCGTTGGAAACAAATGATCCTTATTCGAGTACACCCATGCAAGTGGACCATATGGAACAGAGTCGCGATTATCCGGATTGGAGACAACTTTTCTCATTTACGGATGCGGATCTTCCTGTTTCTTCTATGCCGATGGAAGGACTTATGGAACTTGAGAATGAGTGGCGCCAGATTTATTGGCAGGATACACCCATGGCGGATCTTATGCAAGATGGTGGTTGGATTCCGGGATAGTCGGACTATGTTGAATTGGTCCTGACCTGTATATACCCGAAGCGATCATATCTGGGGAAACACATCTATCTATCGCCCACCGCAACCGACAAGTCTGGCCAGCGGCTTGAAAACACCCGAAGACTTCAACCTCTTACCACCCAACGACGAGACGAGATAAGAGATACGCAAGGCAAAGCCCTCTCACACCTTCCACGAGACGAGATATATTTTTATATTATATAAAAGATTCCCGCCGTACGATACCATGCCTTATACGAACATATACACTTACACTTACAACTACCCTTTCAATTCTTTTCCTGCTTTTCTATTAGATGAGATATACACTGTTATATAATGGCGGGTATTGATTGGGATAGTATACAAATACACTTTTTTGATCAGTTCTATTTTATTTTCTTGGAAAGATGTGTATACTATACACATCTCAGTATACACTCATTCATTAGGAAGGTTTCTGATATTTTCTTAATCTCGTACCCGTTAAAATGGGTACCTCATTCGGTACTAATGTAGCGACCACCGAGTTCAGACCTCCGAATAGCAGGGCTGCTGCCAGCAGGTGCTAGCAAGTTAGGCCACCCATTTTGCTAGTCAGACAACCTTTTTTTTCTAATTCAACAGGCCCATTTCCTAGATAAGGTTAGTGTAATACATTTTTAATGACACAAACAACCTATAAGATGTAAGTTGCAGGGATGTGACTTAGCTGCCGGGCAGCTAAGTCCCATCCCTGCTCTTGCTTACCTACTCCGGGGTGGGTACAGACTGAACATCTCCCTCTTTCCATTTCTACTCCTACAACTCTCCTCTACCTTCCAGGATATCTCCCAGAATACCTGTCACCACACCTACTAGGTACTACAACGCCTAGTACGTGATAGATACCACAATGACGGGCCTTTTCCCCAGTCTTTCCTCTCTAAGCTATCTCGCTTTTCTATGAGAGTATCTCTATTTGCGTGAGACCTCGACTGACTGAAATTTAGGAGAGGGTGGTACTGAGGCTGCGGCGGAGGGGGTGGTCCAGTCAGTCAACAGCTCTCTTCTAACAAAAAGACTACAGTACCACTGAGTGCTAACCAAATTAGAAACCCGCAGTGCGGGTTCCCAATTCAGTTAGTACTCTCCCCACACCGTAACTCTTGAGGCTCTGCGATGACCTTTCAATCAGGTGCAAAAAATCACTTAGCTAGTAGTTACTACTTTGTACTGAAGATGCTGCCCACCTCCATGGCTTGGCCATTTACTTGCGCATATTTTTTCTTTTTTTAAAAAAAAAAAAAATTTCATTACTAGTTTCTCCAATACAAGAACATACCGATAATTTATCAACCTCATACCGCGAATGGCGTGTATAGCACTTTGTTTAGAACATTGAGTATTTGTAAGGAAAAAGCAAAAACAAACCCGGGCTAGATAAACAGATACTTTGAGCATCTGATAGGCCAGCGTCAACGTGGCGATTATGTGACCGGAATGACTATGAGTGGTCCATTGATATTAACTTGGTATGTACGGAGTACATTACATACTGTATGTAGTCGCTCAACCATCCATTCAACGCAACAGCGCCTTCCCAACCATTCGAGTAGATCCCCAGATTTTGATTTGGACTGACCCAACAGTCCGTTCATGAACTAATCACGCTCGAGGCTGAATCTTTCTAGTAGTATCTCAGCCCCCTGATCACTTTGATTGATCATACGGATTGTGATTCGTGGCTAGGTGAACCATCCTTCTAACCCCGCCGTTCTCCGGGGGGTCTTGATACCATATTTAGCGGGGCTCATTATGGGAAGACGTGGATACGAGGTTCCCCCAGCGCGATTTTCGCCTGGAATAACATCTAATATGACGGTGGTTTGCAGCAGCCTTACCAGGCGTGGTGCGCGATGGAGTGGCACTCATCCGGTATCCGATGTTTTTTTTTCCTGCTATGAGTCTTCAATATCGATTCTTATAAATTGGTCAAATTCCCCATAGCAAGGTTCTAGCTGACATCAAAAACGCAAATGCAAACGCAACACCGGGTTTCTTTCTATATGGACAATTATCTGACTTATTCCTCCAATGAATCCTCGACTTTTCGGAACTTGTTCGCCTAGCGCTAGATCTGTACGAGGAGAGCAAACTACAGGCTATACACAGCCAATTGTCAACAATCTCCTTGTTGGGAATGGTCTTTACTCGAGTCCGATTACCCCGGGCCGACGTTACGTTCCACCGATGAACTATGGTTCCACCGTCCCTTTTCTATCGCCACAGATGCCAGAAGATACAGCTCTTCCAGGGCCTCCTCGACATGATATCAGCTTAGCAGATTGGATGAGGCTACAGGGCATTCCGTGCAATGAGTCCGCTGTGCCATATCCCCCAATGCAGCCAATCTATGCTGGCAGCTCAACACCGAGATATAATTCTCCTGCTAGACCCCGAGAGGATACCGTACCTGGTATTACCCATACAAATGTGCAGAGTGGCCCATTAGACGATGCAAATGAACATGGCCACTTGATTAAGTACGTTTATACACGACTTTATTACGGAATCATTCTAACCAACATCGTTACATGTTGCATAGACACTTCAACCCCGGGCCCTTTCAATGCCTTTGGCACGGCTGCACTCACGGTCGACCTTTTTTGCGGGAGTCAACTCTCCTGAGACACATCAGAACTATACATATCGCTCCGGGGGCATATAAGTGCCCCAATTGCAACTATGCGAATGGCCGTCGAGATAAGGTTCTTGAGCATGTTCGACTTGTTCATAAGAGATAATGATAGACTAGCCAGGGCTGGTTTGGATTTGGATTTGTTTCAAAAGTATTTGTTTTTATAAAACGGTCTACACTGGTCTCTCAACACCAAGATATCATTCTCCAGCTCGACATCGAGAGGGTAGCGCGTCTGGAATTGCCCGTAACAGACAGACAGGTCCGTTGGGAGATGTAATTGATCGTGGTTCTTTAATTAAGTATGTTTACGCATGGCTGTATCTCCAAATTATTCTAACCATCTTCCTTGTTAACTTGTTACATAGACACTCTAATACTGGTCCCTTGAAAAGTCTTTGTGCCCAGGTACTCTTCATTTTTCGCGAGAGCTAACTCTCCTGAGACACGTCAGAACTATGCATATCTCTCTGAGGTAGTACTTGTGTCAGACCAAAGTTGAGCACGTCCGATTTGATCATAAGAGATACCTATCTCTTATGATCACTAGTAGTGATCTCACTATCTCTTATGATCTGGTTTGGATTTGGATCCTATCCAAATATAATTTGTTTCAAAAGTATTTTTTGGGAGGGTTTATATTATCTTTTGTATACTCTTGATTAAAGTTTTGGTGTTTTTGATGGGATTGAATTTATCGGCGAGGCACTGCTCTCTCAACCATACACAAACCGCTTCCAATTATCAGCCAACTGCTTCACACCAGCCCTCAACTCCCACCCTTTCAATTGACATATTTGCCGAGTAACATCCTCTAACAAATCATCCATCTGCGGACCCGCAACATGCAGATCACTTTCAATCAAGACCCGATCATCCGGTAAAGCCTTGATAACATCAGCTACCTTTTTCGCCGGGGCCCCGCTGAAATTGATAACCGACGAAAAAGAGAAGTATACATCAGACGGATTTGTCGGATGTAGGAATTGACGTATAGTCTCCACGGGCCCGCTGTAAGAGTGCATACATATACGTGGTGGGAACGGTAAACTCCGTTCTTTCTCAATTGTTTTACTCTGGCTACGTTGTTCGTCTTCGTTGTCGTCATCGTCATCTTCAGACAATGCTCCCTCCGCATCCTTCAATTTCTCTCTCTTTCGCCGTGAAAGAACGACTCTTTCATGACCTGACCATAATTCTTTGAATAGGTCGAATATCACACCATGTGCTTGTACACTATGCACTGAGACGGGCCGTTGCATCTCGCCTGCTAGTCGGAGTTGTTCTCTCATCACTATCCGTTGGTGATCTACCTTCACCTTGTAAGGAGACAGCTTCCTTCCTTCCCGAGAACCTGGAGTGATATCTTCGTCTCTAGAAGAAATTTCTTCCTTCGTCCACATGCCCGGTAATCGAAATGCTTTATCCAGTCCCACCTCGCCGACCAATGAGTCCGGAAATTGAAGAAGACGTTCGCGGGTTTCTGAGAGAAGTTGAGAAAGAGGTTTTGGTGGCGGTAGTTGACGGATAAATTCTAAGTCTGAGGCTGGGGATGGCGTAAGGACGTTTATAAAGTGGTCTTCGTGCGATTGCGGGGTTGTTGGGGTTGCTGTATCGTCGAAGATTTGGTGTGAGAACCATGGGTGCCAGCCGAAACTGGGAAGAATGCGCGGGAATTGTTTGGGATTTGCGGTATCATTGAGGCTTTGGGCTGTTTGTGCCACGAGGTCTTGGTCTTGGGCTCTGGTTGCCATGACGGTGAGGGTTGTCGCTTTCATTGAGGGGATTTGCGCGACGGCTGCCATTGTGTCTGTGGGGTGGCAATGGGCATCGTATATGCCCAGCTCCCAAGGGAAGACATCTTGGGGCTGGGTGTCAGAGAGAGTCATGGTATAAAGGGGAATTGTGAGAAAGTTGAAGTTGTTGAAGTTGCGGAGTTTTGGTGAGGAGACGACGTCATCAGGTGATCCGGGGTTGTTTACATGGGAATTGGAGTATACATGAACATGAACCATCAAATAAATATTAGATTACTATAGTAGATAAGATTATCATATTCGCCATGGAGTATAATTACTGAAAATCACAATCATATTCAATAAACAAGGACTGTTTGTTTGTGCTTTGACTGGATGATGTAAGGCGTCACATGCATTTCTCCTCTCGAGGCTCGAGACTCGAAAAGGCTGACACCGGCCCGAGACTAAAGTCTTTGTCCCTGTTGTCTCCGATTTCTATTTCTTTTTTAATTTATTTTCAGGAAGCTCCTCTCATATTCTTTACGAATGACGATGATACTCATGCTCCCCCCATGTTCACCTTGCTGACCACTTTGCTGGCGCTGCCAGTGCTCGGCCTCATCTGCTTACCACTACTCATCTCAGCATGGATAACCGTGATTTTCGCTCTTTTCACCCTCTTCATACGCTTGTCAGTGGTATATGTTGAGCTTGTCTACGAATTTGTAACCAATCTATTTGCACTACCTGCCATCACCTCTTCACTCTTGACCTTTGCACCGTCCGAGCCAGCCACCCCAGCAGCGGGCAACTCCAGGCGTAATTCAGCATTTGGTCTGACTCGGTCTCGAAAAAGTCAAGACTCGCTCTCTTCTTGGTCAATCATTGAAGCTCAGGATGATACATCCAAACGTTCCCAGAAAACCTATGCACGAAGCATGGTCGAGGCTCATAATCTGCCAACGGGGTTTGGTCTCCCCGTCAGCGGAGATCAATGGCGTGACTTTGAAGGTGTAGGTGGTTGGAGATCTTGTTCCAATCGACCGACTTCCAAAAATGGATCGAATAATCCCAATGATAAGCCTGTGAGCTCGATCTCGTCTTCATCCGCTCAAAGTGCTATGGGAGACAGGCCCGACGCAATCGATGATGATGAACGTGCTTGGTTATCGCTGAATGACCGACTCGAACTTCCATCTCAAGTCATTACTTGGGGGACTGGCTCAAATATCGCTAGTCCAACCAACATGGATTCATTTTCACCTCGGGGCAGCTTCTCCCACGGCATGTTCCCAATATCATCGCCTCGATTCTATCATAGCCAACCGCACAATGGTCAAAGACATCATCAGCGTTCACACACAACTTCTTCCCTGACATCATCGGAACACAGAGCTCGCAATGGCCTCTCTGTTACCCTATCAAGTCGTCCCGATCATACTGGTCTAGCCCGAGAATCTGGACATGCCGTGTCACCGTCCGCGTCTAGACTTGCTCCATTCATGACACCACAGCCTTACCCCACATTCCGATCATCACGTACAATGCCAGCCACAACTGCGACAAGTGGAATGTCAAATTCATTTGATGGTGGCTATTTCGCGCTGCAGCGGCCTGGATATCACTATGTGCCTTCATTGGAAACGAGGGAAAGCCCAAATTGGAGCGGGTATGCTACGCCTGGATCAGAAGATCGGGATGTAGTATCTTTTCAGCCACCGCGGTTGATGTCGCATTATCCTACAAGTGCAAGACATCGCAGAAGAAGTCTATCTGGTCCCCATGCGAGAATGAATGCAGTTGGAGGAGCAAATTGAGCGGACCGATCAGCTGGAGAGGCTGCGAACTTGTGAACATGAACATATTTGTTGCATTATGCATTGCGTAAGTTTGAGTCTATAGTCATTGAGTAACAGTAAATACATGAAATTTAAACACATTAGCCAATTTGAACTCAGCTCAATGTCAAACGATCTCAGATCAAGAAACCCGTTGGAAAGGGGTCATCTGGATCGAGACGAACATGTCGGTCACCCGTAACCCATGCTCTTCCTCGAATATTTGGCAATACCGCATCATAGTTGCCCACCTTATCAAGACCTCGAATCCGGCCCACAAACTTAGTGTTGATAATGCTCTGGAAAGTAATATTTTCCCCAACTTCCAATTGCCCCCTCGCATGTAAAACTGCGAGTCTGGACGAACTTCCAGTACCACACGGGCTTCGATCTAACCTTCCAGGAGTGACGATAACAGTATGTCTCACAGACTTTTGGCCACCCTGATCAACAACCGGCTCAGTAATAATAACATTATTAACACCGCAAATCTGTGGATTCTCCGGATGCGTAGGCAAACAACAAGCCAGCACAGCTTTCTTCAATTCATTGCCCAGCTCAATAAGTCGACTCCCATTCGAAGTTTCAACTTCAATATTCAAATCCTTAGCCTGCGCAATGACATACCACTGCCCACCATAAGAAATATCAACTCGAACCGTCCCAATTCCCGGAAGAGTAATTTCCTTGTCGAGAGCGAAAACGAAGGCTGGAACATTATCAAAGGCCACGGATTTGCATCGTCCATTTTCACATTCAGCCGTTGCAGTGATTAATCCCGCAGCAGTATCCAATTTAACCTCAGTAAATGGCTCCTTCATAGGCACCATGCCTGTCTCTAGCAAAACAGTCGTCGTGCAAATCGTGTTCGATCCTGACATCGGAACCCAATCCCCCGGTGCCATAATTAAGAATCCAGCATCGGCGCGAGGATCACAGGGTGGAACGACTATCATTGCGCTCATTTCTGGACGGCCTCGTGGCTCGTGGAGTAGAAGACGTCGTATATCATCGTATTTGGTTATGTAGAGGGATAACTTTTCGTGCATTGTTTGCGCTGGGATGTCGAGGATGCCGCCGATGATTACATCGCCTGCTTCTCCCTCGCAGTGCGAGCAGACTATTGATAGATCGCGTTGTGAGCGCATGATAGGTGGATGCAGCAACTTGCTGCAATACTATGCTTGGGTTGGATGTGAGGTCTCAGGGTATTTTCAATGTATTAATTAACTACTCGTAGGTTGATTTATGTTGCCAAAGCACATTCTATAGTATACATTTTCCTTTGCGAATCAGGGAGGAAATGGTCTCAGCGGAAGGACTTGCATTGGCTGTCATCGAATACCCCACAAATTGGTGCTTGGTTTATCCACAGAATTATCGGATTTCCCGGAGAGGCCTTCCTGATAAAGACATTGGTGGATATCTTAGAAGTATGGAGATGGCTTTTGACATCGTCTAGTTGTGTAAGTTGAGAAATGGTTATAATCAGAGTAAAATTGAGAACATTAGAATTACATATTCAATCCTACTAGGATTTTCGGTTCTTTTTTGACTGTTCTCACAAGTGGTGGGGGCTCCCAGCTGAAGTAGCTATCGATTTGTGGCGTGGCGAAAATCAAAGCGGCTAGCGGGTGGGATCCGCCAACCGTCTTCCGATGATAAATATTTGTTATCTACATAGAACGATATTAATTCTATGTAAAATAAAGAAATGATCGACTTCCTGGGCTAAGTCAAACGCATACTATTCCATAGCCCGGTGATAACATGAATTGCGGGGAAATCCCGAGGGCCCAGCCTGGGCTTGAAGTGGGGAGAACGGAGAGCAGGAAAGTCGTTCCGTTCCACTTGAACCTCGAATGAAGTGGTCTGATCGAAGAAGATTCATCTTTCAGTGATGTAAATATCTTCGTCGCAAACCCTTCTTTTGCATCAAAAAAAAGGCATTCACACATAACTTCGCTGCATACCATCAAAATGGAAGTTGGTATCATCGGATCTGGCATTATCGGGCTTCTATCAGCATTGACCTTAACCGATGCTGGGTATAAAGTGACTATTGTCGCGCGCGACCTTCCTGGAGATGAAACACAAGACTGGGCAAGTCCTTGGTAAGAATTCTTTATCTTGAATATATTATATTTCGCATTGCTGACTGGCTGGGGTAGGGCTGGCGTGTCGATCTACCCTCACCCAGATGTTGGTGGCCACGATCTCCAAACGGAGAATTTCAAATACTACTGGGCTCTGGCACATAGGGATCCTACAAGTGGTGTTCAGGTAAGCTAGACAGTAAGGATCGATCATTGTATTCAAGCGATATATTGACATAGTTGTGCTAGGTCGTAAAAGCAACTGAATATTATGATGACCGTGAGGACGATTCAACAATTTGGTACAAGACTGTTGTCCCACGTTATCGTCTAATTCCCAAAGAAAATCTTCCTAAGGGTGTCAAGCTTGGCTTTACATATACGTCTATGACTATCAACCCTGCATTCTTTCTGCCCTGGGTGCAGAAACAATTGGAAGCTCGTGGGGTGAAATTTATTCGCAAGACGCTGAGTTCCATCGAGGAAGCACAGATAATCACAGGTACTAAGCTGATTGTACACGCTTCTGGTCTTGGGGCCTTTACTCTTGCCAATGACAAGAATGTGGAGGGAATTCGGGGTCAAACTATGTTTGTCAAGACTGATTTTGAAGAGTTGAAGATGTTCCAGGGATCACATTATACTTATGTGATCCCACGGATGTTTACCAATGGTGCTATCATTGGGGGCGTTAGTCAACCGGGAAGTACAGATCGTAATGTAGACAAGAATCTACGTTCTGATATCCTTCGACGGGTCAAGACACTTACCAACGGAGAGATTGGTCCTGTTGATTTGGAAAAGGATGTACAAAAGGATATTGTGGCTTTCCGTCCTGGGAGAAAGGGAGGATATCGATTGGAGACTGAAGGGTCTATTGTGCATGCTTATGGGTTTGCAGGCCTGGGATACATTTTCAGTTATGGGGTGGCTCAGAAAGTTCGAGAGCTTGTTGATTCAGTTGCTGGCAAAGATCAACCCTTAAGAAGTCGCCTTTGAATGTCTCGCCATGTATATATGGTGATAACTGATTATCATGAGAATGCATATAATTTTATTTTCTACAAAGATATACGTACCTATAAATATAATGTATATTAGGTATAGATTAATTGATTTTGAGGTCTTCTACCTAGATAGGTATCTAGCAAATTGCCAGTTGTTTTCGAATACTATAAGTTTCTAGTATTGATGTTGGTGCCTCAGGCCCCACTTTTTTTCTATGTCAAAGTGAGAGTTGGCAAGCACACAAATAAGGAAGGAACGACTCAGTTTCTCTCCCTCCCCCAAACAAACCAAAAAAAAAGAAATGCAAGTGAGAGGATTCGATCCGTCAACCTTGGCCAGTTCAAAAAAATAGCAAAAGGGGAGCTGCCCCATCCCCTAAGGAGCGTCTCCTTAGGGACAGGGCATACCTATTGGTTATTGCCTAGCACCCTTTTGTCCCCCGTGAATTAGGTAGCAGACACCACCGGCCCATTCAAGCCAGCTGTGTCAGCTGACTCTTTGAACCGTTATGCAGTTTTACCTTTACACCACCCGGGGGACCTTGACATATTTCTCCCAGATTTGGGTCATAACCACCACCTCGTCCGAATTTGTAGTTAGATTCAGCACATTATGGCCAATCAACATGAGGCTACACGCCCCATTTAATCTGAATAGCAAAGTAAATTCACAGCAGCATAATAAAAAATTGAAAATACAGTGAGTTTTGCCACTCTTGTCCTTGGTATTCCCTGCTACGCTGTGCCACCTACTATCAACTTAACTTATTGTCATATCCTTCACCTACATACTTTCTAGTCACATCCCAGAGAATGGCTGTTAGTTTTTTTTCTATCAAAGCTGGAATGAGCATACAAGTGACCGCTTTTATACACAACTTGTGTACAAAAACCAACATTTGACACTCAATTTCTATACAAGTTGGATAATGCTTGGGCTGGAATTCCAACTTATACTGATATGTTATTGATACTTTATCATTGTACCATGAGATCAAATTCCGTCTATTAATACGTTTATAAAGTTTGAAGTCCTGAGGTTTCTTCCTAGATCGAAGAGATGCATACCCAAGTGGCCAACGCCGATGCCCCGCGAGCAGACCGGAACGACTTGCCCCGGAACAACCTGCCCCAGAAATGGTTCCATCCCGGAGGAAGTTCACCGGGCTCCACGCCTAGTGGAGTCTTATCGTATTCATTGGCTTGGGAAGCCAAATGACTCTTATCATAGGTAGATTTAATTTCGATAAGATATCAACAATTTCCATGCGGGTAAATGCTATGCATGAGTACCTTAGTCCATCGGCTAACGGAACCTTAGCGAGCCTGTCTCAGCCATCCGGAACGACTTGTACATTAACCAACAAACTCCACACTTGATACCGCAAACTACTCAATAACTTCTAGATAAAAAAACGATGTGGCAATTAACCCCAGTTTTTAAGCCGATCTAATTCCTTTTACCACAAATCATATTGGCCGCCTCCCCGGAAGAAGTTTCTTTAATTCTTATCTTCCTCCCCGCACCCCAGGTTTCAAGTCTTGGATAGCACTAGATGAAATATAGAAATATGTGGGGACTTATAGCCAGCCCTCTCCCTCTTGATAATTAGCGTGACGCCCTGCGGTGCGATGGCAGATATTTCACTCGGATCTCTCCCAGAACATATAACATCGATATCTTCTCAATTCGGTTACGAACCGCTTCTTTCACAATGGATAAAAAGATGAATCCTGATATAGATCCTGAAAATATAGAACCTACGCAGTCACATCTGGGGGAAGTCCTGGATAAGCCAATGCAGGAGGATGCTGTTTTCGGAGCCATTCAAGAGGGAGATACCAATTATCGAGATGTGAGTATATACTATAACCAAATATCTTAGGTTTTACCTCTAGTCTAACCTGGTCTAGGTGAGTTGGATGGGAACGATGGCCTTGATGGTCAAAACACAAATTGGTCTTGGTGTACTCTCCATGCCTAAAGTATTTGATACTCTTGGAATAATACCAGGTATCATAATGCTTATTGTGATTGCTGGAATGACAACGTGGTCCAATTGGATGATTGGTGTCTTCAAATTACTTCATCCAAGTGTTTACGGAATCGATGATGTTGGTAAAATGCTTTTTGGTCGGATTGGATTTGAGTTATTCGGGGCGATGTATACTTTATGTGAGTTTCGACCCAGCATACAGCTGATTTCTTGACCTTTCAGTTGATATCTTTTTCAGATTGGATTTTTAGTGGAGGTTCTGCCCTGCTGAGCATTTCAATATCATTGAATGCTCTTTCTGATCATGCGACTTGTACTGCCGTTTTCGTTGCCGTCGCTGCCATCATCGCATTCATGTTCTCGAGTATTCAAACACTGGCTCGTATAAGCTGGCTGGCATGGGTAGGTGCTGCGTGCATCATTATTGCAGGTATGATATCTCAAAACCATCAGTCTCTTTGGATCTAACATACTATATAGTATTCATCGTCACAATTGCCGTCGGTATCCAGGGCCACCCTCCACCAGTAAACGGTGTTGTTCTACTAGAGTCCGATTACAAGCTTTTCGGCAATCCCAGCTTCATCGATGCCATGACTGCTGTATCAACCATCTCCTTGACCTACGCTGGTACCCCTGCCTTCTTCAACATTGTTTCCGAAATGCGAGATCCCCGGCACTATAACCGGGCTCTGGCCATTTGCCAGGTTCTCGTCACCGTTATCTATATTGTGGTTGGAACAGTCGTATATTACTACTGTGGAACCCATGTTGCGTCTCCAGCTCTTGGGTCGGCAGGGGTTGTGATCAAGAAAGTCAGCTATGGGTTTGCTTTACCAGGGCTTTGTGTTTCTGCAATCCTATTGCTTCATGTGAGTTCAAACCCACCGATTCCGCTTCAAGGCTATGAGTTTATGAGATACTAACAACTTTTCCAGCTACCTGCAAAGCATGTCTTCATTCGCATCCTCCGAGGAACCCCACACCTAACAGGACAAACCAAAATCCACTGGATAACCTGGCTAGGATCAACATTCAGTATCGTCACAATCGCATACATTGTCGCAAGCAGTATCCCCGTATTTAGTGAGCTTGTATCACTTGTTGGGGCTCTTCTAGCGACATCTTTATGCTTTCAACCCATGGGTTGCATGTGGTTGTATGATAACTGGACACCGGGTAAACGGGATAAGTCTGTTCGTTGGTGCTTGATGGTAGCTTGGTGCGGATTCATGATTATCAGTGGCTTCTTTTTGACAATTGGCGGAACATATGCCTCGATTGTAACTATAAATAACTCTTATAAGGCGACGGGGGGATCTTCGGCTTGGTCTTGTGCTAACAATGAGAGTTAGACTAGAAAGGTTTATAGCTATCTACTTGGAGACCCCAATGCCATATGTATTTCACATTGTACTTCAAATATCACTATTATTCGACTTTTTTTGCCTGAATTCGAGTTGAACAAGTTGTTGAGGGTAGCACTACCTCCATGTTTAGTCAGGTGACAGCACACACATCTTTCATCTCTCACTAGATCTTTCTCCAATACAAAAACACATATCATCCCAATCGTGGTTCCAATACTATGTAAGCTGAAATCATTTTTTTTTTCACAAAGTTTTATGATTAAAACGAACATTTTCTCCGCGAAAATTGATATCAGACTATTCAGGATAAACTTGCGACAGAACCAATCACCGTTACCCGTCTGGCCCACAAATGAATCCCATAAGCTCGGCCTGATACCGCTGTTTTTACAAGAATCACAATTTATTTCAGAGATCATAGTGAGTTCACAACTATTATTCAACCCTATGGCGAATCATTTCAACTCGAATTCAGCAAAAAAAGTCGAATATCAATAAGACAATCCTCGACTTTCTCTAACAAGTTCTCCGCGGTATAAAATGAATCACCGGGAAACTCCACTCCCATCTAAAAGCTCCACAAACCACGGGGGGACCCAGAATTTTCTATTGCGATGGATTAGATGCGCTAGGACTATTTTTTTAAAAGAAGTGCCGTTCGGCCATTTCTACCAATCATTTTTATTTTACCTTTTATTGCTAGTATCTTTCCTGGTCTTGAAAAGCTGGACTGTTTTCAAATTCTATCAATTCAACTCATCTATGTGATTATTCTCAAATTCAACCAATTGACACTCTTTCCAAACAAAAACATTCGGCAGTACGGGGAGTTACTCCAATTGAATACAGCATACGGCATACATACGACACGACATCTAGAATGTTTATGAGAAAGCAAGAGCAAGCAACAACACCATCACAAACCACAAACAATCCCCATGAACAAATCAACACCCCCTCAGACATCGAAGATGAAGAAGAAAAATACCCCGAAGGCGGATTAAAAGCCTGGCTCGTCGTCTTCGGAGCCTTCACAAATCTAATCTGCACATTCGGAATGATGAGTTCAGTCGGTGTCTTCCAATCATACTGGGAAACCCACCAATTATCAACATACACCTCCAGCACCGTCGGTTGGATCCCATCCGTCTTCGTATTCCTAAATCTAATGCTAGGAATCCAAATCGGGCCTATGTTCGATCGATACGGACCTCGCTGGCTGATTCTGGCTGGATCAATCATTTACATCGTTTCTTTTTTCATACTTGCGGAGTGTGAAGAATATTATCAGTTCATGCTTTGTATGAGTATACTTGGTGGATCTAGTAGTTCGTTTATTTCGACGCCGACTATGGCGTCTATTTCGCATTGGTTTTGCAGACGCAGGGGGTTGGCGACGGGGATTGCGATGGCGGGGGCTAGTATTGGGGGAATTGTTTTCCCTATTATTTTGAGACATACTTTGGATCGGTTGGGTTGGGCTTGGGGTTTGAGGATCATGGGTTTTATTTTCGTGGTTCTTTTGAGTATTGGGAATATTTGTGTTAAGGGTCGTCTTAAGGCGAAGGTGCGGAAGGGCACTATTGATATGAGGTGCTTTTCGGATTCGAGATTCGTTTGGACTACTGCTGGTGCTTTTTGTGAGTTTAGTTACCTTGAACTTGGGTATGAAGTGTGTTCGTTAACCTATCTCGTATGCAGTCTGTGAAATTGTCCTCTTCGCATCTTTGGGTCTGGTGCCATCATATGCAGTTGCTCAGGGATTCAGCTCTGATACTGGAACCTATTTACTGGTTGTCTTGAACACGTACGTACGCTGGATTCAACATCAAGTTCATCTTCACTAACATGATATAGAGGATCGGCCGTGGGACGATTTCTTTCAGGATTGACATCCGACCACTTTGGAGCATTCAACACCATGACTGTGATTATAGCCGTGACAACAATCCTTATTTTTGCGCTATGGTTACCGCTCGGTCAATATATCGGCGTTCTTTATCCATTTTCCTTCATACTCGGACTTGGAACTGGCAGCTTTCTAAGCTTGACACCTGTATGCGTTGGGAGAGTATGCAAAGTCGAAGAATTTGGGCAGTGGCTTGGAACTTGCTACTTTGTGAGCAGCTTTGGGTAAGAAAGCTCTTTGATCCTTAGCTGTATCTCTGCTAATAAAATGTTACTATCTAGAACACTGGTCGGAATTCCCATTGCTGGGGAACTGCTTCAGGTAGCAGGACCAATGCGACTGGCTGCGGTTTTGGGTGGCATTTTCGGGCTTGGCCTGCTTAATTTTACTATTGCACGGTGGTCATGTTTGAAGTGGAATTGGAAGTGGCTAGCAAAGGTTTAGCCATGGTGGAATCATTCAGTCTAGATGATTCAATCTGCAATTTGAATGATTCAAGACCCTGCCACTATCTTTTCACTGCACTGGTATAGACAGATACTATTTGCATGACATTGGAATGTACAGACCGTAAGCTACTACGATAACGACTGGCCAGGCAACTGAAAACAGGATCTAGGTAAAATGACAAGTATTTGTTCAAATCTATGTCTAATAAGTAGTTAAATAGTCAAGTTTATGTACCTTGTCAAGTCCAACATGAAACCAGACAAGCCCGCAACTCCAAGAGAAGAGATGAAAGAAAAACAACAGTATACACGCCCGAAAGCAATCTCGCTTCTAGTCAAATATTCATAGACCATCGTTCATGGCCTAACCCCCCTCCTCCATTCCAGCAGCTTTGGCGAACGCGAAAGCAAAAGGAGAAGCCGAAGTAGGAAGGAAGGTGATTTAGTACCATGATGCTACACCATGCTTTTCACGATGCCCGTTCCCTATTATTCACATCCTCCATTTCCGAAAGCACAAATTTATTGAACTCCTCCCAACCATCAAGATAAAGATGGTGTCCAGCTCGCTTGATGACAACAACCTTAGAAGAACCTTGATCATTCTTTCTCTCTTCAGCAGATGCAGTAGCTAGAACGCGGGATTTCTCCTCGTCTAGACGAGCAGCCGCTGCGTGACCTCCAGATACATCCATCCAATCATGATCACCGTACATGAAAACAATAGGAATTCCATTTTCACGACGAGGTTCTTGAGATGCCAACGCATCGGAAGATTGACTGGGGGGTGCTTTAGAGCTGTCGGTTTGCGGGGCCTCTGATTGAGTGGATTTGGAGAAAATAGAGCAAGAGGAGGAGGCTGGTGTTTGGAATGGGTTTGAGGCTCCTGGTTGAATCATTTGTCGGCCAACACCGTGGATTCGACGGATGAGAGGACTGCGAGCAAATGCGCCTGGAGCCAGGATATATGCCAATGCGTACTCTCCGCTACCGCGGAGACTGAAAATTGAATACGAGTAGTCATGGAGGGCTTTGGCTTCTTCGGCCGGTAAGTGTGAGAAACGGCGCGACGTCCAACCGGACACAATCCGTGGTCCCAGAGGGCCGGTCCAGCGCACCAAACTGAATGGGGAGATGTTTGCATCCCAGAGGTAAGCGAACCACTTGGGCATATTGCGACGTGGTGCTTGGTTGGCAGCGGCGCCTGGTTCAGGATTTCTGCCTGTGATAAAGCTTCCATCGGTGGTCTTGGGCGCACTTCCTGGAACCGCAGCTGCTGCTGTAATTTCCCTTTGATCTTGGGTAATCTCATTGGCAAGCGTAGACTCAGAGGGTTCGGGGACATCGGCTGTCACTGCATATGGATCCTCGGGGATACCAACAGGAGACGCCAAAATAAGCTTATTTAAATGGCCAGGGTATTTGAGTGCATAGGCGACGGCCATGTAACCTCCAAGACTGTGGCCCAGCAAGGTGAAACGATCAATCTTGCGCTTGATGCGCCATTCCTCGAGGGCATCCACGAACCATGCCTCGGCTTCGCGAATCGCCTCCTCGCGCTCTTTGGCCTTGATCTTAAACGAGGGTCGCGTACTACGACCCATACCGAGCATGTCCAAGGCATGCAACTGCCAACCTCTCAGCCGACTAAGAGGCTCAAAATTCTTGTAGAAGAAACCCAAGCCCGCGCCGTATCCGTGTAGCATGACCAAATGCTGATCAGCATCCTCGCCAACTCTCTCAACCGAGAACTCGTTCAGCGCGCGATCTTTGCCACTCAATTCCACCATGCTCGAACTCCATCGACGAGGGCCGTACGGGTCATTAAGCGAGTTTGTAGAGATTTCGCCTTCTTGGTTATGGTCTGCCGACTGGAGGCTGCTTGGGGCTGTGCCATTTGGATAACCGGCGGTGTTACCAGTTTGGAGATGCGTCGGAGGCTGTTGATGAAGGTAAGGGAGATAGGAAAGAACTTTGTGCTCGGCAGCAGCAGCAGGAAGACGAGCCCACTGGAAGAAGCGGAGAAGTTAGAGCGAAATCCTCTTTGAAATCACTTGTTTATTCTTTTTTTCATTTGTCGCAGCTACTTACCCATTGGCTAAACCCTTCACGGTACCCCAACGGAAAGAATGAATTGGCCACGGCTGCGCCAGCGGCCGCACGAGCAGCATAAGGAGTTCCTCCACGATTCTCAGAGCTGGAACTGCGGTTACTGTGCTCGCGAGCGTCCCCGTCAGAGGAATTCAGGGACTCCGACGCCATCGTAGAGGCGGGACGATACTTGAGGGTGGAGGTGGCGAAGGATGCGGAGTGGAGGGTATACACCCAATTTTGCCGGACAAAGGGACGAGAGAGGAGGAATGGAGTCTTGCGAGAGTAATTATGGTGAAGAAATCGTCTTGGAAGAAGATTTGCGACACTCATGGACCGGGGTTCGGGACACGGAGACAATCGGCGACGCCGCTTAACCCCGACGGAATGCGCATGCGCGAGAAGGAGAGAGAAAGGGAGAGACAGAGAGACTCTATTAGGGCAGAATAGAGTATGCGCAGTAAACAATACAACTGTAGTAGTTGATTGTTTGGAGTAGAAGGGAGGAGAAGAAGAAAAGTGGAGGAAAGAAAGAGGAAGAGGAAGAGTATAGTTGGAGATGGAGAAAAAGTGGGCAGGGCGGATGATGTCGTCTTGCCCCTTCGCTTCTTCCGCTCTCCTCCTCTTCTTCTTCTCTGCTTGTTCTACTTCCACCTCTCCCCTTCTCATTCTATTTCTCCCACCAAGAACCCTCGGCCACGGCCGACACTTGATAGTCATGGCTTCGCCCTTGGATCAAATCGTCAAGGGCGCTCCGGTGTCTGAAGTTCATCCTCCTACACCAGAGCCATTGACTTCAATCTCCGGTTCTTCGTCCCCGCCACGACCCTCAACTCCAGATCCGCTGGCCATCGCTCCAGATTCGCCTCCTCAGATATATTTGAATCTCCTAATTATGGAAGCTTCTCTCCGTTCGCAATATCTCGCCCTTCGTGAACGCCGTCGTCAAAATACCTTCTTCCTGTTGTTGTTAGCTGGTTGGATTGCTTACTTCTCTTACGCTCTATTCCTTCGCCCACGAGAAGATGGTCGCGGCGTCGGTGGTTCCGTTTATTGGATGGTCGAGATGGGAGAGAAAGTTGCTTTACTTGGAGGTGTAGTTACTGCACTTCTAGTCTGGGGAACAGGACAATGGGAGCGTGGCATTCGTTGGCCACGGCGCTGGCTCGCCGTCGCTAATCGCGGCCTTCGCACCATGAACACCAAGATCATCGTGATCCGCGGTCCTTGGTGGCAGGAATTACTTTCCTACGTCTCATTCCTATTTCCATTCTCACTACCTTTCTTCCCTTCACCAACCGGCAACTTCCATCTAATCGAACGTCACCCCAACGAGAAACGCGGTAGTCGGCAGCACTACCAGCAATACTATAGCAGTGCGGACAGCGAGTCCGGTCTTGTCGAAGAAGACCTCAGTCCTGGCGGCGATTACATTCATCTCCTACTTCTACCCAAATCCTTTTCCCCGGAATTCCGCGATAAATGGGATCAATACCGAACAGACTTTTGGTGTTCCGAGAACGAGCGCCGCGCGAAGTTAAGACATCAACTGCGCGAACGTGAGCGCCAACTCGCTAGATCGGAAGGAAATTGGCTGGGACGTCTTGGATTAGATTGGCGCGCTTCTAGACGTCGACGTCTTGTCGCTGCGACTTTGCATCGTTCTTTGGAATCGGAGAGCAAACCTCGTCCTCATTCGCATCATCATCAACATCAACCTTCTATCTCATCAAAGCTCACTCAGGAACATCGTACACCCTCCAATCGTCGAAATACACGTTCCGAATCCTCCCATTCCCGTAACTCTTCTCGAAGCACTACACCCGTTGATGTCGATGACCGTCCACCTTCTCGATCTTCTACCTCTGGCCGTCCTAGACGAGGAAGTACAACGCCATCCATATCAGGTGCAGATCAAAGTCCGCAACAGAGGAAGCGCAAGGGTTCTAAATCTTTGCGTCGTGGATTGTCACCTCTTACTCAGGCGCAGGTGCGCGAGGGTGTGAGGACACCGTCTTTCTCGTCGGATGACTCTGTTTTGGTGGGTGATAGAGAGAGGGAAAGTATACCAACATCTGTACCTGATTCGAGTGCTTCTTAGAATATGATGTCAGTATATTTCACACTGCTTGCATAGTACTAGCTATACAGTAATCGTAAAGAGTATTAAGTTTACCACATACATGTAGTCATACTACATTACTCTACGAGTGGCTCAGCATTGGTATGAAATGTACTACCATATATTCAAATCACTTAATACTATCCAGATCCCCCAATGCATCGACGCCTTACTCCAGACAAAAAGGGAAACATGATATCATCCCAATGCAGCGAGTAAGAAACATGTTCATAAACCAGCATCACAGACAAAGATACTCCGGAATCCAGGAATATCTCAGCCGCTACTTGAAAAAAACGACGAAAAATCCTAACTTAAATACGGTAGACATTGTCGTCATCCTCAAGGAACCTGTTGCAAATCAGTCAGTAAATCATTATAATCGTTAGGCGGGGGAATTATTTTTGGTGAGTACTCACATTAGCTGGTTCTCCTCGTTCATCTTCCTCAAAGCCTGAATAGCTTCCGGACGAGAGAAGACATGCGCAGCACCGTGGGCAGGCGATGCACGAATCGCCGTGTTGATAGCGTCAATCATATCATTAACATTGGTCTGATCTCCATCAACGAAAACACGAGTACCCATAAGAGGACCCAATGTTTGACGGAAGAGAGTCATGCGCGCTGGTGTGATTGGCGTTGAAGCAGGTTGAGAATCGTCGCCCTGTGATTCTAGAAGTTGCGAAGCGGGATGTGAAGATGCGACGGACATTTGAGAGTCTGATTGTGTTTGTGTGCGAAGATTCTGGCTTTGCGATTCGTCTTCGACGGCGGCGGAACTGGCAGCTCCGCGGTTTCTGGCGCGAGTTGCTCGGCTGCTGGGGGTTGCTGTTGAGGTGTTCCGAGCTGGTGTTTCGTCTTCGTCTTCGTCATCGTTGGGATGCTCGACATCGCTATCGGAATCTTCACTGTCTTCGTCGAAGGTGGCTGCCATCTTGCGTCGCTTGGTACGGTTATCTTGCTCGACTTCCTTGAACATGGCGAAGCGCAGGATGGCTTCGGCGTGCTTGGCATCTTTGTCGTCGACTCGGTTTGAGAGGCGTGCCTTGGCGTGTGCGGTTGAAAGACGGATAAGTGTCTCCAGAGTACGGGGTGTGATGGGAGAGGTACGGCGCTTGTTGCCGTGGAGCTCGTCATTTCGCAGGGCAGAGTAAACGGCGATAATGTGATCGGCGGCACCCTTGGTGAGAACAGGCTTGACTCGAGACTTGGCGTATTGGATATACTTCTTGATGAAGGGAATGCTGATAATTTCGACATTGTTCTTGCCGCGGGTGCGAGCTGCGTTGATCATTCCACCGTGCAGCATGACGTTGAATTTCTCATAAACCTCAGTGGTCTGGTTCTTCTCTCCACGCTCTTCGGTACCGACGCCGAGTGTCTGATTCATCTGCTCACGAACTGGGGCACCTTCTTCGGTGCCGGGCTGGCGATAACGGTGCATGCGCAGAACGTGTTCGGAGACCATTCTGTCCTTCGCATCTTCGATGTCATCAGTAACGATGAACAGCAAATCGAAACGAGACAGCAGGGAGTCGGGAAGAGCAATGTTCTTGTGAGGATCCTTGTGGGGGTCATATTGGCCGTAAATAGGGTTAGCAGCAGCCAGAACACTGCATCGGGCGTTCAAGCTGGTGTGAATTCCGGCTTTGGCAATGGTGACAGTTTGCTGTTCCATGACTTCGTGAATAGCCACACGGTCGACATCACTCATTTTGTCGAACTCATCAATGCAGACTACACCACGGTCACCGAGAACCATGGCACCAGCCTCCAGTCGGCGCTCGCCTGTCTCCTTGTCTGAGGTAACAGCAGCAGTCAAACCGACACCGGAGGAACCTCGACCAGTGGTAGCAATTGCCAGTGGCGCGGTGTTCAAGACGAAGCGAAGCAACTGAGATTTGGCAGTCGAGGGATCACCAACCATCAGAATGTTGATATCACCACGAAGATGGGTACCGTTCTCCAGGTTCTTCTCCATACCACCCAGCAACATAAGCAGAATGGCCTTCTTGATGTAGTCGTGTCCGTGGATACTGGGTGCGAGGGAATGAGACAGAAGCTCAAACACATTCTTCTTCTTGGAGATCTTGTTGATATTTCGGACATCGGTGTCGGTGATGGTAGCTTGGGCAACGCCACCGCCGGACTTGGAGGATAGTTGAATAATATTGTTGGCCATCACAACGGTTCGGAAGGTAGAGGATCCAGAGCCAGCATTGCGGTTACCCAGGGTACGATAAACACCGACCAGTTGAATTCTGTCACCAGGCTTGGCTGTGTCGACCAGGTCGTCGTCAACAATCACATCAACACTGCGAGGTAATTGACCAGCCGGCGCGCGCTCTGGCATTTCTTGAATCGAAATCGTTTGGTGGTCCATGTAGGTTGAGTAACCATATTCGGTAATGAGCTAGAAGATCAAATCGTTAGGATTATTTGATAGTGATTATCTCGCATCAAATATCAACTTACCGGGTTCTTATCCTCATCTTCTTGAGGGTAAACATTAAGACTGGTAGCACCACTGGCAGTCATGGTCTGATCGCGGTATTTTCTGGCAAGGAAACGGTCTTTCGCTGCGCTGTAGTGAACACTCTGAATCACCTTTGGTCGGACAAGAGAGCATTTGGTCACAATTCCTTCGAGAGCCACCATGCGGTTCAGGTGCTGGGATCCAAGTGTGCGGGGGTTGCATGAAAATTCTCCGAAAGCTCCATGGAAAGCACAGTAGTAAACCTATGCAGACAACGAATCAGTACTGTGTGGCTCGGATGCGACAAATTTGACTAGTTTGGCTGAAGACATACCACCTCGTCCCCTGCTTCTTTTCGGCCCGGCATCACATGCTTCACAACGTCCTTCAAAGCTGCGTCGAAAGATTGTGTGTATTCGAAAGGAGATGTGAGTAGACTGTTTGAGGGACACAGTTAGAGAAAAAAGACTCTTGAAATCTAGATTGTCATCAAAATGCTCACCCATCGGCCATTTCACGACTATGTTGACGAAGGTCATCAAGATCAACCTGCGGGACATCAGTAACTCATCCAAATATCACCAAAGGGGTAAAAAGTAACACACCAGCAAACGGCGCGAACCACGATTGAGCATCACAACGATGTCAGCTCGATAACTGTTATATTGAGTCAGAAAGGATTCTTCTCCTATTTCGTTTCCAATCGTAAATCGACGAACCTCCGCGCGCGATTATCAGCTGCAAAAAAAAGCATCATGTCAGAAAAAACATCCTCGAAATGGCAGAGACGTCAAACTCACTGGGATCAAGGAACTCCTTGGCGGCCCGTACGCGATCCTGCGCGGCCTCATCACGCAACTGGGTATCCATGGTGGGTGGTAGTTGTGTGGTTGGTGATTGAATGGATTGGGAGGTCGCCCAAGTTGAGTGGAGGAGATGGAAATCGACTGAACCTCTCCTGTGCGGGTCTGAGTGGGCGGGCGGGCGCGCGCTCGCCCGATTAGGCAAAATTGGAACGCGTGAAGAGACGCGTTCGCGTTGCTTAGGTAAGGCACTTTAACAACTGGCCAATCAGGGTGCAGTCATACTTTATATACAATCTACAGATGTACAAGAGGATGAAGATGCATTAAGTTAAGTAGAACCCATTATTTTGTGTACACGCAATGTTGAGAGAAATGTTGAATACCGATCTTATTAGTTAAAAAATGAGAATGTCCCCTTGGTGAAGAAGTAATAACCTTTTTATGACTGTGGAGTGAGTACGCGATCAAGAAGATGAGCTAGCATGGGATGCTAGCTCATCTCAAACAAACTGCTTAACTAATTTTAGTTACTCTTAACTAAATGTTGATACCTTCTGGCCCCCAAACCGCCCTCGGTCTAGGCTCGAGTCCCCCTGTCACCGCCCCTCGCCCGCCCCGACCCTCTCCACTCCGCTGCCCCTCTTGAGGCTCATGCAGTAGGTCATCCTATAAATAATCCCATAGCTAGTGCTTCTTGCTGCCAGAATAGTTTCTCCCGAAACTCAACATTATTCCAAACAACATACTACAACCTTGTTCCAAAAAATGAGTTCAAATGCATACTCTTTCCCGGAAGTCTTGCCACTCGAAATACTACAAGAGATCATAACGTATCTGGATGTAGCCTCCGTCGGGGCCCTACGATTGACCAACCGTGGAATCGGCGAATTTTTTACCAAATTTTGTTTCATAAAATTAATCCGACCGAAGTCAATAGAATTGACAAAGTCAAGTTTGCAATCTTTCCAGGATTTATTAGCGCATCCCGTGTATGGCCCCCTTGTCAAAGACTTGAAGATTGTGGCTACCGTCTTTGATCAAACACCATATGTGAAAATTGTGAAAGCATGGGAAAAGAAAAAACAAATGGGCGATCAGTCCATGGTAACAGTATTTAGTCGCACACTTTACAGTCCCAATTCAGAAGACTTGGCCGAGGCCGAGGCCAATATAGCCTGGCTTCAAACCCAGCAAGCTCTCCATGACGACTTCCCGCACGATGAAGCCGTGAGGGAACTTGTCTCCTGCCTGAACCAGGTTAAGAAACTTGACTCTATCGAACTTCAGGCTTGCATTATTCAAGGACCCAAAAGAAAATTGCCTGCCGTCACCGGGCTAACTAATTGGTATCCACTGTGGCAGCAGGCATCACGCACATATTGCACTACCATGGACGCTATCTCTCAAAGTGATATCGAATTCAAGGCTCTGGAGATCTATCACAAAACACCTAGGTGTGCTGTTCCAACATTCGATATTGCGTACCAGCTGAAATGGACGGCTTTCAATAAGGATCTCATTCGATCCAAACTGATAGAGAAGCTTTCCCTATGTTGTTCGAACATGGTGCAATCTCGCACATCCGATAAACCACCCGTCACCCCAGTCCAATGTCACGAAGTGGCATGGTATGGAGAGAGACCTATGTGTTATGATGATCTCTCAACTCTCTTCCGTGTGATCCCGGAGGGTCGTGGGGCAGGCAGTAGACATTACAATATGTTTGGCATTGCATCTCTACTAGAGATTATGCCGAATCTGAAAACTTTCGAACTATGCTATCGTTTCGCTGGTCTATACCGCAACAACGATCGTGACAGAACGTATGAAATACTCGAAGAGATCAATCGATCTCAAGCCCTGGCCCAACAGCTTCGCAAAGTCAGACTCGAAGGTATTCAAGTGACTCAAGAATCTCTACGTCTATTCCTGGTTAAACATCGCAATATAACGGATCTCGCTCTCTGTGATATTCGAATGCGTTATGGGGCGCCGGTTATCTTCTTAAGCAGTATTACTCGCATTAATGTTACCTGGACTCCTGATAAATTACAATGGGAACCAATTTTTGAATTTCTTGAAAAGAAAATGCCTAAACTTGAACACCTTCATCTCGCGACATTATCATCGGCGCACCCGGGCGCAGCGCGTGTCAACTTACACCCTGTTTGGGAAGAGCATTCCAAGGAGCTTGAAGCCAATATTCCTCTGGGTATAAATTATGTTCATACGAGGGATTTTGATGCGCATGATATAGCGAAGGGGCTTAAGTTCAGAGAATTGCCACCTGTTCCGGTTGAGCAGACTACGGGAGCAGATGACTGGAAAGAATCTGAGAGAACGCGATATATGGTATCTTTCCAAGATTGTAATGAACCGGAATTTGTTAGTCGAGTAGGGAGAGGATTTTGATTTTCGGGATATCCTAGTCCAATCAATATCTATTATTTTGAATTCAAATATCAGAGCGTTGCAGTCTTCGCGATGAGCCTTGATTCACAAAAGCCCCTTTGGGTAAATGTGGGCGAAAGTCTACAGAAGCATTGTCAAGAAATTCTGGACTCGCAAACTTTGCATCTCCGACTCTACTACACCCCAAATGGCAAATAACATCTAGTAGTGCTGCCATGCATGGCACTTTCAATGGCGCCTTATTGCGTGGCAGGCTTGAAGCCGTGGTATATCCGGTGGATAACAATCACTAAAGGCTTCTTTCCAGGCAAGGTGAGCTTCATGCTGCTTTTATGGCGCCTTCGATGGATGGAAAAAGCAGTCTTTTTGATTTTGTAGAGTACATCATTTCATTGGTTCATCGTCATGCTTGCCCTGCCTGGCGAGGAGATCACTGAGATTATTGGCAATAGCCAGCGTATCCGGATGCTTAGCCCCAAGGGCTTTCTCTCTAGCTTCTAGTACCCGGCGAAACATTGCCTTGGCCTCTTCGTACTTTTCATTATTTGCAAGGATACTGCCTAGATCACTGACAGTTTCGAGCGTGTCAGAATGCTCGTCCCCGAGTCCTTTCTCTCTAAATTTCAGTACTTCTCGCAGTATTTCCTCAGCCTCTCTGTACCTCCCTTGACATGCAATAATGTTGCCGAGATCACTGGCACGTTTGACTGAGGATAGATCCTCGACCCCCAAGATCTTATTTCCGGCTTCTAGTGCTTCTCGATAAATTTCTTCGGCCTCTGCGTACTTTTCTTGATTTGCAAGGGCTTCACCGAGAGCAATAGTACTGTTGAGTGTGCCTGAATGCAATGCCCCGAGGACTTTCTTTCTCAGTTTCAGTGCTCCTCGAAGTATTTTTTCGGCCTCTCGGTATTTTCCTGCTTCTGCAAGGGTGCTGCCGAGATTACAAGCAGTGCTGAGTGTGTCTGGATGCTCGGCTCCGAGGATTTTCTGCCTAGCTTCAAGTGCTCTTCGATACGTTTCCTCGGCCTCGTCATACTTTTCTTGAATTGTAAGAATATATCCGAGATTAGCAACATCTCTGAGTGTGTCCGGATGCTCGGGCCCGAGTTTTTCCTCTGTTTCTTGCAGATGTTGTCGATACATTGCCTCAGCCTCTTCACGCCTATCCGGAGTGGTCTCCTTCTCCTTGATGCCTGCCTCCTGTAACACGATGCTAAGAACACAGTCATCCAAGTGATTGTAGAAGTCCTGCGCGTTACTGAACGTCGCAGCACAGTTGGAGCATTGTCCTGGGGCACTGTGGGAGTCGGTCGTGGTCGTGGCATTCTTGTTGATAGCATCGGGGTTTCCCCGGCGTTCGTTAGGAGGTAGTTGAACAACGCCATGAACGGAGGTCAGATGGCGCTTGAAGACATCTGCCCGGCTGAATGTTTTCTCGGTGGGTGAACCAGAGCCAGGGCAGAAGCCGCAGACCATTGTGCCCTTGTAGTGGGTGAGGGCGTGTCGGTTACTGTCATATTTGCGCGCGAACCCCCTTCGGTGATATTCGCAGGTCTGAACGGGGCATTTTTCAGGCCGTTCTACTTCGTGAATGAGCATGTGTGCCTTGAAGTCTTTGAATACCCGGCCACAGTCAGGGTAAGGGCAACGGGCCTGCTCCTGGGCCTCGCCATTAACGTACACATCACCCAACGAAGTACCGCCGAACTCGACACTATGACCATCTAGTTGCTGCAAAAATCTCTGGATATGTGGGGATTTGTCTATATTGAGCACACCCATTTGCCGATTGAGGGTCTCAGTGGTCAGTGAGGAGCCTGTCATCACTGCACCTGGAGAGAATCTCTCTGTTTCTGGCCATGATACGCATTCATTGGAAGAGTCACGATCAGTCTCACTGGAATTGAAGCGAGAATCCTGAGATGCTACTTGTGCCGAGTCTGAGGCATTTCCTTCCAGCTCTGACTCTCTGTCATGACCGATTGACCGCGGAAGAGTAAAGCAAGCTATTCTGCGGAGATGAGATGCAATGTGGAATGGACTAGCGTTTTCTGCATTGCAAAACGGACATTCTCGGCTACCGACATGGAGCGAATTGTTTGCTTTGCCACCTGATAGCTCAGCAGCAGCCCCGTGTTTCGTTGCCTCGTGGCTCAACCAGTCAGTGAGGCTATCATATAGCTGGTCGGCCATGCGGCAGTCTGCATAAGTACAGACGTATGGTCGCAAATCACGGATTACATGTGTCCTAGTTGTGTCAGCATGCGAGCCTTGAGGAAATCCTTCATATCGGACTTACTCCCAGGCTTTTTTTGCCAGCAGCTTTCTCGGGCAAAGCGTATAACAAAACGGACACTTGAATTCCTTCTGGTCCCAGTACTTCTCTGGAGGCTTAGGAATGCAAACCTGGTCATTGTTCTCCTCCCGTCTCTCGGTGAAGACTGTTGACGAAGATATCATTGAGACGTCGTCATCTAGGTTGACTTTGTTTTGGTCCAGGAGAGTGGCGGTAGAGGGTCTAGAAGGTGCAGGTTGCGACAAATTCAGCTGCGTTCTTTCTACTCCTTCCATCTCTGCTGGTGCTGCATTATTGGCGATTTCCGTATGCCTTCCTTCTATCTCTGGCCTGGTGTATTTTTCCAACTTAGAATCGCGCCTCCTCCAGTATAGGTACTGTTGTCTGCGTCGCGTGTTGGCCTTTGCCAATCGATGCACCAAATAGTGATTCTGGAGGTTATCGGCTGGCTCTCTCTGATATGAGGCCAGTATTTCCAGCACATGTCTCTGATCAATGTTCACATATTGATCCACAAGATCAACATTTGTTTCCGGGTCGAGTTCCCGGTGCCCTGCAGCTTTTGAGAGTCCCAATCTCATGGCGGGATTTCGAATCTTGAAAGCCAATCTATATAGCCTGTCGACTGTTTGCTGAGCATTTTCGAGAAGAATTGTTGTGAGCGGTAGGTCTCCGTAGGAGGAGTCTTCGTCAGAACTGAACTCGTCCTCTGAAGTCAGCATTTCATCCCCATCATTATCCACGTTATTGACTGGGCTTTGCTCGATATTATCGCTTATGGTGCCAAGTACTATTGAATTCAGAGTCATTAGTTGGAGTTACATGCCCAACGAAGATCTCACAAACTCACGTCGAGTCAAAACACTCTCGAGCTCACGCAGTAGCCCCTTGGTATAGTCGAATATGACAGACGCATCTCGGAATCTGTAGTCAAGCGAACTATGTCCACCATGGTAAAGACCTAGGTTTTTTGCCCATATTTCGAATCTCTGCTGCTCGTTGATGATCCCAGCTTGGTCTGCACAACTTGTATCATTCACTGTCGACTTTTGAACCAAGGCAAATACCGCACTGATTTTGTGTGCCACGGAAGCAAGAGACTCTGTATCCCTTAGAGACGACATAATTGCTGTTTTCGTCTATGAATGCATCGGAATTACTCATTGAAACTGACATCAGACTGAATGCGCGTTATGTGATATTATCACATCTGTCTTACAGCTTGGCCCCCGCAGTACCCCGCTCGCTTAATTGAGAGATCTTCAGCCTCATTCCAACCCCCAAAAATTGCCTGTGAAGATGACCAGTGAGGTCTAATAACAGTCATGTCCGGGATTGAAGTAGCCGGGCTGGTGCTCGGTGCGATACCACTGGTTATCGCGGCCTTGGATAACTATAAGACTACCCGTCAGCGCTTCAAATACTTCGTCGGCAAGGAACTTTATATCAACCGACTAATCGAGGCCCTGAAAGAACAGAAATTTTTTATCGACACTGAACTCCGTGTGGCCCTTGGGGCAGCTGGCCTGGCCCCAGACGATATAAACACCTTGATTCACAAGCCAGAAGCGTCATTGTTCGAAGATCCAGACGTGGTGAATGCGGTGCAGGAGTATCTCGGGGAGGGATTTCCGCTTTATGAGGCTGCTGTATCCAGATGTCATGAGGCGTTGACCGAATTAGTAAACAATATTCAGGGCCTAACTTCGGGTTCCCAGGTAAGTCATCAATTTATCACAACTCCGAGATACTGTCCAACTCTCACACAGGATGTCACTAGCTGAAGGGAGGTCAGCTCGCAACATTACTTAGGGAAAATCCTAAAGTGAATGGTCGATATGAATTTACTCGCAAGCTTAAATTCACGTTAAAAAAGGACGAGCTTGAGCAACAGATCGATGAGCTTAACAAGTCAACCAAAACTTTGACTCGTCTTCACGGCAGCAGCGTCATGAGACGAGAGATTACGGTTCAGTCAAGCTCTAGGACTATTAGCAAGCTTGCATCGACTTTGAATACTATTCGAGATTATGCATACAAATTATGCTCCTCCATTGCACTGAAATATACCGACGACTGCCATGTGGAGCATGAGGCTCGACTGTACCTATCAATGCGATCTTCTGCTCTCGAGAAAACGAAAAGTTTGAAAAGACCACCAATTGATTTCACCGTTGCCTTTACTCCAGCGATTTTTCCTTCTGAGACACCAAGTTTGCTCTACAAAACTAGTATAACGGTTCTGAAAGATGACGCCAATACCCTTAACGATGTACAGCCACGAAGTCGACCTGTTGTGACTATCAGTCTTCCAAGCCCATGCAGCACGCCTAGCCCTTCATATCTTGAAGTTGAAGGTCTTTGTCGGTCCATCTACAAGGCGCATAGTACTGCATTCCCTCTGTGTCTTTATCTAGACTGTGACGGAGGTCTTCGCTATCTTGATATCCCAGAATGCACTCAATTGCGGCCGCAAGTTCTGGAAGAACAATCGCACGACATTGTTACTCTTAAGAGCATTCTACGACATCCAGCGCTCTGCAAAACTGATTTTCCGGCCTTCAATTTGAATCAACGGATGGCTCTGTCTTGTCAAATTGCATCTTCTGTTCTCCAACTGCATTCAACCCCGTGGTTGCCCGTGCTATTAACAAGCAACTCCATTTGTTTCACACGCAATGCCCTCGTTGATTCAACAGCGGGAACCCCTTCGCCATTTATTAGACGCCCTTTCTTATCTCAGCAGGGCATAGGCGCTAGTTGGGTACACCCTACTAAGCGGTCTTTACTCGAACTGGGCATCATATTACTCGAGCTGTGGCACGACAGTGCTATCGAAACATTCGCTTCCCAGAATTGTCTGGATATCCAAGACAATTACGGCTCGCGATATGAGCTTGCGATAAATTGGTTGACTCAAAGCCAGGATCACATAATGCCGTTTTATATGCAGTTGGTTACACGTTGCATCGAGTGTACATTTACCACTACCTCACCCACACCCGATTGGAAAGACGTCAATTTCCGCAACTCGATATGTGAATATGTGCTGAGACCACTTTGGGAAAATTGCCCAGCAAAATACCGATAGCGACATAGGATACATCATACTTTGTGAATCATTTACAGATGAATGGGGTTTGATAGCGGAGTCTGTTAGGCCCAGCAAAAATCTTCATACTCCCATTATACCTAGTGTCTCATTCAGACGAAGGTTGTTGGTAATACCTCGCTTCTATCACGACGGCCTATCACTGCCTTAGTAGAGGTCTTCTGTCTTTTTAGACATTCCAGAAAGGTGGTCCCCATACAGTGTTCTCAACTCACTTGTCGGATTCAGACCTGTCTCCTTTCGTGTATGCAAAAATGTAAGCGCCTTGTCGTGGGAGTCGAGCACCAAGTGCTTTTAAGTTACAAAGTTGCAAACTAAGAAGAGATTAAAAAATAGAGTGGGAAAATAATATAATACATTCACAAGTTGTGACACTATCTAGACAGGATATATGCAAAACAGGCTAATTAAACAAATCAATATACAAGGGAAGAAGAAGAAAGATCATCTATCCATCTATCCATCTATCTCCCTATTCGCGAGTTTTGTCCCCATCTGGTACGGGAATCTCACGGTGCTCTTCTGTGGCCGCGGGTCGTTCGGCAGACTCGACTTCGGGCCTAGATTCTTCTTCTTTGGGGGAATCTTCAACTTCGGATTTCTCTTGGTGTTCACTTTCCTCGACGACAGGAGTCTCCTCTACCACTGGCTCTTCGTCAACGACTTCTTGTTCCTCTGTGAAACTCTCCTCACTGGCCAAAACTGGGACTTGATCTTGTTTGTTTGGCCGTTTGAGATGTTGTTTCGTGACGTCTCGCCGTTTCTTTTCGCGGTCGATTACCTTGGCGAATTGGCGGTTCCGTTGCTTCTTCTGCTTGTGGCTGGAATGGAGGATGTGGGTTTCGGTGTCGATTTGATCTGCGGGTGACATTGGATTCGGTCGAGGCTCGAAGCTGGGGTCTTCCAACTCGGATGTATCATCGGTGGCTTCAGTCGAGCTGTGTCCATCAGGTTCTTCGAAAAGATCCTTCGGAGGCTTGAGCTGGTATGTCTCCAATGTTTCGTCATCTTTGAAGATAGGAGGTCGGTATTTGATGCGCCTGTCTTTACCGAGAACACCACCAGGGGTATACAAAAGCTCTGTCGGACTTTTTGCTTTGTCCACTTCCTGTGAGCGATGTCTCAGCAAGACACCCTGGAACTTGTCGCGCTTGTAGGGCATTTCGCCAATCAACTTCACTGTTTTAGGAGCAGTGGCATTGATCATTTGAAGTTCGACATTGCCTTGGGTGATGGTTCTATCTCGGACACGATTGAGAGACGCAGCGAGGAAGACGACGGTAAGATAGGTTGGTTGTAAGCGATCAGGTTCGATGTTGATCCAGTATTTCCGTCCTTTCTTTCCGACAACGTCTCGGAATGACTCTGAGCGAGGATCTTCGAGCAACCAAGTGGAAGTTGTCATTTCGGGAGATCGCTCTCCGTATCCGCGCAAGAGCTTGTACCATCCAGGGAAACGAGGGGCGAATTTCTCTTCAAACATTCGGAAAGCTTTGAGCTGATCAACATAGTTGTCAGAGGCTGCCAGCATTTGGATCCAATTCGACCAATTGAAAGTTGTCAATGCAAACCCAAGTTTTTCTAGCTCGGCGACAACCTTATCTATCTTGTTTGTCTCGTTCTGGTAACTAAGAGCTCGCATATACAGCGATAAGGGCTTCGCAATAATGAAACGCTGAGCTCGGAGAATGACCTTGTGGTCCTTTTGCGAGACAGTGGCATTTGCAGAGTGCGGGTCTGAAGTTCGAGATTGTGCTGTTTGAGAACCTTCTGAGTTCTGTGGGCGAGAAGCAGGGAGAAAGTCAAGATCAGCTATACTGGCCTGCTCCATAGCATTGGACAACGCAAGTTTCCACAGCTCTCGGACCTCCTGATATTCCCCTGCGTGTAAATGAGCAGACATCATGGGGGTGAGCACTTCAATCGGCACTTTTGTCGATTCGTGCTCTAGCTTATCTCCACTGTCCAGAAATCGTTGGTATAGCGCACGAGCACGCTCGATTGCGCCGCGTGATCCATATTCCTTGATGAGATATCCGTATTGAAGAACTGCCGCTTCGCTATTTCCGTGATAATCATTTTCTCTATGTTGATTACTGGGGCCGAAATTCAATGATGCGGTGTGAGAGTTGGACAGAGACTGAGTCAAAGCCTTTTCCGCATGCTTCAAGTGTATGTCTGCCGCATTCGTGATCCCCGCCTCCTTGGCGACTTGCAAATCACGTTGAACCTGACTTTTGAGAAACAGGAGGCTTGATCTAGGCTCTGGTTTGCCGAATCGATGAAGGATCTCTCGGAAGATGATATGGACCATGTCTCTGTTGTTTTCCTGTACATATCCGAACAGAATCAGAGAGTAATGCTCCTGTTGAGCATACATCCGGCGTTTCTTGTGCATTTCCCTGAGCATTTTTCGGGCCCGGTGAGGTCTGCCAGCCAATACAAGACCAAGCATTGTTGCGTAATACGTCCAAGCATCCGGTTGGATTCCAATTTCTTCCATGTGGTTTCGAATTCGGTAGCAAGACTTTATGTCAAGTCTGCGCGCGTATTGGACAAGGATCATATTCCAGATTCGGATGGGAGAAATTTTAGTTTGAATGTTGGAGCACGCCTCTGCTAGCTGTTCCGCGAAGTCTAGCTGTCCATTTTTGCAGTAAACCTGGACTATGGTATCCAGCATTGGCATTGTAATTGGCACTTCATGTTGCCGCGCCTCTCTCAAGAGCTGTCGGGTGGCATCGATGTCACCTCGGTTCGCGGTGATGCCCATCAATGTGCCAAAGGTATGTGAGTCCGGTTTGAGGCCAGAGCTCAGCAATTCAACGAACGTTTTTTGTGCACCGTTCCAGTCCATTCGGGCAGCATGCGCCTTGAGAAGCATGTTCCAGCAATAGATATTCGGCTGGAGGTTGAACTCGTCCTTGAGGCGTCGGAATTGCTGACGTGTTCTTACTACGTCGCCCTTTGTTGCGTGGACAGAGAGCAACGGGAGTGCAGGCCTACAGTCAGAAGGAATACCGTGGTCCTCCCGCATCTTGTTGAAGACCGCTTCAACTTGCGAAACTTCCCCAGCATCAGCAAGGCAGTCCAAGCACTCAAGGTAAGCCGCCATGCCCGGCCGCTTATGGTAGTGTTCAATTTCGGCCAGAAAGTATTGTATACCACTCGCCATGTTCCATGAATTCATAGAGGCCAACTGGCGTTCAAGCAAACGATATGGCATTATGTAGTTTTCGCGCATTCGCGAACGTAATTGGCGATAGAAGATTATTGTCCGAGAAAAGCCAGAGCAGGTTGACGATGACTGAAGCGTATCAATGATTCTGAAGTAATGAGGTATGTCGCGCATGCCATGGAGTCTGGCGTATACCCTTAATACTTCAAGCAACACATCTAGTGGGGCGTGATCAGGCTGCGTTGGAGACTTCGAGATGCTGTCCATAAAATGTTCAGCAAGAGCGAAAGAAGACTTGGTCACATTATCCGGAGAATCCTGAAGATATCTTCCAAAATAGAGTCCTTTCCAAATCAGAGAGGTGCTCCGGAGACGTGAAAATAAGAAGAATTGGGATGTCATCATGTCATCCAGTTGTTTGATAGAGGTCGCTATTTCCCAAACTTCCACTGCGGAATCCCACAGTTCTCTGTTCCAGAAATATGCGAAGATCCACGGCAAGCAATGTATAGCAGATTCCTGATTTGTGGCCGCTTTGGCTATTTCAATAAGCCTTGCGGAGTTTTCTTGTCGAATTTGAGAACGAGAAACAAAGTAAAAGTCACTTGGCGAACGGTCTTCAGGGGGAATCTCTTCGAAGACTTGCCAAGCCCGATCATAATCTGATAACGTCTTCGAGCTTATTAGGTATTGGCACAAGGGAGAACGAAAAGCCGGCGGTTTTCCAGCAGCCAGGTAAAGAACCCAAGCTTTGTCGAAATCCTTTTCTTCGCTTTCCAGTATCCTTGCAAGCTCTGCTGTGGCCATGTTGGCCGGGGCGTCTGCATCACCTTCCGAGGGCGTTCCATGTGCCCTTAGGCCATCGGGGAGGGTCGGTTGAGTTGTGGTGGAGACCGCTTCGGAGGTGTAATTTCTCGGGAAGCCGACGAACGATCGTTTTCTGCGGCGCAGACCCAACCTCCTGGACTGGCGGGAGACGCGCAATTCCGAGGGGGGGGAGGTAGGATACAGAAAGTCCAGGAATGGTGTCCCTCCATCGAGATTCGATTGGGGTTGATTTCGGGAGGAGAGGTTGAGAGCGGAGGACGGGCGTTGATTTGACTGCTGCACCAAGGCGATAAACCAATTGGGAACGTCGTCTGTGGTAGCATTGTATTTCCAGAAGTTACGACAGAGCGACCTCTGTGATCGAATCGCATCATGGGAGTCTCGAAATAAACGCCGTCCTGCGCTCTCGAAACAGGCGGTTGCCCGTTCCAACATCACCCCCAATCGTCGCGGTGTTGGAATAACACTGAAGTCACCTAGGGTGATCAACAGGTTGCATCGTATCGTGTAGTCAGATTCTGTTAAAAGCACAGCCAAGTTAGAAGCCAATGATCCCGAGGTAGTAGTTTTTTCTCGCTCTCTCGCTGCAGCATTCAAGCAAGCTGTTTTTCGGAAGATGGTGCCATACGTACCGCGAGAAAAAAAAAAGAGCCGAGGAAAATGGAAAGTTGCAACACGCGATTAATAAAGAGAAGCTCGAAGCTCCTGAACACGAAATCGAAATCCAAGCAATTCCAGGCGAGTAAGAAGCAACGAGCAGGGCAGCTCTTCGGGATTGAAGAAGCAGCAACAAACCTTTAGGAAAGTTGGAAATTGCCGGGCTGCACGCCAATTCCAATTCGGCCGGAGGATACCGCCTTCCGCCCACACTCTCCCTCCTCCTCCACGAACAGCAGATCAACTGGACATCTTCCCCTCCATTTCCACTTTGGCAAAGATCCCCCCTCGCCCATCATGGAGATCACCGATTTCATTTTCAAGGAGCGTGAGGATCTCCTTCTAGTCGGTGACTACAATGCCTATCGGGCACACGCTACTCGCAGATTGCACAAACTCCGCAAGAAGTTGGGCCAAGCCACCCCCAAAGGCCGCAAGTACACTGCCAAACCTGCTGTGACTGCTGAAAATGTCGCAGCTAATGTATCGTATGTCTCTTATTATTCATACTATGTGATTTTTGGATAGAGAAGGAACGGTTCAATAGCTAACATTCAATTCCTTTCTAGATATGTACACCTGTTGCTTCTGGGTTCCGAACGAGCCTGGGCCCAAGCCATGCATATGAAGTCGACACACTCCGCAGACCCCGATGCTAAGGGAATCGCCGGTGCCACTAGACGCCATATTATTTCGCGATTGGCTAAGGCCAAAGGATATGCGCAGCATTTGGTGGATCTGCTGCACGAGCAATCGGTCACTGGTGCTAGCGACATTGATATTCTTGAGGCGCGGGCATATTACGCTACGATCTCCGGCGCATTGACGCTGGAGAAGAGACGATGGGAACAGTGTCTGCACGATTATGCCATTGCCAGAGTCATCTATACGGCTTTGGGCCAGAAGGTCAAGAAGGACGCCTTCCGCGATCTACTCACCGGTACTGTCGACCCCAGTCTGCGTTATGCGGCCTACCAAATGAAGCTTCCCCGCTCAAAGCCCACATCTTCGCTGGCGATCGAGTACTTCCCATCCGATTCGAACATTCGCTCGGAGGTTGAGAAGCTGGACCCCTCTTGTCTGGCTGAGGAAGCCGCAGGTACACGGAGAACCGCCGAGGGCGAGGTGCAAAAGCTGCCCGAGTCTGTGACATGGCGGTCTCGCACTGTTCCTCTGGATGATGCCTCTATCTCTCAGGCTTTGGCTGCTGCTTCGGCTGCGGAGGAGCGTCTCTCGGCATGGCTATCCGGTGAGGGCAAGTCTGCCTCCGCTAAGGATCAGGCTGCTGCCTACGATACTGTTATCATTGCTAGCCAGGATGCAGTTGATGCTACGAAGACCGCCCTTGACGATCTCACCCATGAGGGTGTGGACCCCGGCGATAAGCGTATGCAGGCACTCCAGATTACTCGCACTGCTGTCAACTTCGAATTGGTTGGCTGGCGTGTTGGTCGTAACCGTGTGCTCTGTGGCGAGCAAGACGGTCTTACATTTGGAGAGGAGCAGGTGGCCCAGGGCAAGAATGCCAAGCGCCTCCGAAGCAATGGCAAGAAGCTGAACAAGCTCCGCGAGCGAGTGGTCCTGTACGACTCGACTTTGCAAAGTATCGACTTTATTCTCGAGCTGCCTGGAGTTGCAGCCGATTCTACATTTGTGCAGGACCTGGAAGCCAAGCGACGCTATTTCCGGGCACTTAGGTATGGAATTCATCACACCCACATTGATTATCACGCAGTTTACTAATATATTATCTGACTAGATCTTTGGCTGTCGGACGGTCTCACGCTGTGCTCGGTAAGCCTACCGAGGCACTTGCCCTCTTCGCCCAGGCTTTGGACCTATCTCAATCCGCAGCCCCACCAGCATCAGCAGAAGCACAGGGAACTCCTCGTTTGGACGTGTCTCGGGCCCAAGCTGGCAGCTTAGAAACTACACTACGGGGACTGGTTGCCCAATACCGCGGACTTGTTACTCTGGAGCGTCTGGAGGCTCAGTCCACCGCTGGTGAGCAACGCCCGCTTGTGGAACGCCTGCACCAATTCCAGCAGGGAACGGATCTCAGCAACCTGGTTCCATACCCACCACAGATGAAGCCAGTTCCAGTGAAACCATTGTTCCTGGACGTTGCTTGGAACTATATAGATTACCCGCACGAGGGCCAGCAACAAGAGGAGGCAGCGGCACCTGCAGCGGAAGAGAAGAAGGGACGTGGTTGGTTCGGATTCGGACGGTAAAATGTCTATTATGTTTATGTTCTATGTATAGTCATTATCGAAATCGGCTTGGCCATTTCACACTCAATCAATATTGGCTAGTAGCCCCGCTACTAAGGCCTTAACGTGACCCCGATCAAGCACAATAATCTTCTTTTGCGATACACTTTGCGAAGAGCCTTCAGAATCTTCATAGCCTCGCTATCTACTCTTCATAGGGCGAAAGGTTCTCCAACCATTCGTAGACTTTCGCATTTCCCCCACGCTGAGCCAGCACTAACGGTGTATATCCGTCAGAATCTCGAGCATTGACATCCGCTCCAAACTTCACGAGGACTTTCACCACGTCACATATTTCCTCGGCCCTTTTAATTACATTAGCCCACCATGGTGGTTTTATAGGAATACCAGCAGCAAGATGTATAGGCATTCTCCCATCTTGATCCCTAAAATGAGGATCTGCTCCATGTTCAAGAAGTACTTGTGTCAAACCGGGCCATCCTCCAGCAGCAGTAAGACAGAGAGGAGTATTTCCTTCAGGATTAATGAAGTTCACATCACCGCCCAAAGAAACAATTTTCGTTATCATGGATATTTTATGCTTGGGATGGTTTTTTGAACGGATGACCAGGAAAAGAGGGGTTTCGTCGTTGTTATTTCGACAATTCACATCAGAACCTTTGGCGCAAAGCCATTCGAAAAGATCGATGGATATTCTATCGGCTTGATGGTGTAATGCAGTCCAACCTTCGTTGTCCCGTGCGTTGATATCAGCACCGTGTTGTAAAAGAATCTCTGCCCGGCTATACATAGAAGAAGTATTGGAAGATTCTTCCCTCACAAGAAGGAAAGGAGTCCGACCCTTATGATCTTTGGCGTTAACGTCCGACCCGTGTCTGATCAGACATGAAATAGCCTCACTGGCATCCATTCTCGGTGTAGTGATGGCATAATGTAGAGCAGTATACCCAGCGTCAGGGCCATTTGGACTTTGCAAATGGACGTTAGCTCCATAATCGAGTAATTCCAATATCCTGTCTGCAAGAAGATAAAAAGATGCAATATGAAGAGGTGACATAGCATCTCTATCAAAGCAGTTGATTTGAGCCCCTGCTTCGAGAAGAATTGATAATATCTCCTTTGGCGTGTATTTATCAGAAGCAATATGTAAAGGTGTTCTACCCTCCGGCTCCGGGGTCTGTACATCAGCACCCATGCTCAACAGAAATTTGATTTTTGGAGCACATTTCGCATAGATAGCAGCAATTAAAGGAGTCCTGTCATAAGTCCCGACAAGATTTATGTCGGCATTATAGTCGAGAAGTAATTTAATCATGGGAATATTATCAGAGGATTTCCGGCATGCAGTATAAAACGGTGCCCGAGGAAAATAATCGTCATCACCAATGAAATTCGGATCTGCACCATGATCCAAAAGAACTTTCGTAGTGCCAATGTGATTCCATCCTACGGCAAAGCTCAAAGCTGTAGACCCAGGCGAGTGAGCACAGACACGATCAACGTCGAGACCTGTGGATAACATAGCACGAACACCAGTCTCGTAGCCGTGAGCGGCATAAGAGTAGAAGGCCGGGCGAAACCACGATGATCGAGTCCAAGAGAATATGGAGAATTCGATGTCTCGCTTGCAGAGTTCGACGAAAAGGAGGTCGTGGAGTGCATGGTTTGTGCGGATGAGGCTATTGAGGTTGCTGGTGGATAGTTGGCTAACAATGTCGAGGAGGAGCTCTGTTGGTAGACGAAGGAGTCCAGTTGGGGATTCTTCCGACATCTTTAAGGTTCCGGGTGCCACTTCCAAGTTTTTATGTAGTTATAAAGGAGATGTGATGGCTCAGTGTTTGTAGGGTTCTGTGACATGCGGCTCGGCCCCATGCTGGCCCCCGCCATTCCTAGCGAAACTCCTTACCCTAAGGAGTTTCGGAAAAGCGAGTTCACATACAAACTAATTTTTTTGAGACTAGTATTTAAATCTGGGGCTCCACCCAACCCTCTTACACCATATATAAAATCAAGATATCAGTCTACTCTATATCCTTAATCCTAAGATACTACTAAGGTAGTAAGTATAGAAGTAGTGGTGTGACCAATCAGAGCTGGCCATTAGTCAGTACACGTGATCGTCAGCGGGACGGGCTGGAGCCGAGTCACGCGATTGCAAGCCCTACAAAGTACGAAGAGACTACAATCAACTTGGAATTCAGAGAGGACAGCAGGGGATAAATTAGAATGATCAATGAGTAGAAACTTATTGGCTGTGTCAATTCTGAATCCGGGGTAATTATAATTGTGAACTGATATACCACCTATGTACATACTATGTACAGTATGTCTGTTAATATTTTTCATCTGGACTACAGTCTACACGGTACAATACTGTACAGCTGCATAGTGTATACATCCATGTACTACGGTGCCTACGGAGTACAATCGAACCATCAACGGAGTAATGGGAAACAATCAATAATTAAATTAAATAGAACAAATAATTATACGAAGCAGACTATTATAGATACGGGGTTAATTCTAGTGGGTCAGGCCATAATGCATCGATAGTCATTCGCGGCTCGCCCAGCAACCGGGACTCGGATGTGGAATTGGCGTTCCCGCCCCTGACCGATTTCCATTTCCCTTTCTTCTCCCCTTCTCCACCTTCTCGTGGGATTGTCCGGCTCCTTGCTGCTTTTTTTTTCTTTTCCGTTTTCCCTTTTCCTTTTCTATTCGGTCGGTTCATAAAATCTCAAAAAATAATTCCCTGGCCCTCCCTCCGTGGCCTCAAAACCAATCATCATGGTTAATATCACTGGGAGTTTCGCCTCGCCTTCGGCAGATGCGACGGTTGTTCCCCAGCTTCTTGCGCCTGCTGGTCTTATCGCCTCAGTTCTCGATGGTTTCACTATCTGGAAGTTCCTGGTAACTCTGTTCGTCGGCGCTGTTCTCTATGATCAGTGTATGTGTGATTTATTCCTTCCAAATCTCGTCGAGAATCCCTTATCACTTTGTTTCGTCGCATGGCGCGTCTCGAAATCAGACCAGAAAAAAAAATATCAACTAACATGAAATTTCCCCTTTTCAGTCAAGTACCACTACCTCAAGGGTGCCATCGTGGGCCCCGCATACAAGATCCCTTTTATGGGCCCATTCCTCCAATCCGTCAACCCCAAGTTCACCGAATACAAGGCCAAATGGGACAGCGGCGAACTGAGCTGTGTCTCTGTCTTCCACAAGTGAGCCCACCCCTCAAGACCCCACTCTCCCGATATCCGGTCGATTCCCTCGAGTCTTCGGCGTGATTTTCGTAATCAATTGTCTAACAATGGTTTAGGTTCGTTGTCATTGCCTCGACCCGTGATATGTCCCGCAAGATCTTCAACTCGCCCACCTACGTCAAGCCCTGTGTCGTCGATGCCGCTCACAAGCTTCTCGGTAAGACCAACTGGGTCTTCCTCGATGGTAAGGCTCACGTCGACTACCGTAAGGGTCTCAATGGCCTGTTCACCCGCCAGGCTCTGTCCTGCTACATGCCCCGCGTCGAGGAGGTCTTCAACGACTACTTCGAGCGTTTCCTCGATAACTCCGCCGCTGTTGAACACAAGCCTACTCCCTGGATGCCTCAGTTCCGTGAGCTGATGACTGCTCTCGCTTGCCGCACCTTCGTCGGCTACTACATGTCCGAGGAGGCTGTCCAGAAGGTTGCTGACGACTACTACCTGATCACCGCTGCTCTTGAGCTGGTCAACTTCCCCATTATCCTGCCCTACACCAAGACCTGGTACGGTAAGAAGGCCGCCGACATGGTTCTGGACGAGTTCTCCAAGTGTACCGCCAAGTCCAAGGCTCGCATGGCTGCCGGTGGTGAGGTTTCCTGCATTCTGGATGCCTGGGTCAAGGCTCAGCAAGATTCCGCCAAGTACCGTGAGAAGATCGCCAAGGGTATCCAGGTCGATGACTCTGAGAAGCCCGCTCAGGTCCTCCGTGACTTCTCCGACTTCGAAATTGCCCAGACTATCTTCACTTTCCTTTTCGCCTCCCAGGATGCCACCAGCGCCGCCACTACCTGGTTGTTCCAGCTTATGGCTGACCGTCCCGATATCCTGGAGAAGGTTCGCGAGGAGAACTTGCGCGTCCGTAACGGTGACCGTAACACTGGTATCTCCCTCGAATTGATCGATCAGATGACCTACACCCGCGCCGTTGTCAAGGAGACTCTCCGTTACCGTCCTCCCGTCATCATGGTCCCCTACCTCGTGAAGAAGGACTTCCCCATCACCGATAAGATCACCGTGTCCAAGGGCTCCATGATTATCCCCTCCGTATGGCCCGCTACTCACGATGAGGAGGCCTACCCCAACGCTGACTCCTTCGAGCCCGAGCGCTGGATCACCGGTGATGCCGAGCAACAGTCTAAGAACTGGCTCGTCTTCGGAACTGGTCCCCACTACTGCCTGGGTCAGAACTATGCCGTTTCATCTCTGATTGCGATGATCGGTAAGGCTAGTCTGGAGATGGACTGGGAGCATTTCCCCACTGCTCAATCCGAGGATATCAAGGTGTTCGCCACTATCTTCCCCCAGGTATGATCAGCCCCTCCCTCCCAATATTACAACTTATAACTAACATTCCAACCAGGACGACTGCCTTCTGAACTTCCGCCCCCGCGCCTAAACATATCTATGTCAATGTCAATGTCAAGCCTCTCTCAACCAAACCACAAAAAAGCGCATGAATTTGAACCCGGCCCCGACATCCGGATAGAAGGGCTTTGCTATGCTTTGCTTTGCTTCGCTTCAATCTTCAACTCACCTCATCTCGGTCCCGTTTCAGCAAGTTCCTTTTTCTGTCCTGGAGATGGGCGGGGTCCTGTTTAAACGGTTTCTCTTCATTTCTTTCTTCACTTTTTCCTACCCTCATGATTTTGATTTTGATTTTGATTTGGCCATGAACCCCACCCCCTCTTGTGCAATGGGTTCCTTTCACAACTTTTTTTATAACCCTAAGAGTCTTTTCTTTTTCTGCCCGGCATTAGGCTAGCATTGGGTGGATTCTGATTCGATTCGATTCATTTTCCTGATACCATTCCCCCTCTCCGCCATTGCATTCCCCGTATCCTGTGTTTATGAATGCGGTGCCGTACCCGTGTGGGTGGAGCATTTCCGGGGTCTTTCTACTACTTCTTTTTTCTTCTCATTTTCGCGTTTTTTTTTTTTTTTTTTTTTGGACTCGGTGGCCACGAGTTATGCACATTAGATAATATTAATGCCGTTAACTTTTCTGATTGATTTTTGAGTGTAAATATTTCTGAGTATATTTGGTTTGTTAATGGACTTAGGTCGATACTCACTAAATACTTTACTTATACTACATTAGTATAATGTACTAAATTTACTAGTAGTACTACTACTCCTAGTAGGATGTTAATTTTTTGAGTTGGATCATATCCAACTCTGATATCAAGATAAATGTAGCACTACTAGTGCTAATACTACTGGAGGTAACTAACTACCTACATTAGGTAGTACCTCAGATATATATATCTCTAGCTACGAGTAATATTCTACCACATTAGGTACCTACCTGTGACACTTCAAGCTAATTGAATTAGCTTAATTCAGCTCAATATCAAAGACCTTGCTCCCTTCTAAAAACTATGAATTTTTTTCGAATTTCCTAGAAAGAACCCAACTGACAGAAGGTTCTGTCACTTAAACTTTGCGAGCTGATACCCCAAACATCCTAATCAAGCAGGCGGTCACAACCGGCACTGACATCACAACTATCAAGTCCAACTTCACCTTCAACCTCCGCGGTCTTTCACATTAACCCTGATTACAACCCCCCAAAATTCAAATCAAGAACAATGTTTTCCCCTCTGAATCCCGTAATCCGGCGCTCAGTCAGCACCGTCTCATCCACCATCCTCAAAACACAAACCCGCCAAATCCTCCGTTCAACCGCGGCTCTTCCGAACTCCGCAACAACCCGAGGTCTAACCTCTCTCTCACGCCGAAGCGCATTCGCACCGCAGAAGTCAGGCCGTTTCGGTGCTATTCAGAATCCTCAGTCTAAAACACAGATTCGTCAATCAAGTAATGAATCCAAGACTGAGCCCGAAGCTATTAATTTCCGTCAATGGGGTTTTGAAGAGGTATGTGAACGAACTACACCCGCACCTATTACACCCACCTGCATACCTATGCATATCATGTACTAACCTTTTGTCTAAAACGGTTAGATAAACTCAACCCTCCCATCAACCTCCCCATCAGATTCCCCAACCCACACCCCCATCCTAATCGACGTCCGCGAACCCGCCGAACTAGCCAGCGGAATAATCCCCAACGCCCTAAGTATCCCACTCGCCTCCCAACCCGACGCAATGTATCTAACGCCCGATGAATTCGAGACTCGATTCGGATTTCCTAAGCCGGATGTCAATGCTGAGCAGATTGTCTTTTATTGTAAGGCGGGTGTAAGGGCTGAAGCTGCGGCTAGATTGGCTGTCCAGGCTGGGTATGATCCGGAACGGTTGGGGGTTTATTATGGGAGTTGGTTGGATTGGGTTAAGAATGGGGGGAAGGTTGAGGTTTGGGATGGGGATGATTAGTTTGTTCGTAACATAACAAGGTAGTTAACTATGTGTTATGTGTTACTGACTGGGGGTTTGAGATCTATCGTGATTTGAGACAGATTGTACATAATGTTGTGTTCGAAGATATCAAAACCTCCGAGAATGCAATTAAAGTAGCAGGTGCTACTAATTCCCAAGTGGTTCTTCTTTTCTACAAATTTACTGTACGGAATCAAAATCTAAAAACATTCATTAAAAAGCAGCTATAACAAAAAAAATTCTCTGGTATAAGCCAGGCCTCTTGCCATTTCATGTACAGGTGCCTTTTTTCCGCCCTTCGTCCCTACCTATCCAAACGTTCAAGTCGTGGTCGTTTCATGGTTATGTCCATATCGCAAAGCAAAATAAAAAAAAACACAGAAAACTTTTTGTTTGGAAATTCGCTCTCTCGCTTTTTCGAATGGCAATTGATTGTCATTATCTCGACATTCTCACTCAAAATTACCCAAAATAGGTAAGTTTATTTGAGAAGATGCCGCACCGGAGTGATGATGCCATGATCAGGGCTGTGGGGGATCGATCAGGCCTGGCAATACGGAACAGGGAAGTATATGACCGCAACCGAAACATCCTTGATGGAATGCTTCTGGAGCACCTGCGTTAGAATCCGGAGACTTGCGATCAAGGGATGTCGAAGAGAGGCTTGAGTTTCTTGACAAGACCCCATTCTTCCATGGTGACGTCGGCGCGGTAGAACTCCTTCAGAGTATCGATACTGGCACGAGAGATGGCGGAGTAGAGAGTGTCCTTCTCCTCAAGTTGACGGCCGTACATGGGCTGGTTGGAGCCTTCGACCTTAACGGCAACGGAAGGTTGACCCTTCTTACAGATAGGGATGGCCTTGTGATCACGCTCGATGGAAGTCCTGTGATGATAGAATTAGTATTGAGAAGAAGAATTCAGAGTAAGTAATAGGGTAGACTTACACTCTGCCAATGTTGACAATTTCCTTGACACCGGAGGCGTTGGTTCGTACGGCTGCGAGAGGAGTGTGGAGACGCAGGCTACCCTCAATGACATCGATACCGATGACAATGGGGTCTTTCTTGTTGAAGACGGCAACGGGGCGGATGACACAGGGGAAGACAGCAAGCATCTTGCTCTCCTCCTTCCGTTGCTGGGCGATCTCGGCCATGTGAGCAGTGAAGTTGTCGAACAGATGGTAAATGATATCAGCAGTGAAAATCTTGACGCCGACATCCTGGGCGTAAGCGGCAGCTTCCTTGTCAACCTTGACATCGAAGCAAAGCATGACAGCGTATTCCTTGGCCTTCTCCAGCATGGTTCCCGCCATCATAACGTCACGCTTGTAGACAGGTCCAATAGAAATGTTGGCAACGGGAATCTTGGAGACGCGCAGGAACTCCAGCAGAGCCTCCAGGGAACCCAGGGTGGAAGCCTGGACGGTAACACCACGGTTGTCAGTGGAGACCTTGCTCAGAAGAGCCTCAAGATCGGACATGACTTCCTCCTCCAAGTCCTCCTCATCGTCATCAGGGCCGACGACAAGCAAGCGAGAACCAGCAATGGCGTGCTCAAGGTCGTTGGCGGCAATCTTAACACCAAGGGCGGCCTTGACCTCCTTGTTGTGGACGTACTGCGACTTCAGACGCAGTTCCTTGAGTGGTGCGGGTGTTAACAATGCACGAATATTCGTTGTGATAGGCCCATTGAGACCGCACAATACGACACGATCACCCTCGCGGAGAATACCGTTGGACAGGACCACGTCAATGGTGGTACCCAGACCTTCAATAACCTTGACCTCCAGAACAGTACACTCAACCTCGGACAGGTACATGAGCGAGTTGGTCATACGCTCCTGGGTCAGGGAAGTAAGCAGCCTCAACATATCGGGAACACCCTCTCCAGTGTGTGCGGAGGTGGGGACCAGGGAGACGTTGCGGGCCATGGACTTGTTCTCGAAGAACAGTTCGGAGTTGAAACCTTGCTCGGCGAAAGCCAGCTTGGTAGCCTCCAGACGAGTGCGGAACTCGTTCTGGACACCCTTGTTCTGCATGTTCAGACTGTCCTCGAAACCGTTGTTATCAATCTTCTTCCAGCCGTACAGACGATCGATCTTGTTCAGGGCGACGATGAAAGGAGTCTTGCGGTCACGTAGCAGGCGCATGGACTCCAGAGTTTGGGGCTCAAGACCGTGCATGATATCGACGACCAGGATGGCAATGTTACAGAGCGAGGAACCTCGCGAACGCAGGTTGGAGAAAGACTCGTGACCAGGGGTATCGATAATCAGCAGACCAGGAATCTTGAACTCGAACTTGCCATCCTTGTTGACAACGTTGGTCTTCTGCTTCAGGGCCTCAACGGGGAAGTAAGTGGCACCGATCTGTTGGGTAATACCACCAGCTTCACCCTCTTGCACGTTGGTTTGACGAATCTTGTCCAGCAGCTTGGTCTTTCCAGTATCGACGTGACCGAGAATACAGCAAATAGGTGAGCGCAGGTCGTCCTTGGAGCGAGCGGCCAGGGCCTCTTCGTGCTGCTTCTTTCTGCGCTCCGCAGCCTCAGCCTTTCTCTGTGCGATGGCTCGCTGGTTGGCACTTTGCTCCTCATCTTCAGAAGAGGACTCATCAGACGAGTCATCCTCAGAATCATCCTCGGACTCGGAGTCCTCCTTAGACTCAGAGGCAGCTTCGGCCTTGGAAGGAGCTTCTTCCTTGCTCTCTTCCTCCTCGTCACTAGGAGCATCCCAGCTGTCCTTCACATCATCATCTTCAGCAGCAGCAGCTTCCCAGTCATCCACGGCGTCGTCTTCATCAGCAGGAGCGGCGGCAGCAGCTTCGGCCTTGGCCTTCTCTTCGGCCTCCTTCTTGCGGCGAGCATCCTCAGCCTCACGCTGAAGACGAGCACGCTCGGCAGCGGCCTCGAGGTCTTCCTCCTGCTTCTTACCACCCTTCTTCTTCTTGTTCTCGTAGACAGGGCGCTTCTTCTCGGCTCCACCTTCCTGGAGACCGGCGACGGAAACACCAGATGCAAGCATTTGCTTCATGCGCATCTCGCTCTTCTGTTGAGCCTCTCTTTGGGCCTTGGTGAGAAGCTTACCCTCCTTTCGGAGCTGCTCCTTCTTCTCACGCTCCTTCTCCTTCTTGATAGCACGAGCTGCCTCGCGCTTCTTCTCTTCCTCCTCCTCAGCCTTCTGAGCGGCCTCTAGAGCGGCCTTCTCCTCGGCCGCGATGCGCTCCTCCTCCTCACGCTGTTGGCGGAGAGCCTCCTGTTGCTTTTGAAGAGCTGCCAGGTGCTTAGGCAGTTTACGGCCTTTGGCAGGCTCTGGAGCAGCCGCAGCGGCGGCAGCATCGGCCTCCTTCTTGGCATCGGCGGCGGCGGCCTTGGTCTCTTCGGCCTTCTGTTGGGCAGGAGTGGTCTTCTTCTTTGAGGCAGCCTATTGGTAGTAGATATCTCGTTAGCAAGCTGGCTACCAGTACATAGTGAACTTTGTAGCTCATACCTGTTCCTTCTTACGCTGCTTCTCGCGCTCCTTCTTCTCACGCTCCTTCTCCTTCTTGGACTTCACGCGGAACTCGCCCTCATCAGCTTCGGCCGCAGCCGGAGCAGGAGCAACATCCTTAATGGGCTTCTTGGGCTTTCCAGCAAAGACGTCATCCTCATCAAAGGTACCCTCCTCTGGCTCCTTGCTGGGGGCAGGAGCAGCATCTTCGCCCTCCACGAAGTCATTGTTCTGCTTGCCCTTCTTCGCCTTCTTGGCCTTGTTCTTACGAAGAGCAGCCATCAAACCACCGGCACCGGCCTCGTTCTCGGCCTCATCATCATTGTTTGCGGGCTCCTCGGCGGGAGCATCAACAGCCGGGGCAGATTCGCCGAGATCAGCCTCCCAATCCTCCTCTTGCCTCTTGTTTCCCTTCTTCTTAGGCGCCATTTTGCGTTTTCTTGGGGGGTGTAGTGACTCTGTGTTCCGGATGGAGGGGTGTGCCGAAAGATCGTAAGTGATCGCACAAACGGAGCTAACCGTTCGTTTGGTGGCGGTAGATTATCGTGGTAAAATCACGGACCGCGACAAAAGAAAAGACGAGTGCGATGACTCCTCCAATCTCAAATTCCCCGGAAAAGAAAGGCTGGTAGTTCACCAAGGGAGTGGGGTGGAGAGAAAAAGAATTTCGGGAAGGGAAGCAATCTCAAGTGGGGAACAAATGAAACTCCCCGTTGGACATCACCCGTTGCCACTACACACACTCAAGGGACGACTTGAGTTGGAGTTGGCCTGAAGGAGAGTAGATTTCTATTTTGCAGCAGTAGAAAACTAGCTGAATTATTTTTTTTTATCTTATTTTATATTTTTTGTTATTTTTTTTTTCTTTTGTGAAACCGTTGGCATTCATCTCGCTAATCGTGATCATCTGACCTAGGCTACTACAACCAGGTATAATTCTAACTAACTATGGGAACTGTTCAACTGTGTAGTACAGAAATACACAAAGAAGTATATTGAAATATAGGGGGGATAAGGTGTCGAGGTTTGTATGTCTTTCAAAGATTAGATGGTAATGTGGAGGAGTCGCTGCAGCCAAGCCATAATGGACTTAAGATACTCATCATCATCAACATCCAACACTGAAAACGCCAAGTGTCGGAGTTTATCACGGAATGACATGGATGGATCTTCAGGAGTAGAATCAAGTGAAGATACAAGCTGCTCAAATGCCTCTGTCCCACGCTGAGCTAGCCGTGCCAGGGTATCACCATCGACCTGGCTGTTATCCTTCTCGGGTTCTCGGTAAGAGGGCATTCGTCGACGTCGGGACCTAGACCCAGAATGTTTCGACCTATGACCATTTTCACCTCGAAGACAGATTCCCTGCAATAGGCAAAGCAAGGCCATCTCCTGGCTTTTGACGACTTGGAATCGGTACAATGCACCACTAAGAGCGAAACCGTAAACAGCACTTCCCTTGCTCCAACCCGAGACACGCGAGAGCGATTCCGATCCCGAAGGATCCCTCGAGTCTAGGACGAACTTGAGAATCGAGTCAGGTAGCTTGTTCTCCGCCGTGAGCGGAGTCGTGAATCCTCGGTCACGGAAATCTGTCGGTGATAGGAATGGAACTCGAATTCGTCCGCCACGACTGCTGAGGAAAACCATGGGCTTTTCTCCACGACAGATCTGATGCGCCATACCGTCGTTCTGTTGGAGATCCCATGCATGATTGAATAAGCGTCCATCTTGAACTTCATAGACTAAAAAGCCGTTTCGTGCCGTGGTCACAAATACAAAGGATTCGTAGGTCGTGATGGAAACCACTGAGGATGGAGTTGCTCGTCCAGCATTGGGTGCCCATCTTGTGGTGGCGCCCTTGGAGCTCATTGGAATAATCTCTTTGCCTGCTCCGATGACCAGGCTATCCCCATATGGCGCCATTGCGCGAACAGGACCAGGCATGTCGTGTACATGTTTGGTTGCACATTCAATCTTAGAAGGGGAGCTAGAAGAGGCGCTGGCGCGCATGATGATGACTCGACCCTTTGGAGGTGTGTCGGGGTCCAATGCTGCAAGAGAGGTTCCAACGGCGACAAGGTGGAATTTATTGCCATCTTTCTCAAATACCCAATCCAGAATGCAGGTGATGATCTCCCCAGCAGCACCATGGCCTTTCCAAGATCGATCGTACTTGGGTCGTAAATCCTCCTGCAGATTGGGATCCACAAAATCGATGTATGATCGTGTGGTCTTCTCAAGAGGAGTTTGAGGATCTTCTATTTCAGTCACATTGTATGAAACGATGAGACTTTTTAGATGCTCCGAATATGCCAGTTTGTTAGGATTTCCTGGCAGACCGATTCTTCGAGGGACCATTTTGGCCTCATGAGTTAACGAGCAAATGAGAAGCTCTCCATCTGCAAAGCAGTAAAGGGTACCGACGATTGGTGCTGATTCTTGGCTTTGGGGGTTAACTAGACCAAAGCCATGGAACGTTACAGGGAAGTAGGCCGGCTAAATCAAGGTCAGTTTCTTGCACTCCCCATTGGAAAAGATATTCTAAACTGACATTGCTCTGATCCGTAATCCATACTCGCCAGAGAAGACATTCTCCTGGAAGATTGGGATTGTATGACACCCTCCAGAGCTCATCGCCACAGGTGAAGAGAGCGAATGAACCTTGACTTTGAAGTCGAAGGGAGGTTCTCCCAATATTCCATGGTTTTTGTTGAACGAAACCTAGAAATTCATGAATCAGCGTTTATCAGATCGAAGGTGCATATCCTTTACATACCTGTTACGACTCCGTTTCCAAATCCGATTTCAAATGGAATAAGTATGCCACTCCGAAGACCACAAAGCAAAAATGCATGTGGCGTTCCTTCCCAAGAGACCTGAATTATCGCCAGGCTCTCAATCGCGCTGGATATGTCTTGGTCTCGGTCAATGTCTAATTGATGGTCCAAAAGAGGGGAGACGTTGCGATCATCAACACTGAAAACCATCACATGGCCATCTCCTGTGCCCATGAATACGAAGACAGCACTTCCTGTAGCCTCGAACGTATTGATAGAGAGGCAGACCGGTTCCCTCTCAACTTCGAACAAGGGCCCCGAATCTAGTCGAGCTTCATCTTGCGTCACAACGAGCTGGCTGAAGTAGAGGCCTAGTCTATTCTGTTTTCTCACGGCAGTGACCACTGCCGAGTTTGGCCCATCAACAAAAACAGCAGCAAGTGTAGATTCAGGGTCATGAGGGATTCGAGTGTTCAAAGAAGTCTTTCCAGGAACGAACAAGTGGGTAGCCTTTTCTGTAACCTGAATCAACACGCCCTCGGGAGTACAGCCTGCTGAAAGCGTTTGAGCAGCATTATCAAACCCCGTATCCTCTTCGTGCAACGCAGTAATACCCTCCTCCAGACCTGGCTTCATAGAAAGCAAGAGCGTGGAAATAGGGTCCGAGAGCAGCACGTAAATTTCATTATTCACTTCGTCAATCATTGCCCACATATCTCGAATGCTCAAGAATTGTTCAAGAGGGGTCGTGGTACCCAACTGGGCTTCAATGCCATACCGGAGTTCATGAAGCGCACCATTCGAAGCAGATGGGGAGCTGGCAAATAGACGTTTACGAGGCACATCTACTCCTAGTCTCCCCTTGGAATCTGGAACCACGACAGCGTCGATAACGGGGGCCCAGTTGAGGAATTTCTGTATGCACCTCGGAGGGCATCTGGCTTCTACTTCAAAGAGTCCACCATCAGACATGTTCCCAGATGCCAAGATAAAATCGCCGCCTTCGTGGCCCATATCAAGAAATGCGAAGCCTGTATCAACGTGAATATGAACTTGGCCAAGGGTGCAGTCTGATTCGAGACTACCCTCATTCCCGAACTCAAGGAGATGGATCCAACCATCTTCCCGGGCAAGATAAATTCCATCTTTTTGTTGACTGTAAAGCCAGTTGCGCGCAGGCCTTGTCCAGCGAGTCCAGAGAGAGACTTCCTTTATAACATCTCCGTCAGGAATTATCGGATTATATCCAATCCGCTGTGAGGGACCGCTGGGAGGATAGACGGCCATTGATGAAGAGCTAATGACCAAGAAGGAAGATTCCTTGGTCAGAGGTACTATTGTGCTTGGCAGTCTGTCCTCCTTGTGAAGTTTGAAACTGATTTTGTTCGGGTTATGCAAAGAGGACAAATCTTTCTCGTTCCATTCGTAGATCTCTGCGAATGTGTGGCCGTCTCTAGCGACGATGAGAAGCAATATTATTTTCTCGTCCGAGAGTGTCCTTGGGAACAGAAACTCCATGAATAGGATATTGCCATCTATTCGGTAAAAACTCTCCTTTATGCGAGGGTGCAACATTAGTCAACCATTGCCTAGCAAGAAAGTAAACTCGTAATCACATACCTTCTCAATAGGATCTAACTCGCCCAAGAATACTTGTTGATCAATCACACTAGGTGATTTGAGAAGAAGAATGCCGAAGTAATTGCTTGCTGCTCCAACAGCGACTGCCCGGGATCTATGAATTGTTCAGTTTAATCCCCAAAGACCGGCCATTTAATTAGTGTGACTTACTTAGGATCAACAGCAACATGCTTGCCATACCTCTCTGCCAGGCTCACGTCCACTGGCAAAGGGCGACGATAGGTAACAAACTCAGCCTTTGAGGATATGGGTCCATGAGGACAACAGAGAAAAAGAAGCTCCTTGTAGTCAAGAGAAAGAACGATAATTTGGGAAGGCAGGTTATCATGATAATCCATGTAACCGTTGTTTGTCAGAGTAGGTCCTTCGTCTTTAGGCTTGTGTTCCCATGGGATATGCGAGCCGATATCAAGAACCTTTGCCGAGATAATAGTTCCGTCAAAATCCGATTTCTCCATTACATCTTCCAGGTAGCCACCATTGGCCGCCTCTTTGATTTGAAGTCGTCGGTGTCCGACGAATACAACATCGTTGAGCTTCTTGCTCCGTAACCGGGCGGGAAGAATCCATTGGATGACTGGACTGGATAGAACCGTTTGGGTTAAAAGCCCGGTGGTCTCGCGATCAACCTCCGGCGGGATGTCCATCTCCTGTGACATCTTCGATTTTGGAGCAGGAAAAAGTGGCGTGGTGAAAAAGTGTCTACTACCACTGTTGTCTTATCGAAGATATATTTTCCAAAAGCAGAGCATCGGGGATCCAGGCGGAAGTGTCTCGAATGTGGGTTCAACAACAAGGAGCCAGCTCCAGCTGCAGAGATGAGGCTCTGGCTTTCAGGCGAGCAGAGGCTGTGCAGCTTGATAACTAGTCGATTACTTCAAGAGCAGCCCTAAACGAATGTTGATGAATCTGATGAGATGAAATAGTTGTGCGGGTGCTGTGGTCATGCAGGTCATTGAGATGAATCGATTCAGTGATTAAAGTCGCGCAGTCATGACCGAGATGTCAAAAGTACTGGTGGGGGCTGCAGAGTCATTTGGCTCTTGGAGGTACACCTCAGCATCACCCTGTTGGATGTAAAAGTATTGTTCACTTTTCTTTCGTGTTTGACTAGCTATGTCAAAGCTCTGGAGCTGCCAAATCAATACTCGTAGTCCAGAGAATTTGGGGAATACTGCAAGGCTTGCAGTCTTGACGGCGGGATTCGGGATCTTCAGATCTTGAACAAGACTCAAGTCAAACCTAGCATCTTCGTCAGTATCGGTCACTTCGAAAAGGGATCCGAGATTTATAGATACTTGTATACATGTATCGAATAGCTCTGCTTTATAAGTTTCGCGTACCGCCTGCGGGGTGGTTGTTCACGAGCTATTGGGCCTTGATTTAAAGGGGTAGCTGAGCCGGGTCGAAAATGGCGATATTCCGGTGATTACACCTCTTGACCCCCTTTTACTCACTTTTTGACTTGTCCAGTCAAGCCTCGTCGTCGATGGAACGGAATGCTTGAACGGTGGTGTTTTGCCGATGCGAAGGGGATCACGTTGCTTTGTTGATGCCTGAGGCAGCAAGGCCAAACTTAGCGGGGGCTCCGCTCTTCCGATGCATGCAACTCCCTTTTGGTTGTCGCCCTGCAGGGTCTGCAAGGGGAAAGCAAGCAAAATCTGATATATTTCAAGGTTCTTGATCGTCATCTTACCACGATCATTCGCGCATCTTCGTTTTTGAGACTTCTGAGTTGTCAACCAACGAATTGGTGCCTAACATAAGGCATCATCATTATCACATCTAACCCGACTAGCAAATCAACTATCAGAATCGAGGATACGTGACTACAACCAATGGCATGATCCTGGATGGGATTTTTTTGTCATACTTGTCTTTTTCACTATACGCCTCTTCTTCTAATTATTTGTCTTGACCTTTGGTCGCGTGAATCCTGACATGGATCCATCAAACATGGAAAACGACGATGGAATCTCTTCCCAGAATCCATCCTTACTCGATGATGAAGTTGAAAGTTTGTCATCATCAAAAGGTAGCGAAGAAAAATTGAAGATTCAACAAGCGGAAAATGCTCGAGCAGAGAAAGCAGAAGCAATCCGTCATGCATGCGAGACTCGTGACGTGGAAAAATTGGTCTCGTTTGCGACGAGCGAAGGTGGCTTGATTGATGATGAGTTGCGACAGAAGGCCTGTGAGTATTTTACTAGGCTCTTGAGCTATTGGATCGCTATTCACTAATCTATGACGATCAGGGCCGATATTCTTGCAATGTGATGAAGCCACACGGGGTAATGACCTCCAACCCCTGGACAATTTACCACGCCATCGTGATGAAGATCAAGTTGAACTTGATGTAAATAGATCATTCGTCTACTATCCCAATGGTGAGTTTGAACTCAATGCAAACCAACATGCATAACATCGCTAATTGGACCGCTGTAGCTCCCGAAGATGAGCTGTTGGTAAAGAAAGAGCAGCTTTCGGACCTGATAACCCAAATCCTCAGGAATTATCCGATGCTTTGCTATTTCCAAGGATACCATGACATCGTTCAAGTCCTACTTCTGGTTCTCGGTCGGCAAAAGGCGGGGCCTGCCATGGCAAACCTGTCTCTTTTCCGTATTCGAGACTACATGCTCCCTTCTCTGTCACCAGCTGTCAAGCACCTGCACCTTATTCCCGCGATCATCGAAACAACTGACCCCGCATTATGCCAACATCTGGACAACATTCAACCCTTTTTTGCTCTCGCAGCAACCCTTACTCTATACGCGCATGACATCCAGGAATATAGCGATATCGCTCGACTTTTCGACTTCCTCCTTGCACGAGAACCCGTGGTCGCTGTCTACTTGTTCGCCGCGATGATCCTTTCTCGCAAGAAGGAACTTTTAAATATTCCCGTCGATGAGCCGGAGATGCTACACTTCACTCTTTCAAAGCTTCCATGCCCACTCGATCTAGATGGCCACATTTCGAGCGCGGCACAGCTTTTCGAAAACAACCCACCAGACTCCTTACCCTTTAAGGCGTGGAAGCATATCTCTCGCGATAGTGTTCTCAAAACCTCGCGTGATCTATCCCATAAATCAACAGTGAGCGAGGCAATTGACTTATTCGAGCGACAAGCTCGACAGATTCGTCGGGAAGAACGTCGGAAACAAGCTTTGGAATTCGCCTGGAAGCATCGTCGGACTGTGGGATCTGTGGCTTTGGCGATTGCCATTGGTGCAGCATCAATCTATATTCGGAAGAGAGGTCTTGATACCACCATCTGGTCTTTCTTTGGACGACTTCAGACTATGGTTCTGGGCTAGAGGCCTGCAAGACCTGCTCCACATCGAATATTTCTATCTTGTAATCGTATGATAATGACATCAAAAGCTTTTCGGCATATTATTATTATTATTTTAAAATAGAAATTCAAAAATAATCTTCAAGAAAAACTGTGTTCTTCATAATAAAAAATAAAACCAAACATCGAGTGCCACTGAGTATAAAATTGAAAATCGTTACCCTTTGAGACACTCGGGGTGTGGCTGAAAGTGTGGCGTCGCCTGCGGGAAAGCTGATGTGTACACTTCCACCTCTCCGATAACACCGTCATTCTCCCAACTTAATCACATCACAATGGCGAACCGGGGCTACGACGTGGTTGTCGACGTGGACGCTGAGGTTAGTACAAGCTGTTCTTTCTTTCTGCATTTATCTTCAATCACTTACAAACTCAAAGGGCGACCTCGGACATACCGACCTGCAAGAGGACCTCGAATTCCACCCATCAAGTAAGATCCCTCTAACGCCAGTCACAACCTCGCACCTCACTAATCCACGCTCGCATTAGACTTCGAAAATGATCAACGAAGCGCCAAAGTTCAGGCTGATTCCCAGCCTTTCCTCGGCGGTGGTGGTGGCGGTAGCTCCTCGCGCGCCGGCCGCGACCGATCCCCTGGCGGTACACCTACCAAGCACAGCTGGTGGTCGATTCACTACTACGAGCGATTCTTCGACGTAGATACAAACGAGGTCCTGCGCCGCTGTGTAGCAGCTGTTTATCCACGTTCCAACTTCCTGGATGTTCTGGAGGGAAATGCGGATTTGTATGGACCCGTTTGGATTGCGACAACCGTTGTCGTGATTCTGTTCTTGACAGGTACTATTTCGCAATGGCTGTCAAATCGTCATGAGGAGCACTTCGAATATGATTTCAAGTTGCTCTCTGGCGCGGCGGGTCTTATCTATGGGTATACTGGTATTCTGCCTATTGCGCTTTGGGGTGCTCTGCGCTGGTTCGGGAGCTCGACGGCTGATCTGATTGAGTGCTGGGCTCTTTATGGGTACTCTAATTTGATTTGGATTGCTGTTGCGCTTTTGAGCTGGAGTCCGTTGACTGCGCTTAATTGGGCGCTTGTTGGTGTTGGTTTTGCTTGGACGACTTTCTTCCTGTTGCGGAACCTTTACCCCGTTTTGAATGCTACAGATGCCAAGGCTAGCAAGATCCTTTTGATTTTGGTGGTTGTCTTACATGCTGCTCTGGCTATTACCATCAAATTCCTATTCTTTGCGTGAGTATTCCTTGCTTTGCCCCTGGGGTATGTTACTTGTTCTGCTCAATGCTAACTTTACTTCATAGACACGCTAGCCCAGTTGAGGATAAGAAGGATAACTAGTATTAAGTTTTCTGACTTTCGTGGGATCAATAGTTTCATGGATTAGGATCTTCGAATTGTCGCCTTGCTCGGGTAGCATCTGGTGTCTATGCTTTCTTATTGATGTGGTCTAAACACGATTGCATGTATTGTATCTGTATGCGAAGGCCATTGATGGCCTATATTTCCAATGAATGTCCCAATTGCATTTGAAAAAAATTTGAAATTCCATCCTACCTAGTGTTTCCTAAACAACTCCCAAATCGTGCGAGCGGTCGATTCATCGGGGCCTTTATAGACTCGGTAAGACCTGCATGCGTCTGAGATCTTTTGCCAAAGGTTCCCTCAAGAGCTGGACACTTCGTTTACCGCAGCCTCTCACCTCCGGACACAAACGGACCCCCACATGACTCGGGGGCAGTTTTCTAGGGTCTGCCTGAGAACGAGGTCCTTCCAACCCTCCTTGGACTTCATTAATCCGATGCAAAAGTGCTCTCCACTTATCGAGGCAAACTTACGAGCGAGGAACCTGTTGATCGTCTTGAAGACTGCTGAAACAACAAATATCTCCTCTGGAGAGACAGTTTAGTCCTTCATTAAATGTGAGGTTTCCGGAATTTATACAGGGAAATCAAATTGCAATTGCTCGAGCCAGCAATCAATGCGTTCCGGTCGCGAGTTCAACCATAGTGCTAGCTTATCAGGACAGCAGCACCTAACGCAGATGTTTCTTGCCAATAATCACCAGCTACAGAGTCGGAAGTCACTCTCAAATTGGGGCAAGATTTCCCACTCAAGTTGTACTGCAATCTTCGCTTGCTGGGCGTCGACTATTAGGCCATGTCCAATATGACTTCATTACTACTAGTAATGAAGTCATATATACTAGTAGTATATATTCGGAACTTGAAATTCATGACGCTGGATGAGGCCACTATGATTGCTGGAAGCACCAGGGAAAGCGGCATGGCATTCAATGCCACTCCACGAAAATACTTTGTGATGATGTCTCCTGTTAGATGAGTCGAGGAGCCAACTAGGTTTGGTCATCAGGTGGTCTAGATCGGAGGACTCCTGGCCCAGGGCTGCGGCTGCTCATGACCACGTTGGCCGAAACTCTTCAACATGCGGAAATGTTCGTGCCGATAAGGAGGTATTGAAAATGAGAAGCAGGCTGCCTTCCCCATTTTAAGGAAGAAAAGGGATATGACAAACGAAAGGAAGAAGCAAACCGAGCGATCGGGTTCTTGTTTACAACATTGTAAACAAGATAGCCAAGGTTTTTGACGCTCGCAGATGGAGCAAGGTGGAGAAGTGAACGGTGAGCGCTGGTGAATCAGGTCGGGTAGCTGAAGAGGAAAGGTAGGATGTGAGAATGATGCGAGCTCCGCATCTTTGAAAGAGCTGATCACACCTCCAGGTGGAGGTGTGTTGAAGAAGGAAGAATGAGGAGAGTGACGTTGGCAGATGAAGGGAGCGCGAGTGAGAGATGCGCTAATGAGGAGAGATCAGAAAAGGTGTGAAGAAGCGAAGTGAAACTTGAAGATGAAGGAGCCCTACTAATTGATTTGTTACATATAATAATGTATAATAATATATCAAGTACAATGTGTACTTGATATATTATTAATAATTTACAATTACTAACTAACTACTAATTAGTTAGTAGTGGTGGTTAGTATGTGTAACTTACTAGTAGTACTATTATTTATATTCACTAAATATATACCCAATTTATCTACTTTACTAGATACCCACCACAAAAGTAGTATTTCACAAGTATCAAATATTGAATATTACAACATTAATGTATATGATATGGTAATAAAGAGTAGACTTTATTATAGATTTCCAAAATCTTGTTACCCACAATGCCGCCAATATCCATGTCATAGTATGGCATAGATGATAGACACTATCTACAGACGATATGGAAGTCCTACTTGGCAGAAATCCACTTTGTAGACTGACAGCTGGGGACTATAATACGTATGTTTACCGAGGTAGACCACTGTCAATCAATATGAGCTTGGGAGCTATGTATTCCCCGCGGTCTTAGAGCGGAGACTCTCTGTTGATCACCATCCTACATCTCAAACATTCACGAAGACTAGGTCTAGAACTGATCCATGCAGATCCGCATCATAGGTACGCCCATAGCGCAATAAAAAAAAGGACAATTGCAAGACTGTTCAATAAACGAACAATCTTGAAAGATCAAAGGCGACGCCTCTAACTGATTTGAATCTTTGAACTTTTACTTCAATTCATGGAATGCGACCTTTTTTGAGAGGTGCCAACTAAAAACAGTATGACTGGCTGTTATTGTTTCATCATTTCTAACGCCATGAATAAACCTCTGCGTGTCGCGTTCCAGCCATACACCAGACCTGGATTCTGTACCCCAGCACACCGAGCACAACACCGATAAGCGAGTCGTCTATTTGAGCTTCTTCTTGGGGCGGAGCTGGTTGGTGTGACCGCACTTCTTCTTACGGCAGTTGGTGGCACGGGGAGGGAGACGAGCCTGTTGAATTTCGAGTTAGTATTGCTTCCTTCGATTGTTTTTGGTGGGTGGTGTTTGTTGGGTTGTTGGTTTGCGCGATGTTCGGTTCTGGAACTGGGACTGGGACATAACGGATGGGGATGAACGTACGTAGCACTTGCGGCAGATGGACTTCTCGCAGTTGTACTTGGAGGCAAGGGCCTTCAGGGAAGGCTCAATGATACCACCACGCAGACGGAGGACAAGGTGAAGGGTGGACTCCTGTAGATCGGGTCATGTTAGCGACGATTCTGACGAAATTTGGTTGTAGTTGGTGGTCAGGTCGGTAGTGCAAGGCCAAATTCAATCCTGTTCGTGTGCACGAGTATCGAACGTCGCGTTTATCCAGATGACATTCCTCCATGCTGAATCCAAGATGTGACCTTTGGCCTTGCCCATATCCGATCCTGCCAACAAAGAAATATCGAAATATCGAAGGATCGTCATACCTTCTGGATGTTGTAGTCGCTCAGAGTGCGGCCATCCTCGAGCTGCTTGCCAGCGAAGATCAGGCGCTGCTGGTCAGGGGGGATGCCCTCCTTGTCCTGGATCTTGGTCTTGACGTTGTCGATGGTGTCGCTCGACTCGACGTCGAGGGTAATGGTCTTACCCGTCAGGGTCTTGACGAAACTATTATCGAACCCAGTTAGTCCATATCCAATATTTCGACCAGTTGGTGACTGTGACTGTGACTGTGTGACTCGTTTGCTCTTTTCGCGGAGTTGTCGAATAGAGATAGAGATAGAGGGGGGAATAGAGGGGGAAAGTTGCGGGTTCGCGGGTCGACGAAAGCATTCGGGGATTTCAAGATGACCTACATCTGCACTGGAAGCACGCAGAAAAAGAATATGTTAGCTCGGCATGTTCACACGGGTCTCAGGAATGCATTTCAAGTGGTTTCACGGAACGTACTGGTTGCGAGTTTTCGTTGGTGTCGGCGGTCGGTCGCTGTGTTCGAGGCGGAGGAGGCGATGACAATTTGAGGATTTCTCGCTTAGCAAAGGTGGACCGAACGGGGGATACCCTAAGCCCTAACCTCCCGCCCGCTTTGGGGAATGCACGTGACCTGTTCCGCCATTTCGGGTATCTGCGTCATCGAGATCTATGAAATAATAACAATGATCATTCTATTGCAGATGATAAGTTGAGGATATTCTTGGTAAGATCTACGATTAAACTAGATGCAAATTACTCCTTTGTTTGATGGAATATTTCTCTCAAAAATTTGAAAAAAAAAGGTCGGATTCACCGGTGATGTGGTATTGGTATTATTGAAACGCCTATTTGGAGCCCAACGCCGTCATGCATAAGGTATGCCGAGAGTAAATAATCCCTCATACTTCTAAATCAGAAAACTCCTCATCCAGACCATCTATTTCATCTTCCTCCATACCCCATTCTGCCATATATTCCTCACGCCGTTGATCGTGAAGAGATCTAGTAACTCTCCATTCTGCCACAGACACTGCTCGAACAAGCGTTGTCAATGATATCGAAGCAAGCTGGGCTCCCAATTCGTAGAAAGCTCTAGCAGTATCTGGAAGCTGTGATTCCCATCGATAACGAGCGTACCAGGCACCTGGCTTCAAATTCTTTGAGCTGGGGTCCACGGGGGCAGGTGTAAGATCGGCCATGACTGCTTCTAGCAAAGAACGAAGTGCTTCGTCTGTATCGGTACCGGCCGTCGGAACTGGCTCAACTGGCTCAGCATCAACGTCCAACTGTTCCCCAGGACTCGGCCGACTGGGTGAGAACATTTCTGCAATCGGGTTGGATGTCTTGACATTGTGTAACCAGTCCTTCTCATACCAGTCCATGTACTGGTCCATTTCGGAATTGTTCATTCCCAAGACATCCTCATCAGTGATGCGCATAAGTTGCTCTTTTCCGATCTGGCCACCAGACTGCTCATGATGATTGAACTTTCGCTGAGCTTGAATCCATTCATTCCAGTTTACGGTTTGAGTGGCGGGCTCCCTTGGCGTGGCAGGATTTCTTTTCAGCTCATCAAATGGAAATAGCAGCTTGGTTGCAATGATGATGAGAGTAATGACCTGCACCTCCGGCAAATTTAGGGCTTCTTTTCGGCCATTTCCGCGAATCCGTGCCGGATATTCGAATGTGAATCCAAGGATATTCTGTAGAGTTTTGGCTGTCTCATATACATCGACTAGAAAAAGGTTAGTACTCTGGTTTCGATTAAATAGGATTTATCATGTCACCATACTGGGAACGGCCATTCTCTTGATATGTCGGTAAAGCACAAGAGGGGCATTCAACCGAGGGAGTGTTACCCCGAAGCGAGTCATATAGATGGAGCCCAACTCCATGATCCCGCGATGCATACGTTCCGGTTTAGGCATATTCTTTTAAGAAACGGGTCAGCCAAAACAATCTTCACAAAACAAAGAGGTAAAACGAGTGAATCCACTAACATTCATTTCAAGCTTCGCAACAAACTCTGGCGGAAGTTTGTCACCCATTTCTTTGGGAATATTTCTCATCGCACGAATATAGGGTATCTCTTGACGCACGATTAAGCTGAAGTTGAAGTATTAGCCAAAGCAGGAATATGTATGTGATTAGCCAAGATGCACAAGACATACCGATGAAAATCAACAATACAAACAGGAAGTCGCATTAGGACTGCTGCTAAATAGCAAAGACCGATGGAGTCAAGTAAACGAGGCCATTGAAGAAGATAGGAACCTGAACTGAATCCCAACTCATTGTCGCTCTCATCACCGGATTCTGTCGGTGTTGGCTGAGAGCTGAAGACTTGTCGTTCATCGTCATCATCGTCGTCAGTGTCATTGATTCTGGTAGAGAACCCGCGTAATCTTAAAGCCCAAAGATCACGAACAACGCCCTTTGAGAAATTGTTAGAGCCATATACTTGTAAGTTGCGTTTGGTTTGGCTTAGTACGAGGACTCACCTCGAATTGTTCTGGGAATCCATATTCTTTGACTAGAGCATGGCATTGCTTCCACAGTATCAGTTGGTAAGCTTGTAAATATAGCGTTGCAGCCCATCGACCACGATATGCTGAAAATGAAGTCAATAATGATCCGCGTCACTATGAAGAGATTTATCAGATGCAGGGATACAGCATCGCATCACACATACTCTTTCGCGAAGCTTCGCTCTTCTCTTTCTTCACCCGATGAGTCTTTCCCTGAGTTCCGAAATCATCCGGATCAGCTTCGACTTGCCGGCCCTATTGATCGTGTAAGTTTGAATGCGCAGGTATATGATGAAGTGGATACGATACACCCGTATCGTATCGGGCAGAATGGTTCATACCTCTTGTAAATGACCTCGTCGACAGAACCACAGTCCATTATCTAGAAAATATCGCCGTTCACGGCATCCCTCCTGGCCGCAGACCCCTCGGGTGACATAGTCCATGCCGAGGCAGATTGGTCATGGCTGGTTGGGCGGGAATGTTTGCCCGGCGCGGAGGGTTGGCAGGTCGTCCGGAAACTTTTTTTCTGCCCACCGCATTTGTTGCTGCAGCCAACCACACCCGATGGGATTGCATTTAGCTGTTTACCTACTGCTTAGCGGGGGGATTTAGTAGATTTTGAGAAAAGGGGTCGTAAGATGAAAATTATGGCAAATATTACTACTAGCAATAAATCAGAATTTCGATAGCTGCTTATTTGAGTGTTTGAAGTTGTATTCGTTCATTTGTAAATGTTTGCTTTACTATGACTACTACTCTTCTACAGAAGACTGGTTACACAGATATAATTAAAGATGATGAAACCAAGCAAGGCTTTCATATTTATTCGTTCGTCACACTATCATGAGATGCTGGAGTTCAGAACTGTTCGGACAACACGTTGCATGCCAACCAAAGCAATTCTTCTCATCGGTCCAGCCTACATCCCAGGCTAGATGTCGGATCAAGTTCCGAAGCAAAGAACAACCATTCAGTTGCTCAAGAAACCAGATCCTTCATTGAACCATTGAAGATGAATTTTTTGGGGGGGGCCAAAGCCCATTTTTGAAACATAAAAGGTTGACATAACATGTGAAGGATCCAATGTCATGACATTTATTTAGGGGCCTCCTTGGCCTCAATAGCGACCTCCTCACCCATGGCAGTCTGGATGATAACGTCTGTAACGATGGTTAGATTAAAAGTCCTCTTAAGTCATAGATGATAATCGCAGATATCCAGGTATCCGGGTATACTTACTGACGTCCTTCTCCTCATCACGGAACATCTTGATGATACGCTCACCAACCTCGTTGTCGGGGACCTTGACATCATCCTTGGTGTCACCGTCATCCTTCATGAGGGAGAGGTAGTCATCGTCGGTGATGTCGAGCTAAAGATCAGACCAGTTAGTCTTTGCATGAGAAGAAGCGGGGTAAGGCGCAGGGGCCGGGGTGTGCACTCACGAGCTGGTACTCCTTACGGCCGACCTTGGGGACGTCCATGTTGTGGGTGGAGGGAGACAGATCCTCAAGCTTCTTGCCGGTGAAGATATCAATGGCGACCAGGTGAACCTTGGCGTGACCGTGCTTTCCAGTCTTGGAGGTGGACATGTCGACGATCTTGCAGGGACGGCCCTTAATGACGACGTGACCGTTCTTACGCAGAGCAGAGCACTGCATGGGGTAGGTGGTCGACGCGCCAGCATCGGCGGACTCGAAGGTTTCGACGTGCTATTTCATATTTTGTTAGTATAAAATAAAAATTTGAGGTGAGGGTGGTGGGTTTGTGTCGCATGGTGCCAAAAAGAAAAGAGGGGAGCCGCAATAGATGCGGGGCTGGGAGAGCCCAAAATCGAGCGGATTGGGAAGGGAAGTCGGGGTGAATGGATTTTGAAAAGACGAAAAGATCAGAGAAGCGCATACCTCGTCAGCCATGGTGAGTGAGTGGTGGGGGGTGGGAGGAATAAAGAAAAAGAAGGAGTTGAGGATGGGGGAGATGGGAAAGAGGAGAAGTTTTCTCTCGAGAGAAAAGGCTTTGTGGTGGGGGGAGTCGTCGCTACCACCTGATTGGGTTTAGCGTGCCCGGCGCGGCCAACTTGGACTTTCGAGCTGTAGACTACTTGTACTTACATTACTACTACTCTCTTTCATTCATATATATCACAGCATCACAATTGATACAGATACAGATATCTATACTGTATCTATCATGTGGCGTGATCGCATTTCTGCTACTCCACCTCCCAACCGAAATCCCTCTCTCCCCCGGCGATCCTCCTCCCAGCTATCCCGTGGCCCTGCATCTGGCCCTTATAACAACACCCGCGCCGGGCCTGGCGCAAGGACTTCTTCGACCTCCCTACTTTCCACACCAAATGATTCAACAGCTTCACTCCCAGGAACCACGCGTGCGCCAAATGGATTGGGATTGAGACAGGCCAGTGGCCAGCGGACGCGCCCAGCCGTTGTCCCTGATCCGTTGGAGGTGCTCAATGGGATCATCGGAAAAGAACAGCGACTGCAACAACAGAAGCAAGACATACCACAATTATCAGACCAACCATTCACAAGGCCAGATGAATTAGTCGAAAGTATCGACTTTAATGGGATGAGTCTAGAGCAATTTGTCGCCAAATCAGACCCGCCCCCAATGAGGAAGAGTCCAAGCAGCGATGTCAATGCGCAAACAATCCAACAGTTCGAACAAGAGCGCGACAAGTTTGAGGAGCTACATACATCAATTACAGGATGTGATGATGTGTCAAGATCAGTGGAAATGTATCTCAATGACTTCTCAAATGAGTTGGGGGCGGTATCTGCGGAGATTGAAACATTGCAGACTCGGTCGACCCAATTAAATGCCATGTTAGATAACAGGCGCAATGTTGAACGATTATTAGGTCCAGCTGTTGAAGAAATCAGTATCTCGCCTAAAGCAGTGCGCACTATCGCCGATGGCCCCATGGATGAAAACTGGGTACGTGCCCTGAATGAAATCGATGCGCGAACAGCGGGTATCGAAGCCAAGGCGTCATCATCAGATGGTTTCAAGGCCATTGAGGATGTCAGACCATTGCTTGTCAATGTGAAGGATAAAGCCATTGAACGAATTCGAGATTACTTGGTATCACAAATTCGGGCCATACGGTCACCAAATATCAACGTGCAGATTATCCAACAGCAGCGACTGGTGAAGTTCAAGGACCTCTTTAGCTACCTCTTCAAGGGTCACCCCAAACTTGCTGGGGAGATCTCTCAGGCTTATATTAACACAATGCGCTGGTACTATACTTCTAATTTCACTCGCTATCTTCAAGCTCTTGATAAGATCAAGGTTTACCCCACCGACCGAAATGAAGTACTTGGAGGAGACCCTCACGGAAACCGAGCCAGCAATATTCTACAAGGTGGCCGAGCGGGCTCTGCCGCCCACGATCCTTTCTCCCTGGGACGTCGTATTGATGTTCTTCGAAATGGAAATCAGCAGGCCCTGTCATCCTATCTCGCCGAAGAAGATCACTCTTACCATGGCATTGAAACACCATTCCGAAATTTCAATGTCGCTTTAGTGGACAATGTTTCCGCAGAATATTCTTTCCTTACTGAATTCTTCCCACCCATGACCTTCCATCAAATCTCGCGCATGGCTGCCGACATCTTTGAACCATCCTTCACAATTGGCTCTAACTTGACTAAAAAGCTCATCGAAACTACAACTGACTCGCTTGGTGTTCTCATGTGCGTACGATTGAACCAGCACTCAGCATTCGAGCTGCAACGCCGCAAGGTGCCTGTTGCCGATTCCTATGTGAATGGAATCAACATGCAGCTGTGGCCTCGCTTCCAGGTCATCATGGATCTCCACGGCGAATCTTTGAAGCGAGTTGGATCAAATACAGGCCGCAGCGCTGTCTCTGCCCTTTCCATTGCGGGCGGTGATGACCTCAAGAACTCTTCAGCACCGCACTTCCTCACACAGCGATTCGGACAATTGATGCACGGAATCTTGGTTCTGAGCAGCGATGCTGGCGATGATGAGCCTGTCTCAAATAGTTTGGCTCGACTCAGATCTGAATTCGACACTCTTCTCACCAAGCTGAGTCGAAACGGCACAGATGCCAAGCGCCGAGAGCGTTTCCTTTTCAACAATTATTCCTTGATCCTGACAATTATTAGTGTGGGTTTTTCGACGTCAAACTTACTGATCTTATTGCAATTGAAGCTGACTAGCCAACAGGATACCCAAGGCAAATTAGCTGTGGAGCAGCGACAGCATTTGGATGAGATGTTGAAGAACTGTAGCAAGCGTTAACGATCGCATAGCGTATGGGAATTTTCGATATTATCAGCTACTTAGATTATGAATTCTGGATATAAACATTTTAATTTGAACATTTACCAATCACATTGTCCAAATCTGGTTTACTTGTTAAATGCCTGTAACTATCCCATAGTTTAATTTGTCTCGAAGTATTTCAGGCGGAGATCGGCGCGATCTCCGGACAGCGCGGGGGCTTCTTATCGCCCGCCGCCTGCGCAACTCCCCGAGTTCACTTTAAACTGTTTCACTCCCCTTCCACCCTCTCATCCTCATTGAGATGTACATACGGAGAGCCGTGAGAAGCCCAGCGCTTAGTCGCTGTTTCTCAAGCGGCCGAGTCTGCCGTGCAGACTTCACACATGCAGTAAGTGCGCCCTGTTTAATATCAAGCTATCGACCAGCAACCTTTCGAGGAACCGATCCCGAAGCTAGGAACCGACATCTTGCATATACAACCCGAGCTTCCCCAGACTGACAGGAAATAGGTAATTGGTGCCGGCGTCGTCGGACTCGCAGTTGCCCGACAAATTGCAGCTCGCGAAGGGACTTCTACAATTCTCCTCGAAAGACACGATGCGCCAGGAACAGAAACAAGCAGTCGCAATTCCGAGGTAAGAAGCAATTGGCATATACACATCACATCGCAAAGCTCACTGAGCTCTGATGACAGCTCCGAGCTTAATTCCAAACCCGGCCCTAATTTAATACTAATTATTCCCGTGATCTGCAGGTCATCCATGCCGGTCTATACTATCCAGCCGATTCCCTCAAAACAAACCTCTGCATCAAGGGTCGCAACATGCTCTACGAATTATGTTCCAAGCACGCCATCCCACACAGAAATACCAAAAAATGGATCGTCGCTCAAACAGCCGAGCAATGGGACTCTTGTTTGCGGGTCCACAACCATGCACAAACCCTAGGCGATGCTCCGACCCGGATCATCGGCCGCGAAGAAGCGGCCCGTCGCGAACCAGATGTCAAAGCAGACGCGGGAATTGTCGAGAGTTTGAGTACGGGTATTGTTGATTCGCATTCTTTGATGACGTATTTACAAGGTGATTTTGAGGATCGGGGTGGTGATGTTGCGTTTAAGACGAGGGTTACGGATGTACAGCGTGTTAGTGATGGGTATGAGATTACTGCGGTTTCGGATGAGGATGGGTCTGTTACGACTATTACTGCGGAGACTTTGATTAATAGTGCTGGACATGGTGCTTGTGCTATTAATAATCTTATTCTTCCGCCGGAACGACACAGAACTCCGCATTATGCGAAAGGTACATACTTCTCGTATGGAGGGTCGAGGCCGAAAGCTTCGGTTCTTGTCTACCCTGCTACTGTGCCGGGTCATGGTGGCCTGGGAACTCATTTAACTCTTGATATGGGAGGTCGGATTCGTTTTGGTCCTGATGTTGAGTGGGTGGATGATCCTAATGATCTTCAACCTAGTGCTGCGCGTTTGGAACAGGCTATTCCGGAGATTCTGGCATATATGCCTGGCGTGGATCCGTCGGCTATTTCGCTCGATTACTGTGGTATTCGGCCTAAATTGAGTCGGGGCGGAGGCGTGAATATTGGAAAGACTTTCCAAGATTTCGTTATTCAGGAAGAAGAGGGATTTCCAGGATTTGTGAATCTGTTGGGCATTGAGAGTCCTGGATTGACTAGTAGCTTGGCTATTGGAGAGATGGTTGAGGGTATTTTGTATCGATGAAGAGGGTTTACGTTACCTCTTTGAAAGATCACTTTGTGAATTATATAGCGACCATAGACAATTATATCCAAATTTGAAACATTCCGATTACAAAAGTACGAGATGTGTAAATGGGTAACCTTTTCTTTGTACATGCAGGTGGCTTGTTCGTGCAGCAGGATATTCTGTTTGACGCTCATATTTTATGATATGAAGTCATCTGATATGAGCGGTTCCATAACTCAGTTGGTTAGAGTGTCATGCTAATAACGTGAAAGTCGAGGGTTCGACCCCCTCTGGGACCACTTTTTTGTTTTTCGATCATACACCTCTTATTTTTGCTGACTTTGGAAAGAGATGCCTCTAGAGCTATTTGCCGTTGATCAACTTGCAAAAATCCCTGTTCATTTTTCTTTTTTCTCTCCCAATAATTTACCCGAGATTCTGGCGGGACGAACTCCAACATTGTGACCGAGAGGCGACATCGAAGTCGCGATGTCGAGATTGATAACAACCAACCAATAGCAATTGTCTCGGCCCACCAGGTCTCTCATTTAAATTTCCTAAATGGGGCGAATCATTTTGTAAGTAAAAGATAAAGACCCGCAACTCTGATCTTGTATCGGATGCTCAGCCGATGTAAAGGCTTGATGAGCGGGAGGGGGCTCCGATACATAATCTGTAATTTATACATCGATGTGTATGGTCTGTTGGAAGGCAATCATTGAGTTAACACTGCTTTAACACAAGAAATTAGTCGACTCAGTAATTCGTGACAAAATTTAATACAAGGAACTGACTGCCCTTCCGACTGATTTGGCGTTGATTGCGGAGTTGGTGACGTGCGGGGCACAGCAAGATTGGCCTGCAATGAGTGACCTCCCAGGGGTTAGCATAGTACCCAAAGGCTATTAATTAGAAAAGTCGGACCCCATGTCCGACACATACATTTATTCAACTCTCCATCAGTCTTTCCGCTTATTCTCAGCAAGTCTTCTGATTCATACGACCAAACCATCTTCCCAGAATGAGCAAGTTAAAAGTCCTCGGCGATAGCGCCATAAGACAGCTTCTTCTCGGCCTTTCAAAAACAGAAATCAAAGGCTTCCAACGAAGCATTGAGGATTGTCTGATTTCAATTTCTCCCGGGAATGAAAGTGACTATCAACCAAGTCCAGGAATCATCAATCGACCCGATGGCCAGAAAATTCTCTTCCGACCCTTCACATCCCCCGAGAATGTGGGAACAAAGATCATTGTGCATCCTGCACCGACTTCCGAAAGCTCAAGTTCGACAGCCGCAAGCAGAACTCAACAAGCTCTTCACGGAGTTGTAGTTCTTGTCGACAAAGCCGGATTTCCAACCGGTGTTCTTAATGCCGAAGAAATCACCGGTTATCGCACTACCATGAGCGCAATGATTCCATATTCGTGGAGACGTCATACAGAGAATATTGTTATTTTTGGAGCTGGTAAACAGGCACTTTGGCATAGTCGTCTTGCACTTGCACTTCGTGGAGACGAGATTAAGTCGATTACGATTATAAATCGCTCGCTTGAACGGGCTCAGGAGCTTATTGAAACTGTCAAGAAGGACAATAGTTCTTATTGGAAGTCATCTTGCCAGTTCAAAACATTGATATCTACCAAGGATAATTTTCAGAAGGATCTGAAAGAGCTGCTTTCAGAGGCTGATGTTATTTTCTGCACTGTGCCATCTAAAGAACCCCTCTTCCCACTGGAATATCTTCAACTCGACAAGAGGAGTAGAAGTCCATTTATTTCGGCTGTTGGATCGTGGCAGCCTGATATGATTGAGGTAGACCCTGCAATCCTTCATCATATTACAGCCACAAAGGGATTTGGCAACAAGGGCGAGTCCACGGGAACTGTTATCGTTGATGATGATGAGCATGCATTGATTCATGCGGGAGAGATTGTACAAGGCGGTCTGAACAAAGATCAAGTTTTGGCAATTGGTCAGGTATTGAGTTGGAAACGAGATAAGTCACTCGGTGCAGCAAATTCTGCTCTTGATAAATGGCTCGCAGAGGGGTTAATTGTGTATAAGAGTATCGGTGTTAGTGTTACGGATCTCGTTGCTGGAAATGCGATCCTGGCATTGGCGGCTAAGAAGAATCTGGGAACTTCTATTTCGGATTTTTAGATTTTTACCAAAGGCAGTTAGCGGGGAAGATTTGATGAATTGAACAGCAGCTTCAAGGCCTACATTTTGAAAATGATTGTTCATGATGCGTTCAATTACAACAACTGATAACCGAACTGGGTCAATATCATCAAGTTAAACAAGAGCCATGTAAAATTTAAGTACAAAATATAATTTAAGGCTTTTGAAAATTTTCATATTTATAATACTACTGCTAGTATACTAGTAGTAGTAGTAAAACAAATAGGACTAGATTGATTTATGCCTCTTGGCTGCCTCAGGCCGCAATGTTGTGGGAAGTATATATAGTCAAGACAACCACCCAAAATAGGAAGGAGCGACCCTAACACCACCTTAACCAACACAAACGTTGTTTGAAAGATTCAGAGAGCAAAAAAGAAATGCCAGTGAGAGGGTTCGATCCGTCAACCTTGGCCAGTACAAAAAAATAGCAAAAGGGGGGCTGCCCCATCCCCTAAGGAGCGTCTCCTTGGGGACGGGGCATGTCTTTATTGCCTAGCACCCTTTTGTCCCCCGCGAATTAGGTAGCAGACACCACCGGCCCATTCAAGCCAGCTGGATCAGCTGACTCTTTGAACCGTTATGCAGTTTTACCACTACACCACCCGGGGGACCTTGACATATTTCTCCCAGATTTGGGTGATAACCCTCACTTCGTCCCAATTTGGGGCTAGATTCGCGGCCATCCAAAGCTGTTCGATTCCCAATAACTTCAAAATAAAAGTTTGTTTATATGTATTTGAGAAAGGCGAGCGAATACATAAGTTGGATTAACATAAAATATCGACTTGGTTGCTCAACTGACTCTTAATTTATCGCCCTTAGAACAAACAAAGAAACCTGTCCATTCTTACTATATAATCATCAAATTTCGTATTCACGCCCGAACATAAATGCTTCTCGTCTATTATAGTACAGTAAAGAAAATAACCCCTCAACAGTCCTCCCATTGATCATCCTCATCGCTTACCTCACTGAGATCAGTAAGCGATTTCCAAAGGAATTCACGTAACTTTTCCAGAAACTCCCTACTCCGTGGAACATAGTGAGTACCAGAGAATTTGTGCAATTCGATATTCTCACCACAATCCTGTAAACGGAATGACTTAACGGGCTCTATCATGGAGTCCATAGTACCAACAACATTCAAGATCGGTGTCTTGAGCTTTGATTCGTAGATTGGTGCATATACAGGGTTTTCGAATCTGAACCCGCTAAAGCAGATCGCGAATTTCAATGGTGCATGCTATAGTAAATTAGTTGTATAGTTAGCTTTCTATTGCCGGAATCGAAGATAATATTTGGTTAATCTGAGTGGATGGCCTCTCACTTACTCTAGACATAAAATTGAAACCAGACTTATTCTTTTCCAGAAGGGATATTACCAAAGCCGCGATAGCAGCCCCTGCCGAGAACCCAACTATTCCAATAAAAGGACCATTTTCTTCGAGGATCTGGGATATCATTTGCATAGATTCTCCGAGTCCATATATTTGATCTTTATCGGGATCACCATAGCCCCATGCACGGAGGCTGCTGCCCTCCCAAGAGCCATCATCAGGATTAGCACGGAGTGGACCTGATGGGTAGAAGAACTCGACAGTCTCTAGGGACTTTTGTCCTCTATGAGAATCTCGTAAACAGCCGAGGATGGTTTGTTCTAGAGCTTCTTGCATAAACCTTGTCTTGTGGAAGAAGAATTGGCCTGATTGTCCATGTCCTGGATAGATGCATCAGTAGATATCATCTTGCATGACTATAATAAGTACCGACCATGAAGCATCAATACTCGGACACGGGAATCGGTGAATTCAGATGGTGCTGTATAAAATTCCATGATGATCGGGGTCTAGTAAAGCTTGGAAGCTGATCCGAGAAACCAGTCGAGTACTCAACTATCTACCAAATAATATACCCTATACCAAGGTATTGTATACATCATATCTCGAAGGTCTTCTATCGTCAGATCTTGAGATCTACGGATCGACTGATCTACCTATGTCATGTGGCGCTGTCCGATGGATTGTTAGATACCATTTTTGGTCATACATGTGCTACCGATGCATGTAGGCCCCAAAGGAGGTGCAATATAAGTTGCAAACCGGTGTTACAGGAAAGCAATATGTGAAAGATACTTCGGATCTTAGCGATCTGTAGTACCAAGATAAGCACGTTCGTCATTCGGCCATCCCGATCATATTTGCTTTATTTCGGAATACCGCTTCATGCAGTGGATTCACTATGAACCGATGTAGAAGGAAAGATGTTGTCGATGTGGTCACACCGGCGAACAAGACCGCTGCACTCTCAAAACTAGATGAAATGATTCAGGAGGAAAAGGTTTCCTCGTTCGTGTCACCATCATTGAATCATTCAGTGAAACTATAGATGCCCAACTAGCCATACTCGTATAATGCAATAGATGAAACCAAATGCCGAAAATATGATAGGTATGTGAAATTCGTGACGGTCGTGCAATGCAATCTCTCTATCTATAGGGCTGATATTAACCACAGCACACCGTAGTCTCTTCAACACCCTTGGCCTCATCATGAGTTGAATCCAAATCAATCTGAACAACCATCCAATCACACAAGAATTTGCCAAGACCAGAACCAATGAATATGCAAATGATCACATAAACATTAAAATACATAGCAAGCAACATAACAATATAAGCACCTCCAAAAGTCAAAGCATGAATCAGCGCCCGCGCCAATTGCTGCAAGGGAGAAACGCGAAAACGAATTGCGCGCCCGGTCGTGGTGGAGGTGGATGAATTATCGAGGCGATTCGCGACGAAAGCGGCCTTTTGCGCCACCGCTTGGCGCTCAAATTGGCGCGTCAAAAAATTATCGTATTCTTTCCCCATTCTTCGAAAGAATTCAACGAGAATTACCAGCAGGATAACTCCAATACATGTTGCAGCGAACATGCCATTATTTTGAATTTGCCATCCTTCTGAAAGAAAGCAGGCGTCGGTCGTGTACCAGTTGAATAACATCTATTGAGGTAGTAGAATTGCGACGATTAGTGGAGTCAGCCAAGAACAGCCGAACCTTGGCACGTACGGAAATTTTGCACTCATTGCCTGAGCTGCTTGAGCTCATATCCATGCCGTGCATGGTGAATGAGCGTTGTTGTGGGCTGGGGAATAGTGTTGAGTGAGGAAATCGCTGTATGATGCTGTAGATTCTTGGAGATATTGTGGAGGTTGTCGTGGCTTATATGACCTGGCCGGAGACTCTCCCCACACACACCGGAGATTTCCCCGAGTGGAAACCGTCGCCGTTTATTCTGCTCAAATGTTCTCATCTGCGGATGTTTCAGGGATCTGACCATGTTGCAGAGTGGGAATGGCCATAGATCGCGCCATGGAGGGGTCGTATATTACAAAAGACCAACCCACCATGGCTAATAAGTGGATGTGCAAATCAAAAACACATTTAACACATATTCACATATTCTCATCCACGCTGAAATCTGTCCACTGCTTTCAATAACCCTCTTTCAAGTCCCGTACGCGTCTCGTCTTCAGCAGCTGCCATTGGCTCAACCTTATCGGACAACGGCCAATATGGCTGGCCCATCTTCATCCTTGTTGGGTGCTCGTCACATTCAAAATATGAGTGCTGCAAGTGTATTAGAGCCTCACTGGGGATATGCCGACCGGGCACTTCCCTGTACTAGCGATGCAGGCTCATGCGAATACCTTGATGTGGTATACTCAGCCCATGACCGGGGGATGCTCTATAGTGGCATCTTCTGGTCAGTCATTGGTGCCATTTTACTCATTTGGACATGTTGGAGACACTTCGATCGGCCGATGATTACTCCAGTCATCGTTGCACCGCAATTATCTGGATTTTACAAAATCCGCCGCTCATTTGCAGCACTCACGAATCAATATCTGTTGCCAGATGCATGCCGGTTAATCTTCGGCAGAACTACTCGTCTTCAAGTTCTTGTTCTCTCGTCTTTAGCAGTCTATCTGCTCATTTTCAGCTTTGTTGGCATCCAGTATAACACTTGGGTTACCCCGGTCTCGGGCATGAAAGATACCTACAATACTCGCTCCAGTATCGGTCCCTGGTCTGATCGTATTGGTATATTTGCATATGCGCTTACTCCGCTCTCGATCTTGCTGAGTAGTCGGGAGTCATTTCTTTCAGTCATAACCGGTGTCCCTTACCAGAGTTTCAACTTTTTACATCGTTGGCTAGGATACATCATCTTCATCCAAAGTGGACTTCACACGATCGGTTGGTGTATCGTTGAACTCAGACTTTATCAGCCACAGCCATCAGTTGGAATTGAATGGGTCACACAGACATACATTGTCTGGGGTATCGTTGCGATGATTCTTCTCCTTATCATGCTAGTCCTCAGCACGCCGTGGGGCATCAGAGCTACTGGATATGAGACTTTCCGAAAAGTCCACTACGTCCTTGCTATGATCTATATCGGTGCCTTATGGGCTCACTGGAAGCAGTTGAAGTGTTATTTATGGCCTTCGCTGATATTCTGGTTTTTGGACCGTGGTGCTCGCCTTGTTCGCACGGCAATTCTGCATTACCACCCAAACCAATTTGATCAATCCCATGTCCTTGGATTTAACCCTGCAGAGGCTGCTATTACTCGATTCCCAGATTCTGAAAACGGCGATATCGTTCGACTGGATTTGGAGAATTCGCAAGATATTTGGGCGATTGGTCAACATTACTATATGTGTTTCCAAAAAGGAAGCATTTGGCAATCACATCCATTTACTCCATTGAATGCTCCAACCCTCTCGCAAGGCAAAGTGAAACATTCATACATCTTCCGAGCAAAGAAGGGTGAAACGAAGAAAATTGCAGACCTCGCTGCAACAGGTATCTCAACAACGCCGGTGATTCTTACAGGCGCATATGGAGAATCAATCATGGAGGATGTTTCTCCTCAAACAAATATCGTTTGTGTCGCGGGCGGCACTGGAATTACATATGTGCTAGGAGTTCTCCTAGAACTTGCTAAGCAAGCACCATCACCAGACAGGAAGATTGAGCTGATCTGGGCTATCAGACATAGTTCCAATACGGAATGGATTAGCGAAGAATTGTCTCTTCTGCGCAAAGCAAAGAAGGACATGAACCTGAAGGTTAAAATCTTTGCTACTAGAGATTCAAATAGCAGGCCACACTCAATTGAGGTGGATGAACCTGTGATGAGCTTTGCGTCGGGTGAAGATAAAGAAGCCGTGGAGGTAACTCCCGTTTGTCCGGCATCTGATTCAGATGTCTGTGATTGCTCGAATGGCGCATCGGTTGAGAAACTGGGTGGCTCGGCAAACAGTAGTCAACGACACCCATGCCTTCACAAAATGATACCAAATTTCGTGGATGGGACTATCAGAGGTCCTACTACTGTCTTTGCCAGCGGGCCTGGCGGGATGATTAGCGATCTACGCAGCATCGTTGCTTCGTGTAATTCCGGTTCGAAAGTCTGGAAAGGACAGGAGAGATTCGATGTGAGCCTTGTTTGTGATGATAGGTTGGAGTGGTAGTATATTACGAGCATTGATGCAAATATTTCATGTACATACATTTTTTTCAATATCCATATTTGTCAATACTGATATCTCTGCCAACATGATTAGTCCTTCTGAGGACATTGATAATCAGAAAAGCCTAGCCACGAGTAACCCTAAACCTACCTAATAGAAAGACTAGAAATAAAGTCTTACAAACCCGCTTCACTTAAGCTTAAACAAAAATTTGCCCTAATTCGCTGCCCTGGTTGTATGCGGTTGTCATGATGTCATGACATCCAATACGTAGATAATCTAGATGCAATGGCCGTGGCGGAACTGACAAAGGCAAGCTTAGACCCACATACACACTTGAAATGATTAAAACTCCCAACCTCAACTCGAAGTCCAAGTTAAATTTGGAAATTTGAAAAGAGAGCTGTGTCAATAACAGATAGCATCTGAGACGAGAATGCCGAGTCAGACATGACCGACCTCGACACCTCCTCATCCGGTTGGCCCACATTCCCCAGCGAAGAAACACTGCACGAAGCATATGAAGTCGAAATAAAGACCCAGAATGGAGAGACCGTACGTTTTGGAGAGTTAATAGCGGGAAAGGGTGATTCTATTACTACAATTGTGATATTTGGTGAGAATGCCCTTTCATCTGTGCTGGCTGTGACTGGCTTGTCTACTTTGCTCTTCCTTCTAGTTAGATTACCATACCAAATGGCTAGCTGATATCATCCACCCTTTACCTCTAGTCCGCCACTTCTTCTGCATCTACGACCAAGACTATGTGCGCAAACTCGCCGGCAAAATGCATCAAGAACTCCTCTCAACAGTTCCCCCCAACGCCCGACCCGCCCAAGTCCTAATAATAGGATGTGGCGACCACACTGCCATAATCCCGTACATGGAAGAAACAACCGACGAATTCCCCATATACTCCGACCCCTCTGGCAAAATATACGATAAATTACAAATGAAACGAACAACAGCGTTTACGGATCCACCGCCTTACGCAGACCATTCGTTAAGTAGTTCATTCATGACGTGTTTGAAACAGATTTGGAAACGGGGGATGGTCGGGTTGAAGGGTGGGAATTGGGATCAGCAGGGTGGGGAGTGGATTTTTGTTAATGGGCGATTGAGATATGCGCATAGGATGGAGGCTTCGAATGATCATCTTACGGCGGATAGGTTGATGGAGATTTTGAGGATGGATCATCAGCAGAGGAAGGGGGTTGAGGTTGTTAAGACGGGGGGTGGGGAGGAAGAGGCGGAGGAGGAGCAGGAGGAGTAGATTCAAGGGATTCAAGGTGAGAATAAGTCTAGGGGAGAGGAGGAAATTACAGAGCCGGTTGAGGGTAAAGGTGCGATTGAGACATTGTAAATTACTTCATGAGGATTTTAGTGGAGTTTGAGGAGTGGGATTTCTTAGTGTTTTCATTTTTTTTTCATTGCAAGCTGGTGTATAGTATTTCATTAATTTCATATTCAGGTTTATCAAAGTAAACAACCATTGATAGTGATCTAAGAATCCACCCAGTACCTTCCAGGTTCCTAAACATACTATACATAATACCATAAATGAAGCCTGCTTGCTTCACTCCACATCCATCAGTACATCGCTCATAATGTGTAGTACATAAGAAAACTTCTTGACACTCCATTTTCCAGAATCCTTGAGCAGACCAGCATAATCAAGTAAAATGCGACGAGCAGATTGGTATCCACCTTGAAAGGGAACACCTCTAAGATAAATCGTCGCACCGTTTCGAATGAAGTTGACAGCCGGATCATCAGTTGGTGAGAAAGATTGACTTCCTCTTGGCTCCATGAAACTTGTAAATCCCTCCGTACCAACTTGTTGCCAGTCGATATCATCCATTAATTCAATTGATCCCATGGTGGACGATGCGTTCGCGGAATTGGGAACCATGAATGTGTATAGACCCAGAACAAGCGCTGCGGAGAAAAGTGAGAGGATGGAATGGAAGGTTGGATGATCAGAAGCTTTGCGATTGGTCATGGACTTGTAGATATGAGCGGCATGGAGACATGCTCGTCTGGCAGCTGGTGTCTGGGACCACTCGGCAATATCATCGAGGGCCTTTCGAGCAGGGGCCGGACCTGCACGACCAGCGGCGAAGTCGAAGATTTGAATATCGGCTGTGAGCATCATACACATATGATGCCACATTACTTGAGCGTTGGGGTTCATCTTTTCCATGCATTCGCGGTAATTGCTTATTATTTGGAATTGGAGAGATGGAAGGCATCGGGCTCGGCCGTCCATAGCGTATGTGTGACAGGGAGCGAAGGGGTAACTTGCGCGGTTGGAGAGTAGACGGTGATAAGCTTCTGATTGGCGCAGTTGTACCATGGCTAGAACTGCTTGAATGGATAGATCGTCGGTGGGTCCATCGATAGCAGGGATGTTGATGTTTTCCGACGGTGCCAGCACTGTCGGCATCAATATTCTTTTCCCGCTGCGGATCAGCTGTGTCCATCGTATTGACGAATGTGCGCGGAAAAGAGCTTCGTTGCAGGGCATGATTATTTGGATTGAGTCAGGGACGATAATTGGGCTTGTTGAAAGCAAAGATGAATACCAGGAGTCCAGAAGAAGGAGTCCAATGATAACTCTATCCGAATTATTAGCCAAGGTCGACAAGGGAAGAAAAATAGCAAATTACCTCTTAGTAGATTCAACCTTACTCCATGCTTTCCATCGCATTTCGATGTCAGGCACGGCCTCGAAGAGACTCATATCCAGAATTTGACCTTCGGTGGCCGCGAAAAGCCCATGTCGTTGAGCGATCTGAGAGGAATTAGCACGTATGCCGAAGGGATGTATAACAAAGACCATCACTCACCGACATCAGATTAACATAGAGCATCTGACACTGTTCTAAGTGCACCTTTTCCTGTGAAGTAGTTAGCACAGGCAATCGACAGCCCGAGAAAGAGAGACATACCCCTGTTAATACAGCAAGATTCAAGAAGAGAAAGGCAGTCGCAAAGATGGACATAGTACTTGAAGGCGATTCAACGCCCATGGTACATTTCGCTAGATCAGCGGTGACTCTTTCCAGCATATGCTAATAACTACCGTTAGCAACCATACAAGAAAAACTTTTCGCAAGGCTGATTACCGGAAAATCTTTTGAGACGAAACTGGCAGTTCCTTTGGTACCAAGCAACATCATTCCGATAAGACACATGACATAGAGCAGTAGCGGGCGAGTTGTTTTGGCGGAGAAAGTAGGAAGATGTACAAAAGGTACAAGCGGATGAAAAGTGCGAAAATACAAGTCGAGAGCCATGTCTAGAATCTCCGCAGGAGGGAAATGCGAAATGAAATTTGAAGTTGAACCCGCTGTTCCTGGAGACGCGGCCCCATTGTGTAAAGGTGGTATTTGTGGGAAGGAGAACATCGTTTGGCCAACAACTGCTTGAAGTTTACGTTTGCAATCTTCATCAACGCCATACCTTGACCCTTGTAGGAGTGATGTAGTGTTTTGGGATTCTGGCGAATTGATAGAGAATAGGTTGTCCACGTCTGTGTACACGACATCTCGCCATAAATTGTTCATGATACGGCCGGTATGATTTGGTGGAGCAAGCCAACACCTCTGAACCTTGGTGAATCGTTCATTGGGGATGTTATCACCGCCTGACTTGGCACTATCGACAGAGTGACGATTTTGTTGGCAGTCCGGGGTGAGTACCACGTTATCTCCTATTAAGGGGAGATGGCCGTTTGTGAAATCCAGAGAACCGTGATTAGATCCGGCATCTGTTCGTGGCTCGAGCCACATTTGTAACATATCGCTTGATCCGGCGTCAAATGATAGGGCGTTATTCCGTTGAGATTGGCCTACGGGTGTAGTTTCATTCCACCCAAAATATGGCTGTTGCCCATCGATCATCATTGGATTATTCATGTCTTGGTCATTTCGACTGTGATGAGCTGAGATGTCTGCCAAAAAGTCTAATGATGATGGAGGAATTCCCGGGGTTGAAAGAGTGGCATCTCGCGGTGTCATTATCGGAGGAAATTGATGCGCGTCTGATGTGCCGATGCTGGGCAACATTTGATTGCCATTCTCCGAGCCTGGCACCATCGGAGACATGCCGAGGATTGCAGACTGGCGTCGTTCTTGGGAATCTGTAGAAGTGACATCTTTCCCTTTGGCTGTAGCAGCGCCCTGATTATGACCTTTGGCATGTCGGCTTAGAACGTCGCTTTATAAATGGTGTCAGTACAGAGCATTGCTTTGTAGATACTGATATTATTGAGTGACGCGGAATTCATCGCGCAAGTGGGGCGCAGATCCATGTAAAAATCAAGCATCTAGCGGATATTTACCTTCGCGAAAACCTCTTATGGCAAACATTGCACTCATAGGGACGTTCTTTGGTGTCTAGAGTCGCGCGTTAGAGCTTCTTGTTGGTCTGAATTCACCAATTCTTGCGTGAGGGCCGGATGTTAAGGGAGAAACTGACGAGATCGTTCGTGGCGCTTAAAATGTTCGGTCTTCTTAAAGCGACGGTCGCATATGTTGCACTTTCGGAGGACCATGATGGAGCTCGCAGATCCACGACGGCATCACAGCGTCTGCGACATAGGGGGATAGCAGTACCAAAAAAATAGAGCCTGGTGACCTTCAGGGAAAGCGAAGAGAGAAGCGAGAAATGAGAGAAAGCGAGGAGAGGGGGGAGGTTAGTCAGCCCGGGGTTAAGCCGATCGTTTGAATCTGATGAAATGCTCCCTTTTTGCTGTGATTTAACTGGTTTTCGGATTGAAAGTGTCCATTCTACCGAGGAAATGCCGCAGGTCTAGTCCCACTGTTATTTTGTTTATCTACGAATAGCAGCCCGTCTGTTTGGGGCTAGGATGTCGCATTGGCCCCTGATGATGACCAGCCACCGGATTCCCCGTGGGGAGAAGGCGACAGCTCCGAACCCTACTTCTTATAGTATAAGAGGTCCACATAGACCTGAGGAACACCTGTTTGTGATTACAGGGGTGAATCATATAATAGTGAACTATTGTGAATTGAGAGTGACAAACAACAGAATGAAAATGAATATAATTGAATGTAATCTGTAAAGTTGTGCCGAGGATCATCTCTGACACTCCATTGGCCGGCAGTTGACATCCACTGCAAGTACCGAATATCACAGTGTTCCTAACAAACAGTGGGAGCCAACTAGTCAATACTAGACTGATCTGATCTCTACTGACGAGCTACCTTTGCAAGTCGCTCATCATCATAGAAAGTCTCCAGACTCCTCTTACGAGCCTCCTTCTCTTCCTTGGCGTGTTGCAGGATTTCCTTGATGTTGGGGTATGCAGAGAATTTGTCCTATTCAAAATGGTCAGAATGCATACCAAAAAATCTATATTAGTAGCAAACTTACTGGCAAAGCATCCCATACTTTGGGATCAGTTCCTTGATCTTTGAAAGTACCACACCCAGACCGAGCATACTCAGTGAACAAGAACGATCGACTACTCTCAATCATAATAGTCATTTGGTCTGTACCAGCAAAGTTAGCATGATCTTTCACCGGAATTGTAAATTCGGAAACTGTTTCTACTCACTCTCAAGAATCTTCCTCGGCTCATTAACCTGATTCCGCATCTCATAAACATAATCCTCACTGAAATTTCCATGAGGTGTATGACTAATTTCAACACTACCACCACCAGGTAAAAAGTCATCCGAGCGACCCAGTCCATTTCCATAGAGCGATGCAAGAAATTCTGTAGCTGAGTTGCGATGGAAATAGGGAAGTCGGAATGTATTAGATGCTACATCCCAACGAGGTCCGAACCAGAGGAAATCTGCCAACGGAGTATTCGGGTCTCGAGATGCGGCTGTTAAAACGCAATTCACGGAGGGATCGGTATGATCGATGGAAGTAGCGTTTTGAGATGAGAATTTGGTTAGATCATACTGCAAGCAGACTTGTGTTAGCTCGATCAACCGAGAAATTGCCCAATTTGATCTAAGCACTCACCTTATAAGGAACAACATTCCCATGCCAAGCAACCAAATCAAAAGGACTATGATCCTGCTCAATAGCATGATAAAGTCCATTAGCCTTATTAACAATCTCCCAATCCACATGAAGCACCTCATCAATAAAAGCAACCGGATGTAAAAAATCCCTCGGATTAGCCAATCCATGACCACCAATCGGTCCTAGATCCGGTAATTCCCATCTAGATCCCCAAATCTCAGTAATGTAACCACGAGCAACGGTATGACCAGGTCCCAATCTGATCGAAAATCGAATACCGCGCGGAATGACGCAAATTTCACCGGGTTGTAAGAATAGTTTACCGAGTTCGGTTTGAATATCCAAGTTACCGAGTTGTGCTGTGATTAGGAAATCACCGTCTGTGTTGCAGAAGGCTCGGTTTGTCATGTCGCTGTTTATCATGTAAACGTATAATGCGATTCCTTCGCGGAGATTGGGGTCGCCGCTTCCGCCTAGGGTATGTAGGCCGTCGACGAAGTCGATTTTTGAGTCTTCGCTGGGTAAGGGGAAGGGGGCCCATTCGCCTTGTTCGGCTAGGGTGGCGACTTTGGGGTTTAGAGTGAGGAAACAGTTTTCGATGTCGGATTTGTGGGGGATGTTGGCTTTGTAGCCGTCTGTAGAAAGGTATGTAAGTATGTTATACTTCATAGGATATGATGCTAAGTTTGCCAAGAAGTTGGCAAGACTCGGAAGTACTCACTGTGAGCTGCAGCAGGTCGAACCCGATACATGTATGTACTGAAGTTGGCATGTCGAGGCGCTGCGAATGCAGAGTATGTGATTCCTTCTGTGTATAATCCGAATCGTGGCTCTTGGGGATTATTTTGTCCTGCTGGGAGCGTGCCAGGAATGACTTCAGATTGGTGACGATTGCCAAATCCAGCTTGGTATTCATAGGGATCATTGTCTCTAGTTGGCTTTCTGGACATAGTATCCGTGTAGTGGAAGACTTTTTGTAAGTCCTTGATAGGTTGTCTCTCTTTCAGAGGTGGAGCAGGCATTGTGACGGTCGTGAAAGTGCAATAGAGGTACAAGAGTGAAGGGGTATATTGAAGTTGAAGGAGATATAATGAAGATGAAAGACTGAAGAATAGTAATTTCGGCTCAAATATTTCAGGGGTATCCGCCTTGTGGAAGTTCAGCTTCTTAGAAAGAGACCCATATGGAGCTCTTTCATATCTACACTCTCCCACATACCAGACCCACATTGACCTCATGCCCTCTCAAGGCGGCGTTTTCAGCCATGGACCCGGTGGGAACTATAGTTCGTAATACTCATTATTTTGGTTCTCACTTGCGGGGCCATGTGGATGTGGAGAAATAAGCTCCGCATGATACTCTTGTTGCTGTGGTAAAGTGCAAGCTGAGATGTGGCACATCTGAGTGACTGAATCAATGGAGAATATCGTGGAGAAGCCGGAAGTTCTTGAGAATACAAGCTGAAAAAAAGGATCTGCATGCTCAATTGTATGTACACTATAATGGTAATATAATAATCAAAATCTAGGCAGATTTACTAAAGTAGCCTCCTAATCCAAAGCCAAAACATCATCCACCATCCTAGCCGATGCACCCAGATAGTTAACCGGATCACAAAGTTCACCCAATCGCTGTTCACTCATCTTCGCCGTAACCTCCTCCTTCTCAAGAAGACATTCCAACAAAGTCCGTTCCTTTTCAATACTCTCCCGACAAGCCTCATAAACAATATCATGAGCCCGTTGACGACCCACATAAGGTGCCATCCCCATCATAACAGCCTCAGCAACAATCAACCCCTTCGTAGAATGAAGATTCTCCAGCATCTGCTTGCTATTAACCGACAACCCCGAAAGTGCAAAATGAGTCTGAGACAAAGCTCCCACAGCAATAACAAAACTCTCCGGAACAGCAACCCACTCCAGATGCCAAGGACCCGAAGCGCGCTCGAAATCAGCAACCATCCCATCAAGAACGAGTCCAGCATTTGATCTGAGAATCTTGGAAGCGGCAAGAATGACTTCGCTTGAAATCGGATTCCGCTTTTGAGGCATTGTTGATGATGCACCCCGGTGTGGAACGAATGGTTCAGAAACTTCACTTAACTCATTCGATGACATGATGATTATATCCAATGCCAATTTCCCCATCGATCCACCCATAAGGGCCAGGAAGTTCGTAACCTCAGCAACTCCATCTCGAGCAACATGCCAAGTAATTGAAGGATTCGATAATCCCAATTCCTTAGCTAAAGCCTTTCGAACGCGTAGTCCATCATCACCTGAACCAAGCGAAGCAAGCGAACCCGCCGCACCACCAAATTGAACAAGCAGGGTTCGATCACGTAGTTGCGTAAGTCGTTCAAGATGACGCTGAAATCCAGATAACCAAACCGCGCATTTATATCCGAACGTGACGGGCAAAGCATGTTGTAAATGCGTTCGACCTGCCATGGGTGTATCTTTATATTTTTCCGAAAGGATTCGAAGAGAGTGGATTACGTCTTTAAGTAATCTTTCGACGATATCTAATCCCTGCTTCATTTGAAGTATACTTGCCAAATCCATTATATCTTGTGTTGTAGCGCCCCAATGTACGTATTTACCTGCTTCGTCGCCGCAGATAGTTGATAGTTGACGAACTAGTGGGAGAATGGGGTATCCGACTATTTCGGTTTCGTGGCGGAGACGGTCGAAGTCCAGGTTTGTGGATTGGACTTTTTTAGTTACCATTTCTCCGATTTGGGAGGGGATTATGTTGCATTTGGATTGGGCTCGTGCTAGGGCTGCTTCTGCGTCGATGCATCGTTGGATATATGCTTCGTCGTCGAAGACCTGGTTACAGCATGAGTAAGAGTGTCTTGTTGAGTGTGATAGAAGACAAACCTTGCGGATTTCATCTGTGCCGAATAGAGTCCGGAAAATGCTTGAATCAATTGCACTGACTGAGCCGATCATTCGGCGTCCACTGGCGACTCTCACTGGGAGAGCCAGGGCCGGACGAGCGTTCACCCGCGACAAACGTAGAAACATTGACATGGTGGGATTGGATGTTGCGGGATGTAGCAGAGAAGTTTGCCGGAGGAAAGTCTGCAATTGAACTTTCTGATTCAAGTACTCCTGTACTAATAACAGCGATTGACTGAGTAATGTAGTTAGCCTGAGTTAGCCTGAGTGTTTCGATCTCCGCCACAAACTCCAAGTGGGACCCCACATTCATTAAAGCTGCGGCATGTGGGGCTGGGGTTGAGGTTATTCGGAGGTGAACATCGTGAGATTTGAACATTTGATTACTTTGATAGTACTTGACTGTTGTAGAGCAAATTATGAAAGGTTATGTATGATGAGAATAATGTTGGATGTTTCTGAGATAGCTATTTTCATGACTAGGCTATGTACAATTCGTATACTAGTAGTGATAGTATAACTGCCTCGTCTGATCTACCAGTATACTATAGCAGTGCTACTGCTATTAACTATATGATATCTATTCCCGAATAAACAGGGAAGCAACACCCATACCAGTGCTATAAAAGTTAGCCACGGATTCATTTGCAGTAGGGGAATAGGGAATTAGGGAAAGGTCATCTCACCTGGCACACATGCTCACAATACCCATCTCCTTATCCGATCGCTGCAACTCAGCCAGAAGAGTCGCAACTTGCCGAGCACCAGTAGCTCCAACTGGATGACCAAGTGCAATAGCACCTCCGTTAGGATTGACCTTATCCATATCAATGCCCAGTTCACGGAGACAGTAAATCGACTGGCTCGCAAATGCCTCGTTCATTTCGACAATGTCGACGTCCTTGTTTTCAATACCCAAATACTTATATAAGTTTTGAATGGCGAAGATAGGCCCGATACCCATTTCATCAGGGGCACAGCCGGCCACTTGGGTACCGGCGAATCGGGCGATAGGCTTGAGTCCTTGTGCCTCGGCCCAGGATCGACGGGCAAGAATGGTGCTAGAGGCACCATCTGAGATTTGGGAGCTGTGCAAAGTCAGAAAAGAATATAGAAATCTCAGCAGAGAAAGGCTTCACTCACGAATTTCCAGCAGTACTGAACCCATTTTCAAGCACAGGGCTAAGAGTCGCCAATTTCTCAGCCGTGACCATATGTCTCACACCCTCATCACGATCAACCACAGAAATAGTCTCCTCATCAATTCCCTCACTAACAGCCCGAACCGTAACCGGCACAAGTTCAGACTTAAATCTCCCAGACTTCTGCGCCTCACTAGCCCGTCGTTGACTCTCCGCCGCAAACTCATCCTGTTCCCTGCGACTAATTCCGTACCGCGACGCGACATTCTCAGATGTCTGTAACATAGGCAATAAACAATCCCGCGCATCTTTAACAGAAGATTCCTTCAATGTCGGAGAAACATCAACGGGAATTCCCCTTGTCGAATAATTCCTCGACATACTCTCCACACCACCACCTAATCCAACATCAATTTGTCCGGCCAGAATCGAATGCGAAATATGAGTGATGGCTTGTAAACTACTTGAGCATTGCCGATTCACTGTGTGGAAGGTTGTTGAATTGGGGAATCCGGCTGCGTTTAGGGCCATGCGACCGGTCTTTGCGAATCCCAGTTCTGCGAGAACGTTGCCGATCATCACGTCGTTGACTTGTCCTGGCTGGATATTTGCTCGTGTGACGGCTGCTTGCATGACCTGTAGCGTTCATTGTTAGGAAATTCCAGTAAAATAGACTGTTGAGAGCTAGAGTGAGCATACCTGCATGAGAATCTCTTCAGGGTAAGAATCCTTGAAACCGCCCTTGAAAGCCCGTGCGATTGGACTCCGCACTGCGGAGAGCACAACGACGTCATTGGGGCTTTTCTTCAGGACTTCGCCTGCTGTTCTTCTCAACATTTTGATGGAGGTTGAGAGGGAGAGGAGGTGAGGGGAGGAGGAAGGAGAAAGGGGGGTGAGAGGGTAAGGAGGGGAAGAAGAGAAGAAGCAAAGAGAGCGCGGATCATGAAATTGTGCCGAATGGGGCAGAAAGAGAAAGCTGCAACTTGCAACTTGCAACTTGCGAAGTTCCCCAGAAATTGTGGGGCACGGCCATCCCTTGGCGATCTTCTCTTCTCTTCTCTTCCACTCCGCACTCGCTCAATGATAATCTACGGAGGACTACGGAACACTCCGTAATAATCCGTGCAGTGAGTAAGGATTTCTCCTATTCTCGGCTCTTGTCACAGCCAATTACGGTGATTGATGGAATTGGTGGGGAAATGCGAATGTGGGGTGATGCATTACACTGCAGAACACTGGTGGCATGCTCAACGGTCAACTAAATATCTGACAGTACTGACTATCTGAGAATATACACTACAATCTAGTCCCAATCCCCGGACTAACACCATTCCCCTCAGAAGACTCATCCTTCGCACTCATTTCCCATCCCCGTCCCCGATACCTCGCAGGCCAAATCCCCGACTTCCCAGGAGCCATAATCCCATTCGGATCCAAACAATCCTTAATCCTCTCATTAAACTTAAGCAAAGCCCCATCATTCCAATTGTAAGTAGCAGCAATTTGATCCATAAAAGCAAGATGAGTCCTATACTCACCATACCCTCTCTTCGCCGCATCATCAATCATCCCCCGAAGACAAGAACGCGCATTATTTCTCATGACGGGATCATCACGATTAAAAACAATTTCTACAATTAAATGCATCTCGCGTAATCCGACGACGAATGTGGGGAATAAATCGAGTCCGTATTCTTCGCATCGGGTTTGTGCGATTTCCCATAATGCTGTTCCGTCTTTTCCTCGAACGGGTGAGACAGGACTAAAAGCAACATGGCCACCGTTAGGATGCCAATTTACCCAGCGAAGTTCTTCGATATCAGGGACACCAGATGCGATTCGATCACGGACCCAGAAGTAGTCGGTCTTGGGAAGAGTGTTTGGATCAATTCGTTTGGCGCCGGGGATTTTCATGAATTCTTTGTCGATTATGTCTAGTTTGTATTGGCGGATTTGTTTCGGTCCGTAGGACATTCCGTAGTATAACCAGGTACAATCGCCGTGGGAGAGATTTTTGGCGGCTTCGTGAATGAAGGAATTGGGGACTCGTCCTTTTCCTTTGTAATAGGAACTTCGGGGTTTACCTTCTAGACCGACTTGCATGCTGATGTGGCGGAGCTGGGCGACGTTTTCTAATATCATTGCGATTCGGAGTGGGCGAATTATGTCAATCTAAGGCAAAATAGTTAGGCTAGTTGGAATACACAGGAGCACTTGAGACAGGAGGGATATTCTTACCAATTGGCTAAGGTCTTCCTCCTTCGGGAACGTATAGAGCTGTGTATCTGTCAACAAAACACCCAAAGTGACAATCGAGGGATAATTCCAATATGTCAAAAACTCACATAACTCTCATAGTCCCCCGGATTAGGCATCAATCCAAACCCCATCTTAGTAACAATCCCCATATTCGACTGCGAGAAAATCCCACTACAAAATCAAACATTAGCACTTCCTTCCCAGTCCCTCATACCAAGTCTTGTCCAAGCAAGAGAGGTCTATACATACTCAGCCGTAGGCCCAAACCCATACCCAAAAAGCTGCCAACTATTATTCCCCGGCAAAGCCCCCATCCCCGTCCTAATAACCTCCCCCGTAGGCAAAACAACCTCCATCCCACAATGCATCATCCAATGATCACCGTAAGGCGTATACCCCACGCCCCGATCAAGAGCATTTCCAAGAACAGATCCACCGCCAATATCGGGGACATCAACCCATAGATGTTGGAAACCACGTGCTTGGATTTCTTCGTAGAGTGCGAAGTATGTTACGCCGGGCTCGACGAGACAGGTACAATCGTCCGGGTTTATGTCGAGGATTTTGTTCATTTTGTGGCCGAGGTCGAGGATGACGGAGCCGCGGACTCGGGGGGCAGCGCCGCCGTAGCCGTCTGAGAAAGAAAGTTTGTTAGATGAATTTATTTCGCTGGAAGGTAATTGGAAGGGCTGGGATTTGGGAGAAGTAGGAGGAGGAGGAGGGAGACGTACAGTTTCGACCGATTGAAATTGGAGAAATTGGGATTCGATAGTTATTTGCCCATTGAACTATTTTTTGAACTTCTTCTGTACTGCTTGGGTATACGACGACAGAAGCGACGAAGTCATTTTCTTCAGTTATGTGCATTCCGTCGTGAGTATTTGGATCTGCAGAGGTGAGAGTTAGTTAATTCCTGGATACTGCATCTTGAGTGTAAAACTCTTGAGTATCACGAACTTTCCATGTACCTAGAAATACCATTAGAAATTCAGCACTATGGTTAAGGAAATTGCTTCATGTAGGTTACACATACCACCCATCATCCAACTTCGTAACAAATTCAACATTCTCTTCACCAATCTTATCACGAAGTTCGGCGATTGCAGTACGAAAGACTGTTTGATTGATACCCTGCGGAAGAGCAACCTTTGATCTTTGACTTTCAGATTTGGTTGAAATGTTGAAGATGGCGGATTTGGCTTCTTGGGCTTTATCGAAGAGTCGGGGTGGGATTCCGTTGTGTTTTTCGGAGAGGAGGGGGGTGGGTGATAGGTTTTTTGAAGTCATGGTGAATACGAAGGTGTATTTTCGGGGAAAGTATGTGGTGAATGATCAGACTTGGTCAAGCTATTTGTATGAATGGATTTCATAAACTATCCTAATAGTTGCACTTTATCATGCGATGGCTAGACGTGGCATGTTTATAAACCCTCACTATAAGTATTTCATCCAACTAATTGACCGGGGTAAGCCCGTTTCCCCTCATTCAACGCACGTTCACTGCCTAGCTCTCATGATGATTGGATATGGATTTTAGACGAACAGCCGATGAGCATGAACATACCTACTAGGCAGTACTTATTCCGTAGTCGGGGTAATGATCCTCCTGAAACACATGCTAGTTTACGGATTTACCCCGGTGACAGCGGCCATAGCTAATGTACTCCGTAGACTAGATGCTAATGGGATGGGTCGATATGCAGTGCATAAGCGGAGACGTGAGGGGACGACAGCGGACAGCCCCGCTTGCAGATCGAATGAGTACGGAGTACTGTACCTATTTTACTGGGAGTACTTAGGTTTCCTGTGGCATCTCTGCACTGCAATCTGTACTTACAATTGTGGCCAGACCCTCGATTGAACTAGGTAAGATAATGCAGACATTTCTTATTGTATGGAGAAAAGTGGGCCAGGAAGATCGGAAGGCAAGTTGAGAGTCCCGAATCGCTGCCGAAGAGCCATCCGGGGTAAAATACTTGTTATTTACGACCCGCAATACGGGCTATTTACAATACAGCACACTAAGTAAACAGTCTCAGCACTCAGCACTTAGCACTCTACACTGAATTCATAGTTCTCTCTCTTCTGTCCTTTTCTTTTTCCTTTTTTCTCTTAATATTATCTTTTCCATTCTCACTGTTTAATTCTCTCTTCTTGTCTCGCGCCACTCTTCTCTGCCTCCCAGGGCAGTATCTCGGGTATTTTTGTGGGGTCGGCTTCCGATGGCGGCAAAAGCCTTTGGGGCTCGCCGTCGAGGGCCTCCGATCTTGTGGGGGAAAGAGGGCGGTGACTGCCGGGTAAGCGTTTTTTCGGCTTGTCTGGCTCAGTTCCTAGCCGAAAATCCGCTGGGGGGATGGGGGATGGGGTAGAGCGGTAGCTTGGGGATATTCTAATTTAATTGACTCTCATTCTCTTTCTTCTTTTCTTTCTTCCCTCTTCTTTCTGCTGGTTCAGAAAGTTACTACCCCGGAATTCTTATCTGAAGGTAGTAGTTCACCATGGCGCGGCCTGTTCCTGCGATCAAGGTGTTCCGCCCTATTTGGCGGCGGAACTTCTCTGCTTCAACTTCCAGAAGCGCAATTAACAAGCTATGTAACTCCGCAGAGGAGGCTGTTAAGAACATGAAGGGTTCTTCGACCCTGCTTGTTGGTGGTTTCGGTTTCTCCGGTGTTCCTAACACTCTGATCAATGCTGTCCACGCTCGTCCTGAGGTTAAGGATCTCACTGTTGTCTCCAACAATGCTGGCATGCCCGGCGCTGGTCTCGGTATGTACAGAGCCATTGACTGAAATGATCAGCAGATTCAGAATTAAAGCTAATTGGTATTGCGATAGGTCAATTGCTCGAGTCTAAGCAAATCACCAAGATGATCGCCTCCTTCATTGGCGAAAACAAGGTGTTCGAGAAAATGTATCTCACCGGTGACCTGACCCTGGAACTTACTCCCCAAGGCACCATCGCTGAGAAGTGCGCTGCCGGTGCGGCTGGCGTTCCGGCTTTCTACACTCCCGCGGCTTACGGTACAATCATTCAAACTGGTGAACTCCCTATTCGGTACAACAAGGATGGCTCTGTGGCAGAAATGTCCAAGCCTAAGGAAACTCGCACATTCAACGGAAAGGAATTCCTTCTGGAAGAATCGATCTTCGGTGACTACGCTCTGGTTCGCGCACACAAGGCTGATAAGCTCGGTAACTGCCAATTCCGCAAGGCTATGAACAACTTCAATGAGGCTATGGGCAAGAACGCCAAGTACACCATTGTTGAGGCTGATGAGATTGTCGAGGTCGGCGAGATTGCTCCTGAGAACATTCATCTTCAGGGTGTCTATGTCGATGCTGTCATTCAGAGCACTGAGCCAACCCAGATTGAGAAATTGACTTTCGCTAAGAAGCCTGAGGACCTGCTTGCTGCTGGCTCTGGTGAGGCTACTGCCCGCCGTGAGCGCATTGTTAAGCGTGCCGCTAAGGAGTTCAAGGATGGCATGTATGTCAACCTTGGTATTGGTATTCCCCTGATCGCTCCCTCTTACCTGCCTGAGGGTGTCGAGGTCGTCCTGCAGGCTGAGAACGGTATCCTGGGTCTGGGTGGTTACCCCAACCCTGGTGAGCAGGACCCTGACCTGATTAACCCTGGTAAGGAGACTGTCACTCTTGGTCGCGGTGCTTCTCTCTTCGGTTCCCACGAGTCTTTCGGTATGATCCGCGCTGGTAAGATCGATCTTACTATGCTTGGTGCTCTCCAGGTTAGCCAGTACGGCGGTATGTACACTCTCCAAACCAAATATCCTTTCGTAAAGATACTAATTGTTCTTAGATCTCGCCAACTTCATGCTTCCCGGTAAGGTCAAGGGTGTCGGTGGTGCCATGGACTTGGTCGCCAACCCCGAGAAGACCAAGGTCGTCGTCACTATGGTATGTATACAGCCAGAACCGAACCGTTTACAATATCACCACTGAGCAATTCACTAATCTCTCCATTCCACAGGAACACACCGATAAGAAGGGTAACCCCAAGATTCTCGCCGACTGCACATTCCCACTGACCGGTCCCCGCTGCGTCTCAACCATCATCACCGACCTTGCCGTTTTCGACGTCAGCACCTCCGAGGGTCTGACCCTAATTGAGCACGCCGAGGGTGTCACTGTCGAGGAGATCCGCAGCAAGACTGCTGCCCCCTTCAACGTCTCTGCTGACTTGAAGCCCATGCAACTGTAAATTTGATGGAAATATACCAATTGTGAAATCCGGATTTTTGATACTGGATACGTTTTTTTATTTTTTTGCATGTCATATATCTGTCTATATGTCTATATTTTAAGATTAGAATGAAAATAGAGCCTTTTAAGTTAAGTTGTCTTTCATGAAAGAGAGTAGATCTAGTAAACCCTTCACGTTCAATTGCTATAGCATATGTCTTTGAACTACTGAGTCTAGGTGATATCTTAACCCGCAAGTTCATCCCCATCACCCCACGAGCAACTCATTTCATGTGGGGTCACTCAAGAAGAACGAACCCACCAAACAAGAAGACAGTGGGGCCTCCCCACGAGCGCGGAATTAAAACAGTTGGAGATGAACCTAGCCAAAGTCAAGAAATTGATTTACTAGAAGTCCCTGGCGATCATTTGCTTAGTTACTAGATGCCAATAATGAAATATCTTTCATTATCGCGCCCATTTGCAGTGGCGAGGTCTTTACCGATCTCACCCTCGATCGGATCATGTCTTTACCGGGGATTGGCCACCGCTACCGCTGCCGCTACCAATGAGTCGAAAGGTAAACGGTTGCCATTGGCTGGGGTGAAGGTTTTGGATATGAGTCGGGTTCTTGCTGGGGTGAGTTATGATGCGAAATAGATACTTGGTGAAAGCTGCTAATGCTTGTACTAGCCTTACTGTACTCAGATTCTGGGTGATTTAGGGTTCGTATTTTGTTATTTCTCTACTATAAAGATATTCAATAATGCTGACCTTGGAATTGATATAGTGCTGAAATTATCAAAATCGAACATCCCGTTCGAGGTGACGATACACGCGCATGGGGTCCACCCTTCGCTTCATACAACGACGGTAGAGAAGGGAATGGTGAAAGCGCGTATTACCTTTCGGTAAGTTCACAAAGAAAACAAATAAATTACCCTAGAGTACTGGTAGTACCACTGTGCTGGGAAATCAACAAAGAAAAACTACTAGGTAAACCGCAACAAAAAATCACTCGGCCTATCATTCGCTCATCCCGAAGGCATCGAAATTCTCCACAACCTCGCATCCCAATGCGACATCGTCGTCGAAAATTACCTCCCCGGTTCACTGAAAAAGTACAACCTAGATTACGAAAGTCTATACAGAATCAACCCGCGTCTAATCTACACCAGTATCACGGGATACGGACAAACAGGACCTTACAGTAATAGACCAGGCTTTGATGTGATGGTTGAAGCGGAGTTTGGATTAATGCATTTGACGGGGACGAGGGATGGACCTCCTGTTAAAGTTGGTGTTGCGGTGACGGATTTGACGACGGGGTTGTATGCTTGTAATTCTATTATGGCTTCATTGATTTCTAGAGGTGTTACGGGGGAGGGTCAGCATTTGGATGTTTGTTTGAGTGATTGTCAGGTTGCTACACTGGCGAATATGGGGGAGTCGGTTTTGATTAGTGGGGAGAAGGATTCTGGGAGGTGGGGGACTGCTCATCGTGAGTTCATTCTGATTTTTCTTTCAAGCTACGTTTCTTTGATAATTATGGAGTGGGTTACTGATTTTTTTCCCTCAAATCTTAGCTTCTGTTGTGCCTTACCAGGGATTCAAAACCGCTGATGGAGATATCTTTGTCGGCGGAGCAAACGATCGACTTTTTGGAATTCTTTGTGACAAAATTGGGAAATCTGAATGGAAAACGGATCCACGTTTCGTGACGAATAATGAAAGAGTCAATAACCGTGCGGAACTGGAACCACTCATCGAAGCTGAATTGAGAAAATGCTCTACGCGTGAATGGCAGGATTTGTTTGAAGGGAGCGGATTGCCTTATGCGGCGATTAATGATGTTCAAGGAACAATGAATCATGAACATGGTATGTGGTTCTTTTGCCTTGACGTGGTGGTATTTCATTGATATACGTTTACTGACGAGTAGTTATAGTTCGTGCGAGAGGAATGGTTCAAAGCATTGATCATCCGACCTGTGGACCTATCAAGGTTATTAGTCCCCCGGTCAAGTATTCGAATGCTGATTCGAGTATCCGGATGCCCCCTCCTTTGCTTGGAGAGCATACGGATGAGATTTTGCAGGGTATGGTTGGGTTTGATAAGACTAGAATTGAGGAGTTGAGACGGAAGGGTGTTGTTGCTTGAGTGAGACGTTAGACTGTATAATAGTATACCTATGCATTATGTTTGGGGTTAAGTTATTCCTGTGGATTGCTATTTTCCGGGAAAATGACCTCATTTTCATCGGATGTTTTTGTTCGAATAGCATTCTCTTGTAATTTAATCAATTCTGTATTATTTAAGAGCTGACTATTTTCGTGACGCTAAATAAGGCACTGTATTCCGAAAAGAAAAATAAGTCATTTTGCATCCCATAGTATGGAATTTGTCAAAACTCGACATTTAACTTGGACAGACACAAAAGATATTCTTGGAATACTCGCTGGGATCACTACATTCAAGTGGTTAACAAGGCTCAATCGCTTTGCCAGTCGACTGTGCAAACCGTTGATCAACGTAAGTAATTTTCGACTCGACAGAAACAAAGAAAGAATACTTGGCTCGTCAGCTGCATTAGACATTCCCATGGAAAGCCGCATGCTCTACTAGAATAATCCCCTCCGTTCGAAGCATTGAACTTAGAACTTTTTGCCGTGCTTGAAAGACAGATTGTGTCAGTAAAAGGGAGTTATCTGTTAAAAAGAAGTAGCCAGAAAATCATTCTCAATGTCCTCCATTTCTTTGCATGGGGCTCTGTTTCGATGTTGAGCGACATGCGCAAGTGACTACCAAATACTTTGAAGCTTGAATCAAGTCAATTCAATAGCCTAGACGTGCTCGAACAAAAAGAAGTCAGAAAACGAAAGGCAGAGCGGTCATAGCGTTCAGATGTCAAAGAGATGCAGCACATCTCTTTCATAGTATCAAAGCCCCTTTGGTCTTGTAGTTTTCTTTTGTCGGTATCAAGTACATTTCCTCGAAAACCTCGAGTATAAAGCGTTCGAAATTTCATGTGTATTCAGTAAGAGCCATACTCAAGATTCAATAAACATGTCCAGTTCTAAAGACCCTAATCAAGGCGGTTCGCGCCCTGGTCGTGATAAAGGGAAAAGGAAGGGGAAGGAGGGATCTCCGTCTGTCGGACAAAAAATTATTGAAAAAGTAATCAAGAAAAAGAAAGATCCTAAACCGACCCTTGGACTTCGGCGTCAACCGTATGTAAGATGGAATACCAAAGGACTTGGATTAATTAACATGATTGAAAACACTCCTGCCGATTGGGACGGGAGAGACGATGACATCGATGAAGAGTCAATATTTCTTTCATCTGTTTCTTTACATCAGAGAAATTTTAACTAATGGATATATTTTGCTATAGTGATCTAGCGGCTAATATTCAGCGCTGTAAGGACAGAATTGAGGACAACATTATGCCGCAACTGTGGGAATGGAAACTTAAATATCTCGAAGAGGATTATGCCAAGGTGCAAGCAATGATTCGAAGCGAGCCAGCAGGCCTTTCTGATGAAGTGATCACACGCCTCAAGAGCCTGGAGGTTATCCATAAGCAGACAGTGAAAAATGGCGACGAGTATGATCAGATCAAAAACATCGAAGCGATAATGAGCAGCTATCGCCAAGGCAAATTAACGTGGAGAAATGGAAAAGTTACATATTGGGCAGATGGAAACTGCATAAGCAAAGACTACGAACTCTTTGACGAGAAGAGATTTGGAAACCTTAGTGACGAATATGTTAAGAAGCGAAGAACTCAGCAGGACCCTTATCCCAAGGCAGGGATCTGGGTGGAAGGTGTAAGTCCATCAAATAAAAGCAGTACTACATGTTCTAGTAGAACATGCCATCTCTTAGCTATTCGGTGTTACTAATAATATATTGCTAGCTTGATTCGCCTGGGCCAGGTTTCATGTTCATAAACTGGGTCCACTCGCCCTGGATCATTCCCCGCGTCCCACAACATGGTGGAATTCATCACAATGTACGTGCAAGCCCCTTCTTACTTTCCAACGCAATGCGTTTTTTCAAAACTAACCCAACAATAAGTACTTCTATTCTGTTCGAGTACCTTACTCAACGACTGGCAAACATTGCAGATGGCAATTTTTCGATGACACTGGGGCTTCAAAGCCCTTGGTCTACAAAGATGATATCGAGCATTTGGTCTATATGTGTGCTGCACGGCCGCGGTTCCTCGGTCATACTGTCTTTAAAACAGCTGACAATCCCCGTGTTTTCACAAATATAGAGGTTGAGATGTGTATAGAAGATGACTATAACAATATGCGTACGCCTTGGGTGAGAGCGGAGATTTGTGCTCGGCCCGAGAGAAATCATCTCGGAGACAAAAGATACTCGGCTTCATTTGCACGACGAATGATGTACCAGGCTACGGTCCCGAACGGTCAAAATAACTTAATTTTCGCGAAAAACAAAACTTCGTTGACAGCAGGGAACCATTTTCCTGCTGTGGATATCACAAAGTCAACTGCGCGTCCCGAAAGTGTTGCTTTTACTCCTACTGGTCCTTTATGGGCCCCACTTTTGAGACTCACGAATTTTGATCAACCCGACATTGTCACAGTCCCTACTATCCTTGCACCTACTGCACCTACTGCACCCCCTGCACCCCCTGCACCCTAGGTAATAGATCTCGATTTCAGGAATAATAGGGAAGTATTCATTTTACGCCGACCCAGGTGGGTACTTCTCGCGCTCTTTTTCAACGGAAGTGAAACCTCCGTGTTATATTTGATTTTTGTAATTGTATAGTGAACTGCGACTTGGAAATCGATACTTCTGCTTTTCTGCTTTGCCGTTTTATTTTGTTTTGGTTTAATTTCTTTGCTGGGATATTTATCGACCTGTACAAATTGAGTTGACTTAAAACATTGGAAGCAGAGATATGAGATCTTTTCGTATAAAGCTCTAATTTCAATGATAATGCTACATATAGGTTGATGGTAATGCTAGAATTAGAACGAATTACGTTAGCTTCATTGTCAAAATAGTAATTTTCAGGAATTGAGGGAGTTGAGACCTATCCCTACATCAGCTCTCACCCAAAAAAAATTCAGCTGATACCGTGTCTCTGAACGAGCTCCAACACTCGCTGCATATTTTCAAATCATCCTTGTGTTATGATGGAAGAAAAACTACTTGAACGAAAAATGATCAAGATAGAAGCTGAATATGTAAAATAAGTTCATATTGCGATAGAAAGAATTGTCATTTGATTTGGAGTCTCAGTAAACAAACCACCTATACTACTGCGGCTGGGGCGCATTGCAGAACCAGCGCAAGCCTCGGATGGATGGTGTAAAGAAATACTCTCCACCTCGCTGATCCACCCAGGGGCTAGTTCCAAGCTCGAGCTTGAAAGTTTGCTCTGAATCCACACCGTCATACAAACTGATATGACCTTCAGGATGATCCTTACGTTGTCTTTGGTTGATGAATGGATCCATTCCAGGACCATCCTTGTGAGCTCTCTTCTTGGACGTCGGGAACACGCTGTTGCTTGCCCAGCCTTCAGAAATGTTAGAGATATTCAACGATAACGGCTTGAAAGGAGCTTACGAGTCATGAGAAGATTGAATCCATCTCGGATATCACTTTGGTAGCAAGTGAAATAGATACCACGGCTTTTGGTGGTCTTTTCCGTCTCGTCCGGTCCGAGTTCAGGACCAAATGTGATTCCGCGACGCAGAATAACACTAGCGTCTTCCTTGTCGGGTCCCTGGTCAGGCTCTTCGTCACTGTCATACTCCAAATCTGGGGGGTTGCTGGTGTCGTTCTTCAAAGGATCGGTGAATTTTCCTTTCACGAAATCGTCATCTTTGCCCAAATCGCGCTTGTGGTCGGCTCTAGGGCGCATTTTACGGGCATGCGCGGCGAAGGGACAGCCCAAAATGCTCTGCTTGGGTCTGAAATCGAAGTCATTTCTAAAGGCAAGGCTCTTGTCGTCTTTGTCGGGAGTTAATGCAACAGGGGCACCTAAATTCTGTCAATACAGTGAATATAAGAAAAGAGAGGAGTTCACCATACCGCTCTTCCAACGTCCCATCATATGAGCAGCCAACTTTTCGGCGCCATTTTCTCCGGCGTAGTTAGGGATCTTCTTTGCGGCATTCTCAATAAACCTGGACCTGGTTAGCCTCGCCCCTGTCTTGAGATTTCGATTACTCATACTTGTTAAACTCGGGGACCTTTTGGTCTAGTTGACGGAACACGAGGAAACTACCCTCCACGGACCAGGGAGGTGTAGTGTCCTTTCGTGGATCTCCCTTGTGGCCGACAAAGATGTATCTGCCTTGGTCAGTTTATGGTGTTGCAAATATTTGTGGATATCTTACCCTGGGGGACACGAAAGCGGCTCGCGTGGACCAGGCTCGTCATCGAGACCTTGAATCTTAGGCTGCGAGATGTGGTCTTCAAAGCCGAAGCTGCGAGCGAAGTTAGCATGATCTATCTGGGGATCCGATAGAAAAGAACTTACTGTTCTCTGCCGCGAAGGTCTCCGGGCCGACGCTGGCCATGCTTCACGACCACCTGCTCCATGCTAGTTTTGTTCAAATCTCTCAGATGGAAGTTGGTTTCGATCTTGGCAATTCCTTCATTCAGGGTTTTCTCGCTGGAGGCTGCCACGATGAAGACCAAATCAATACGCCAGCTGTCGTCGTCACTGGGGTGTCCGGGGGGAGGCTTGAACTCGGGAAGCAATCTCTCTGGGATATCAGCGCCTTCGAAGATAAGATCGCTGTACATGCCCTTTTCGAAAAGACCATCGTTGATTTGTGCTAGGTTCAACTGTTGCGCTATAGTTAGTTGTTTTTGCCCTTTGAGGAAATAAAAATAGCACAGCGACGGTAATAGCGAGTAACTACCAACCTTTTGCAAACCCTTCTGAGTGAATGAGACGTTTATTCCAGACATGTCAATCCTTGTGGGTCTACCATTCTTTGCCGCCGAGCTGATCTGTGCCAAACGCTCTTCACATTGTTCTCCAGTGGTGATTTCGTCAACGAACTCCCTGAGATCATTTCGGAATCTGTTCACATTGTGGATCTTGTAGAAGAGGAAAGACTCGAACTCCTTGGGCATGCGCGGCCAGATGCCGCCCTGGATGTTGCTCTTATCTACTGGATGGCTCATTGCTCTTAATCTCAAAGACTTTGAGGTAATATAAACAGGGAAAGTTTTTACAATGAGGAGCAATCGGAGTTCTTATGTCTAACCTCCCACATCTATGAAATATTTCTGCCCCGAGTGTCCAATAAGATCCTCTTGGTTTCAATATCGATCCACGACCTATGAGATCGATCTCTTCACGCTTCACTTTCCTTCCATCGTGGCTGCCTATGAGCGAGCCATCAATCCTGCCAAACTGAGTTTCTCGCTTGTTCTAAGTGGGCAAGTCCCCCACCGCAGCCAGCTAGCTTTGGTCTATCAGTGGGGGTTGGGCTGAACAACGAAGGACGCCCACGCCGAGGTGGTCGCTATCAACGAGGAAATTCGGGTGACCTGCCATTTTTGGATTGTCTGGGTTTTGTTATCATGTTCATGATGTAAAAAATTTGCAGAGCGCTACCTTGTACGGTGTATAGAGTGCCTGTACGGAGCACGCGGTACTTTTGTGAGAATCCACAGTTTGTCCACTGACGTGCTCCTCTAGATGAAAGTATCGAACCCGCTATCACATTCTGAAGAAAATTTAATGGAACGAACAAGGTTACGGACCGCTGGCGCGCGCCCTGGCCCGGTCCCTTTGTGGGTCGATACTACCGCATTGCCTTTCCCTCGGCTCGATTTGATCGTCGATCTCTCTGCCTGTTATCTAGCGTGCACTGTGATCGACGAAACCCAGCGAATAAAATATTCATGACTCCTAAACGAAACCTTCTGATTCGCCCCATTATGACGAGTTGGCGTTCACAAGCGCGAACTGGTGAGTGGGGATTTATGAGTTCTCTGAAGCTGTCGACCCAACCACTAGCTACGCTAGCATCTTCCCCGGCCCCCCTGTGGACCAAGGGCCTGAATCAAAACTTCAGTTAAAGCCGGAGTTATACTCCGCAGTTACTCAGAGGTTTTCCCTGAAAGTTGAGGGCCCCTTCCGGAAATCGATTTGCCGTGGTGTCTCGTAATGCAATAATTGGCGAGTCATTGGCCAAGCAGTTCGTGCCCTGTCTAATCACCCAAACATTGTTGGATCGGAGAGATACGGCAAAGTTTATGCACGATATTGCGTTTTGTACAGAACCTTCTTTTTTATTTACTCTTGATCTGACGTACAGCAGTCGAAAACCGGCTTGAGGCTTCCTTGAACGATACATCGGGTGGCGTTCGTCTCTGATTAATCCACAGCTGAAAACTCATATCTGTTGAGCGGAGACGAGACCCCTCTTTCCTTCTACTAGCAACTGCGTGACTCCATATCCAGCAAGTATAGTGGAGTCCATGAAGATCGAATCCATACCGAAGCCCACATCGCTCGCTCTGTGTTGGCGTGGCGGCGACGAACTACCAAAAGCTGGCTGGGTGCAACTCCACCGTTCCGATCGACCTCGCCTGAGCTTCCTGTTTTCGGTTTGAGTTTAGCATTGGATCATTGCTGTCCCTTATAAGTTCCCTGGCGAGGAGCTCCGGTATAGCAAGCAGTCAACCATTTGTTTCTCTTTCACAATGAAGATCCAATATGCAGCCAGTCTCCTTCTCGGAGCTGTCTCTGTTGGCGCTCACAAACCAGCCGAATACTCCTACGAGTCAAGCGAGGAAAATCGCCCTGACATCAACGGTCAAGTCACCGGTGAAATTCAATGGCAGTCGCCTCCAGTCAACTCAACTCTATTGAATGTCAAGCCATTTCGTGTCTCTTGCACAGGCCAGAAATGGGGCCACAACTGTGAGCATGCCACTGACGGCAAGAGTGACACATACTGGGAGAGCAACAATCTTGGCCATGGGGTACCATGGATCTCAATTGATCTGAAAGCAGTCCACAATGTCAGTGGACTGACCATGTTACCTCGGTTGGACGACAGTGTCACTGAAGGTCAGATTGCCAACCACCGTGTGTACCTGAGCAAGGATGACCGAAACTGGGGCGAACCTGTGGCCTACGGAACATGGGGCAAGAACAAGGGCATGAAGCTTGCTGCTTTCAACCCTACACCTGCGCGTTATGTCAAGCTCGTTGGTGATACTCCCCCTATTCCCGATGCTCCTGGCTGGTTTGAGCCTATCTCGATCGTCAACCTCGGTATTTACACTGCCGATTACACCCTCCCCATCGAGCCTGGCAAGGGTGCTTGGGGACCAACACTCGATCTACCCGTTATTCCGGTCGGTGCAGCTCAGGAGCAGAACGGCCAGATCATCCTCTGGTCTGCTTGGGCCGATGACCAGTTCTTTGCTTCCCCTGGTGGCAAGACCCTCACTACAACTTGGAACCCCAAGACCGAGACCATCGAGCAGACTGTCGTCGCCGACACCCATCATGACATGTTCTGCCCGGGCATGTCCATGGACTTCAACGGCAGCATTGTCGTCAGCGGTGGTGGTGACGCTGGCCGAACAAGTATCTTCAACGGAAAGAACTGGGAGTATGGTCCTGACATGCGTCAGCCTCGAGGATACCATGCGACAACTACTTTGTCTGACGGTCGCATCTTCGCCATCGGTGGCTCTTGGAGCGGTGGAAACAAGGAAGAGAAGAATGGCGAAGTGTACAACCCCATCAAGAGAAAGTGGTATACCCGCTCCGGAGCGAAGGTCAACCCCATGTTGACCAACGACCGACTGGGTCGCTGGCGCGCCGATAACCATGCCTGGCTGTTCGGATGGAAGGAAGGAAGTGCCTTCCAGGCCGGCCCCAGCGTTAAGATGCACTGGTACACTGTTGAGGGTAGCGGTAGCACTAAATTCGCCGGAAGACGAATGGATGATGGTGACTCCATGTCAGGAAACGCTGTCATGTATGATGCTGTTGAGGGCAAGATTCTCACCTTCGGAGGTCAGCCCTCCTACGATGGGTCTTATGCGTCCAAGAATGCCCATATCATTACACTGGGTACCCCAGGCGACGACCCTCTTGTCCAGGAAGCCGGAAAGGGTTCTGGCAAAGGCATGAACTTCCCCCGTGTCTACCACACCTCTGTCGTTCTGCCCGATGGCCAGGTCTTCATTGCTGGTGGTCAGGCCTGGGGACAACCCTTCAACGAGCACACTGTCCAGTTCTACCCCGAACTTTACAATCCCAAGACCGATACTTTTGAAGTCATGAACGGCCACAACATTATCCGTGTCTATCACAGTATCTCCATGTTGCTCCCTGATGCAACTGTCCTCAACGGTGGTGGTGGCCTCTGCGGAAACTGCTCCGCGAACCACTACGATGCACAGATCTTCGTTCCTCCCTATTTGTTGACTCCCACCGGAGAACGACGCGAACGACCCACCATCCTGAGCGCTGATGAGCGAGTCGTCGTGGGCAATACCCTGAAGTTCTCGGCTGACAAGCACATTGGATCTGCATCTCTCGTCCGCCAGGGTACCACTACCCACACTGTCAACACTGACCAGCGACGTATCCCAATTGAGGTGGACGCCCATGATGGCCACAAGTTTACTGCCAAGGTCCCTGGTGACCCCGGCATCCTGCTTCCTGGTTGGTATATGCTTTTCGCATTTGATTCCGAGGGCACACCTAGTGAGGCGAAGCTGGTCAAGGTGGAACTGTCTCAATACGCAACCGTCGGGCTTGAGGAGATGCTGGAGGATGACAGTGATGGTGAAGACTTCGAAGGGCACACGCACGGTGCTCATGAAGAGTGTGATGAAGAGAAGATGGTGGGCATGCTGTCTTCTATCCTCTCCTCTCCGAGCCGAATTTGGAATTCGTGGAGGCCTCTTGTAGCACAGGGCTACTAAGATGTTTAGTAGAACTCAGTATTTAATAGCGAGCTCGCGCCATTTTCCATGTCTAGCCAGAATATGTACAGAATACTATCTGATTATAAGTTGGATGAATTTTCCATCTTAGATGTTTTACAAGAACTGGCCGGTTTCAAAACCAATATTAGCAGCTTTCCTAAATACTACTATACGTGTCTGAGTGTATAACGAAGCATCTGCCAGAAGTTGCGTTTTGAACTGCAGGCTTGCGGAATAGAGTATTGTTGAAGCCAATTTGAACCAATTCCATCCGTAGTCCATGCATTGTGAGATACTTCGAAGCGCCAGTCTTCCGGTACCGTAATAAACCGACCACAATTCAGATTTATTTGCAAACATCAGATATTGGCTATGGCCAAAACCAACGCGCTAGTAGTCACAGTCAAATTTATTCCATGTATTTTCTATAGATAAAGTATCGAATGAAAAGCCGTTCCTGAGATTTGATGAAGATGAGACAAGTCATGGGAAAAACGTAGACATGACTTGAGAGTGTCTTGAAGCAATGTCTCCGATTTCATGTCGGGTAAAAAAAAAAAAAAATGTCTCTACAAACCGACAAAGACCTGATATGACTAGCAGATCTGGAAATCTAAAGAAATATAGGTATTGAATGAAAATGGGCTCAGATATTTCAATATGATCTCTGGGGTATTTGTGAACAGATGCAACGTTAGATATTTTACAGATTAGACCACATCCTAGCTTATCCTTTCGGAAGAAGAGGCTGCCCACCATCCCGAAATCTTGATTCCGATATCAAGTTAGACTCTGCGTCGTCGTCGTCGCTATTATCTCCATCAAATTGCTTGTCCTCCTCTACTAGCTCCTCCAAACCCAGATCAAAATCGGCCTCTGAAAGTTCGTCTGAACCGAGATCAAAGTCCTCATTCAGCTGTGTATAGCTCTTGCGTTTTCGCCACATCCAGATAGCCACTGCAGAAACAGTCAGGGCGACTAGAGTGGCCATTCCGGTTATTATCAATATCGATGCCGTGCTTAGCGATCCCGCCCTGTGAGCTGCCTCTTCCTCTGAAAGAGGAAATGTGGAATTTGCCTCAAATCTATCATAGGCAACTGAGAGGGTTATGGCGGCCATGTCTACAAATTCTGTTGTTCGGAGAACTTCTCCATTCTTATCCACTGCTTCGGCTCGCAGATATCGCCATGAGGTCTCTCCAATAGTAAGTTTGGTTTCAAACCCAGTCCGTGATGACACGGCAAGAACATCATCTTTGTGTCCCTGCACGGCGTTATGAGTTCCCCGAACGACCCAGAACGCAACCTCCGTCGCGCCATTCCAGCTAACATAGACAACAAGTTCGCCATGTTCGTTTTTTCTTGGCGCAATTGCTGGATCCCACCAAGGAGTTGCAGACCAGTCCATTTTGTATGCACGGTAGTTGTCGAGCGCGTCAGGAATTTGATCACTATGCCATGGGGAAAACTGTACATCCATGACAGTTTCCCCGAGAGCATTGTGCTCGGTGAATGATGGGCATCGACCCCAGCCTATGAAAACGTTTCCTAGACCATCTGCAGAAGGCGATAAAGGTTGCATGCTTCCCTGACTCTGGGCCTGAAGATGTGCTGGGTGACGAAATTCGCGGATAAACTGAACTGTTGGCGGCGAAACAGAATCGTCCACGGCAATATGTAGACCCCGCGAACACAAGGCTTTGCATTCGCCGTGGTTGGTAACCTTGCCGTGATTGTCGAAAAGTGTCATTTGAGTTTCATTTGTCCCGGGCACGAAGCGAGCGTGATGTTGCCAGCTCATTGTTAGTACCGGTTGAATGGATTCGGATTCATTTAAAGCGGGTAGTTCTTCAAAACCATTCATTTTCCCGCCCATTTGCCAGATTATTTCACCCGTGATACCGTCAATGAGTAGGATGCAAAATGTATGGCGAATGGATATGAGATAATTCCCTGCTTGGGTCTGGGTGACGAAATTTATTAGCATTTCATTTCTACCAAATTTCATTTTTCTCCTCATACCTTTTCGATGCTGTTCATGTGGTAAGCATCCCAGCCGGATCCCATTGGTTCAAACGAGTCGAGAGGATTGACATGATCGAGTGCTCGCCAGTGGAAAAGGACCTCGTTCGTCTCGAGGTCAATCTCTTGAAAGATTGCATCGAGTATGCTGAGGCTGGATGGTAATTCCCACTGGGGAAACTCTGATGGGCTAATTTGAATAGAGTTGACGCCAGTTACTAAAGCCGTCCCATTACCCGTGAGCGCAAATTCGTGCAGATCACTGTGTACTTGGATATTCTGAGCCGATACTTTATAAACCAAGCGATACGTATCGTCATATGCAAGCCCATAGCCATTGCCAATCCCATTCCCCTTATCTCCTTCCCAAAACGTGAGATATTTCTTGCCATTGTTCTCCTGTATCCGAGTACCGAAAACATTATTGAAAGTTCGGTTCATATACACTGCACTCAGGTCGCGTGCATCGACGATCAGGGGAGAAGCGAGCGGCGAGCTATCATTTCCATCATGTCGTATGAAAATATGAGAGCCCGTTTCGGAAATAGCATCACTATCCCAGATCGTAGCTTGCATGATCGGCGCATATTCATCACTGGAATGGAATTCCAGATGAGGACGGTGGCCGAGCACGCCATCGTTGTATTCACCGTAGTTGGTTGAGACAAAGTCCCCGCATGTTCCCCGGGCGAGAATAAGAATACTCGCCCAGAATAGCGCAAAAACCATCGTCGAATGTCAGCAGTTGCCGATTTCACCACTTCTAGCATATCATTCTGACAGTCAAAACGTCAAGAAACTGCTCACACGACTACACGTATGGAGGAGGTCGCGGGGGAAAATCCTCAAGTCTCCGTCACTCGGGCAGATTTGCGCTTAAGCATCTTTCTTACTCAGTACAGCTTGCGTAGGCCTGTCAGGGGCGTCCTCGTCAACCCCAGATCCACACTCGGGATTGTTTGTATTGAAATGAAACGAAAACTGTGGGCCAGATAAAAAACTTCCGTTGATCTGAGTGTTCTCTGCAAAGTGTCGCGCGTATTTATGATACACAACATTTTCATATTTGCAGTTGACAATCTGCCAACATTAATCCTCGTGTTCAGGATCAATACCGTTCCTGGCGATCCTTTAATGTAGTAAGATAGTTGAAGAGAAATCAGCAGCACCCCCGAAGTGCCAAGATGGATCCACGTGTATCATGAGTTTGTTTTAAAACACCGTCGTCATCGCCGCCAGACTCTGCCGCGTGTGGAGCTTAGCGGGATCCATCAACATTCGTACTCGTTCCAATGGTTATCTTCGTCGACGGTGGATCCGCTCATTTCTATTCTCATTCCGCTCTAGTCTCTTGGCACTAGTCGTCAGCCATCAAAGATCACGGTATTTGTTGGGGCATTTATTGAAAGTTCACTCTTTGCGAGATACTGGCTACTGGAACCTACTGCTGCTAACCAGTAGCATTTATTATATGCCGGTCGCATCTTATCTGAGTCCGAATAGCCGTTCACTTTCGCCCGGAACACCCTCGTATTCGTACGGGGGCTGTGTTTCACCCCTGAAGTTATGCATAATACATCTAGCCTCTTGGCCGTTCGCTCATTGGAGGATGGAAATTAGGATCATTTAAGTATACTAATACCCCGTAATAATGATGTTATCATTGCTGTCAATTTTCCATCACATAAAAATCTCATCATATAGCCAAATGATAATAAATACATTCGCAAGTTGCATATTCCGTTGCTCCAAGAATTGACCTGGATCCCGAGAAAGGTACAAAAAAGACAAAGAAAATTCGAAAGGGTATAAAGTAGAACATTCCAGAAAAATCAAGATTCAAGTCATCAGCACGGAAAAACCAAGCAAAGAAATCAAGACCATAGTTCCAAGCTTAGAAGATCGCCCTGCGTGGAAAAGGGAGTCCTCTTCTCGGTTCTTCGATCCTCCAGCGCCAAACATATTCCGCTGCTTTATTGTAAATATCACCTTGGCATCCATAGTTTCCCACCACCTTGATCGAATAAGTTAAAGTTGAAGCCGCAGATCGCCCGATCGCAGTGGGTGTTATTGAAGCGCGACGATCGCGGATGGCTACCAGCATGATTGTAAGAAGTTCCGCATTAGACCTCTGCCAGTCTGCTGGCTGAAATCGGACGTTGACATATTGGACTCTTTGTCTTGACTGGGACTGGTTACCAGACCGTCCTGAAAAGGCTATTCCCAAAAATGGCATTATGTGAAAACTAATAAATTTTGCTCGGTTCAAATATCTAATGTATTCCAAGGTGGAAAGTTGAATGCTAGTTACAATATTGCAAACCAAGAGAATATCTGCTTCTTATGTAGATTACGTTCCATGGGTTCAATGAATGTTGATGGGAAGGAAAAGCTTGATCTAGTGATTTCGAGTCCCATTTCATGACAGTCACCTGGCGTGGGCTACATTGTGAAAGCCATATGAAACATTTGCCTCGGTGCCCTGGCACACGGAGCATAACTTCTTCAAAGAAATAAAACTACATGAAGAGGCTGAGCTATGCTGGTCTGCATGAACGGTTTGAAGCTGGTTACAAAATTCTGGGGGGCGAGGTCTTGATTGGTTGCCCGCTGAAAAGAAAATAAAGAAGATACCAGGGCACATTAATTGTACTGGGCTGTCGATCAAATACACTACGACGTTTAATAATGGTCTTTGACCTGATTACATTTATAGATTCTTTCAAATTTCAAATTTCAAGTTTATATTTAGATTAGCGCGTACAAGTCTAATCCTTTGTTCTGTCAAACTCCCCAACGGAGAGAAAATTCACCAAGTTGAAAATTGTGATGGCCCCTGGCCCTTGGCCCCGATGGTCTGAATGAAAGACAAGTTAGAACATTTCAAGCTGATTCGGAATCGGAATCAGCTTTGATGAAATCTTTGATGATGGGGGGCGCATTGGGAAAGATTTCTCGTCGGTCGAAAGGCAGCTCCCCTCGAGGATTTGTAAACCAAGATTGAATTAGACTGAGCGCCTCCATGAACCAGGCTGCGTCGAAGTCAGAGTCGGGTGGGAAATCTCGAAGCGTTACCGGGAATGAAAAGACAAAATCCGCATTTTTTTTCTTACCTAGCGTAACTTTACCCTCGGCACAATTGATTGCCATCCATTCCAGGATCATCACATCTGGCCAAGCTCCCATTACCTCCTCAAGCTGAACTGACACCCAGTATGACTTGTCGGAACACATTTTGTCTGGCTTGAGTTTAGAATTGATTGATTGTATCGAGTCTTGGGCTTTTAGATAGGAATGTGAGTATTCGAGAATAGAAGTGTGATGACTCGAGAATAGATTGGATTCGAGGCACTTAAATACCCATTCTGAAGGATGGGATGATGACTGCTTGTAATTTCGCTCTTGGTATATAACAATGCAGGTGCTGTACAAAGCAGCCTTTATCTATGTTCACACAATGGCATTTTTATTTTGTGTTTGATAAAGGACGAAAGAAAACGGTGTAATTTCAGTTTAAACAAACCCATTCAGTTTCACAATTTCTCTATCTCTGCGCAGACAGCATCGACCACTCCTTGGGTGTTTGAACTTCCCCCCAGATCAGGTGTCAAAATGCCAGCGGCACAGACTGTCTCAACACAATGCATGAGCTTGGCCGCGGCATCCTTCTCACCAATCCAAATGAGCATCTCTGCGGCCGACCAGAATGTTGCCACCGGGTTTGCGACGCCCTTTCCGGTGATGTCGAAAGCACTTCCATGAACAGGCTCGAAGATAGACGGGTTCTTGCGAGTAGGGTCCAAGTTGCTGGAGGGAGCAACTCCAATAGACCCGGCTAGACCAGCTGCCAGATCAGACAGAATATCCATGTGGAGGTTGGTTCCAACAATAGTATCAATTGACTGGGGCTTCGCCACCATACGAACGGTCATCGCGTCGACAAGCATCTTCTCCCAAGCGACATCCGGGAAATCTTTTGAGACTTCCGCAGCCACTTGATCCCAGAGGACCATTCCATTTCGCATAGAGTTACTCTTGGTAACGACGATCAAGTGCTTCTTTGGGCGAGACTGGGCCGTTTCAAAAGCGAATCGCATAATGCGTTTAATAGCGACGCGAGTAAACATTGCGACTTCAGTTGCGGCTTCCCATTCTTGGCCAACGTGCGAGCGTCCTCCTTGGCCGGAGTATTCACCTTCTGAGTTCTCACGGACAAGCATCCAATCAATTCCTTCAGTGGCGGTGTTCAGTGGGCACTTGGTTCCTGGGAATGTCCGTACAGGGCGGACGTTGGCATAAAGCTGCAGCGGGCCACGAATGGCTAGCAGAAGGCCCCATAGTGAGATATGATCCGGAACATCTGCCATTGATTAGATGGGGAAGACAGAGGTTGAGTAGATGTGATTTTGATCTTACCTGGTGCGCCTACAGCTCCGAAGAGACCGGCATCGAATTTGCGTAGAGTTTCCAAGCAATCGTCTGAGACATATTGGCCAGTCTCCTTATAGTATTTAGTTCCCCAAGGAATATGAGTAAATTCGATCTGGAAATTCCCCAGCTTTTTGGCGAGTTTCTCCACAACTTGAATGGTGGCGCTGACTACTTCGGGGCCGATGCCGTCACCGGGGATGGAGGCGATGCGATATGACGGTGACATTTTGTATATAAAAATGTGATCAGAAACTTTGAAGATATAAACCAAAGAACAGATTATTTAGAGCAAATTTTAGAAGGGAAAGTAGCTAAACTTGTACTTAAAGAAGGGCATTAAAGCAATGTGGAATAGTTCAGGCTGATTGTTCCGCCCGTCGGCAGAACTTTCAGGCGATATCATCCCCCGCCACTGCTCTCTGCATCCTTCACTTCTCTCACTCGCTGTTACTAACAGTTATCTCTTCACATCCCATCAAAATGGCCAAGATCAAGGAAAGAAAACCTGCAAGGATTACCGTTGCCTGCAATGCCTGTCGTGCAAGAAAGCAGAAAGTGAGTAGCCTCCTCGAAGAAGCCGAGTGACACTTGCCACTAACATAAACCACCAACTCCAGTGTAGCGGGGATAAGTATGATTTGAGAATTCAGTCTATCAACACATAGAGATATCTTATAGCTAACCTCCTGGGAAAAAAAAGGCCTGTATGTGGGCAATGTTTAGAGAACAACCGACCTTGTGATTGGCCGGAACAGTTACGCCGGTACATATTAGCAAAAGATTCAATATATATCCACTCGGTTCATCAGCTAATCTATATTCATCAATTCTGCAGTGGACCCACAAAGGGTCATGTCGAAGCATTGGAGCATCGACTACAAGTCACAGAAGGAGTCTTGATCCGCTTGCTCTCCCAGGTCTCTGACACGCAGTTGTCAAATGCATTTCCCAGAGATGGGGTTACTGGCCGCGATGGCAGTATGAGCTATATACCTCTGGCTAGAATCAACAGAAGGGGAATAGACGAGTGGTCTCAGTTCCCTCTGGACAATGCACAGAATATCCGAGATTGGCAGCATGTTTTGACAGGTCAAGGAACGGAGGATTCCGGCACGTCTTCTCCGGATAAGGCTGATCAATCTCCCGTTCATTATCATCCGGGTAGCGGAGTAAAGAGGAAACGGGTTGAACAAAATGAGAATTCATTTCGAGACCCTAGCTTGGATGAAGGTTCAATCCCGATGATATCCCCAGGGAGAGTCATACCACATCAAAGACACGAACAGCCGCTGGTATCACCTGTTAATACCCGCCCACATTTGGATCAATACTGGCTATCATTTGAATCAGTGACAAAAAGGGCCCAAATGGAGAATAAGAGTCAGTTTTCAGGAATGCTCAATTTGCCGATGGAGGCACCAATTCAGTCCGACGAGCTACCATCGGTGCAGAGGAATAGCACCTGGGAAGGGGCACCTTCAGTCAACTTCCAGCAACAATTTCTTTGGTGAGGTTTGTCAACCAAGCTTTAGCATAAAAGAAAAGGCAGTTATTTCTGTTTGGTAGAGGTATAATCTACTGCTGGGTGTCAAATGCTTATTGTCTTGGCCGCGGTAATTTCTCTGCGCGCTCGGAAATCCCCCAAGTCTGCCCCGCAAAGTTCCCCGTTGTCTGTGCTTCTGTCAATGATTAGATCTATTTCCCCGCATTCTGCCTTCCTTCGGACTCATCAAGAAATGCCTTGACGTCGACTGTCACCCAGTGGGTTAGCCCCACGGCGGGGGAGGTGGATGCCAGCGTGGATGTCTACTCTGGGAAGCCGTCGAGTCCAAACATGAAAGACCTCTAAAACATATCTACCATTGTTCAGACACGGCTAAGATTTTTGGAACACACAAATCAATTCTCTTGAAGAATGGCAATTAGAAAGGTAAGGGCTTTTGATTTATCGCGACCATGCAATAGCTAACAGTCATTGCAGGTCATCGTGGTTGGAGCCGGACCCTCGGGGCTCATTCTCGGCCTTTTGCTAGCCAAACAGGGAATTGAAGTCGAATTACTTGATGCCGGCGCTCAACTCGATGAACAACCTCGCGCAGCCCATTACGCGACACCGGCAGCTTACGAACTGGCACGAGCAGGTGTCCTCGAGGACGTGAAAGCCCGAGGGTTGCACCCCAAGAATTTCGCCTGGCGCAAAATAGACACAACATTCATTGCCGGAGTTCACCATGATTCACTGCCCGAAGACTACCCTTATAAAATGGTCGTTCTTCCCCTCGACCGACTGGGCAAATTGTTATACGAGCATATCCAGCGTCAACCGACGGCGAATGTCAAATGGTCGCATCGCGTTGTGAAAATTGGTCAAGACAAAGATAAAGCGTGGGTTGATGTTGAAACGCCGACTGGACTGAAGCGATCAGAGGGAGACTATGTCATCGGATGTGATGGGGCAAGCAGTACAGTCCGCCGTGAGCTTTTTGGTCCCGAATATCCCGGCGAGACTCTAAACGCTCAGATAATTGCTACAAATGTTCGTCAAACTTTTCCACATGCCCACCAGCTACATATAACTGATTGCATTGGGCTTCTAGGTATATTATGACTTTGATAAATACGGCTATTGGGATAGTAACTTCATCGTGCATCCAAAGAATTACTATATGGCAGCAAAAATCACCACGGATGGACTATACCGCGTCACGTATGGAGATACACCAGGACTGAGCAGAGAAGAATACATCGCGAGACAGCCACAGCGATACGAGGAAATTCTTCCCGGAAACCCGAAGCGGGGCGAATATCGCATCACCAATATAAGCCCTTACAAGCTCCAACAGCGATGTGCCCCGTCATTCAGAGTCGGGAGAATTCTTCTCGCAGCAGACGCAGCACATTTATGTAACCCATTGTAAGACAGCCCCCAAGCCCAATGGTACTAGGTATTAGTATGAGCTGACTTGTCTCTTCTAGTGGCGGCTTAGGTTTAACCGGTGGAATTGTTGACGTGGGCAATCTATTCGACGCTTTGAACGGCATTCACAAGGGTCTTGCAGATGAAAGTATTCTCGATAAATACAGTGAAGTCCGCAAGCGTATCTGGGAGGAAACTATCGATCCCATGTCGCGAGAGAATTTTCGAAGACTGCATGACCAGGACCCCGAACAGGCGCGCGAAAAGGATGACTTTTTCCAGCTATGTATCAAGGCCGAGAATGATAATCAGCTTTCGCAGGAGCTAGCTTTGGTGAGTTTAATCTATTTTTGATAATATCGTTCTACATTCTGACATTTGCAGGGACTGGATATTTTGAAGCATGATATGACCCAGTACTACAACAAGACGCAAACTGATTTAGATATTCAAAAGTCCCATCTGTGAGAGATTGTCTAGAACTTGGATCGAATTTCGAGCGGGTCGAATGTCATTTAGCTATTCGTGAAATTAGTATATGCCATGGCTGTTGCATCACAAATTCAACAAAGATGACCCATCGTCAAATGCAAATAAGTCACTTGTAAAATTATCGAACTCGGCCTTGAGATCAGTTGTCGGTCCGATTATTTCTTCGATGTTCAAACTACCATACTCGCCCATTAGTCCGCCAAAGAATCCTCCAAAGTCGATAGGATAGAAGGGCTATCAAAAATCAGTACCGTTCAAACTTTTCGGGAAGAGGACTATTTTCATACCGCTTGCCATCGCTCTGTGTCCTCATCGTCTGCATGCGTTCCTCTCAGCCGTTGCGAAATTAAATGGTTCCGGCAGGACTCTAGCGCATTATCAGCTCCTTTAGACATCATCACATCTCGCACTGGTACTTCAGTATCCTGGGATCTGATGTTGTCTGGCGGCCAAGCACTGCGGGCTGACTGATGAACGACAGCCAGCAACAATATATCCTTAATGCTGGTTCCCTTTGCAGTTACACGACGCGTCAGGGTATCGAGTGTGCTCTGGATCTGCTCTAGCAGATCGCGTTTACTCACAGACCGACCTGAGAGCGTCACAAACCGACCTGATAGTGTCATGAAAGTAGATTGGTCATTGGCAGGGGATTTATAGCGACACACGTTCAGTGCTGCATTGACGATGTCCTGGTAGAAAAGTGTCTGGAAGATTTCCCAAGATGAATCTATGAGTTTGGCCGGTGCAGAGGGAGCAATATCTGCATCAAAATATTCCTGGCTCGAAAGAATTGAAACCGAGAGCTCCATTACCGCTTCTTTGATTTCGGGGAGTAGAGGATGTCCATCGTGTAAGCCTGGAGTAGTTAAAGGCTGCAGAAGAGCGAGGAGAGGTCGACAGAGAAATCCATTCATAATGACAGGGTGTAAAGCAGGCTTAGGAGAGGCCATATCACCAACACCATCAAAATAGTCTGAGTAGTGCGTATTATCAAGCATATTGGCTTGCAAGACCTGTTTTTGCTTCCATCGCTTCTCTATACTGTCTCGTGGGTTTGTATGTTGGGCCATATGCATTGTTTTGATCCGCTGGGGCAATGATACAGCAAGAGAGATCTGGAATCGAGAGTCCGTCTTTTCATCCAAGCTTTTTGCAGGTGGTAAATGCATGGTTGTCTCATCAAAGTCAGAGTCATTGAGATTTGCCGGTGTGAGAGACTCAAAATCCACTTCGGGGATCATAGGTGGCATCCCGGATATAATTGACATTTGGAGATCCATTTCGACAATCGTAATCCAAAGTCTCTTGCGACATTCTGCCAGATAAGGAGGTATCTCAGTCGACTCGCGAGGATCTATGTGAAGACCCATAGTCATCGCAGAGCGCACTAACTCGCCACTAGCCTTCCATAGCTCTTCTGTGTCTTTAGGATAAAGTTGGTGCGTAAGCAAAAGAAGAGTTTCGACCTTCAGAGTAAGAAGTTCCGTCTTTTGCTTCCGCGGTATTTTCTTTAACCAGGCATCGAGATAACGAGGCGCGTCCTCTTTCAAGTAGCGCAACGCCGATTGGTCGTCGATCTTAGACGAGGACGGGACTTGTACTGTGGCCGCGACAGTCAATACGGCTGTTAGAAGCGGAACAAATCTTATGACCAACGAATTGGTTCTGGAACTTTGGTCCCATAAACGTGAATAGCTACGTAAAAAAGATGGAACATGGATGATCCTGAGAGGCTTTTCGAAGTTTGTCGTATAGACTCTCACCATCCTAGAGCAAAACTCTTGAGGTGGTAGGGAATCCAGAAGAAATTGCAACTCTGGGAAAGACTTTGGATCCGAAAGAGATTCGGGCGACTTCGCTGCTACATCTGACTTGCTCTGGAGTCTCTGGAGAAACTGGACCTCTTTAGCCAATTTAACGAGCTCCGAGTTCGATGCACACTGATTAATAAAAGCTTTGGCATCCGGAAACTGAATAGGTAAATGTCAAAATGTGTTTGGCTATAGTTGATTGCGATTTACTGACTTGGTTCAACAGGGTAATTCTATTATTTTGCCCATGATACCGCGAACGCGGGCCTTTAACAACCAACGTGCCTTGAAAAGGGGTAGTCGAAAGAGGGGGTTTGTCTTGGGGCCTTTTACAAAGTCAGCGTGGTGGCCAGGGAGGTTTTAGTGGCCATCCTTGATGGGACTTTTACGGCACAAACTAACCAAGATTTTTGAATCGCAGTATCTCCAGGCAAAGTGGAATCGGCTGGAGCATTTTGAGCACCGACGAGTTCCTCGAGATGCACGACACGCCGCTGCAGATCTTCGATGATGTCGATGCTCTGTGGCAAGTTTTGCTGGGCCTGCTCATCGGATTCCTCCGAGATGTCGAGGTGAACTCGTTTCGCTGCTGGTCTGGGAATCGAGGGGCTGGAGCTGTTTGATGCGGGATGCTGGTTATATGTGCATTCCGCAGCGCAGGCAGCCTTAGTGCAATTCTGACAAGGGGCAGCGCGGTCGCATTTAAGCTTCTTATCCCTGCATCGTAGACAGGAAACCACCGGCCTGGGACGAGGTAGACGAGGCCTTTTTAGAGACGCTGGGCCATCCATTTCAAATATGAGACCGTAGAATATACTAGTCAGGGAGGTTCGAGTGTTGAGGACTCGAAAACTTGTCAGACGTCAGCAGTCGGGGACGCGGTGAGGTTTTGGCGATTTTTTCTACACGACGCGAACCGCGCAACGGGACGTGAACCAGAAATTTATGATAGATCCCACAGAAGGGTGTATAGATCGAATTCATGGTTGGGACCATCCGCTGAGTTTTTTTGGTTAATCTCCCGAATTTATTTTTTTGTTAACAAAATCCCCAATGTTCTCGTGCTAGGCAAACTACATGTCAGCCAGCTATGCTAGTATGTTCAATTCTGACGAAAATCGATAAATAAAAGAGAGCTCTTGGATATATACAAGGAATAGGATATGGGGATGTATGTGAAGATGTGTATATTGATAAAGGTGAGGTGGTGAGAAGTGAGAGATACTATCAGTAGGTGGGTGGATGCCATAAGGGCTTGCCTGAGGCACTACTTGCGAGTAGTATAATTTACAGCCATTGGAATTTATGCACTTGTAGATTGTGATGTCATTAATGCCAATGAAAATCAGTGTTTGGCTGCTAATATGAAGATTTACCGTGAGTTTTATACCGAGGTTACCATATTCGGCTTCTTACAGCCCCGTTCCTCGTCAAGACCCTGAATAGTCGTGGCAGAAGAAGATCACATATTTTCCCTTATACAATAGCCAATCATTTCACAAAGCCTCGATTCGACTATCCATACAGATTGGGTCGCTTAAACCAAAATGTCAATTGAGGAGGCCCATGTGATGCCGTTCTTGTCTTGCGCCATAGCGACAATCAAAGACGATCACCTCGCTTAGAGGAAAACGGCTCGTATAGTCAATGTATAAAATGAGACTGCGAGTGAATAAAATTGATAATGCATGCTTTTCTTTTTTACATGGAATTTCATTCAAAATGAAACTTCTTGGCCTTTCTCGTGGTGTTTTTGCCCTCGGCGCATTCTACGCGAGCGCAGTCGTTGCTGGAAATCCTTTAACTACAACAGATCAGAAGGAATTGGATGCATTGGCCATAAAGCTCAGTCAAGATTATAAATTTACTATTCTGAAAGGCGAGGCCAAGGCAGCATATCAGACAGCGCATGGGCTCCCAATTAGCGATGAAGCTTCTTCTAGTCTCGACGCAGCAATCGACGAGTTGGCTTTCAGCGCACTTCAGAAAGCCATCAATACGGATCCATACTATCCCAAGGTATACTGGGTAGATGCTGGTCCCCGAGACTGGTTTGGTCTTGAAGTTCCTGGCGGACGATACTCATACGACAATCCGGATTGTATCTATCGTACGATCCCAATCGACAGCGACCTGAACTACATAATCCACGGGTATCGCCATGATCCCGGCCCATCCGATGTTACCTTCTCCTTAATCAGTGATCCCAATTCACAGAATACTGTGGCACATCTTTCCGGTAGTGATTTGGTCATTGAAGACGATGGTTCATACACGATTACAATCAATAGTACATCCGCCGATGGCCAGAAGAATCACATTCAGTCTTCAAATTCGGGAAAACAACTTTTTGTCCGGAACAACTTGGGCGATTGGAATTCCGAAAAACCAGACAATATTTCTGTTGTTCTGATCGATGACCCCTCGGACCAAGACCCGATCTCCGAAGCCAAGATAATTAGCACAGCAAGATGGAACTTGCAGGAATCGATTGTGGACTACGGCGTTGGCGCATTGGGTGTCAAGACAACGATAAATAAATTGAACACCCTCAAGGCGCCCACTCAGTCCAGTACTCTGGGCACTTTGACAAGCCAAGCCAGCTCCTTCGGGCATTTCAAGCTGGGTGACCAAGAGGCTCTTGTCGCTACTGTGACCAAGGGCGATGCGGACTATTTCGTTTTTCCCTGGACGAATCCTTGGATGATTACTACTGATCCAGGAAATAGCCAAGTCAGTCTTAATAATGTGCAGTCCGCTGTCAATAAGAACGGAACTTATACCTTTGTGGTGTCTATTGAGGACCCAGGTGTTTACAACTGGATCAACACTACTGGTTTGAGCGAGGGGACAGCTATGGTGCGCTGGCAAGGCCTATCTGACGATGCAACGTCTTCGTCTAATCCACCAGCAATAGTCGCACAGGTTGTCTCCCTGTCGGACCTCAAATCTGTTTTACCAGAGGAAACCCGATTTGTGACACCCGAAGAACGCACACAACAGATTGAGAGCCGCCGCTTGAGCTATTCCAAAAGAACTGCGACGTGAGCTTAGACCTACCGTGGGGATTATTTATGATTATTTGGAACTACTTCGGTTCACACTTAGAGAATTAATTTCAATCTGAGATACAGACCCTGAAAAACTCCGTAAAAAACATAAAGAGATATTATAATAGAACTGATTAAGCAATCTCCGCCGTCTTAGTTTGTGATAACTGGCGCAGAGTTATCCCATTTCGTTTGAACAGTCACATCAACCAAAAAAGAAGCAACACTCTTCCGACTCGCAGATCCCATCAATGACACACCCTTCCCATTATTCGGCCATTCGCGAACTTCCATAGCATCAGTCTCGACCAAGCGAGAAGGTCGCACCATAACATACGTAACACCACTTGCCCGAACTTCACGATCGGTATGGTTGTGATCTGTGTACTGATAGCTCATGTTCGACTTGCTCATTAATACCTTCATCAGGCAAGGCATATTGTCCCATGAATCACCCACACCAAAGGCCTGCAGAATCACGATTTTTGAAACTTGGAACTCTTTCATCACGGCCACGACGTTGGCGTTGCTGTCGGCCATCAGACGGGGAGGGGAAATTGGAGCAGCAAAGGGACTATCAGAAGCTCTTGGTGCACTGAGAGTCACGACGACTGCGTCTGGGGTATGTTTTCTGAACGCATTCCGTACCCTATCGATGTTCATAGGAGTTCCTAAATTTCCAGTTAGTCGATAGGTCTTGAAAATCGTATGCCAGACTTGCTTACCTTCAACAACTTCTACTTCTGGAAATTCGGTCATTGAGGTTGGGTTGCGAACTAATGCTGTGACGTGATGTCCTGTTTGAATGTTAGAAAAAAAAAAAAAAAAAAAAAAAATACCAATACTAGAAACGAGGCCTCATAGCATACCTTGTTGAAGAAATTCAGCAATAGCAAGCTTTCCAGTGCGGCCACTTCCTCCGATAATGAGAACGTGCATCTTGAGTTAAGTGGTTGGTGTCGTTGAGGCTTCAAAAGTGAGACTGCGAGTTGTATCGAAGAAGGTTTGGAGAAAGTCGAGAGATATCTGAAATCTATTAAATAGTGGAATTAGATGATTGATTTATGTCAAATCCATTTGGATCAGAGATTATACCCTTTTATAGGGAATCTTCACGCTGTTCTTTTGCGAGGCTGACAATGATATTTCGGATCCGGATCTCACATTCGGATCCGAGCCAACCACCATCTCCGGGCCACTTTGATTTCTAAGAATAAACTACACATTGACAAACAGCGAAACATATTCAAGAAGAGAGGTAAATTAGCGGTTGTATAAATGCCTAGAAAATGAATTTGCAGAAAATTTTGGTTTTTAATTTTCCCACTCCACGCGTATCAAAGGAGTCGTGTACAACGCGACATTATCTCCGACCGCGTCGGTCTTCGTATAAGTGAGGTATATCTCGTTGGAATCTGGTGAAGAAAGTGCCGGATTTGCCTGTAAAGTATATGCACCCAGAGAATAATTTCCGTTGACTCCGGAATAGAAATGAACAGGTTTGGCCCATGGCCCTTCTGGTACCGGCGCAGTTGTTATATAGAAGTCAGCGGAGACCGAGTTGCTGGGTTGTCCAATCCAAACATAAGAACTCCACGGGTTGGAGAAATAGTATGTGCCTTGGCCACCAGCAGAAGCATTTTCAATCGTCGCTGCGTCATTGCCTAGCGCTGGCTGGGCGTTTGTCCAATCTCCACCCACGTAGTATTCGTATTTGCTCTTGTCTTCGACATTGGCAATTGGCACACGTGCAACATTTACTGAGCCTTCTGTTGCTTGTGCCCAAATATGCACGAGCCCTTCACGTACCACACCGCCATAAGTACCAAAGGGGACTTCGTTCTCGGCCCAGAAGGCCGAGTTGATCAGCTCTACCTTGGGCAGTGCACTGTCTCCAACGGTATAGGTGGTGCGATATAAAGACACAGATGGGTGCTGGATCAAATCGGAAAGACCAGAGATATGAGAGTTGACGATCCAAGTATATGCAGCAATTGTGGCGCTAGAATCTGAGCTGGTAACCAAGGGAGGAGCGTTGGCCCACAGCGGATATCTTGTCCCGTCTGAGCATGTCCCGGCCTGGTTATCGTCGCAGTTCCCAGGAACTAGCGGATAGAAAGATTTGTCTTCGTTGTCCCCGTACATATTTAGCTGAGAGCCACCGCCTGCATCCAAGTTTGTCCATGAAGCAGAACTAGTAAAAAGTGGTAGGTTTGGGATGCCATTGGCATCGTAATGCTGCGTGTCTCTACAAACCCATAGAGCACGATCTCCAAATAGAGAAGATCCACATGAATCTCGATTTAAAGAGGGGTCTGCAAGAATCCCAATTACCTGTGGCGTTCCTTTTACAACAGGGTTGACTGTGTCCCTTTTCTTGTTGCTTGGGGCTGCAAGAGCTGCGTGGAACAGCGAAGCTGCAAAGAGCATTGATATCATGACGAAAACTAAGCCTCGAAGATTTCTTGGTAAAGATGTGTTGAAAATCAGAACAAAAAAGACTCGAAATCGAGGGATAGTTATGATGCTTTCCTCTCTATACAATACATACTAACCCTCCATTTCTGTCTTGTGGCTTCATTTTGAAACCAAAGCAATATTCGGACGTTACAACGCATGAAACTCGGTCTGGGTCCTCGGACCGGGCGCTATGGGCGGCCCTGTGCGCTACTAGGTACTCGCCGAGTCACTCGGGCCTCTCCGACATTCACGAATGCCGTGCAGACATGTGGGGTTGCGCAGGTGGTAATTGATTAAATATTGATTACAGGGTTCTCTCCTGTCGATGAATTGTGAAAGCATGAGGCATTTCTTCAATTGTCTACAGTTTTGGGTGCAAGAGGTAAATATGAAAGAATGTTTGACTGTGTATGTTCTCAGTTTGAACGCATTCAATGCTCTTAGTAAATACTAGTAACCTTTTTGCATGAAGCTGCCTTGATAGGTATATTTTTTTTGGACTCGTCAACTTATACCTCTGAGTCACTTGTAAAAGCTGCACCGATGTAAGCAGGTGCTTACATCGGTCTTCAAAAAAAGGAGCGAGGCTGACTCTAAGGCACACACTTGCGTATTGCAAGTGGAGAATCGGACTTCGGCTGTCGCTTACCCCGTAGCCATCAAATATTTTGCCGAGCGTTACGCTTCGGCACACCGTTGATTGATGAACCAATCCAATCCGGTTAGTCAGTATTCGTGCTACTACTTGTATGTACTATAATAAGGAGGGCTCAGATGCAGTTCTCTCGAATTTATGATTTTGCTTCTGTGAAAGCTTCCAAGAGTTCGGTGAACGGGATGATTGCTCCCGATATCACCGCAAAATCCGAGTTAATATAGACATAGCGGGGGAACATGTGTCCAAGCCATTTGTTCTACCAAAGTCTCAACGCCGATCACAGGCACTGGGGTAGAATAAGCCCCGCAGAACCCCTGCGCCATCAACAGTCCACCATCGCTGGCCATCAACCCTGTCTCAGATGCAAAGTCTGAACCCCAGATATCACTACGGCGCATTTGCCTTAAGAAGACAAGACTGTGAAATATAAAGTTAGACAAGATAGCTATGCTGTATATGTACTAGCTTTGAAATGACAACATAATGCCCCTTAATGTATGATATTTGGGATCCCTGCAGCCGTTAACCGCCATTGTGGTTGAAAGGTTGCATCGACGAACTATGGTTTAATCGTTGCATACTTCCCAGTATAAAAAGTACGCTAAATTCATGGCAGGGCCAGTTGATAGGCTGAATCCTTTCCTGCCATATAAATCGGGTCACCGGTGAGCACCAGCCCAATTAAGACCGGTAGGAGCCGACGGCGTTGTGTAGTTCGTGGTCAATGCGTAGAATCCACTTTCGGCTTTTTAGCCTTGATTTGATTCGTGAAGCTATTCAGTACGCGGGGCCCCGGATTCTCTATATGGTCTGCTATCTGGAAACTGGACGATGGTTTATTGAAGAGTGGTCGCAAGAAGATTTTTGAGACAGAGCAGAATGTTTAATACTTTTGTGGGCGTTAGCAACAACGACTCAGCGCAAAATCCAGCCGAGCGGCGTCGTTCAATCGTTACTAAAGCGTGCGTTGAATGCCGCAGGCGCAAAACCAAATGTGTCGGCACACAACCTTGCACAGGCTGTATAGCTTGTAATGTTGAATGTGTTTTTCCTGAATTTCGTCGAAGAGGGAGAAAGTGAGTATGAGATTTTGCGTTCGCGAATTCATTTTTGAGACTGATTCTTTTTTAATTCTGACAGGAGTCAGAAAGTGACAACCAATGGCACCTTAGCCGGGGATTATGAAGCAGTTGTGAAACTTCTTTTTCCGAGTACCTCAATACACACACTCAAAGGTCTTTCTCGGGCAAACTTATTAGAACAAGCACGACTGGAGGCGGACTTGACTCCCGGCACAAGTAACTACAGTTCCTCAGTCGCATCTCCCGATGTTGCATTTGTGCCGAAACCGAGATCCGTGCCCGACTCAGATGCCAATGATCGGCTCTACAGACTACAATATCAAAATTCAGCCATCTTTGAGTGGGATGAGAACTCGTCCGGAGGCTACACTTCCGTAGAGGATGATGTCAATGCACTCTCTCTGTCCGAAGATCCCAGATCATCATTTGTGGGGATATCGTCCGTCGCTGCAGCTGTCCGGGCTTTGACGAAAATCATCCCGTCTCGAACAGAAATGCCGCCTAAAGCGGAAACAAAGAAATCTGAACCCTTTGAAGATTTTCCGTCAACAACGATTTCAGATCCAGGGCCGATTTGCTCGTACCGCGAAGAGCAACGACTGATAGACGCTTACTTCGCCGGCATTCACGTCTTTGCACCTGTCATACACGAGCCTAGCTTCCGCAGCAGATATCTGAGTCAACAAGGGACACAGGACCGCTCATGGCTTGCCCTCTTGAACATAGTGCTGGCGCTCGGAAGTATCACTACTTCACCGGGAGATTCCGAAGAAGACCTGCAATACTTCCATCTATCTCAACAGTATCTTTCGTTGGAAAGTTTTGGGAATGGTCGGTTAGAAACTTTACAGGCACTTCTGCTCATGGGAGGCCAGTATTTACATTTCAGGAATCGTCCTAATATGGCCTCTGCAATCATCGGAGCGTGTTACAGGATTGCAAGTGGTCTCGGCTTGCACCTTCAGCATCCTGAAGGCACAAAGGGGCAAGTATGTCCCCAAGATGAAATAAAACGTCGCAATTGGTGGACCATTTATGTTCTTGATACCTGGGGCTCTGTGACACTGGGTCGCCCTTCAATCACACATGGAGCTGCGGCGGAAATACCGAATAATATCCTTGATGATCAGGTACGATTTAAATTTTGAACGCATATTTGTTACTTTTTTATACGCTTGACAGACTCGTGTTATTAACTCTGCATCTAGCGAGGCATTCTCCCGTTGTCGGAACCCACGATACACTCCCCTCTTATCCATAATATTCAGCTCTGCAAAATAATCAACCTTATCCAGGACCGTCTACTAGTAAATTCGGTCATGGCAGATGATGAACTCCAGCATTATGATGAAATGTTGTCATCGTGGTTTGAAGGCTTGCCACCATTTTTTCACTCCGCCAATATTTGCCCACCCGATCTGCAAGATGCCCGTGTGGTTCTGAAATGGAGATATCATAATATTCGATTTTTATTACATCGACCACTTCTTCTTGACACAGTGATCAGAAATATCCCGTTGGACAATCTCACCCTCAACGAACGAACAGCTGTCTCCAAGTGCCGAGATATAGCCATGGAAGCCATTTTCAGTATACAAGCTGAGTGGCGGCCAAACAAAATAAGTTGTTGGAATGCAATCTGGTTTCTATTCCAAGCTTGTTTGATACCCTTGATGGCAATGGCAGTCGAATCGACAAATCATCCAGACTACGAAAACTGGTCCAATCAAGTTCAAATCGGGATAGAAGCCTGTGATGAGATGTCACAATTCAGCCCAGTGGGACAGAAAACCAAGCTTTTTCTAAAGCAGCTATTCGGCGCAGTAGTGAATAGCTTCCCACACAACGCCAATTCCGAAGTGGGTGCCGAAGTTGGTGCAGCGGCTCAGCCACCTATCGATACGGTGATGGGTCTTTTCGCCGGTGATTGGGATCACTTAAGTGGATACGATGTTTTTGGACAGATCAATCCTGCAGGGAATCCCTACCTCGATGATCAGTTTGTGGAACACTACTACCCTCCAAATAGCATATAGCTTTCCGCATATACAACTATGGAGTTTTGATGTGGAGGTTGCAGTAAGTTAGCCTTTGAAAACTTCCGGCTTGTCCTTTCGTTCTTATACCCTGTTTGATCTCCTAACATCATGTTTTGTTCTGATCTTCCTTCTTGAAACAATGTTAATGAACATCTAAATAAAGTAACCGGCGTAGCTTCATTCAGCTAAACGTCAACTTTGGGCTAGTCTAACATTAAATCAAGATAAGAGTGGTCAATTTCTGCTAGAGGCTTTCAACTCACCTATTCAAATTGGTCTATTTATACTGAGTGGGACATGTGCTTTCTGTAACTTCTTCGTCTTCATGTTGAGGGATTCTGGCACCTCAGATAGCTCAGATGTTTTGGTTTCACAGTAGGTCCATGAAGAGCCTATACATTCATCAGAAGCGAGTGGATAGAGTAAAGTCATTTCTCAGATGAAGATTCTCCAGGATCTTCAGAAAGATAAGAGGAGTCAGAGGATCGCCAAGCTGACTTACTCAATCCACTCGCTTGTGATGAATGTATAGGCTCTTCATGGACCTACTGCGAAATCCGAACACCCGAGCTATCTTTTGAGGTGCCAGAACTCCTCAAGGTAAGAAAAAGAAATTACAGAAAGCACATATCCCACTCAGTAAATTCTCCATGCTCTCTGCTTTCAAGAAGATGCTTACATTTTGCCGTATGTGTAGCTCCGAATTTTTGCCCTTTGGCTGCAAAAAAGGCTGAATCTATTCAGTTCGGCCAGGCTACATAATGGATCATATAGCCCGCCTGAGTGAGAATGGACTTTCATTTCTTTCCAGAACTTATCAAACAGAAGGCAAATTTAGTCAAGAAATTTCCATGTCTTTCCTTTGTGTCATTCAACTTGAACAGACCCACCCAAGCTCAAAGAAAGAAGTTCTTTTGGTTGCTTTGTTAATGTAACAAAGCTACTGATCACTGCCTAGTAGTGAATCACTATTGTAACAAACAAAGCCTGTCAGTTCCCAATTGGGACTAGTGTGCTCTCTGTAGATACCTTCACCATTCACTGGCTCCTCACTCTCTCTTCTCCTTTTTCTCCTCCCTAGACTCAACATTGCTGATCTGATACACCCATCCTTCCAATTGACTTGGCATCTGTTACAACTACAGTCAAAGGCATTTTCAGGTGAGTAATGTACTCACTACATCATCCACTCCACCACACTACCTGATGACAAAGGAGCTAACTCATACATATAGAGGCATACCTGCTTCAGCTTGAGAGTCTAGTTTCTCCCAATACACAAGCCCCTACAAAAAAACGACTGATCCCCTTGAACTTCAAGACTTCGCAATCCAGTCCAATCATCCCTGTCTTTTCAATCAATCACTACAAGGATTCGTCAAACCCCGTTAAACATGAGGACTTTAGAATCCGTGCCGTGGAGCATGCGTTCTCGTTGGATGAATTTCGGCTTTCTTCCCACCGACTCGGAACTATCCGACAAGGAACTCCTTGAGAAAATGCTCGCTATGATCTACAGAATGGATTTCGTGATGACCTATCATCCCTTGAGTGGAATCAGACCATATTGTTACTCTCTGGAGATTCATGGGCCTTTTACGCCTTTCGACAGAGAGAAGGATAGTATGAATGACGCGTACGCCGAGATTCAAGACTGGATCGCGGACCTTGATAAAAATGGACTCCCATTTTCGCGTTCTGATATTTTCGGAAACCCAGAGACCGCGAGCTGATCGTCATGTTGACCACCTCCAAGTTCAAGTCTACGTACGAATGGACTCATGATCTTCCTATGTCGCTAAAAACATGGCAATGTCCCATATGGAGTTGAAATAAAACCTTTGCTCAGATTGCCATATATCTGAATTTATTATCTGCCAGTAAACATTCGTAAGATTCAGTAGATTTAGAGGACTTTTCATGTAATGTTCAACGGATTCAGGTAAATTCATACCTGCTTAGTCTGCCTTGTCTCAGCCAAATAACTGACACCGTATATAGGGACTTTTCGCTATCTTGGATTTATCATAAAGCTCGAACATAATAGTACAGGTTTGAGGACCGAGGAGATACTATCTGGTAGGCTTTCCGATATTATAATCTCAAAATTGTAAGACGGTCGGCCCTCGGTAACTTGAACGTCAGATTTGTCAGCCGGTCATGCATATATACTAGCTAGCCAACTTCAACTCAACGTACACCGAGAGATACCTGCTAGGCAGTGCAATTATTTATTCAAGTCAACTTTCATACAGGCCAACTCCATCGAAAGCGAATCATGGCTCGACTCCCCTACCCCAATTACCACACATCACATTCCAAATCACATCCTACAATCAATGTCATGAAACTGCTTTCCTATAGTACTGCAACTGTGGATCACTGGGCAGGATTAGGAAATGCCCAGTTCAAGAATTTATTACTCTCAACCAGAGACCGCGAGCTTGTCATCATGCTCACCACGTCTAAATTCAAGTCCACTTACGAATGGACTCATCATCTTCCCTTATCACTGAAGGCTGGCGTGACCAAGCAACAGCAGATGGCCCTTGAGACATCTGCCGAGCAAAACAATTATTTTGTCGACGGGAAGTGTGGCACTGAGGCCGGATTTAGCGCTAAGGATCTTGTTCTGCTTGAATTTGTGGAAACAATTATCCAACAGCCGGAAGTTAGTGATGAGCTTTGGAAGCGTGTCCGAAGTGAATTCTCGGACAGAGAGATAGTGGAGATTATATCTCTTCAGGTAAGTGGTAAAAAAGAAATTGTCGTAATAAAATATCTAACCACTGGCCTAGGGATTTTACTACACGTTCTCAAGACTCAATACAGTTCTTCAGTGCGATTTTGATGAATGGGCCAAGGCCAAGCTTTGAACGTTTAGAATGAAATCTGAGCTTTAAACTCCGGGGTAGCTTCTTTGTGCAGAACATAGAAGGCAAGCTCGAATATCTTTGTATAATATAAAGCCTTGCAACAGCAGCCAAACAAAGATCATTGTTACTTTTCAGACAAAGAACAAAAACCCATCTCCATTCCTTTTAACCCTCAAAAGGGGCAAATTAAAAACCTTCGAGTTCCCCCTTCCAGAGAGATCAGTATCCAGCACTCGATTACAATCAAACAATAGTAAGTGGGCCTCTTCATCTTCTTCGCTAACATCGAGCAGTCCTACTAGCTAGATACTACTACAAGTGTTGGATAGTATCTAACGCCCACCCAAGCCCAAAACCATGTCTTCTCCACCTTCACCTCCTGCTCCTCTTTCCCCTCCACCTCCATATTCCTCCGGTTCAGAAACAGAATGCGACTTCGACCCAAAAATGTACTGGGTAATAACATATTTCACCGAAGACGACCGCGGCCTAACCCACAGAGAAGTCCTCGAAAGAGCGCTGTGTGATATTCGAAATCGAAAAGAAGTAACCTGGACACCTATCAATCCCGGACAAAGACCCTACATGTATCCTATTTTGGTTATTACTTTGGAAGATGATTTGAATGAACTTTTTACTACGGCGGAGATTGTTGTGAAGAATATGATTGAGGAGTTTGTTGAGACTTGGGTGCTACCTTTTGATATGCGGGATATTTTTCCTCCGGTAAGGGTTCAACTCTTTTAAAGGTTTAGCCATTGAGTTTGTGGCTTCTTTCTTTTTTTTCTCTTTCTTTTCATTTCTCTGCTTTTATTTTCTTAGACAAGATTTAACTAAAGCTCCCTTCATGCTGAGTACTGAGGGCATTGGTCGGTTCGGAAAATCGCAGCCTCACGACGTATCTCAAGCATGAAGGGATTTTTTATTAACTTCTGAATCCAATTCTTCTCATCATCAAAATTTGATACATTTAGTAAAAGAGGATATTTACTATCTATATGTAGCTTGTAGCAGCCTTCTGATATGCGAAAAATGTGCCTGGCTCTGGGATTTTATCCCTCTTCGTATACCCGCATCATAAGAAAAATCGACAAATCCTTCATTCCATAGTTAGAAACTGGGATATTGCTGCCCAATAATATCAAATAACGAATCAAAATTCGCCCCCTGAAGTAAATCCACCATATTAAGATCAAAGTTTGATCCAGCATGAATATGACTAGGCTCTGTTGTCTGGAAGTCCAGAGCCAAAGATGAAGGCGTGTCTGCTGGAATTGAGTCACCACTGAGGTGTACCGATTCGAAATTTCTGTTTCCGAAGTCTTGACCTGTATGCGGTCCCATGACCGCAGTAGGGTTTCCTCCAGAGTCCATTGCTGATTGATAAGACACGTCGGGTTGGGGCTGGGATTGCAATTGTCCTTTCGATTCATGTCCTTCTCGACCAGTATCATCCGATACCCCACGCGGACTCGAAGATCTAGTCAAATGAATCCCAAGTTTCGCCCTTTTCTGCTCTCGCTGCTCAGACGGATCCAGGGCGTCGCCATCACCTCTTCTTCTAAGTGTATAAGAATGAGCTTGAGCTTGAGCCTTTGCAGCTGCGTCGGGATCGTTCTGGACTTGTCGGATTTTGGCGGCTAATACTGATAATGCCATTTGGCAGTGTTTGGCTGTTTCCCATTGAATGGACATTTGATTTAGGAATTTTGAACATGCGTCGATTTCCCTGGATCAATCAGTTATCTTGCTGCATAAAGTTGCGGTATTGATTTCTTTGGAGGGTTGACTTACTGCAAACCCTTCGCGATGATGTATTGATTAAGTTGACAAGCAAAAGCCAAAACCAAACCAGACATCCAAGCCGCAGACATAAAGCCCGGCCAAAATAATGCCTGTCCACTATCAACCTGATTTTGCAACGCCGCTAAAATAGCTCTAGCGGCACCGATGCACGTTTGTAATCCCGAGCAAAATTCCGCAGTCGTCGGATCCGAAGATAAAGACGGTCGATGAATGATTAGGATAAGATGCTGATAAAGTACCGTGAAGAAAGGCCCGAAATCAAAGGGGCTATCATTCTCGACAATATTTGATGCTGTTTTGCCTTGGAGTTCGAGTGGTAGACTATTCCACCATTTGTGGACGTCTGTTACTAAGAAAAGAATTGAACTTCGACGGACGGATCGGACGAGGATTGATTTGTGGAATAATTCAAGTGCTCGACCGGTGAGGGTTCCGGAGTCGACATAACTTGCCAAAACAGTTTCCTTTTTGCGGTTTTCTGATTCTGATGGGGGTTTGTGTGGACTTTGTGATGATGAGACTGGGAACACGTTATTTCTGCTTCCTTGTTCGCTTTCTGAACTGTCGATTGGTGTATGGGATGTATTTTCAGAACTTCTGTTCATGGTTGAGTCTGGACGACGTCGTGGTGAATGGATTTCTGGTGCAGCGGGTAGACAGACGTCGATATCTGAGTCTTGTATACCGAGTGGTAAACCCAGTGCCTGACTGAGGTATCGATCGATAGCATAAGCGCACCAGAAGATGCGCTTTCTCAGTTGCCTATCATGGGATGAGAGCTGTGTGTATCGAAATGGGCATCTGTGCAGACCAGCATGGAGTACGGAACGCAAGACACATCCACCGAACGTAGATGCCAGTCTCAGAGACATAGTTGCGACGAGGTAGACCTGCACAGCTAGCAATGCCTGTAACGAAGCAATATCGTGTCGAGTTGCCAAGACCGCAAGCAATGAAGTCATGTTCGCTGGTGATTGGATCCGAGATTCAACTGGGAGATCCAGGTCCGGGCGAAGCAGACTTGCAAGGTTGAAGATACATTGCAGAATTATTGTCCAGCACACACTCCGATGATCCGAAGAGTCTGGATCATGAGCCGGTTTATCATGAGCTTCTTGCGAATACAATCCCTCCATAGCCTGTAAAAACGAAGGACCATGCAAAAACGGAAAAAGAGGATGCCAAACTTTAAAATAAGACATCATAAGTTCCTTCGAAAGTTCCAATGGCGGAGGCTGGCCAAGAGAAGATGCAATCGTGGGATCATATTTCCAGTACGTATGACATTCTCTGATCGCCCCCGCCGAGGAAATCGAGTCTGCGCGGGATGAAGAAACAGTTTGACGACGCTTATGTTGATGCTGGGGTGAGTCTTCCGCTCCAACTAACGTATCCTCTGCTGGAGGAAACTCTGTCTCGGGAGATCCGGATCCCGGTGCATCTTTTCCGGTAGAGAATGCTCGTCTTACTGTGTTTATGAAGTAAACACCACTGGAGGAACCGACGAATTGACTGTCCTCGTTGGAGTTGGCCGTTAGGGAACCAATCTCGGAGGTTCCGGGCACATACTCTGGTGGATCCATTTCGAGCTGGGCATTTCGCCGCAGCGAATTGAGAAGATTAGATTCAGATTAGATCATGGAATGTTTCAACGGGAGTCATAAAAGACTTGCCCTCGGCTTGAACTGAGGTTGGCGATTGCTTAGTCATGGTCCTTTTTGCGGAGAGAGTTCTTATTCGCTGCGGATGAACTTTACATTCAAACTGTCATTACGATGGATTGCTGGAAAGAAGATGTAGTATACATAGGGAAAATGTCTATTTTTAAGCGATTTAATCTAAGGACAAAACTTTTGAATGACGTCTGCTGAAATTCGTGGGAGGGTATTCAAGTATCGAAATGCTATAATGAAACATCATATCAACGCTCGAGTTCTCGCCCAGGAACAAGACAAAAAAAGAGAACAGAGACTAGCAAAGACAAGCAAGGTCAAAAAAATTATCAACACAAGCAAAAATAGTTCACAGAAGAATGGAAGAAGCCTGACTAGAGGCGACGGAGCCATTATAGCAAGAAGAGCCAGCGCTGGTAGACCAACGAAGAAGAAGAACTGAAAAAGACAACGCAATAGAGCAAGACAAGCCAAGAAGCGCAATTGCAAATCACGCAACGCAGTTAGACAAGCTTCTGCCACCGAGCAAGAGCAATGCTAACAACAACAATAGCACCCATCACACCCAATACACCAAAGAACCAATCCAAGCCAGAAGCATGTTGACCAGGTACCTCAATATTCATACCAAACAGACCACAAATCAAATTCATCGGAACAAGAATCGTCGCAATGAGAGTGACTTTGCTAAGGACCTTATTAACATGATTTCCAAGAACAAGGTTCGTAACATTCAGCTGAGCAAGATAATTCGTATGAGAGCGACTGAGCATTTTTTCAAAATGAGACAAGTTCGACATCATGGTTACGACGTGATCTTGAATATCACCAAGATATAGACCAATGTCACCACGAGGGGTGACGGAATATTGCTCATTGCAGCGTTTGGAAAAGCCGCGAATAACGTCTGCTTTGCCGCCGAGGAGGCGCATGAGGGACATGACTTTTTTCCGGAGACCGCCGATGCGCGGGAGGAAGGATTCGAAATCGTCGACTCGGGCGATGAAGACGTGGTCTTCGATTGCTTCGGATTCGAGTTCCACTTCCCGAATTACGGGGCCGAAACTATCGACGATGTCGTCGCTGGATGGATTGTTAGTTTTCATTGCAATGCGATACTGGATTTGGGTTGGCTGTTCAGCTGTGTTGCACTTACATCATGGCGTAACAGATCCAGTCACTCGACAAGGAAACGTAGTCACGGAGTTTTCCGATACGCTTGCGCACGTTGGAAGCGTGTGGGTTGTCGACGAAGGAAAATGTTAGAACACCATCACGGAAAACTACCATGTAGTAATTGACAGGTTCCATGAATTCTTCGCTCGTCTTGTCCATTTGGTAAAACGTGCGGAAACAGACAAAGTAGTACTGCTTAAAGAGCTCGACCTTCTCACGGGCTTCCTGAGTCAAAATATCCTCGGTCGTCAAAGGGTGAATTGAGAAAGCCCGAGAGATGGCACCTAGCTCTTCCTCGGTAGGGTTGACCACGTCGAGCCACCACACACCTCCATCGGGACCTAACTGGAATAGATCCCGGAAGCTGTCACCTGGGAACACCAGATCTCCCAGTTCTGCAGCATGGACCGTACTTTGGGACTCCGACGAGAAAAAGCCGAAGCGAGTAGGCTCGTTGATATTGGGGAGCGTCTCCACCAGCTCCTGTTCGTCCAGCACAGTGCTGACTCTCTTCAGGGCGTTCTCGTTCGCCTCGCAACTATCCGACGAGTCGGTCGAGTCTGACTTCTTGCATTCCTCCACAGTAGCACCCTTGGCGCCTTGTCGGAGGTCGTAGAAGATGCGGGGCTTCTTGCTTTGAGAGCTCAGGCTGTGCTTGCGACGGTTTCCAGCGGCGGCTTTGCTCTGTTGGTTCAAGGCCACAAACTCCTCTAGTTCCTCGTAGTCAATGACGGGGATCCGGCCGGGTTCGTCATACGTGTGGACGGCCACCTCTTCGCTGGAATCGAGCGGCACGTCACCGAGTTGAGGCCGAATAGCGCTAGCGTTGCTAAAAGTGGGACGTCTGTGCTGGGTACCACCCGAAACGGTCCGCTGCAGCATAGCCTCCAGGTCGGGAGGACCATGGCTGTCCAATGTATTTGCGCGCTCACGTCGACGTGGATCAGCGAAAGCTTCGACGGAGTTGGGCGGGGAGGACGAGCGAGCGGATACGGACGACTTCCGGGAAACGTTGGCAAGATCCTGCTGGGTGCAACTGATGCGACGGGGGGTATGGAAATTGGAATTCGGGTCCACGGAAAAGCGGCGACCCATCCCGTTCATTTCATTGACTGTTCTTTCATCATCCACAAGGGCTTGCTCGAAGTCTCGGAAGACCGGTCCATCTGGCGCTTGAAGCAAGTCGGATCGGCTAGGAGTCATCATCTCTCCTTTAGGGCCGAGATTAGCGGTATCCTGCCGAGTCAACGGCTCTTCGGTAGGAGCCTCGATTCGTGGCGGCGTATTCATTTGGTGACGGTGGTCGTCCAGTTCCGGGACTGGAGTACTGTACCGAGTGAGGCACAGCTCCTTTTCCGATCGTGGAGTGTCAGACATTTTGAGGAGAGAGTAGAGGATCGATCAAGCGGTTCGAGAGCGCCAGATTTGCTGATAAGCTGGAGAAGCTGGAGTATTGTCTTATTTTGTTTTGTATATTTTTTTGGTGGTTCTTTCGTCGGAAAAGATTCCCAGTTTCCCCGATATGGGGGATAAAAATTTCTGGTGTCAAAAGATTCAAGGTCAAATGCTTACTGGCAGCACGACATCTGCAGACGCAAGCCGGTAAAAGAGGTCCGATTATGGTCGACGGCCCTCCATCCACGAGCCAGACCCTTCACGAGGGTCTGGAGTTACCGACACACGTCTGGCTGCCACAGTTGGTAGAGTGGGAGTAGGCCCAGTTAGGGGGGTCTGGTGTCGCCCCCGCAGAAGACCCTGAACTTAGGGCCTGCAAGAGGGTTGGGGAGAGAGGACTGAGTGTAGCGAAGTCCCGCCAACTTGAATAGATCGAAGAAAGGGGAGCGCGTTTGCTCCAGGGCTGCTAAGGTGCGCGAGGCGAGCGAGCGGGCGAGCTAGTCGCAGAGAGAGAAAGCCCACAGAATCTTCACGGAAGACGGTGGGAGGGAAAATATCTGGATGTTTTGAGAAGAGGAAAGGGGTTTGGGGTAAATCAGCACACAATAGAAGGGCCGATTGGAAAATGCAGTAAATGAAAGGGGGAGAAGAGTGGCGGGTTAGAGAAAGAAGAGGTTGTGGCGAGATGCGACTAGCGTGATGCTTGCGGGTCCGCAGAAAGAGCGAGCAGAGAGCAGCCAGCAGACTATGATATGTCCTGTACGTAGATACCACAAATTATAATATAATATAATATAATAATATTATCAAATAATAATAAAATAATAAATAGAATATTCTGTAAATATTAACTAGATTCTCTATACTTACTTATACTTAATTATAATTATATTATAATACAGCCTGCTGTCTCTGATGAAGTGAAAATTTTACTGCGGGTCGGCAAGCCCCGATAACCTTTAGGCATCACCAGTGAGGCATTTATTCTCCCACTACTCTGTAGACCAGTGGCTAATGCACTTGTTGTGATTTGCTAGAATATTATAAAATAGTATCGAGTAATAGTATCGTATAATACTATATTACATTTTAGTTGAGTTATCATCTGTGAGTACCATCTATACTGTGTATGCTGTATTACGATCATGCCCTAACTAATGCCAGTCATGCATGAGCAGTGCACGATCTCAGTCAAAGTCAAAAATAAAAGTAAAAGTAAAAGTAAAAACTAAAGTACCAACTGGACTGACTGACCAGTCAATATTTCAATAACCAATCACCAATAATCATCCCTGCTCTCTGCTCTCTGCTGTACTCCACCCCCGGTGTCGGAAGGCGGGAATTTTTTGGTGCGCCAAGATCCGCATCGAGTCATCCGATTATCTCCCAATTGACTCAGTCTGTCTCTAGACTGTTAGCTATTACCTTCTAGCAGTTACTTTTAACTGTCACTGTTGCTGTCTCCAGCTACAATGTCCTCCTTCGCAATTCGAGTCCCTTGCTCCTCGGCCAACATTGGCCCCGGCTTCGATGTCATCGGCCTAGCCCTATCCCTCCACCTCGAATTGCGCGTTACTATCGACTCCTCCAAATCCTCCTCCGATCTACCCTTAAACTGCGCAATTACCTACGAAGACCAAAGCAATAGCACCGAGGCTATTCCCCTTGATCCAGAGGTCAATCTCATTACCCGTGTCGCCCTTTATGTCTTGCGATGCCACAATCAGCGCGCTTTCCCCGTCGAAACGAAAGTTCACATCTCTAATCCTATCCCGCTAAGTCGCGGTCTGGGATCGTCGGGCACGGCCGTTGTTGCTGGTGTTATGCTGGGTAATGAAGTTGGAAAGTTGGGTTTGAGCAAGGATCGCTTGTTGGATTACTGTTTAATGATTGGTATGCCACTCTGCCCGGTTGTTGTTCTCTGTTTTCTGTTCTGCTCTGCTCTGCCCCGCCATGTTCATGTTCCCCGCGGTCTTGACGGTAGGACCTACAACTACAACGCAAGGTCTACCGCGGACCATTCCATAAATTCCCGCACAATTGATGATGCTTGCTTGCTTGCATAACTAACGCATTCTGCAGAGAGACACCCCGATAACGTGGCCGCCTCGTTGTTCGGAGGCTTTGTGGGTACCTACCTGAACGAACTGAAGCCCGAGGATGTTGCCCGCAAAGAAATTCCCCTTAGTGAGGTCCTCCCTTCGCCTGCCGGTGGTGTCGACACTGGAATGAAGCCCCCAGAGCCCCCTCTCGGTATCGGTCATTACAGAAAGTTCGATTGGGCCCCGGAAATCAAGGCCATTGCCATTATCCCGGATTTCGTCGTCCCCACCGCCGATGCCCGTAACGTTTTACCGCAACAGTACAGCAGAGCCGATGTGGTACGTTCAAGCTCGCCTTTACATTGACCACACAATACTAATGGTGTCTAGGTATTCAACCTTCAACGCGCGGCCCTACTACCCGCCGCCCTGGGAACATCTCCACCAGATCCAGAGATGATCTTCCTAGCAATGCAGGATAAAGTCCACCAGCCCTACCGCAAAGGCTTGATCCCAGGACTTCCTGAAATTCTTCAATCCATGACCCCAGCCACGCAACCCGGTCTTTTGGGAATTTGTCTTTCCGGCGCTGGTCCTACTATCCTGGCTCTGGCAACCGATCGATTCACCGAAATCGCTGACCGCATTATCGCACGGTTCGCTACGAATAATATTACCTGCCAATGGAAATTGTTGGAACCGGCTCAGGAAGGTACTACTGTGACCCTGATCTAATCATTGGGGTTTGCATGCATTTTCCCCCGGTCGACTGCGTCATTTTTCTCCATCGGACCTCAGTCATAGATGGATAGGATAGAATGGGATAGGATAGGTTGTGGCGATCGATCCGATCCCATGACGCGCAAATTAAGCGCATCGTCAAGCCAGGAGAGTAGATTGGATCTTGTCCAGAAATGGATTGGATATGATCCTCCCCAGACCTGATTTCATCCCGGTTTGGTGAGGCCCGTGTTTGTCTCGGCGTCTGATTGTCATTCCTTCACCGCTGGTTTTTTTTTCTACGTATTGCATTGCAGCGTGCATGCGCGTGCGCCGAGACACGGGATTTTTGGAGAAATGAAATGGATCAGACGAACCGTTGCTATTTCAGCTATGGATTGAGAGTGGGGTGGATGAAGTTGATCTCTCAGATCTCAAGGCATATGGTTAGGGTAACTCGGAGTTAATAGATACAGTAGATAAAATAGATGAATCACGAGATATTACGCATTCCTTCAGCTCATACATTTCGTAGACTTGATTCTAGTAACCCACAGCATATTTATCCACTATTGATTACTTTTTTTAATTAACTACCCATTTTGTCCAATAATCACCCTGATCATTGTAGTGATGTAGTTCTATCCGTAAGGCAGGATGATCCGCAGGCGGAAACGGCGGGCAAATAACAACAATACGATAAGCCTGGATAACCTCCACCCAGCCCCAAACAGCTTCAAGGTACTCCAAACCAACAACAACAATCACAATGGACGAAATCCTCGCTCCTCTTCAAGATGCATTCGAAGGCCAGATTGTATGTTCTCGTCTACGCAGTCAACAACATCCCAACATCCTCGACAAGTCCACTCCAGCACAGAGTACAGTTCAGTCCAGCCAGCACCCAGCTAACCTCAACCTCACAATAGGACTTCCACGGTCAACGCCTAGCTGAAATCCTCAGTACAGTTCTTCTCATTATCTTCGGCGTACGTCCTTCCCATTTGCCATATCAACAGCATTCAGTTTTCTCGCGCCCTACCTACCTACCTACCTATCCTCCCAGCGCGGCATTGGTACTGGTATCGGTATTGCCATCGCAGAAGCTAACCCGCTCCTCACAGGCCATAAGTTTCATAGTCGGCTACATAAATCAAGACATCCACCTAACACTCTGGACCGGTCTCGGCGGAACACTTTTCACGGGTCTAGTCGTTATCCCCGCATGGCCATTTTATAATCGGAATCCGGAGAAGTGGTTGAACAAGGACGGATCGGCGGGACAGACTCAGAAAGGGCCGCAGGTTCTTGTTGATGGTGTTAAGGTTAATTGATTGTTAAAAGATGATTGCATCGCATTTCGTTACTATTTCATTTGGAGGTTTGCGGATTTGGATATGAATACATCTACGGTTACGGATACGGATACAGCTACAGCTACAGCTACAACAACCACTGGTGGTGAATCTATCGAGCTTCCATTATCTCATTGAATACGAATATCTCGTAAATTTGAACAGTACAAACGCCATAATCATATTCTTGTTCTCGTTTGTGTAGCCATGGATTGGACTCGGGGCAGCTAGCAGCGGACAGCGGACAGCAGCGAGCAGTGAGCAGTGAGAGGCCGGCATGCAGGCAACCAGGCAGGCAACCGAAAGCTGTTTGTAGTGGCCGACTGCCAAAGAGCATCCTAGCGTCCAGCGCTTTTGTTTAACGTCCGTATTTCTGGAATTCCCAGTCCCTGTTATCCAACGGGCAGACTTGTCGGGTCTTTAACCATCTTGAGATGCAGTGGAAGTGGAATGCGTGCTGGGGGTAGAGTAGTTAGCTTATGATAATGCAGAGAGCAAGTTGAAATGATGATGGAGGGTACTCACATTGCAGATACCCCATGCTACGGTGCACTCCTCCGTTGTTGATGAACCTTGATTCGCTTGGCATTCGATACCTTCAGAAAAGTATTAGTCTCAGCTCACTCATTTTCAATAGGCGACGAGGATAGTAGTTTCACGTACATAAATCCATGATGTGGTTTCGGCAAATAGCGCAGTTATCGACGACGATATCCCAAGCCCAAAGGGCGACGGCGTTCCACTGAGACGGTATTAGCTTCCGTCATGAAGCTCTGGGCAGCTAAGCTGAACAGCTGAACAGCTGAACCGCCGCGGCTCTAGCTCACCTTCTTAACTTCGAACTTCTTTTTATCATTGTCGGTGCCCTTAGCAACTGCTTTGCCCTTAGAAGAGGAAGAGTCTTTCATTTCGACGTCGGCCATGGTTTCGGTTTGGGGGTATCGGATGGGTTGGGTAGGTCTGAGATTGAAGGTGTAGGCAGTGAGGTAAGGCGTAGGTGGTGGGGGACCCTCGGAGAGAGAGGGAGAGGATGAGTGACCGTGTGAACTGAGTAGACTGAGTCAACCTTGGGGATATCCAGTGACCAATGAGCAGATCAGCAGCAGTCCAACAGGTCAGTCAGTTCAGCAGTGTACTGTAAATATGAAAGATGTTTGATGTTGTGAGCCTCACTCCCCGCCTTGTGGCAAGTCTTAGTCATTTCCTCCCCGCCAAAGGCGCTTCCGTCACTTCCCAATCAACTTCCTCTCCTCTTCTCTCCTCTTTTATCTTCTCCTTCTCCCTTTACTCTTCTAACATCCCTACATCTCATTCATGTCTCCTCATTGCTCTTAATTCCCGCCCTTTAAAAGGCTTTCTCCTTGCGTTCGTTCTTCGCAATTTCGCAATTTCTCCACTTCGCGCATACCCGAACGCTTTACGCTGCTTTCAGCTTTGGAATCTCTAATCTCGTCGACAGCTGCTGAGCAGTGAATCTTGGACTGGTTTCCTAGATTTCTTGATCCTTGACTTGTCGCTTAGCGCTTTCACTGATTTCTTTTTCCTTTACACTTTTTCTTCCTTTCACTACTGTTCTACCGGCTGCCTATTTTTTAAGCCACCGTCGCCATGTCGACCCAATCTCCTCACCCTCCTACGCCCAAAGGCCCTCGCAACGGAAATCACAATCACAACAATAACAACGCCAACCGAAGATCTTCAAAGAAGAACCCTACCACTACTACTTCTACTACTCCTCACATTCAAAAGGTTGCCATGTTGAGTACTCCGCCTTCATCTCCGCCGCGAAACGTCAGTCCCGGTGTTGCGACCGATTCATCAGTCAATCCTCCTCACTCCAAGAAGAAGCCGCCGCGCTCCAACAAGAAAGTGCCCAACGGCACTCGTGCTTCACCTGCTCCAAATGGGGGTAACGGTCATCAACGTCAGACATCTCAGCCAACCAATACCCCGGCTAAAGATGCCGCCTATGCTGGTCCGACGTTCCACGCATCACCCGCCCCGTCGGCCCTGCCAATGCCAAGCTTCTTCTCCAAGTCCTATCCTGAATCTGATCTCACGACTACTTTCGAGACCGATAGTGAAGAAAACGAGCCAGCCTCAGAGACCACTCCTTCCAAACCTCGTGCCGCTCGTCCGCAGACGCAACAACAACAGCACCATCTGCCTCAGCCCCAGCCCCAGTCACAGCCTGCGACCCAGCATAAACCATCTCCCATTGATTTCCTCTTTGAAGCTGCCAAGCGAGCGCGGGCCCCAGACCCAACGTCAAACCCATTAAGCAGTCCCCCGGCGGCTTCCCGTGTTCGTTCCCCGCAGACCGACTCCAAGGCCGTCAACAATACCCCCGGTGGCGGTATGTTCGCCTTCGAGATGGGATCCCCCGAGTATGCGCAGATCGGCCCGTCTTTTGCTCCATCTTACCAGGATCGTATGAATGCTCTCCGCGCATCAAGTTCCCCCTCACATACGCAGTCGCAACCTGCATTGAACAACATGGAGGATCAACGTCGGCTGAAGACTGAGGAGCTTAAACACCTTCTGCTCAACCCGCGACCCCAGAAGCCACCATCGTCACTCTCTCCCCCAAATGAGAAACATCACTATGAACTCCGACCAAACATTAATGCCAACGTCCCTCATTACGCAACACCCATGCGCACTACCTCGGGTCCCCCGGCTACAATGTCGTCCCACGGCCACAATTCTCACGGTCCTTCACAACCCCCACCCATGTCAGGCAATCACCCTTACCCACCTCATCTGAACGGTTCTCAGAATTTCCGCAACACGAACTCGCCTCTTCGTCGTGAGCTTCCGCATAACTCTACCAGCTCTTCTCCGGCCCCGGCCCAGGTTCCATACGGACATTATTACAATGCACCTGCACCTGCAGCCCAGAATGGAACTTACATCTCGCCGCAGCCGCAGTACACTCATGCTGCATTCCCGATGCCGACTCATTCGCCTTCACCAACAAAGTCGATCGAGACGAAGCAAATCGAAGATGATCTTCGTCGGGTATTGAATATTGGTGGGCCTGGGTTGCCGCCTGGTGGAATGCAGAGTCCGTTTGCTGCTTGATCGGGGCTAGGCCACATGGAACTCAACGTCCAATCTCTTTATTTTTCCTTAGTTTTTCTGTTCCTGTTTCTGTTTGATGCTTTTGTTATCTACTTCGCTATCTACCGTTCTCTATTTGTCTTGATCTTCTATTTCATGATTACTTACTTTCTTTACTCTACTCTACTCTTTTTCTTTCTTTCTTTCTTCCTTCTTTCTTTCTTTCTTCCTTCTTTCATTTCTTTCCTTCTGTCCTTCCGTCCTGCTTTTCTTCTCTTGTCTTGTCCTGTTTATCCCTGTCTTTCCCATCCTTCTCTCCTCAATTCCATCTCCCACCACCATGATCAATCCTCGCGGTTTCCGCTGTCTCCGCTGTCTCCGTTATCTCATGTCAACATTCCGACTATCACGACTATCACGTTTCACTTACTCGAGAATATCCAGACTGGGTCCGGATATAGAACTTGTGTGACTTAACCTTTTTCAACTTTAACTCTTTATCGAGCCTGCTATTTTCATTTTCTCTAATGAGGGCTCTTATGCTCGTGCCTGCGCTTGTTCTTATGCTTATGCTTGTTCATGCTGCTGGCTGGCTGGATGGCTTTGGTGTTTCGCTATGCGATTATGCGATTATCAGGGCTTTACTCGATGTTGTTCTTTTTACTACTGCTACTACTGCTACTACGCCCTCCTCCTTTACACACCGGTTCAGATTCGGTTCGGTTCGGTTCAGGTTCGGCCATCTTCTTGCATTCTTGGAGTCGTGGTTCCATTTACTTTTTGTATTTGGTTTGGTTTGGTTTGGTCTGCTTTGGTTTGGGCTGGTCTTGTCTTGTTGGGCTTGGCTTGGGCTTGGTTTATTTGGCTTGGTTGTGTGGTGTTGTGTTTGGTTGTGTTGTGATGAATTGGATTGGATTGATTTAGGATCTGATGGTTTACTTTCTCTTTCTTTCTTTTGTTGTTTTATTTTTGATAGTCATTCTCTACCTATCCCGATTTGAAATTCTTGACTTTACTTGATTTTGGTTTATTATGTTTATTGTGTTTTGTTCCTAGTATATCCACTCACCTTCCCTCATAGTGTCGACTTTGTTTCCTTAAGGTGTACGGAGTTGATACTGCCCCTCTTCTCTCCTTTCATCTCCTCTCCTCTTTTCCCTTTACCTAGCTCGCTCTACTTTTCTCTTCTCTCTATAAAGGTAGCTCCGTTCTGGTATACTGGCTAGATTACTCGCCATCAATCTTTACTCTCTTTCCTCCCATTATGATTCCTTGCTTTCGTAGCGTAATATACTATCCTGAATACTACTAGTAGTAGGCTAGATAGGGGTGAGGGAGGGTAGGGGTGTGTTTGTACTTGTATTTGTACTTTTATTTATGCTCTTCTACAGCAGTGGAATAATAAAATTCTCCTCGTACAATCAATCATCTTGATAAAATAAACAATAAGATACCCTTCTGTTAGTAATCTTATTATCCCTACAATTTCAATAATAGTCTAATTCTTTTAAGAATCAAGAACACAGTTCAATAATGTATCAGAATAATTATGAATAAAAAGGTAAAATATGCCATCGTCCTCAAGGAAAGAAAGGGATGTTGCCCTGAACGACTTCAACTGGTATCACGAATGTGGTTATACCGCCACATCGTACTCAAGACACACCTTGAAGGCCGGTAGAGAGCCTCACTAACCTAGTATGGTCACTAGTGTCCTTAATAGGGCAGTGAACGCAAAAATGACGAAACTTTGCTTTTCTTAGAGCAACTGTTCAATCATGATGATAGTGAGATAATGGAGATCAGGGACAGGAGAGAAATGTAGCCAAAAAGGGAGTTTTCATATCCTGATCTGCCTAGCATGCCTTTTCTCGGCTTGCAACGCACGCAAGGTCTGCTCTCTTCTTGCAGCGGTCAATTGATCATTGTCGGAATTTGGATGACGGTTGGACGCGCCTGTGTCTGCGCCTGGTCACGATGTTTCTAGATCCGAGAATCTGCAACCAGGGTCGACAAATACTCCGAAGTGAAAGAGGAGAGATGCTGTTGGTTTCACGATATGTGAATAAGTGTAGCGGAGGACGTGTTAGATGCGGATACATGTGTACCAGCGGAGACAGTAACGGATATGGGGTACGTAGTACGCTCGGGAGTGTTTACGCTTAGAGCGTCGTTCTAGACTGGCAGCATATGCTTGCTAACCGCCTCGTTATTCTATTATGTGTCTGCATTGTTTCCTACTCGCCCGAATCGTGCACATTACTCTCCGTGAGAAGAGAATGGCTGGGATTCAGCGAACAGATGACCTCAACGTACGGCGTAAAGTGTTTATCTTGGAGGTAGTACTCAGTACTTTGTCTGCCAAACAAGAAATTGCAATAAGCACCGGCAAAACAGACAGCCCCTTGACCACTTGGAAGGCAGGAGGTTGTGAATAGGCCTTTTCTAAGGCTGTATCGGCGTTATGAAGCGTCGGCAGGTATATTGGTACCAAAATGCTGAGACCTTGGTTGTATTTGCTGAAAGCCTTGAAGTATTTCCGCGGATTTGGAAACTGCCCTGCAGTAGTTAACAGAGATCTAGGGTTCATGCTTAGCCTAGATATCAATCGGGTCTTCTGCATATGGGGACATCTTCACAAGTGTTGTAAATTTGTGAATATGTCCCCAGATGCAGAAGGCCCGATTGATATCTATCCGATTAAAATCCAGATAGGCCTTATCAACCAAGTGACTCAGTGTATCGCAGTGGGGTTTCAGGTCGCCTATGTAGGCTAAGATCTGATGGGTTGCATCCAGTATAAGATACCTCAGAGTTCTTATATATGAAAACGAACCATGATATCTTGGGATTTCGGATCCCTGCAGATCTGCTAGTTGTCGATATGCGTGGGTCTCGTGGGTATACATATGGTCCGTGCAATTAAAGGGGTCCAAGCAGTCACCGGCATCGTCGAAGTAGACCGGATAAGTGATTGAGTGAAATGAATCCCATTCCAAGTTTGCATTTCTCATTTGAGAGATTTTTGCGACTGGAATTGGGGGTGATTCAATGATCGATGTCTCGATTGAACTGGCGATATGATCATTTTCAACAATCAAATCGGAGTTGTCGGAAGGAACAACAGTAGAAGAGTGAGAGTTTCCCATTACTACTGAACAGCCGCTTTCTTTTTGCGCGCCTCTCTTCACACTTGTCGAGAATGAGCGGTTCCTGGTGGTACTGGACGTGTTTGTCACTTCTCGGGTACAAGACGGCGATGTTGGTGATGTGTCTTGCGTGTGTGCAAATGGAAATTTCGTTTGTGGCGTGAAGAATTTGACCTTCAGTCTGTGGGTGACTTGATTATGACGATCGATCGATTTTGCTGCCCTCCTTTTCCTTGAATATTCAGATGCAGCATTTCAGCACTTTCTAAATGCACTTCTGGCTCCACAATCAGTCTTGCTGTGGTAAGAGTAAAGTATTCAAAAGTTCATACAGGATCTTTCAGGCCTCCGAAATGAATTCAGCCAATGAAGCAGTTTAGCTGCCAGTGGATTGGTTCAGGAAGGGGCTTCACCCATTGGGAAACTGGGAAAATCACACTTATAACCGGCCATTAGAGCAGATATGTTCTCGCGCATGGCTGCAGGCTCCGCTATAGCGCGAATAACGAATGCTTTTGGTAAAGCGAACTCGCTCGATCCCGGGACAGGCAAGACACCACCTGTGGTCGGGGTGAAAATACACGTGGAGTATATAGGAGGCTGAGTTCATTCGAATCATTAGCTGGATGGTGGAGTACCATTGATTTGATTTCGCTGCCACTGAGTCGTTTCCCGACGCTGCTTTGTGGTAGTCATACATTTGGAACTCTTTTTGAATGTAGGTCCGCGATCTCTCCATCTGCTTATAATAGCAACCCGGATTCGGAGCTGTCGCAGATGCGGAGAGAATGGCATTGTTATCACAGAGAGACCCTTCCTGGATCATTCAGTTTGTTAGGGATTTTCCAGATTTTTTATTCGCAGGCAAGTGAGGTAGAATCCTCAAAAAAAGATATCAGGGGTCACCCAGGGACATTTTTAGAAGTGGGTGGTAGAGCTCGTCTTGGTCTGGTGTGCGAATTGATAGAATCCCCGATTCTGATCTGTGATATTCCTCAGGAAATATAGGTTCTGCTGGCCCGGGTGGCCGGAGACGGTAGAGAGTTGCCCGAAAGGTGCACGCCCAAAGACTGGCTCATCCGGAAATGACGTGTTGAGATTGACTATCAAAAATTGGCTCTCGCACAAGAGATCATTTCATCGCGCCACGGCTGGGGTTTTTTGTGCTGACGAAACGTTATTAATTAAGACTCGAGAGGATTGGCATTGACACTCACGCATTGTGAATGGATGTTGATGCTTCAATTGTTGGAAACGAACGTGTTGTTGACAATGTTTTCGAGGAAAAGAAGAGGGTTGTTGAAGAAAGAGAGTCAAAAGGGTTTGGCGGTATTAATACCCTCTGAGTGATTGCTGCAGTTGGAGTAAACTCTGGAATCACTGTTTCCAGTTGTAAATATAGAAAGACCATGGCAAAATTATGATATTTTGCCGTTGCTGGATTTGTGTGGTCTGGGTCACCAACTTGGTGACCCGGACCACGCTGGCGCCAGAAGCTCGGAAAACGTCTTGAAGACGTTGCACGAGCTTCTGGCGCCAGCTCCATGGATGAATGCTCGAAACTAGAGATCGCTGGGTGAAGGAAGACCTGAAGCATGCCGAATGTGATTCGTGGCCGTCTTAGCCAAGAGACGAAGGACGGCGGCCCACGTCTTTATTCTCGAGACCTAGCAGAGCAAGTCGATAGAGTCAGGCATAATTCTAGCCAAAATGCCTCTATTGGCGAAGTTCTATCTGACTACCACAAGAGGAAGAGGAAACATTCCCGAGCCAGCAACGCCTCCTAGGGGGAATTGGTCGTAACACATTACCCAATCGTCCAACAATATTTCGCTGTGGTTGACGAACCGCTGCCGCTTCGAGAGGGTTTGCCTTCAGTTTCGACTTCTTAATGTCAATGTCAAACTCACGACGATTTGTGCCAAGAACAAGGTCAAAAGTCGCAAGGGGATTCCGCAAAAGAGCTTTCAAGAATATAAGCACGAAAACGCCACCACTTTGCTGTTTCATGCCAGACTCTTAATCTCAACTCGCTCAGATTCGTTGAGTATACACATCCAACACCAGAGAAACAGGATGGAGCCAATCACCTCAGTCCGACACATCTCCATCGGCTCCAAGAATGGCTTTCCCAATCGCAACAACAAACGATCATCCCTGTTCAGCCCGTAGCCGTCATCACTGGTTGATATATATCGGTAGTATCCTCAATGATGAATGTTTTGGCATCGTACGCTCTGTGTACAGTCTCGAGTATGTGAAGTCTCCAGCATGAGGCGGTCCATCGACCAAGCTTAGCTCTTCTCGAATGGTTGCAGTCTCCTCGCGCATTGCCTGAGTTCTAGACACTGGATTGATGAATCTCTTCGGCGAAATCCCCGGAGATGGCAGAGACTGGTCCAGTTCTGTGCTAGTTCTGTCTCTTCGTCTGCACCCAGGCTCTGATGCGGCAAAAAAATATAGCACCGCACATAGTTGGGTGTAAATCTTTCGTACTTTTGTCTTCAGGGTATCTGGCAGCATGCGTGTCTTCATAGACAGTATCGAGGGCCACACCCGGCAATGCTGAGTGTGTATAATGAGGGGTTTGTTTAAACTTGTCTCTGTAAGAGAATATAACTCCTTGCTGTTCATATATCAACGGCATCGGTTGATTGGGTAGCCATGTTGAGAAATTCCAATCCCACAAAATGACTCATTGGGCCAAATAGTTGTGTTTCTCTTGAAGATGATGAAGAAGCCAGGTCTTATTTCATGAGATACATCGTTGGGGATGGTCGGATTGCTGGCATATATGAGTCCGGTATATAGGGGACCCAGAAACCTTACTGGGCCGGGTTTCAAAAGTCCAGCGCAATGGTGTTCACTTATTTATCTCCTTTTGGGAAAAGAACTGTTAGAAAAGGCCAAGGAAAGCATTAATGAATCCAACTGACCTCTGGGCATTGCATGATTCAATGAGAATCACCTTCAATCTGCATTCGAAAGGAATAGCTTGATCGCCTGCCCTGGCTTTATTGCTTCCAGGGAGCAAGTCTGCAATTTCAAAGTGAATATGAGGTATATTGCGATATTGGCTGCTGGTGTTGTTATTTTTGAGGTGGAGATGGAGATGGAGAAGTGAGAAATGGAGAAACGAGTGAAGGTTTGGAGGCAGGAAAGAGCATATCACGGGGTCTTCCCGTTCTGGAAAGAAATATTGTAAGGAAAGAGCGGGAGGGGACAGTCAACAAACACTCAAGGACCCCGCTTTGTCATTTAGTGTATACAGTAGTCTATAGCAGAAATTATACTATGGCAGCATATCTAACTCTAAGATCAACACTAAATTGGCATTGGTTTATACTCATGCAATGTATCTAGAATGCATAATCAGTTCCCCTCCCTCCTCATATCGACCAAGGCATCATCACACACTTCTATACCCAGTCTCATTCAACATCTCCACATCCTCGCTTTGATGATCTGCAGATTTAGACAATATCTTGCTCGGATGAAAAATATTGAACAAAAAGCAACAAACCAGCATCAAAGTCCCATCAAAGATATAAACAAACAATTCCTTGCTTTGCAGTACCCCAGTGCTTCCCTGCACATATTCAGCCACTCGATAGATAGACCGAACCATGATCAATGCACTTGCAAAGTATAAGACAATCATATATCTTGTCCAAGGTATAGTCGTCTTAATCGTATAGTGCAGTGGGGTCGCAATCATTCGCCGATGAAAAACCGCAGACACAATAATGAAGAAACCGAAGAAAATAAGTTGTACGACAAGACCACCAATGATCACATTTTGTCCGAGATTGAGCATTGATTCGGATTTGGCGCTTGCTAACATTCCGCCACCTATTAAATTAAGATGGAGTCAGACAAACAGCTTTGGGGTAGAACCTGAGTCCTCAAATTTGAAAACCACGGAGGGGTTGCAGGTATACATGCCTCCACACTGCATGAGAAAAGAAACCACATCGCCCGTAACGAAGATTTTCGTAAGCCAAGAAGGCCTAATCAAAGAATTCGATGCACCGTTTAATAATCGAATCATTCGCCCGAGGATCATGTAAATGGAGGCTGCGAATAAAGCAGGTGCGAGGAGAAGGAATAATTGTTGTGCGACGTAGGGCATGGTTGTCCAATTCGGAGTTTGTTTGGCGCTTTCATATCTTGCTGCATATCCAAATATCTCAACTAAACAACAAGCAAATAAGCTTTTTAGCCAAAGGATTGGTTGAGATGCAGGAATAATCTGTTCCTTTCGATAATCAGGGTCGTCTTACAAAGGCCGCCTATGATGAATGGTATGAAAAACCAGCTTTTGTTCCGATATGCTTGCCATAGATGCCCAGCTATTGTTATCCCGAATAATATCGCATAAACAATTGCTGCTCCTGTGGAAGGGTCGTAGTAGTAGAGTTTGAATGAGCCGCCCATTGCTAATTTTGTAAACGAAAATGAAGGAATTTAGGAATGAATCAAAGTAAGACTGAAGAGGAAGAATGAAAGTCAGAGAAGAAAGTGTAAAGAGCGAAAAATCGTAAGAGAAAATCGAGAAAGAGAAAAAGAATGGACTGAAGACTGGTATTGCAGACTTAGCTAGTGAATGAATGAGCTTTAAAGCTTTTGACAAAAGGCCAAGCAACGCACTAAGCTAGATAGATATCTTATTCAAAGACAAATTCTGTCGCCTACTTCAAATCTATTGTTTACTTTCTACTAAATCAAGTATATGGGGTCTGCCTGGATAATTCAATTTGTCGATTAGGTAGTATAGGGTCCATGTGGGCCTATTAATAGGATTTGGTTTACGAGAGTCCGAATAAGAATACGAACACTTTCAAATGCGTATTCTGTCAAGTGAATTAACTGGCTGTTGATTCGTGGCTTAATCTAGTTTCTTTTTAGTTTCCAATTCATAGTAAAGCAAACGATTGGTCGTTTTTATTGGGAGAAATTTTCCTTGATTGTCTTTTATGTGGAGGAATTATGGTTACGGGCTAAGATTTGTACCTAAGCTTCGGCAAGATGAAGAATGGAAGTTCCATTCTAGAAAAATCCACTTACACTATTCCTATTCGGGTAGAAATAACGAGAACGAGAGTAGTTGATACTGTACTTATTATTTAGTATGCTAGTAGCATGATAGGAAAGAAGTTGAATTAAATATAGATGAGACGGTTAATGGTTGAGATGAGAATATTTAAACTTCTTTGCCAGGGTTTTCAGCTGAAATTCAAATAAGATTAATATATTATACAACAATGTATTGCTATGCTCCTTTTCAGATATTACTCGAGATTTCAAGAATGGGATTTCCTGCTTTTCTATAATGGATTAAGTCTACTGTGAATCCAAACCTGTATTCAAAAAAAAATCAGTAAGCACATTGAGTCTTCCCCCGTTTAAAATATTCATCGCACTAAATGCGAGTGCTTCTTCAGAAAATCTATAAATTTGATTTTATCTTCAACAAATAGTTCCAATGATGATCATGACCTATTGTCAGATTGATGTATACTCTTCTCTTGAATATCCCATATTATAGTTCCTGTCGATATGATTGGTCAGTTTGTATTACTAATCCATCATGTGACACCGGACTCAGATGTTTTCAAAAAGTATTCCACACTCTCCGAGTATCAGAGGCTATATTTTGCTTGGAGGTAGTATATTCAAGTCAAAAGGACAAGGAAGATAAACACTCTATCAAGGTTGATACTGTTAAATATGTCAGATCTTCTGGAAGTTCTAGATGGGTTCTAGTGGACAGAGTACTAATATCTACCGGCAGATAGTGTAACTCCCAGTACACACACCCCTTAATCTGGTTGCGACGCCACTTGCATTCCCCACTTTTGAACGCCTGGCCCTCTGCTAATTTTATCTTCAATCGGAGAAATGAAAAGAAACTGGGAAGCTTGTGAAGGGCTTGTTTCGATGGGTCTGTCCAACTGTCTAGGCATATGCACGGGGTATGTTCAGGAAGTCCCTGGCCATTGGCTGTATCTCTTCTTTATATCTGTACTTAAAGTAAATTATGGCTCTGTCCTCTTCACTCGATTGCCGACTTCTCCCCGGAGATCCCCGTCGATCTGTCTCGGTCTTGATGAAGTTTAATTCGGCAGAGCAGTTATACGCCACGGGCTGGTGGCTGATGCAAAGGATTGGACGCTCTCGGAGTTTTGAGTGGCTGTAATCTCGTTAGTTGTCCTCCGTCCTCCGTAGTGTAAAAGGATGGCTGCATTGGGCTGTTGTGTAAACAGGGCGCTGCAATGTTCTGCGATGCATCACATCAGACCGATTGGCTGTGGCAGACTTTCCGGGATAGGAAGACCCGATGTACAGAGTGCAGAGTAAAGATGCATCGTCATCAGTAAGACCGTAGATAGAGAACAAACGGTATGCGTGCACCGTCATGATCTGCATGCCCAAGCTGGATGCGGCCAGGGGGAGAAGAGCGGATCCTGCAGTCACCAAACCACCAAATCCGCCAAATCACGGGGAACTCCAGCAAATTTGTTCCTTCCTACAACTCTACACTCTTCAATCTTCACTCTTCACTCTCGCTACTTACTTACTTACTACTTACTTTATTCAACTCTTTCTTTTCTACTTTCTCTACCTCTTGACTGTTCTCTCTCTCGCTTCTCCCATGATCACTGTCTCCCTCTGATCCTTCACCATGGCGAATGCGTAAGTCCCCTACCGAGTACTCTTCAATGCCAATCCTCGCTATCATTCAATTTTGCATTTTGGTTTCTACTCTCGACTCTCTGCTAACTCATCTCCAGTTTCGGTACGGCATGGCGCTCCTTTTGGCATACCATGACCTCCTATGACCGTCATGCCTCCCACGATTCCCCCTACCGCACCGGTCGACACGTCCCCCTCAGTCAAAGTCGCCATGAACCTCTCACATCCATTGCTACAAGCGCGATCGAGTCTCGTCCCGACTTGTCCAGTCCTTATGACGATGAGCCCTCCAAGGGAATCACAACCGTGCAGGCCAACGAATTAAACGGTTCCCCGACCGACGTAGGCTCGCCGAGCCGCCCTTACTCGCCAGGCATGAGATCTTTCTCATCGCAAAAACGGAGATCAAACGAGCAGGATGGCCCGGGTGAAATCCAAATGCAAAGCTTTCACGATGGAGCCCCTCCACCTCCGCCCGTCGCTCACTCCTGGAGGAAGATCGAGCGCTGGCTAGAGCACAATTATGAAGAACTGCTGGATCAGCTTGGCGAGGGATGCACCCAGAATGACATTAACGAATTAGAACACGAGTTGGACTGCAGTCTACCATTAGAAGTGCGGGAATCTCTCATGATTCACGATGGTCAGGAGCGTCCTGGACTGCCGACAGGTCTGCTGTTCAGCTGCATGCTTCTGGATTGTGAAGAGATTGTGCAGGAGCGCTCCAACTGGAAGACCGTCAATGAGGAATATCTCAGCTCCGCAATGGTCAACAATGCCCCCGTCTCAAGCTCCGCCGCAGGCTCGTCCTCCTCCGCCGCTCAACAGTCTCCAACAATGTGGCGAAATGACCTCCTCGATCGCCAGGACTCACAGCCCCCCGGTGCCGTGCAAAAGGCCTATGCCCACCCAGCCTGGATCCCCCTGGCCCGCGATTGGGGTGGTAACCACCTCGCCATTGATCTGGCCCCCGGACCCGCCGGTAAATGGGGACAAGTTATCATTTTCGGTCGCGATTACGACTGTAAATATGTGGTCGCTCGATCCTGGGCAGCCTTCCTCGCCATTTTCGCCGACGATCTGTGCAGCGGAAAGACAATGGTCGACGAAGAAACAAACGAGCTGAAATTGAAGGAATTCAAGCATCAAAACGTCGAACCCCCATACCTTGAAATTTTGCGATGGAGGACCGACCAGAAGTACGGCCGACGCCCACCACGCCGACGTGGTCCCAACGGTCTCGGCGTAAATGCTTCTGGCAAGGGTTCAAGTTCCAAGGAATCACCCTACGGTAGCCCGACTCGCGCTGAAGAGCGTGGCCGTTCGCCGCATCGCTTCCCTAACCGTGGTCCCGCACAAAGTCCCAAGACTCCATTCGGTGTGTCGAGTCCGTTAGCCCGTGTCACCGAGGAGACATCTAGCCCGCTCACCACTACCGGCCCAACAATTTCGGAAGATCCCAAGGAAAGCAGCAAGGAAGAACAGCAAACTGAAGATCTGATGGATGTCACCACGCCTCAAATTTCCAACAAAGAAAATGAAGGATTCCCCGGTAAACCCGCCGAGCAAAAATCCGACGCAGACAAGGCAGAGAAGGGGAGTGATGAAGCTGGTTCCTCGAACGCAAATGATAACGAGGTTCTTGGAGAAATGAAGAACGTGGCCATTTAAAAGTTCTTCTAAGCTTCTCTTCTTTACCACCTTCATTTTTTTCCCCTGTTCTCTTTTGCCTCCAGTCAGCTGCATGCTGTGATGCTACGCTACCTTTTTTCCATCTTCAATATTCACCCTCTAGGACACTCAGGCGTCGATGACGATTTGGATCTATGTGACACTGGTCTCTTGTTTTCTTTTCTTCTTGTTCCGTGTATAGAATTTTTCCCCTTTTCCCCTTTCCGACATTTCTCTTCGTGCCTTGTCCCGGTTTTGTGGCATTTGTTGTAACTCTAGGGAGCTCTGTCTTGTGTTCTTTTTATTTTCTTCTTTTTTTTTGTGTCTGTTTTTGGCTCGCTCACGGTCTCCATTATCTGCCTGTAATTCTATGATGATGCAGTTTTAGTTCCAAGTTCTTGGCTCAATTCATTCTGGTTTGGTGATGTTGTCACTATTTTACTATTACCAGGCTGTTACAGCATTATGCAGTTGTAGACTTGGCTTGGGTGGGTTCATGTCTTGGGCTATCAGCTCTAACCACTGGTAGCACTGAAGATCGTCCAACCGGGCTATACTAGACATCATAGACTGATAAGTTGGAGTATAGATACTACCTGGCGCCAAGTAAATGATTGAGGGAGCAGCCAATAATGCTAAGTTAGAACTATATTAGTTTTACTATGGTAGTACTAAACAGTTAATGATCGGTTAGAATCAACATCATACTACTCAGTAGCACGATTCTAAACTCGACCAAAAAGGGGATGACAGGTTAATAGTTTGTGTACATGATATTTGACCCACGTCTTTCAGCAGAAGGTAACAAGTTGTTAATGTTGGGTAGTGGCTATTGAATGACACCAGTACCCATAGGTATGGGAAACTGATATTGTGCTTTATAGTGATCCCCAGATCAATGAATGTCTTTTATATCCTTCAGGTCCAGAGTAATAGACTGTTATAAACACCCGGGTATCATTCATGCAATACATAACCAAGTCTATTTACCCATCCGATCCCATGGTATCAATTTCATATACATATCACATCCTTCCATCGCCATCGGTAGGACCATCACCAATTCAATCCCAATCATCATCATCATCATCCCCCCGAATCTTCCCACTCCGAATAGTCTTATTCTTCTTAACCCTAGGCCCCCTCCTAACCTCCTCCCCCTCACTCCCCGTCTCATCATCCTCATCATGATCATCATCCGAAAATTTAGCCTGAAGCAAAACATCCTTTCCAAGCAAACGTTTCTCCAAAACCTTCACACTGAACGACTCCCCAGCATCCGACCCATGAGCTCCCAACCCTTCAAACCCAACAACACGCACAGCACCAACTCCATCCTTAAACCCAATAACACAAGGCAGTACCTTAATCCCCAACTTCTCCGTCAAAAATGGCGTACTTCGGACATCGACTCGTGCAAAGGCCACTTCGTAGTGCCGGGCTGCTAATTCGGATAATCTTGCATCCATGAAGCTGCATCGGGCGAAATCGTCATGGGCGAAGTGAACTATGCATCTCGTGCTTCGGGTTGTGAAGTCGAGTACGGATTGATCGCCGTTGATGGTGGGGTAGACGGTTGAGGAGTGTGCTGTTGCGGCGTTTTTCGCGTCTCGGTTTGTCTTTTTGGAGGCGAATTCTTCGTTTAGTTGTTGGATGCGGTGGTCGCGGTAGCTTGTGTCTTCTTCGTTTTCTAGAGCGGCGAAGAGGGCTTCGTCGTCGGATTCGGTGGTTGCGTGGGCGGACATTTTGATGGGCCCGGGGGAGAGTTTGTGGTGGAGGTGTGGAAGTGTTGGATGGTTGAGAGTATCAAGGTATCAATTCGTTATGGATACTCAATTGGAGTCCCTGAGGTATCCCTGAGTGTCCCAAGTGGGAGGTGGAGGTGAAGGTGGTTGTGGTGAGAAGGAGGGATGATGGATGGTGGTGGATTATCTGCGGGCAAGTATATGTCCCACGTATAAGGGGAAACAGATGAAAATGAATTAGTTATCTGAACCAGTTATATTCTACATATCAATTATTTGCATTATTCGCTATAATCAATTCAATTGATCATTCTCAATAGTATTTATTAAATACTAACTACCAGTATTCTACTCTTATGTACTGCTGCAATTATATTAATTTATTATTTCTGCTGACTCAGCCCCCTATCTGCTGACATAATCTCCAAAAGTTGGCGTTTGCGCGTCGACTTTGAGCCCTTCGACCTTCGACTTTCGGTGCTTCTTCTCTTCTCCTGTGTCCACGTCCCCTTCTGTGTCCACCTGTTTTTGTCGCCTGTCTGCGTCTGACTCTTCATTCTCTTTTTGCTTTTACCTTCTTTTCACCTCCTCACCCACACTCACACCATCCCCCGCCATGGCCGACGATAAGAAAACCGACGACTACACCGTCCAGATGGACAAACTCGACCAGGGCAACAAGGAATTCGAGGCGGCGCCGCCGCCACAGCCTCGTGCCGCCCCTCCCAGTCCTATCGCGGGTCATCCGGCCTTGCCTGTTCTGGCGTACTGTGGTTCGTCCATCATGATGACCGTCATGAACAAGTATGTCTTGTCGGGTCTGGACTTTAACCTCAACTTCTTGCTGCTCATGGTTCAGGTATGTTTAGCAACAATGAATCGAACCCGTTTGAAGGTATACGTGCTAACAGAAATTAGTCTCTTGTCTGTATTGCCGCCATTCAAACATGCAAGTCAATGGGTATCATCACCTACCGTGATTTCAGTTCCGATGAGGCGAAAAAGTGTAAGGCCCTCCCGATTCCCTGTCAATGGTTGTGTTGGTTGTATTGCGATCAGATCTGACGTGCAATTCTTCTTTTAGGGTTCCCCATCACTCTCCTCTTGATCGGCATGATCTACACCGGCTCCAAGGCCCTCCAGTTCCTTTCCATTCCGGTTTACACCATCTTTAAGAACCTGACCATCATCCTGATCGCTTACGGCGAGGTCCTCTGGTTCGGTGGCTCAGTCACCTCCCTGACTCTCTTCTCTTTCGGTCTGATGGTCTTCAGCTCGCTCATTGCCGCCTGGGCCGATATTAAGCACGCCGTTGAGAGCAGTGGTGACACCTCCAGCAAGGTGTCCACGCTCAATGCCGGTTATCTCTGGATGTTGATCAACTGCCTTTGCACTTCTTCCTACGTCCTCGGCATGCGCAAGCGCATCAAGTTGACCAACTTCAAGGACTTCGACAGTATGTTTCCTACTTAACCTCTTTTTGGTCTCCTCCGCTAACCCTCCCAGCCATGTTCTACAACAACCTTCTGTCCATCCCCGTCCTGATTGTCGCCACACTCCTCCTCGAAGACTGGTCCTCCGCCAACCTGACCCGTAACTTCCCCGAGTCCAACCGCAACGGTATCATGGTCGCCATGATCCTGTCCGGTCTCTCCTCCGTCTTCATTTCCTACACCTCCGCTTGGTGTGTGCGTGTCACCTCTTCCACCACTTACTCCATGGTCGGCGCTTTGAACAAACTCCCCATCGCTGTCTCCGGTCTCGTCTTTTTCGATGCGCCCGTTACTTTCCCCAGTGTCTCCGCCATTTGCGTCGGTTTCGTATCCGGTATCGTCTACGCTGTTGCCAAGATCAAGCAGAACGCCAAGCCCAAGACTGGTGTCCTACCAACCTCCAACCCTCTGGTCAGCGCTAGCAGCCAGAGCATGCGCGACTCTCTGCGCTCTTAAAAACACACCCACGATACTTCGTACCTTCCGCGCTACATCCCCGCGCTTTCTCACCAAAAATAGGGGGAGAACCTCCCCTTTGACTAAACCATTTCCCACCCTGATCTCCATCGGCGAGGGAATCCCCCGCATCTACTGATGCAAATAGGGGAGCATTTATTGCATTTGTATGACTCACGTTTCATTGCAGCCCGTCAGTATCCTCTGCGGTTCGATCCTGTATCCTTTTTAGTTTTGTCTTTTTCTCTTTCCATGGTGTTGGTGGCTTGGCTTTCACTTTCTTGTCTTCGTCTTCCTTCATCTAGGGAAAAGGATGTTTCATCTTGGTTTACAGTATGATATAGTAATTTTTTCTTTTTTTCTTTCTCTTTTCTTTTTCTGTCTTCTTTTTCAACCTTGTTCTTGCGGGCATGGCCTTCTTTTTTTCAATTGTATATAGGTATGCTTGGAGTAAAGCAATAGAGTGTGCTTTTGATATGTTTATTTTTTTTTAATAGGCATTATAATAATATAAGGTTTTTTATACCACTTACTGCCACCGTAATTATTCCAGTTCTCAATTAGCTGATAGAAGACATTTCCTGGTTTTATAGTACTAGACACTGGAATTTACTATGGAATGGATTTAGTCAATGGGTTATTGTTTATTTCGGTCGTATTTATCTCTATTTTATCTTTCATAAGTTATAGTCTAGAGGAGGGGAAGTATTGGGGTTATATTGCAAGCCCTGGGTACCTTGATAATATCATATTATCATAGTACATTACTATAATGTATACAAATCCTTCACTTGGATAAATATAATGTATATTTATCCAAGTGAAGGATTTGATCTTGTATCAGGCTGAGAGGAAGGGGAATACAGTGAATGACCTCCGGATACGCTTGATAGTATCAGGAGAAGACACTTTGTGCGGCAGAGCAATTTGAAGATTGAGACATCTCAATCTGTCATTCAGACATTCCAGTCGCGGTCAACACATTAGTGATAGTAAACAAAGTAATAGATTGATATAAATAATCCTGCTGGCAGGAATAATTCCAAAGAAAGTCCTATCTCTAAATGGACGAACAAACAGGGCAATCAATGAGATAAATGAATTAAAGGGGCAATCTTGCATCGCTGTTTTGTCTCGATGCATCAGAAGCGTAAAAGCGCGGTTGTTCAGCAGAACTTGGAGTAGATATTGAGGAGGAAGCTGTCGTTGAACCACCTGAAGTTGAAATGGCGGTACGATCGAGGGGCCAGGAGGAGAGGTAGGCTCTCGGAACAAGTCCTTCTTCTCCATCTCCATCCATCTTATAACAACTGACCTGTTTTCTAGAATCAGACGGGTGCTTTTCTATGCCACGTGGTGTAGTAGGATAACTTACCCAACCGTTTTCGAATGCCTGCATAAGAACTACCTTTTCGCCTTCCTGAATACTCAGTTGTGTGGGACTGCGAGCCTGATAATCAATCTCCACTTGGAAGATATCCCTCCAACATAGGTTCATTGGAAGCAGAGGAGGTGCAATAGGTCGGAGACTGCTGTAGACCGATGGGCTTATTGGGCTTCGCGCTAAGTATGCTGAGCTCGATCCTGAACGTGGGTTGGAGCCCGCACTGACCGAACGATAGCTGGATTTTGAACTGACGGGCTTGCACAAAATTTGCTGCTCGATACAAGTTTCCACTAATTTGATAGAAACTGGTGGACTTGGCTTTCTTGGTAGAACTGCCTGTGGAGGATCGCTGATTCCATCTCTATGGCTCGCGGTTAAACTCGCCCAGCCTGGGATTTGGAGGTCAAGAGGACTGATAGACTCAAAGCTAGGCGCAGTAGAGGTAAACGAGGCATTGTTCCCGTAATGAGAGCGAATGGTTCCAGAGCGCGTGGGGAGGTCAGTGCCACGTCCCATATTTCTAGTGAGCACCACGATCCTTGACCCATAGCTTTTTGCTCTTTCCCATTCACGGTGAAAAAAGGGAGCTATCCAGTTCTGAAATATGGTGCCCATAAATTTAGATGCGGGCTGAGCCGATACTTCAACTGAACCCTTGGTGGATGAATGCACAATCTCTGAAATGTTCTTCCAATATCCCATCTTTTGGCCTTGACTTCTCATCGCTGCAGTTTCTGCGGATTTGAGATTATTAATGGACGTAATAATCTCGCAATCGGACAGACTTCTCGGTTTCGAGCTGGAAATCATTGCTTGTTGTTTTTTTCTTTGCAAGTAAAGCCAAAATACAATGTAAGAGGCAATGAATGTAGTGACAAGTGCGACAATAACCAACGCAGCAATAGTTGAGGTGTTGGCCTCACTTGCGTGACTCAAATCTCCAGAACTCGTAGCGGATGTTATTTGAGGAGCTGGAGATTGATATGAGGTAGATGAGAACGATTCTGAAGTTTTGAGGGGATTCAAAGCCGTTTGAGACAGATTCTCTGATTCTTGAGACGTGTTTAAATCACCATCTGAAATTTTCACAGGCTCGGAAGGGCGCGAAGCTGATTGAGTGATAGAATGGCCGCTCTGTTGAGTGCTTGGCTGGGCCATTTTGAGGATTGTCGGTTGGCTCAAATGCACCGGTCTACTGTCCACTTCCCCTTTCGCAGTTGTTGGAGTACTCGAGGCTTCTGTTTGAGTAGCCTGATTATAGGAGCTGAAGCCTTGAGATGGATGATACATGCCATCATCAGGGGCTCGGGTTTTGGTATCTGTATAAAATCGATCGCTGAATGAGGCTGGTAGAAGGTCCAAGCCATACACTGCGTTGACTTTTTGAAGATGAGTAGCTGTTTTTACAGACATCTTGACGGGATTTAGGGCCAGGAGGGTGATGTTGTTGGAAGGTCAAGTATTGGAGGAAAAACCATTATTTGACTCAAGGGCACTCTGAAGAGGATGTTGTGCTGAAGGAAAGAATAAAGAAATATCCCTTCATATTTTGTATTGGAATGTTGCAATTTTATAGTGTCGTTTACCAATTTTCCTCCAGCAGCTTTGGCCGTCAAATCAAGTCTGCAAATTTCCCCGTCTGGAATTCTACACTGTCGATGTCACGCCAAAACAAAAGGGTCAAGAAAATTGAATGCATTTTCTTTGTTGGTATGATTTATATCACTCTCTAACTTGAAACAGCCGCCACTGAAGATTCAGCTTGATGTCTCTTATTTCTACTGGCTCCAAGTGAAAGCTCATCTTTTCCAAGATGCACTGAAAGTTATCACAACATAGTAAAGCCTCTGAACCCTCGAGATCTTCCTCAAAATAGAAAACTGGTAATGCCCTTCTGCACTTGCAAGTGCAAAGTACGTTCACAGAATTATTACACTGCCCAAATGGCATTACACATTGAAAGAAATTTTTCAGGAATTAGTTGTAAACCCGAGAAGAACATTCTAAGAATCAAATCTCACCGATGAAATATAGAGAAGTTGCAGCTGGGTACCTCATCGGCATTTATCAGAAATTTGTTGTGATTCTCAATCTATATGGGGAATGTCTTCATAATTTATTCAGTTTGTTCCATAGCCCAGGTGGACTCAAAGCCCTGAAGGCGGGTAAAGTAAACATGTGAATCTGGCGCAAAGGTTGGTGATGACTCGAGCATACATAACGGTGCGGATATATATATATGAACTTCCGTGTCTGGAACTGAACCCAACTTTTCTCAACAACGACATATTCGATCCATTCACATGGATGTAATCTCACTCAAAATCTTCATTTATTAAAGAGAAGGTCTATTGATTTTGAAGAGCTCAATGTTCAGGTTGTTTTGGTCCAAATATCTTCCGCACCAATAGTGAAGGTCATACGCAACGGTATCGGAATTTGAGCGGTGGATTGCTCAATAGCCGAACAAAGACTTTGCGCCTATGTAGATAAAAATCTTCAGGTAGTATTGATTCTACGCATAAACCCGAAAGAGGCCATACTTTATCATCTATCTACTTTGATCCTCATCAGACACTCAATAATCTCAATGTGTAATAATACGACAATTGGAACAGTCGAATGTCCATAGCAATTAGGTAAGAGATACTCCGCCGAAGCTACATCGACTACGTTCGACAGTAAAGCTCATTTGAGCACCGAACGTCACAAGCACCCTTATCTAAAAGCGAGATTAATAATACGCACTTGATCCATAATGTAACTCTACAAAATTACACATTTCTTGTGAACGGGATAGCTTGCGCAATCTCACGAATTTCAGGCATAGTACTGTAAACTTGGATATAAGAGCCCCTACCCCAGACGGGAGAGGGGATCCGCCAATGAACGCTCAAGGAGGCTTCCGGAGAGGCTCCACTATCAAGCCACATGGAATACTTGTGCGCGGGAGAGCATATCCACCAATGAACGCTCAATGAGGCTTCCAGGTTAACTCCACTATCAAGCCACATGGAATAGTTGCGTGCGGGAGAGCATATCCGCCAATGAACACTCAATGAAGCTCCAGGGTGACTCTACTAATCAAGTCACATTGAGGCTATCTGTTAGTGGATAACTTCACCCACCAACGAAAATCCGCCGTGGCGTGGGGTGACATATCAAGCCTTGAGACCAGAAAGCATGTCTCACGTTCATGCAGTCAATCAACCCCTTAGGCCCTGTGCTCTTGAACTGGGAACACGCAGGACCGTGTAGACTCTCGCATAGAGAACCCATCATATCATGAAAACCTCTTCGATATAAATGAGCAAAAGATCCTAAAGCTATCACTGACTTAATGGCGTTTATCTCAAGGTTTTCACCGGCGAGTCAGATTTGATGTAGAGCACCTACATAGTCTATGGGCTTCAAGCTTTAGGCAAATATCACTTTTAGTCAGATTCACTGCAGAAGTGAATAGGCTGTAAGCCTTCAAAAATGTAGCTACCGTGACCTTCATACCTTACCTATCTTTTCCGGGGGTGAACCAAAACTCTAGGCCCCTTTCTGAGTGGATGACTCCTGCCAATTCGGTCGTAGCCAAGAATTTTTCTCGGGCTTTCTTTCTACATAGAGGAGTGGTTTGAGAGTACTCAGCTGCACGTTCAAAGCAACGTATGATGACTGAGCCGGGGTTTTTCATAGCTCTTAGCTGGATATCAGAGTAGCGGGAATGGCGCTGACACTGAAGCGAGTTATAATTTCTATCAAAAGCAAATTCTAGTTTCACCAGGGATCAAAATTGAGCGAACTACCTTCATTAAAGCCCATAATTTGTCTAAAAACTCTTTCAACATTACAAGGATTTCAAAATTCCAGAGTAAAGCCAGTCTAGGGTTGCAGTATCTCCAAATGACACTGAGAATGATAAAAAATGAAGTATGAACACCGGTCCAACTTCGTTACAGCCAAGATGACTACCGAATGGAATGCTTCAAGGCAACTATTGTTGGATTTTGAGATAGTTTCTCCCATTCCCATCCTGTATTCGAAATATAACCTCGATATAGCATTCCAATGGCTTAGACTCCTCCCAGGGGTCTGGGCTACCTTCAATGGGGATCATAGGGTTTATCTTGGGTATAAAAGGGTGGTAGAATCCCATGTTTGTCGACTATTCCAATCATCAACTCATCATTCTCTTCCTCATTCTCATCTTCATCCTCTTTCACAACTTTTCAAACTTCGGTTTCCTTGAAACACCAACCAATTTCAAAATGAAGACCTCTATGATCACCGTTATTGGCTTTGCCATGGCTATTGCTGCAAGCCCTCTCAGCGCTCCTTCTTCTGCGCATGAGCACAAGGGTATTTCGCACAGCCAAGCTAAGGAGGTCTGCACCTTCGGCAACGCAGCATGCTGCACAACCTTCAAAAATGAAGAAGAGAAGTCTCTTCTTGATCTTGACATCCTCACAGAGCCCCTTAAGAAGCTCATCGGCAATGATGACTCTGCTTGCATGTCTTTTGACCTGATTGGCCAGGTTAACATCTTGGGTACGTTGAAAATCTTTCCTAAACTCTGGATAATGGCTGAACATTCAAAGCTTTTGCGTCGAACCCTCACGACGAGCCCTACTGCAAACAGACCGCCGCCTGCTGCAGTGGTAATGAGGTTAGTCCTTCGCAATGGCATCTATTTGCAACAAAATTTATCTAACTTAAACCTAACAGTGCCACGCTATCGGTGGACTTTAAATCACGCCGGTTCTCGTCAACTCCAACAAAAGCTATCGATCAACGCCGAGAGCGCATTTAAGTGGCCTCTCATAAGCGAGAGAGGGCTCATCGTTCAGCCTCGATGAGTCTCTCAGACCAATCAGCTCTGGATTATTGGCAAGAATGGCAAAGGATGGCTTTCCTCAAAATCGGGTGTTCTCCCTACGATTTGAGATGTTTTTTTATATCATTTTCGCTTCTATTTGATTGCCTTTGGGCAATTGTACGCTCATTACACACCTTAGCTAGTATTACTTATCAATTAATACTCTATTTCCTCTTCATTATGTCAATTTGCTTACAGCGAGACACTAGGCATCATAAGTTGAAACATAGAAAGGTAATTAATCCGTATCTGGCTCATTTCATGATTCCAGCTCTCGGGTTTCTCTGAAATCCGCTTAAAAATTAAAATAAAGCTATCAACCAGAAAACCATGTTTATAAACCAAATTGGTGCTCAAATATGCACAAGAGCATGTGTGCAATTCCTGGTTTACCAAAGGTACTTTGAGAGTCCGTGGACCCAGGAGAGAACTGATTCTTCCTTGAAAACCTCATTATCTCAGTGTATCCCTAGCACAGGTTTTTTCACTTCTAATATCGCATCTCGGGGTTGGGTTCATTATTGCCAAAAGGGCTTATCATTCATTATGCCACCTATGGAAACTCTACCTTAGACTATATCAAACCTGCAGATGATACTCATAAGGTATGAGTCTCATCTGCAGTTTGATAGACAGTGCCACTGCAAGTGTTCATCTGCAAACGAATATTCATTTTCTCAAGCAGCATCACCTACAGGTCAACTTATCTTCTTCTACAGTCAAAAGGCTGGTCACTTTTATGTTCTAATAGCGGATAAATTTTGTGTTACGGTCGAAGATGAATTCATTGGCAGCCTGATATTATAGTCTAACGTGAGTCACAAGCGAACCGGCCACCCCAAAACAAATATGAATGCGATAAATTACAACCTCATATGCCAACAACCGCATTGATTTGAGAGATTATAATTAGAGTGTTGTGTTCTAGTTATATTAGTAGCTGATCTGTAAAGGATATAATAAATAGATATTCTAGTAGCTAGGATACAGATATCTGTCATTAAATTGAATTTGTTAAATATCACGTACTCTACTGTAACCCTATAAAGCAATTATCTAGACTACTCAAAATTCAGATATATTTCGTACATAGTAATTAAGATCTACATATCAGTTTACGGCTAGAGAAAGCCTTTTGTTATTGAGATATGAGGTTGTAATTTATCGTATTCGCTATGTGCTTTGGGGATAGCTGGCTCGGTTGGGTAGCCGGTTCGCTTGTGACTCACGTTGGCAGGTATTTCTAAGCGAAGGCCCCTGCATAAAGGATTAAACCAATGCTCCTGGTAATGGTCAAGAAGTGAAGCCAAGCTGAGCGGTATGACTTGCAATTATATCCGAAGTAATTGACCAAGCCTTATGCGCAGAATCGCTTACATTGGATAACTCCCTTAGCCAGATTGATGCCTTCACCAGCCTTTCAGCAATAGGGATACGGCTAGAATGTGAGAACTCAGACTGCAAGCTTAATGCGGTCAAAAACACACCTATCGTCTGCATGATGCAATGGAGAGCCATCCAGCAAGGACATACAACAAATAGCCAAGGTAGATTGGGCTTATTTGGTAGCAGGTCCAAAAGCTGGCTTGCATTCTGGATGCACATCGCTGCTATAGGGTCATGTGAGGACTCAAGGCAGCTCGAGGTTTTTATGGAAGTAGGCACATGTCGGCGAAGACACGGCTGCGTTATCATGATTTTGGTGTAGCACAGCTGTAAAGCAAGCCTTCTGGATTGACATTTCAAAGGCTTGGTTCCGTCTGCGTCCTGGAGGCCATATGAGAGAGGAAGAGATAACAGCCAATTTTCGACCTTCCTGAGTGATAAATTTATCCTCAGTTCGATTTGTGCCCACTCACTTTGCACTGCACTGGGTACGTAAATGTATTCTATCACGTCCCGCAATATGGTTGAAAGCGTTGCGATATGATGAAAGCATGATGAATCGGTTTCGGGAACATGATCAGTACAGGAAGATGAAGACGTTTCATCTCTGCACAGAGTGCGTGTTGTTGAATATGAATGTTCTGATCTCTTGTCAGACCTAGATCCAATCGATCTATTTGGGTGAGATTGTCCAGGGAGCTCTTTCTGTAGACGGTTCTGAGCTATGTTGTCTTTAGTGGACTCTGGAACTGTCCCTGTGGGAAAAACTTTCTCCTCAAAGGGTGATGGGAGTGGTGCTGTACAGAATCCCCCAGAAACTGCCATAGGAAGTCCTGTAACTCCACAGAGGGAGTTATCAAGAACATACAAAGACCACCATACCCTGTATCCGATTTCTTTCGAAAGTGGAGCGGTGACTGTGCTTTCATTCTGAAGATTGAGTCTCATGGCTAGAGCAGAGCTAATTGCGAAGTGGCAGCATTTCCACGATCTTCACAAAAAAATCACACTGTCAGGAAAGAACCTAGGAAATGCTCCTGTGATTATTCACACACCTATGAACCTGTCCAATAGAGAGCAGGTATAATGCTGCCAAACCTTCGATTTGGACCTGTTGCAAGTTTTCATGATGGCGTAGCGAGGTCTTATCCATACTAAGCATCCACCCCCTCGAAAAATGAATTATATGAGGATGTTCACTGGAGGTAGTTGTTTTTTGTGTTGGTGTAATGTATGTGTGTGCAATGGCGCAAATGAAGTTGAATACGGCTAGCCATTGATCTTTTGGCCTCACTGTTGTATCTGAATAGAACAGATGGTATTGATTGAGGAATGCCGTTTTACCGATAATAGGGAAGAAAGGGTGGATAACTCTGAAGTATGTTTTAATTAGGTGATCCGCAAGGACCCGTTTTGGTCGTTCCAATGTATCAACATCTTGTTTGATGACCATCGTAGAACTATTCTGATAGTAATCAAACGATGAAAATAGCTGTCCGTCCAGATCTTGCTGTGAGCTCGAAGGTACGATATGGTCTTTTTCGAGCGTTATTTTGAGTAGATTTAGCCATGAAACCGCTAGGGATTCTCCGATAAATCCAGGGATCTGATTGTTCCTTTGGGTACTGAAATCTTCGGGTGTATGCCCTAGCGTAGCTGAAGGGCATTCGGGCGCGTTGCATGTCACCGAAGAAGTAGCGCGGGAGAGCTTGGGTCGATAGTGTGTTTCAAACTAGGAACTTTCTATTAGTAGGGAATCATTTTCTCGCACAGAATCCTTTAGGAATTGGAACTCTAGCTACCTTCGCCGTTGATTGATCGACAAGATGGGCAGACCTAGCATCGAGTGTCGGGTAAATTTCACTTAGCAGATTTTCAAGATCATCAATTTGAGATTTGAGGTCTTCAATCATCCTGGTAGTGGGCGGCTTTGGTCAGTATTGCTTCTACCTCCGCATCGACTTTATGTACTGCATACTTCCCAGTATTTGGCCGCTTTCGCTCTCCATAGTTACATTCAACCCCGAGTCTTTGGCACCGGTCACACAGCGGTCGATGGCCGCTGCATTTGACTTTCGTCGTACGGCATAAGTCGCATGCGAGACTAACCCGAGATCGACTGTTCCAGCTTTTTATTTGACGTGTGCGAGGTATTGCAACTTTATCACTTTGTTCTCTTTGAATGAGGGTGGGATCCGAACCGAACGGAAGCCCAGTCTGCTTCGCAGGATAATAGTCAAGACTCAAATCTTCCAAAGGATCATTTTCTTCCAGCTGAGGCGATTTACCCAAGACAAAGCCAGGGAAACAGACCAAATCTGATCCAAAGATGCCTTCAAGATCTGGATTCAAAGCCAAATTGAGGTTCGGGTCCATCGTGGAGTTGTATTGTTCAAAGTCGGTCTCTCTTTTGCACCTTTGTGAGTGCGACTGTATAAATATTGAAAAGGGCTCCTGTCATCCTCTTCTCCCTTACATAAGTTCGAGCTGGGCTTGACCAATGTATTGACTCCTGAATCCTGGCGATAGATTCCATGGGGTCGGTTTTGTCATTCCGACCAATGAAAAGTCAGAAATGCCGCCGGATACTTTAGCCCCTGCATACATACAGATACGAGTGGTGCTAATTGGCCCATCCCTTTTGCTAGTTGGACCACCCTTTTTTGCTCATTGGACCACTTTATCCCCATTTGGACGAGCATATGTATTTTACTTACACAAATAACTTACATCTCTGAGACAGCCTAAGTATCTTTCTCTCTATCTATCTTTATAGTATCTAGTAGACATTATAGCTGAATGTTATTAGGGCAAATATCATAACAGGCATCACAGACATTATAACAGATATTGTGACAGATGCCACATAATATATTGTAGAGAGATAGTAAGTATCTAGAAGAGAGAGGTACTTACATTGTAGCAGAAATGTAAGTTATTTCTGTAAGGAAAATACACATGCTGGTCTGAATTGCAATGGCAGTGGTCCAACTAGCAAAAAGGGTGGTCCAATTAGCACTACTCACAAACACATACATAAATATCTACCTATCTACCTTGGCATTGAGCACTGACCTGCTATTAACATAGAAAGGCATTGCAGCTGATGGCGGGAAGGGGACTGGCCCAGCAGGCCTCCGGGAGCCAAACCAATCGCATTCCGATCCGAGGTGGCAGTGTCACATACCCCAATTAGGTTGACCGCTCTAGAGGCCGCCTGTATCATAAAATTTATTAGAACCACGATTGGAATGATATGTGTTCATTGGAAGAAGGATATCTGGTGAGAGATGGATGTGTAGGCACATGACCCAGAGGTGCAAACGGAGGTGCACCACCTTCCAACAAAATTACAGCTAGTACTGTACTAGCCTTTCTTATGCAAATCTAGACACTGCCTAATCTACTAAGGCTATAAGCCAGTCTCTTACTACTGTCTATAGAAATTGAAGCTACAACTCATGTTGACTTGTCTGAGCATAATAGTGTACAATATATACGAGTACGGAGTTTCTGCCAGTCTTCTTTTAAGAGCGGTAAGCATATACTATAGTAGTCATATACTAATAATTTCAACCTCATTCAGTTTTCATGGGCATTTTCTTAGGCATTTGGATGGGCATTATAAGAAATGCGACCGTGAAAAAAAATGACTAGAAATCGATAGTAAATACAGATAGAACAGATAATGTAGAAGTAGAGGCAACGTGAATTCTGCCGGTATTTACGCTGGTAAGGCTGCCCTAAGGCACCATTTGGCCGATTGCTGTTATTGAGCGCCGTACCCTCCGGAACTTTTATTGGCCGATCTTTTTCCTCCCAACTTCAATCCATCTCCAATTCTACTCTACTCCATATACATCAACTATATTCGGTATAGTCCTATACCCGGTATAACATAATAGGGTCAAGACTCAACCTCAACTTTAACCTCAACTTCAATTGAATTAAGTTGAAGTAGAGCCATGCCGCGCAAGAAGCAAAAGGGTCCTCCTCCACGATCCAATCGTCCTGGTCCTAAACAAAACCAAGGACAAGGACAGGCACAGCCACAAGGACAGCCTGCGAAGGGTCAGAAGAAAGGTGGAAATCCTAATTCTAATGCACCGGGCTCAGGGGGTCCGCAGAAGTTACAGCCCTTGCAAATGAATCAGAGACCTATAGTGCCGTTTTTGAGGGGGGATCGGATTTTGTTAATTGGAGAAGGTGAGTTTTCTATCCTGCATTCGTTAAGCATGGGATGCTTTGAGGGAGGATAAGTCGTCTAATACTAACAACTCAAAAGGAGACTTCTCATTTGCCAAATCACTGGTCAAACAATATAAATGTCGCAAATTATGCGCTACAGCATATGATTCCAAAGAAACTCTTTTCGAAAAATATCCTCAGACTGAGGATTATATACAAGAAATTGTTTCATCTGGGAAGGGGAACTCATCCAAGGCTGAGGTTGAGGCTAAGGCCGAGACTGAGAATACTGAAAAACACGATTCTAAACACCCAACGCCAAAAGTCCTATTCTCAATAGACGCGCGCAAACTCGGATCTCAAGGTGGAGGTGGAAAGGAAATTCGATCCGGGTTTCCACGTCGTGAAAAGAAAATCCCTGCTTGGAAACTTCACCAAAGACAGCAAGAAGCTACGAAAGAGGGGAAGGAAGCGCCAGCAGCACCGGCACCGAGTGGACCTTGGGATGTGATTTGTTTCAATTTCCCTCATGTTGGTGGACTTTCTACGGATGTTAATCGACAAGTCAGAGCCAATCAGGAACTTCTCGTTTCTTTCTTCAAGAGTTGTATTCCTCTTCTATCTACTGCGCCTGAACCTGTTGATTCAGATGATGAGGATGAAGATGAAGATGAAGACGAAGATGATATGGACTCCAACGCTTCGGGCTCAGACTCAGACTCCGATGATGCAAAAGCCGATGTCAACTCAACCGGTAAAACGACCCGAACCGGACCAGGTCAAATCCTTGTATCATTGTTCGAAGCGGAACCATACACGCTTTGGAATATTAAGGATCTAGCGCGTCATGCGGGATTACAGGTTGTTACTTCTTTTCGATTTCCTTGGGAATCGTATGAGGGGTATTCGCATGCGAGGACTTTGGGGGAGGTGGAGGGGAAGAATGGAGGGAGGGGTGGGTGGAGAGGAGAAGATCGGGATGCGAGAATGTATGTTTTTGAGGTTAGGAAGGAGGTTAAGAAGGGGAAGGGAAAGGGAAAGCCGAAGGGGGATGACAAGGGCAAGGGGGAGAAGAAGAGGGTTAGAGATGAGGATAGTGATAGTGAGTGAGTTCTCTAATCACCCTAGTATAGGGTATGCCCATGGCGGAGGAGAGGGATATCGCAGTTATTCAATGATTGAAATTCCCCATTCAATGGATCTTCCGAATGAGATTGTCTGTCCGCTAGAACTATACCAATCACTACATTATATACACCTTCTTCATATCACTCTCGAGGAAAACCTCGCCCGTCGTAGGATCCTTCACTTTCCCTTCTTCAACAGATCCTACCTGTTTACTGATATCCAGCAAACGGGATTTACTATATACCCTCCCATTAGGTAAAACGATTGAATCACCCTCGACATAACTCTTAGAATGATGCGCGTAAGGCATCTTGCGCGCCAGATCATTCAGCTCTGTTGAGCATATCGGACAAACCGAGGTAGCCGTGGACGCAGAGTTCGAGCTCGAAGAGGTGTAAGCCGAGTGGCAAAGTGGTGTCTTCAGTGCAGACAACCCAGCCGATAGAGCAATATGCAATAAAGGCTGTGATGGCAGGGAAAGTAACTCATGGTGAGTTTTTATAAAAAGGTCCGAAAGAAATTTCCATCGGTCCGTTGAAAAGAGAGTCTGTTACCTATTAGCCTGGTCCCGGTCCCGGTATCGGTCCTATGAGATTCTGCGAATGCAGAAAGATAGGTCAACTAACCTTGTATGGCTCTGCTCTAGTGTTTTGAGTGAAGACGAGCATTCCTGCTGCTCGCATGATTTCTTTATTTTGTGTTTCTTGATTTGTGACCAAATATTTCTTTGCGTGCGCGATTGCTTCGATTTTCTTTGTTTGATCGCGGGATCGAACTAGCTCGATGTACTGCTGCAGCCGCAGTTCAAATTCAAGATTATGCTAGATTAAATGATCAGTATGGTAATTCCTTTTAACCAGGAAGGGGGTTCGAGTACAACATACCTGAGTCTTTTTCAGTGCGGCCTTATTCTCACCACACCACTGCAACGCTTCCTTAGTTTCTCCCCGACGTAGACTCTCAACGACTCGCTGGCACTGTGTGAAAACGTCAAGATCAACCAGGTCTTCAATCTCCCTCTCCTTCGCTAATTGCTTCGCACTTTCCGAATATCCTGCCCGTAACATATGATCCACTAGTAATCGATCCAGTCGAACCCGCGACCACCGATCATATTTCACATCTGCCAAGCTGGGGATTTGATGTAGGGTCTCCAGATGTTGAATCCGCTTGCGCGATTGGTTATGAATCTTCTCTTCTTCTTGGTGTAGGTTCTCCATCTTCCTCTTTAAGCCCTGCATGCGTAGCAGCATTGCGTCGAGAGCGGCGAGTGTCTGGTCGGGCGTTTGCGTATTGGATAGGGAGGCGTTGGCCGCCTTTTTAAGGGCTGGAAGAACATAGTCTTTCTCTCGTTCAACGGACCTTTGTACTGATTTGAAGTTTCGCCGAGCGAGGTCGTTGGGGAGGCGGAGGAGTGGTTGGTCCTATGTTCGGGTAGTTCAGTTAGCTTGGGTTCCGGTTTCGGTGATTCTTTGCTAAAGGTGTCTGCGTACCAATATGATATGGCTCTCTGGACTGAGCTTGATCGATGTTAGCTCTGCGGCCATGGGGGCGGTTGAAACGAGGTTTCCTCGTTTTTCCTCGTTTGTGACTGGGCTTCTTGGTGAGCTTGGTTCGTGTGAGGAGAAGAGGTGATGGAGTCGGTGATGACGGAGGGGAAATGCGGAGAGTGGAGCACACCGCCGGGTCACGAGATCCTCATACCATATACAGCAGAACATGCAAATTAACTAATAGATTGCTGGGAAAATTAGTATTTTTTGAAATTATCTCTTCTTTACTTTCTTGATTTAAGGGTTATATAATGAATATTCAATATAATTGAATTGTGTTTCATTGGTAACAGGCTAAGAGCAAAACTTCATTTCTTGGCACTACACCGAGGTGTAATATGTGAATTATATTGCATCAATAACTACTAATTAGTAACCACTGCTTCAATTAACTAGCACCTTGGGAGATTTTCAGTTAACTGAAGCATGATTGCCCAACTTGGGCATTGAATGAGACTAGCACTGGCAGATACTATTTTCATATTTTTCCCCATTACCTCTGCGATCCATCGGTTTTTATCGACAGATGGCTTAGATTTTCCATCTCCTGGTCCCAAAGAGTCTGAAAATTATGTTAATTGGAGCTCAAATGCATGTCTCTTTGACTGGTGGAATTCTCACAAAATCAAGGATATCAAAAGCGAAAAAGGTATTGAACGTGTCTTGGCTGACTATTACTTGGTTGAAGTTGCTAGCTGGGGAATCCGGCAATGACCCCCGGTCTGCCTCTCCATAAAGGACATGTCCAACTTTTCTGTTCTGAGCATGATTGGTTTGCTCCATTTGGAGATCGACTGTACAATCACTGGCGCCGATGAGATCTAACATTTTTCCGAGAGTGCTGACAGCCTTGATTGTTTCAATAGATGGACGAGGGCAGATCTTCCAAGAGGCCATGGAGTCTTTGAGGGTTTGCGTAAGCTCTTCCGAGTCAGACCACTCATGGCCTGTGGAATTTTCCATCTTGGCTCGACTCAAGATTTCCAGGGATATGACCATTGCAGCAGTCAGGCAATCACATATAGCTCGAGATTTACCAAACCATATTATATGTCGACACTGTGATTGAGAGAATATCCCTTGAAACAACTCAATCTGACAATGGAGAACACTCTGAGCTGCATGTACACATTCATCGCGGAATGATCTGTGAGTGGGTTCATCGTGGCGATTTATCAGGTACTGGCGATGTAGAATACAGCGAGCACGCTGATAAGTCATTTCAAGAGTGAGAACCCGTATCGTGACAACATAATCGGTACCAGGTAGGACTGGTTGTTTCAGATGAGCAGGAACCTGACTCCATGCCGCTTCCAACTGTTGTTTTAACTGGTTTGTTCTTTCTGGCAATGGATATGCTTCTAATTTGCCCATGATCGAGTCTACCGTTGACATGAGTTGCTTCTGGGCGATCATGTAAGCAATATTGCTCGACGTGGTCAAGACGTTCGCATCTGAAAGCGGTGTTGGGAGGATTTCTGTTTTGATATCAAAGTGCTGGTCAAGCAGAGCTCGGGGTGATGCGGTATCGCTTATTCCTTGGTTAATGACGGTAGGAAGGCCTGATTGCCAAGCAACAAAATAGTCTGTGATGGACAGAACAAGCCACACTCTCCTTCTCATCTCCCCTTCAAAAGTTGATAATTGAGGATAATGCCTAGGGTCTCTATGGTATCCCATCATTATAGCCAACCTAGATACGATACCCACAAGAATGGATACGCCGGTTTTCAACCCATCACTGGAAAGATACTCGACGCCGAGATACATAGTAGCAGCTTCAACCTTGTAGTGGCCCGGTGTGGTATAGTTTGAACTTGTCAAAGCAATGCAGCATTGTTCTTTGTAGTACCTCAATATCTGCGGTGGTTCCATTTTGGCTGCTTCTGGATTCATGGAGTACTCAATCCACACACCACAAGATAATATCCCAAATAGGAGAGCCAGCCAGGCATAGGACACTTGAAATTGGTCACCCCAGAATTTTTCATACTATACGGACTTTTAGCAATGGAGTCTTTCATACAGTAACGTATCAATGACGAAGTACTTGCCTCTTGTTTGAAAGTAGGAACATGAATAAGCACTTTGGGGGTGTTAGGAAGACAGGGTAACTCCAAGAGTATTTCAAGGGGTTAAATACAAAAAGACTTACTAGTAGATGGCTCTCCCGAGTCTAGGAAGCGAAGAACCAGCGCATCTGCGATGTCTCGTGGTGGTAAGGCCCGTAAAAGGTCCTCAATATATGCACTCCTTGATGTACCTTGTAGAAGCGTCGGCACTTGGTTGTGCTCTGTTTGTGACGTCCCAACATCGCTCTGATACAGTTCACGTGTCTTCAAATAAGTATGCTCTAACGATTAGTGATGAGTCAAAATAATAAAAGCCAAGTATTTCTTTTAGAAGTATGTCAGGTATTACTTACCGCACTGTTCATGATTGCACGCCAATGATTCTGGCTAAAAGAACGACATCCAGTGCTTTCAGATAGCATGACCTCAGGCTCATGTGTGTCCATAGGCCTACGGCTGTCATCCCGTGTCTTTGTCTGCTCACAGCTGTTGGTTGAATCAGGTAACGCGGGATATGCGTGCGAACTTTGCTGATTCTGAATAGTAGCTTGAAGCTGGATTAGTTGCTTCTCGAGGTCTTTTAAGCGTGCTTTGCATTTAATGTGAAAGTCATTATGCTCAAGCTGCGGGTCTATCCTGGTGGTGTTGTATAGACAGCTATCTTCTAGGCCTCTTCTCTTGCAGTTGTCGCAAGGGGCCTGACGGTTGCATTTTAGTCTACTTGCATCGTCAGTTGGTTGTGTTTCTCAAGGAACAGCAAAAATGGCATTGAAAACGAGAACAAAGCATATCAAATAAAGTAGCTTTGCAAGTTGTCGAATAGTATGCATGACGTACTTTTTTCCCCTACATGATGTACAAGAAAAAAGGACTCGGGGTTTCTGATCGCGTCTCTTCCGGTCAGCCCCAACTGCCGTCCGTCCACGGCTCGGAATCGGGTTCATAGTAGCATTCCTTGCCACTAGCAGCTCGGTATAATACGTGCTCCTTTCCGTTTGGTTGAATCGAATTTTGACGTCGGCTTTCGTGGATTTGTTGTAATGACAAGAGTTGTCGTGGGCGGATTTCCCCGGGTTTCTTGAATTTCTCGGATTTCTCGGATTTCTTGAATTTCTGGCAATCCACTTAGCGGGTCATAACGAGGCAAGGCCCACTAGGTAATGGTGGCAGTCACTCACTAAATAATACTCAGTTATTTCTGCAGTATTTTTCAGTCATCTAATAGGGCCAAAAGTCCCCGGCTCAAGGTTGTCACTTACTTCTTTCTCCACAAGTTGTACCTGACGTCCAAGTAACAATTGTTTCACCCAGCTCGCTTTGCCCTAAAGGGAAATTCTGCAGGCGATCAGACGGCATACGCGCCATGAGTTGTATTGTTTTTATGCTAAATATGCCCATAATGCATAGCATCAATCCGTTCTTTTCAACTAGTATTAGCATTTTCACCAGAGATAGTGGGCCAAGTGCCAGCATACACAACGTCGACAACCGGTCCTTCCGACCTCAAGCGGCTCGGCGTTGATTGAAAACCGGTCGTTTTTCATGGCTGAAGGCTCCAAGAAGCTTCAAATTATCAATCACAAGTCTGGGTCTTCATAAATTAGTTTCATGATGGAAGCGAGACCAGAAAAGTTCCGTGTGGTCATCGTCGGCGGGTCTGTCGCAGGTCTGACGTTGGCGCATTGCCTCTGGAAAAGTAACATCGACTTTGTTGTGCTAGAGGCATACAAAGAGATTGCTCCTCAGGTCGGCGCCTCCATTGGAATTCTTGCCAATGGTGCTCGTATTTTGGATCAGCTGGACTTGTTCGATGATGTGCTCAATGCTGTTGAACCTCTGAAACACTCGTCACTCTGGACGGACTCTGGCAAGCTGATCATGAGCTCAGAATCACCCAAAATACTTCATGAAAGGTCTCTTATCATTACGATTCGAGCTTGGCTTTTTCACCTATGGAAGATTTGGCTGACATTAGCATCTCTAGGCACGGCTATCCAATCAACTTTCTAGATCGCCAAACTCTTCTGGAAATTCTCTACTCGCGGCTGGGAGAATGTCAGGGCAGAGTCCTCAGCAACAAAAAGGTGTCCAAGGTGATCCATCATCCGACGCACGTTACCGCGGAGTGTGAGGACGGTTCTTCATATCAAGGAGACCTGGTTGTCGGGGCCGATGGCGTTCGAAGTACCGTGCGACAACAAATGTGGGAATACATGGCATCCGAAGGTCTCGCCAAAGAGATTGAGCCTGACACAAAAGGTGAGCACCTTCCTCAATTCTAACAGCCTACATTCTATTGACGAACGAAATTCAGCTATGATTTCGGAATATGACTGCGTTTTCGGTATCTCACCAAAAACACCTGGGCTGATCCCCGGTCACACCCATCGAACATTCGGCGAGGGCTTCTCATTCTTGACTATTTCTAGTAAAGAAGGTCGAGTATACTGGTTCTTTTTCACAAAGATGGCCCGAAAATACTCTAGCCACGAGATCCCTCGCTTCAGTTCCCAGGATGTGGACAAACATGTCGCGCCTTATTTACACAAGCCGCTCAGCGGAAGTGTCTGCTTCAGAGATGTATTTGAGCAGGCTTTCGTCAAAACACATTTGGCCCTCGAGGAGGCCAGTTTCAAATACTGGAGCAATGACCGAATCGTCTGCATCGGAGATTCGATCCACAAAGTATGTTTCCCGAATAGTGAGGAAAGCTGGCAGTGACTCAGACTAATTGTCGTGCTCTTAGATGACGCCGAACGCAGGGCAAGGTGGCAACAGTGCGATTGAAAGTGCGGCTACACTCGCCAACAGTCTCTCAAATCTTGTCCGAGAGGGCTCTTCTCTCCGTACTGATGACATTCATCATTGTCTCCGGTCCTGGCAGAAGTTGCGTCAACCCCGGGTCACGAAAATTTCCAGGTCCGCAAATGATCTTACCAGATTGGAGGCATGTGCGACTTTCAAACATAAGGTTATTGGGTATCATCTGATGCCCTACCTGAAAAATGTTTTGCTTGACAAGGCATCCGCAGATATCGTTGGTGCAGCAAAACTGGATTCGTTGCCCTTGCCCCCCAGGTCTTTACATGCGACTATGCCATATGTCAACCGGGATGAGATTGCCGACCAACAAAGTCTCTTGGAAAGGCTCACTTCCGCCTTACCTCTTGTGGGATGCTATATTGCGGCACGCGCTACTATGACTTCAGTCATCACCAAGTTGAGACCTATGATGGTTCCGTTCTTCGCTAAAGGCTTCTGGACTGCAGGCAATGGAGAAACGCTTGACCTTCGTGGACCCATATATCATGTTGCACTCTTGGACAAAGTTTTCAAGGGCTTGATTTTCTGTTTCTTGCCTTCCATCAGTGGGACGGATCCCATATCAGCTCTTCAGATGCAGCCGTTCATAACAGATGTGAATGCTATCTATGGGATTTGGTTATTGGAAAGTGCCCGTGGTTGCCATTCTTCGGCTGAGCTGCTACTGTGAGTCTATAAATTTTTCGGCTCAAGCATTCAATTTTTTACCCATTAGGGCTCTGAAAGCTAACTATAATTTATCCTAGTCCGCTACTGGCCGGTATTGCATTTCAACTCAAAGGTGTTGGTTTGTGGGCGCCCGTGTACTACGCTTTGGAGTATCTGCGCATTCCACTTGGAAAGCTTTTTGCGCAAGGTTCTCCCACTGTAAATGCGAGAACCACCATTTCTCTGCTGCTTGGACTATTCGGAGGTGCTTATATGCCGACGTATATGAGTTTTACCGCATCAACAGTCGAGTCCCGGCGCTCTTGGAATGCAGCATGGCAGCTATTCCCGGTTGTTGTTCCGGCGCTGGCTCGCATCGCTTCTGGACTCTCGAGCAGAATCTTCAAGCCGAAGGTCGAGGCCGAGTCTGATGCTTCCAAATCGGTCAAACAACGTCTCAGCGGCACGGAAAACATGTTCTGGGTCCGCGTTGCCTACATTGGCTTAGCTACTATCTCAGGCTTAACCTGGATTCATACTCTGCGCGTTGCACCGGCAGGTACTTCTATTGTTGGTATATTCTGGCCAGGTCTAGATGGACACACCCGTCCTGTGACATCTTTCATGGAAGGAATCGCGCGCTTTCTACAATATGATCAGATATTCTCGATGGCGAGTGGATTCATCTGGCTCGGTTTGAGGTTCCGTGAGCTCAAACAAGCCGGGGCGTCGTTCTCTTGGGCTGGTATATTCGGTACGCTGGCTGGAGCTGGAGCAGCTTTTGGTCCTGGGGCAGCTTTTACTCTAGGATGGGGATGGAGAGAGGAGCTTATTCATCGGCTTGTATCTTCTTCCTAGTCATAATCAATTCAGCATTTCCAGAAATGTATTCAAATCATTCTAAAGAAAAATACAATTACAAGCCACTGCTGCTTATTCTAGTGCCGTGTGTTTAGCAACAATCTTCTCAAAGCTAATACCTCCCTGAGCAGAGTGAATAATAGCTTCAATGGCAGCATCGTTCCCATCAACAATTCGTACAGTTGGCATCTGAATAGGTCGAATGTTTTCCACGGCCCATTTCAAAATTCTAGAAGTACGCGCAGCATCTTCCTGTCGAGCCGGATATGTGGTCCTGCCATTGGGGCCATCAAAAGTAAAATTGTCCGCTCTTGTTGCAAAACACTTCAAGGCTTTTGGATGAGGAATAGTAGTAACCACCTTAGCGTCCTCAGCACAACAAGAATAACACCAATCGACAATATGGGTCGACCCAACATAACCAATTGTGTCAAAGGCCAAGTTAAGTTTTGAGTCTGACTGACGAGCAAAGTCCCGCCTAGCTGAGCTCCTGAAAGTGACGACTATTAGGGAAACTAGGCTTGCACTTGGATTGTCAGAACGTTCAGTGAAGGCCAATTCTCTAGATTCCTCATCAAATTGTGATCAAGCAGATCAACCCGGCCGTATCCAGTCTCACAGTCGATCATCACTGGTAATATGACAAAGTCGCCTATAGTCAACTCGTCAGTCCCGCTCCCACCAACAGCGCCGCAAACCAATCCACATGGTTCATATTACCCTGGCACCCCTACCAATGAGCCACCTCGACTCGACACCAATCCAGCACTCTTTGAGCCCGGAGAACTGCTACAAGCAGAAGTCCTTCAGCAAGGCGATGAAGCATTTGGTTCTTATGGAAAGTGTAAGCAGTTTATCCCCGGTTTCCTTAAGCTTCAACATGACACTAATAGGAGAATAGCAATGCTGAGCCTCTGATTCGAGGAGCCACCTCGAGGTTGGAGTATGGAAGACATATCTTTGGGTCTGGATTTTGGCCTAGGAGATACCATTAATCTTTGATTCAGGGAAATCTCGAAAATTATATCCGGTGGAAAGCTGTCCGCTCAGTATAATATGCAAGAAAGGGTTTCTTATGAAGTTCATCTTATCTAGATTGTAGCTGAGCTGGTTTCCATATATTATAATGTAGAAAATATTAAATTGATTCTTTCTACGAATTGAGCACCTATAACGACTACAACAACTTTGAGCTTGGTTGCTAGTGACAACAAGTCATAAATTGCTGACTTACTTGACTAGCTTTCAAGCCGAGGATGCGTGTATTTTCCTAGCTGGTACAGTCTATTTGATTTCAATCGAACAGAAAATTGATCATAGCCACAACCAAGCAAAACAATAAAAAAGAGTCCTCACAAAACGCCCCCAGACTTTCCAAAATTCCCTCCCGCTCTGATACTATGTGTGCAATCCTGAACCGATGACCACAAAACAACTCAGTGTCGTCAATGAAATCGCAAAATCGACAGTTGTTGGGTCGAATGACTAGAAGACATCAACAGCGTCTGCACTCCCTGTCCACATGCAGAACTGACACATGTTTACCCTGGAAGGGACATTTGATTGTAACGTGGCAAGGCGAATCTGGATTGGTCCCACCTGTATGCCAGGTCTTTTGGCCCCCGCTGAGATATGTTAAAACTGGGATATCCTTAAGCATAATCAGCTTGGAAATGGAAGACCTACTCAGGTCCTTTCTCTGGAGTGCATTTGATGAGTGCATCGTCAATTTTCCTTTTATCATTGCTGACGCATATCTTCACAGCCCTATTCACTGAAGGGGACCTTTTTTGCGGGTTTGTGTAGTGGATGTTCGGGTCGCTCATTTGAAATGTTGCTTAAAAGCTTCTTGAGATTCAAATATTCAATAAAGTAATGTGATAGTAGCAGTAAGATACAGTCAAAATAGTAGAATAGGTTGATGAGGTTTGTGCAAAGATGTGGGTGGTGGAGTGTAGAATAGTGAGAGTGAGAGATGAAGTAGATGGAGGCAGTAGTGACTGGCGCAACCTACTTGCAGGTACGACATAATCTGAAGATTCAATCATAATTATGGTTATCCATAGCTCCAGGCCCTGGCGGGCCTATATTATCTCCCTGCATTACCTCATGTATGTATCTTCTCAGGCGGACCTCTCGATCCTACCAGCAGGTAGGCAAACTTGAACTTAGTCTTATATGCAGCAAGCTAATCATACTTGATCAAATACAGCTGGGTAGGCAAAAATATTCTAACGAATCCGCACGGTGGGATATAGAATAGTATTCTGACGTGGGTTGTGGATTTGCTAGGGTTCTCAGGACTTGGACTCGACCTTTGTGACTTTGTGAGTCTAGGTCATGAAACTGTCAACTTCAGTAACCATACACAGATTTTTGCTATTATCAATTCCTTTCAACGGAGGGACAAGAAGTCCACTTCTCTGTCTCATCTTAGCACTAGTAGATCTTTACGAGGAGAAGATATCAAACTCTGCAACGAGACCAGATCTGGAGTTTCGAGAACTAAACAATATTATAGAAATCAGGCAGGCAGCATATACAGTAAATATATTCGATGAATTCCACGGATGCTATATTATAACTAGTTAATGTAGTCTGTTGAGAGGGAACAGCGAGCCATGAGGTTGGGAGATGCACCTCCGTTTGCACCCTCAGGCTGAGTCATGTGCCCACAACATCTCCATCTCTCACTTCCCTAGATCTTCCTCCAAAACAAACATCTATCATCCCCATCGAATTCCATTGGGTTTCCGGCTTTCCTTCTCAGCCACGCGAGCCATGGACCCGAAAAAAGACACAGCTACCGCGGAGGAGTCGAGTCCTCAGAACGCCCCCACCTCTGAACCGCGCAACGATAGCCCTCCCAGAAGCATCGAGGAAGGCAGTCATTCTTATCGACCTGGCGGCTTCCATCCTGTTTATATTGGAGATGTTTATCATGGTAGATACAAGATATTGAACAAGGTTGGATACGGTGTCTACTCAACAGTTTGGTTGGCCCGAGATCTTAGCAAGCCGTGAGTGACCTATCCATCTATCCCTGCTAATCTGGAAATCAAATCTGTCAAACTTTTAGTAACCGTCAGTTACAGAACAGAGGAGTCTTCTGAATTCGTGGCTCTCAAAATTCTCACTGCTGAAGCCTACGGTGCAGAGAAGGATATCTTCGAGAGAGAGATTCTCAAGCATCTGAAAGAGGGCGGTCCAGATGAGACAGGATATGAGCACATATGTCATTTGCTCGATGATTTTGCACACGATGGCGCGAACGGAAAACATGTTTGTCTTGTATTTGAGCTCATGGGCGAAACGCTTCGGTCGTTTGGGATATGGTTCTTTGAGTATGAGTACAGAATCCCGGAGCATGTAATGCGGCGGTTTGCAATTCAGTTAATCGTCGCGCTCCACTATGCTCATAGATACAATGTGATTCACACCGGTATGTCACTCGTCGTCGAGATCTACGTGATTTGCTTTTACTGCTCAATGGCAATCTTCCCAGCATATTCTATAATCTGACTTTTCAATAGATATCCAACTAAGCAATATTTTCGTGAAATTCCGGGACTACAATCTCATCGAATCTGGCTATCTCAAGGAGGAAATTCCGCGACAGGATAAAGATGAAGAGGAGTATACCGTCATTCCTTCTAAATCTCTGCGTCACCACTACTTCAACTCGACCGATAACTTTGCCGATTTTGACATCGTTCTTGGAGACTGGGGAGTAGCAAGCTGGGGCGACAATCACCTGACAGATCTCATTCAACCCGTCGCTCTTCGATCACCCGAAGTTCTGATCGAAGCCCCATGAGACGCCAAAACCGATCTATGGAATCTTGGTGCCGTACTTCTTGAAGTTTTCTGCGCTGTACGTATGTTCAGTGGAGGCCCGCCTTTCAGAGAGTATGAGCTCAGGGAACATTTAAGGGGAATTGTAGATCTATTTGGTCCTTTTCCCAAGGCCTTGCTAGACAGAGGTGACCATGAGCTTGTTCAACGACTTTTCAATGACGAAGGAGGCATTCAAGACGCGCTGCCTATGGATAGACCAATACTTCCATCAGAGGCTTTCATGCCAGGCTTGAAACAAGAAGTCAGGGAGGAGTTTGCTTCATTCTTGTCTCTTTTGATGAAGATCAATCCTACTGAGCGGGGAACAACGATTGAGCTTCTTAAGCATCGTTGGCTGGGTGCAATTGCCTGATTACTGAAGATTTTGTGCCTGGGCCTGATATATGATAAAATTACAATCAGAGGTTTGGGCGCAGAAAATGAAAGCTTTAGGTTTAATCTACAGTAGTATCAATAAAGTTGTTCAATTAGAAAGTAGCCGGAAGTCCTGTGCACAGTAACTCAAGACTAAATGTTGAACATTTTTTCTACCTTGGTGCAAAATGATATGATAAGACAATTCACAAGCGTCTATATCCCGAAATACACGTTGTCTGGATAATATACGAATATCATAATGTATGAGTCCTTCTTTCATATTGAATAAAAATGAAATATTCTCTTTCATTTGTTCTCGAATAACACTAGGAAATAAATCAGCGTCTGCCCCCCTCCGACTCCAAACCCGGACAGTTGAATTAGGGTTCTGAAATGGCTGAGTAATCCACATCTATTGAATCAAGCTGACTTAACTCCACCGGATATAACGAACAATATCATCTATTGCCAATCATACTTCAAAAAGCTTCTACACTTGTCTTACTTCCTCTCCTTCCCTTTCAAGTCTCAATCAAATCAAACTTCACCATGTCGTCAACCCCAAGATTCAACTGCGCAAATGTCGACCCATCCCCCTTATCTCCGCCTCTCCGTTTCACATTTTCCGGCCGCATCGCACCAAACCGGATCCTAAAAGGAGCAATGAGCGAACATCTTTCCTCATTTTCCCTTCAAAATGTGCAGAATTTCGGTGCCACGGCTGGTGCAGCGGGTGTGCAAATCACGCAGATTGGGCATGATATTCAGCCTATCAACTTATCTTTGCAGGAGAATGTGGCGAAGGTTTTCGATGCTTTGGGTGAATGGATGGCAGCGAAGAAGGACGATGTGGAATTATGCGGATTTCCTGTTCTGAGTGGCTATGATATTTCATACAATGCAGAGAAGACAGTTTTCTAGTTCCATAGCGAGGTTCAGAGTATGATCAGTGCTTATAGACATCATCATTGCGCTGTCTTTCTACAATATGATACTAAGACTAAATACCAAACGTTCACTTATCAATATGAGCAACAACCTTCGCATATTCGTGCTACGGGGTTTAGTAAACCCTACGTAGAATTACTCGATAGACGACTTCGAATCACCGAGTCAATCAACTACTACGGAGGAGTACTACTGGGTACTACAATTAAGTTAAATCCGATCAAAATCACATGTATACAGAACATTGATTCGAGCAACTAAGATAGATAAAAATCTTGCAAACAGAATCCCTTTTGAACCCAAAGACTCCTTGAAATAAAAATCAAACATATGGTTACAGGAAAACGTGACCGGAACCGGACATCGATCCTTCCTGGCCCCCAGCCATTCTCTAGTCACTATCATCACTATCCTCAGCCTGCTTAGACTTCCGACGTTCCTTCTTCTCCTTCTTCTCCTTCTTCTTCTTCTTACGCTCAGCCTTCTCCTCGGCAGTTTCGCCGTCGTGCTTGCGCTTCTTCTTATCGCTGTCATCGACCTCCTCGGCCTGGGGCGAGGAAGCTTCCTCGGCGGCGGCGGGAGTGGGGATGTGAGCGACGGGTTGCTCACCATCGGCAAGAGGGGCGTTATAGTCCTTGTAATCGGCCTTCCACTTGGCGGGGGTTTCCTCGTTGGCACGACCGAACTTGTCGAGCTTGCCGGCGGACTTGAGCTTCTTCTTCTCAAGGGCGACAGGGCCGAGACCCCAGCGGCGGGGGTAGAGGTCGCGCTCCATGATGCAACGCTTGACCTTGGCGACGACACCGTGGTCGCAGGTGGTGAGCTCGACGGTGGACATCTGGGAGATACCAATGGCGATGGCCTCACCCTTGGTGGTCATGAGGACGACTTCCTCGCCAACCTCGATACCGGCCTCTGTGAGAGAATTAGTAAATTGGACAAAAGGGACAGTGGGGTGGATGATTTTGAGGCGGTTAAGACTAACCGTAGCGGAGAAGACCGGGGATCATCAGCTTAGCACCGTAGGTGATAGCGTTGACAGCGCTGTCCTTGACGACAATACGCTTGTAGGTGGTGAGCAGACTCTCCAGAGGCTTAATGACGCGACGGAGGTAAGACTCATCACGCTGGTTGTCATAAACCCACTGGGCATCCATGACATCGTGAAGAGTAACCATACCCTCCTCCTCGTTCATTGCACCGGAGCGAACACGACGCAGCTCCTGCATGTGAGCGCCAACACCGAGCAGAAGACCCAGGTGAACACAGAGAGTACGGATATAGGTACCAGCCTCACAGCTGACCCAGAAAACACCGAGGTGACGGTCATTGTCAAACTCGTAGAGGTTGCTCTCGTGGATGGTACGGATACGGAGCTGACGCTTGACGGCCGAGATCAGGGGAGGACGCTGGAAAAGAGCACCGGTGAGGGTCTCCAGGGCGCGACGGAACTGAGCCTCACCACCGGGAACCTTGTCGTGGAAGCGAACGACACAGACGTACTCCTTACCGGCACCCTGCTGGGACTTGACCAGACGGGTGGCACGGTCGATACAGACGATGAGACAGCCAGTGACCTTGGGGTCAAGGGTACCGGAGTGACCAGTCTTCTCGGATCTAAAAAGTATGCGAGTCAGAGTCGATTCCGATTGAATTGAGTGCCTCAAAACTCGGGATGATTCGAGGGTTCAAAGGCTTGATGATTTACCTGAGGATCCGCTTCATCCAAGCCACGACTTCGTGACTGGAGGGGTTGGAGGGCTTGTCCAAGTTGATAACACCGGAGCTGATGTAGGACTTAAGGTCACGCTTAAGGGGCGAGGCACCAGCAGGAATGGGGGTGAAGTGACCGGTGCGAACGAGCACTGCAAGAAAAGATTATTAGCGGCTAGTCGAGAAAAGAAGTAGAAGTAGAGAAACCCCGGACGGAAAAAACGCACACTTCTCGTAATTCTTCAGCAAAAGAGGCCAATCTTCCGTAGAGACGGTCGGCGTAACCGCCTCGGGCTTGATGGCATAGTCCATCTCCTGGTTGTTGACGGCGGCCATCGTGGTTGTTGGTTGTCGTTGAAGGCCAAAAAATTGTTCGGGAGGAAATTTTGCGGTGCGCCAGCTCCAACGTCCAATGCGGTTAGCGTCCGCGTCACGTGTTTTGTAGAACTATACAAAATTTCTTCGAGTTGAACGGTTGATTTGCTGGGTTCGGATTTTTTAATTTGATTTCTTGATTTACTGATTTTTCTTGTGGAATTGTGGTTGCGGTTATGGTTGTGATATGCCATTCATTGATAGTGCTAGTTTACATGCAGGTGGCCGAGGCTCATTATGGCAATACTATGTAATGTACTAGGTACGGTTGCGCAGAGTCACAGGGTTGCATACCTTGTGGCTCTAGGCTCTAAATTCTACCCTTAACATAAGGGCAGTCCTCTAGCCAAGTCGCCGACCTTCACCCCGGCTAGCCCAGGGATCCGAAGCATTCGATCTTCGGAACGCCGACGTCCATCCACTGGACTGCGCCTGCGCCTGCGCCTGTGCCTGCGAGTCCGCCGACTGGGGCTCCGACTCAGTATAAGTCGGTTGACGGAATGCAGTACCGTATGGACGGCGGGTAGGGGCAGTAATGACACCGCGGAAGTATCGACGCACAAAGCCTGGGGGCTTGATCCAGTTGCGGCCACCTCCGAAGGCAGGATAGATGCGGGTGAAAAAGTCGTAGGCGTGAGCGGCAATAATGCCCATTCCCTCGGCCATGGCAGCTTCGACTCCACTCATAACGAATGTCAAGGCGAGCATTGCGAAGGGCAGATACTGCACGGGCATTGGGACGATGATGAAGGTCGCTGTTCTTCCGCGGTTATCCTGGGAGTAGGTGTAGACCATGGCCAGAATAAGAGCTGATGTGAGTTAGTAATTGTTGTACGGGCTTGCAAGGGCAGTGGAAAGCAGGGCGAAGACAGTACCGGAAGTGAAGATCACATTGCCGAGAAGAAAGCCTGAGGTGAGCTGAAAGATATTAGCTTGATGTATAATAACATTATTGGAAAGGCTACCGCGAGAGAAGAAGATTGAAAAAAAAAAAATTGAATGGTATTGGGAATATGTAGAAATAGAGTGTAGATGATATGTAGAAATGTAGGGCACCATAACCACCGGCATGAACTTATAGGATCATGACGGCTATCTCAAAGGTAGTCCCACCAATCCCACACCGCATGCAGTACCATTTGGATTTTGCGAATGCGGTACTGCACGGGATGCAGGGGTAATCTTCCTCGCTTCCAGGAACCGCTTCAGCTAGTTTTTGGCTGGGCGGGCAGATAATGCGAGGTGAATGAAAAGCAAAAAAAAACAGAAGACAAAAAGAAACACGGCTCTTAAAGAACCACTTACCAAAATGACAGAGGCTACAAAAACCAGATAGGTAAAAAAGTCTTCTGGCTGGGTAAACCGGGGGGAAGCGGTTTCCAGGGCACTGCTATAATAGTACACTAACAGCAAGATTAGCAATTGGGTCGAGAAGACGCCAATGCAGGTACCAAGGCGATCATGGTAATGGTATCATACTGAAATAGAGATCGAAGACGAATTGCAGTTTCGAGCCGGTTAGCATGAACGATGAGACCAATCGCCAGATCTGGGGAGGTAGCTTAAACAGCAGACGCGGCAGGAAGACAACATAATATCCACTGAGCACGCGTCCGTGTACCAGAAGTGACTGAGCGAAAGTCAAGGCCGTGATCGTTCTGAGGTTGAGAAAAGACACGTGTAAGTCTTTGCAGGTGGATGAGCTAGTGCAATGCCACATACCGAGACACCGGAGGTGCCGCCCAGAACATATCCATCTCGAAAGAGAAGGGAAGTAAGAAGCTGGAGGGTTAGAAGAAGTTCAGATCATATCATTACATCCGACGCAGTGAAGCACGGAGGGGGAATGGAGATGGGAAAAGAAAAGAAAGAGAGAAGAGCTTGGAAGAAGCGAGTGGAAAATAAGTACCGTGCGCCGTCGGATCGGAAAAATCTGCTTCCGGCTGCCAAGGCGCGCGGCTCTGCGGAGGCAGCAGAGCAAACAGCCGACAGCTTAGGTGGGTGCCTAAATATGCAGTCAATATATGAAGTATTATTTTATTATTGATGTAATAGATAGAGCGACAGCTGGTCTTGATTATTCATGTAGATCTACCTGTATAAGGTATACAATATATGATGGTCAGTGGTTCATAAAACTACTAGTTTAGACTATGGTATGCTTAAGTTCCGATATATAAATAGTCACCAGGTATATGCTATCAGTTCAACTAAACTAAGTTAACAATCAACTTGATTGTTATGAACCTTCATTTGGAATGAATTGATTTGTTGAATATTTTCATTTCTCACTATAGTACATTCAATGTAAGTTGATGAGTACTAATTACAATCATAATTCGTTAAGTGCTATTCTACATATCACAAGTCCTCCCTAGGCCTTAACTGTCTTCGCCGTCCCTCTAACAGCCAACCCCCCATCAGGCCCCTCAATCCAAACATCCCAACTCCCTTCCCCTTGTCCCTGTTCCCCAGACTTCGTAGGCTTCCCACAAACCGTCAAATCCTCCCCCACAAAAAGCGGCGCCAGATTCCTATACTCAAAATGATCAACCCTCAAATTAAGCGGTTCGATATGATGCTGTAACACGCTTAAAAGTAGGGTAAGTGTCAATGGTCCATGGACTAGACAATTCCGATACCCTTCTTCGTTCTGAGTGTAGTTCTTGTCGAGATGGATTGAGTGTGCGTTGAATGTTAGTGCGGAGAATCGGAATAGAAGAGCTTTTGTTGGGTGGATTTTTTGTCGGAATGTTGCGTTTGATGGGGCTGTATCTAGTTAGCTTTTGACAAAGATGGCTGGTGATGGTGCTGGGAAAGGGCAGACTCACACTTCACAACCCGACTAGGATTCTCAAAATCCCTTTTATCAGCAGCAATCTGCTCACCACTCTTTCCACGCATAAATATCAAATTCCTATTCTCAATAAGACTAACTTGATCTCTGCTCAGGGGATCAAGGCTCTCATCCTGATTCCAAAGTCTCTCCCGACTCCCCAATTCATCCTCACCCTCAGGAACAGTCCCCACCCGCCGTTCAATAGTAACAATTACTTTTTCCTCCCCCTCGCGTCCCTTTATTTCCACATTTCGAATTGATTCGATACAAACGGCTCGACTACCATCAAGTAACAGGGGTTTGGAGGTTGGTCCCGGAAATCGGATATTACCACCTGCCCATAGCCGTCTGGTAAATGGATCGCCAGGGGTGTGGAGGATGTCTGTGCCGTCGGGTAGGAGTTGGGACAAGGATACTTGGGGCGGGAAGTAGATTAGGTGGTGGGCGATTGGGAGAGGTGAGGGGTTGAGGATTGAAGGGAGGACTGTGGGTGGTGTTTGTGTTTGTGGCTGGTCTGTTTGGGTTTGGAGGAGGTCGGATAAGGTGAGGTTGAGAAGATGCGAGGGTTGAGGGTGTAAATAGTCGTAGCTCAAGGGGATCTTTCGTGTTGTGAGTTCATTGTGTAGGTTGGCTAGTGAGGATAGTCGCGAGACAATGGTGTGGCTTGAGCTTGGTGCTTTGACTTGTCGCAAGGGTCGAAGGAGTGACTTCATGATTTGTCTAGTGTACTGGTACACTGACTGTACATACAAGGTGGACTGTGAACTCGGAGAAATGACGATTGGCCTTGTTCCTCGAGTTTCAATGCGGGCGAAAGGTTACCCACACCGCTCGGTGGAGATGGCAATTGGAGAATTAACAATTGCTTAAATCTATTTCCCTTTCTCTTTTTTCTATTCCTCCTTTCTTCCTCTTTTTCCTGTTACTGTCTTTCTTATGAATCTCAAAATGGCTGAAAAATTGAGAGTCGCCTTTTTGGGCCCTCTGGCCTCTTTCTCTCACCAGGTATGCTATTATACTGTTACTTAACTTCCTTGCACTATTTATTCACCCCGCATCCCACTATCCTATGCCACTATGCATGCCAACACCAACCACACCACCAACAGTTATAGTCTTACCAATTTAATGCTATGATATACTAATGCTACGCTACGCTGACAGGCCGCCGCCGAATCCTTTGCAAAAACCCCCTCAACTCTTCTCCCCCACCTCTCCTTCGCCGATGCCTTCACATCCCTCCAAAACCAAACAGCCGACTACGCCGTAATCCCCTTCGAAAATTCCACAAACGGTTCCGTGGTCCAAACACTCGACCTCCTTGCCGATCGTAGCGATCTATACAAAGACGTCAAAGTATGCGGCGAATACTATCTAACCGTTCACCATTGTCTACTTGTTCGAAAGGGCTCGTATCCAAATGGTTTGAAGGGGTATGATGGGAAAATTACGAAATTGTATACGCATCCCCAGGCATGGGGTCAGTGTGAGAAGTTTTTGGAAAAGTATTTTAAGGGCGTGGAACGACAGGATGTTTCTTCTACTTCTAAGGGAGCGGAGATTGTTTCGAAGGAGAATGAGGGTGAAGAAGAGAAAGGAGGGGCTATTGCTAGTCGATTTGCGGCAGAGTTTCATGGTGTTGATGCCTTGGAGGAGAATATTGAGGATAGAGCGGATAATACGACCAGATTCCTTATTTTGAGGAATATTTCGAGGGATCAATCTGCGGGTTTGGATTTTGAATATTCGGCTTCACCAACTTCAAGTTCGAACTTGAATGGATCGAACGGACATTCCTCGGAAACAACTCACAAGACTCTGATCTCCTTCTCGATCGATCATTCCTCACCAGGCGCATTGGCAAACGCGCTACTCATCTTCAAAGCACATGGGTTGAACTTGACAAGTATCAATACAAGACCTAGTTTGAAGAGGGCTTGGCAGTATATTTTCTTCGTGGAATGTGGACGGAAACCAACTACGGAGAATGATGATGCTGTTTTGAATGCTTTGAATGATTTGAGAGGTGTGACTGAGTCTTGTAGAGATTTGGGGACTTGGAAGGATCAGTTGGGTGCTAATTGAGCAGCCTTGGGAGGTCGTTTAGATTAGATTTAGATCTGAACTGTCACGACACTTGGGAAGTGAACCAGGTGGTTTGGACTGGATTGGACGGGACTGAACTGGTTGATATATCAAGGTTGATACCAAAATTAATTTAGGGTTATTTACTAAATAGTACTAGTTATACTACTCTTACCTTTGCATTAAGATTCTTTCTTTTCTTTCCTTTCTACAATAACAATAATGTATTGTTAGATAGAATAAGTTATAAGGTTATAATTCCTATCTGTGCTAGAAAAAGGATCAAGAGGTGCCGAGAATCTACTCCACTGACCTCCCTAATCCAAATCCATTTCACAAAAGAGCGTTTAGATACAGACAATAAAATCAGATAAACAAATAAATAAAATAAAGGATAGGAAACGGTCCAATTTGGGAAATCTTGAGCCCAGCTCAGCTCAGCAAGGCCCAGCTCAAGAGCAAAGACGAACTCACCCCAACCACATCCCATCCAATGTGCAATGTGCCTTTGGGAATACTCTGCTTTACGAGAATTTAATTTTGCATTGCTCGCAAATGATGCAGGCAGATTCACACTCATAGCACAGGTAGGAGGGCGGGGAAGAAGCGAGGGACAAATTTGTTGCAGAGAATCGTATCCAACCTTTTTAATTGCAAACTACACATTGTTTCGTTACACCGAGGGGCTCGGTATTTATTTAGAGCTTGGATGACCCTGTAAAAGTAATCAGTAACTGTTAGAAGGAGTTGTTTAGGAGGAGGATGAGAGAGGGCTGGCATACCTCTGAGCAGCATGCCAGAGATTGGAACAGGCCTGTTGAGGGATTCCTTTACGGAGCCCTGGGTTCCATTCTCGGAGCCGCCTTTTTGTCCGACGCGGCGAGCCGTCAGAAGGCTTGCCGCGGGAGCTTCTGGCCGTTCATCCTCGCTCTCTGCGAGGTTGCTAAACCGTCAATCTGTAGAGAATTGGCATATTAGCATGTATTCACGGGGCCGGGTGATGATGGAAGGGGTAAGTACCGTCGTAGAATTCGTCGTCATCGCTATAATCAGCAAGCTGTTCAAAGTTGACCTTGTATCGGAGCATGGCACCAATACCACCGAAGCCCTTCACGAACTGGTTACCTTCACTGGAACGGTCTGAAACGAACTCCAGGTTGGCACCGAATTCCTTGTAGTTCTCGGCAAGCCACTCAAGGAAGGAAGTAGCCTCCACAGTCTCCATCTCAAGACCAGTCTCCTTGTCCTGGAAGAGCTCGCGGTTCTCCTCCTGCTGCTTGGTGGTGTGGAGGATGATCTCAGTACCGGTGGAGTCCTTGAGGACCCAGCGAGTGATATCCAGGTTCTCATAAACAATGAGAATCTCGGCAGCACCCAGTTCCATGGCCTTGAGGGTATCCTCAACACCATAGCAGACCTTGCCGGTGTCCTGACTGATTTGCTCGAAGTAGGAACCGATGAGCTTCTTCTCTTGGATGAACTTGACGTTGCTCAGAGTCTCGGCAGCCAACTCAATAGCCTGGTTGAAACCGTTCTCACCACCATATGAAACATCAACAACCTTGATAACCTTGGCGGACAGACGTTGGTCGAACAGATCGGATTGGTTCAGGTCGTTCTTGAAATCGGCGGAACCGGCCAGGACGAGACCGGCAACGTTAACCTTGTCGTTGGTGATGTAGTTTTGGACAGCCAATTCGGCAATCTTACGGACGTAGTTGTGACGCTTTTCCTCACGAAGACGGGCGAAACGAAGAGCGGATTGACCACCACGACCCTGGAAAAAGTGAGCGGAGGAATAATAGAGGGGAAAGGCTTGTGGGCAGAATACTAACGTGCTTCTTGGGAAGATCGACTTGCAGACGCTGGAGAATTTCACGGGTGTTTCCACTCAGGGTACCGAACAGCGCACCGTTACCGTCCATGATAATGAAACCGAACTTCTGGTCGGACTCGAGCAACTCGCTCAGGGCCTCAGTGTGGAACTTGTTGTCACAAAGGTAGAGAGAGGTGTTGATAGGCTTGAAGGGCTCGAAATCGATGTTAATCTTTCGCTCCTTTCCTTCGGAGGTGATAATTTCACCACAGTAGACGACCAATCCATTGGGGGGAACCTTGTTGTACAACTTGAGACGCTGCTGGGTGGAGGTAATGGCCGACAGGACGGAAAGACGGTTGACACGAGACTTGATGTTGGAGGCAGTACCCTATATCATGGTCGCACATTAGCGCTGAATAGTGGGGGTGGGGAGGATCGCATACGTATTCTTCAGCCAACATTCTCGCGGCTTGAGAGACCTGGGACTTGGGGGCTGTATAAGTTAGCAGTGTACCATATAGAGAAGAGAAATAATGAGACGAAATAGAAGAGTAAGAATTGAGTGTTTTGTGTTTTCGCTGGGTAACTCACGAATGATGAGGGAAATCATGGAAGTTCCATTTCCACGAGCAGATTCAAGACGCTTGATCAGCTTCTTGACCTTCCAAATCTCAATGTTCTTCTCCGCCTCTCCCTGCTGCTGTTGCTGCTGGGAGCTCATTTTGGGCGAAGCGCGGGCGATGCGCAATCGACGTAAATTATCAAGGGCCTTTGGGTAATTGTCTGTGGACGCCCGAGATCAAAAACAGCCACACAAAGACGGACTTGTGAGGGGGGGGAGAGAGAAGTAGCCTGGGGGGAAGAGGCGTTAGTGGGGGAGGGGAGAGGAGAAAAAAGAGAGAAAGTGGAGAGGAGAAGAGGAGAAAAGAAAAAGACTTACCTCTTTTGCTTCTTTTCTGACGTCGATTTGCTCCGTGTTGAACAGCAAAAATCGTCAGGCACCGTGGGGGAGGGGTGTGGGCTGAGGTAAGCGCCAAGACTATGTACTGGTACTTAAAGTGCTGTGTAGACTGCATTATAATTTAAGTACCAGTACTTACCGCACATGGGATCAGCCTCACAGGCAAGTGGCTAATCTCTGCGGGTGACGTGCATCAGCCATTTTTCTTTTTTCTTTTTCTGCTCGTAGTACATATATCATGTACTAAATAGATATATACCAATGTTAGTAAAGTATTATATATTTATATAGTAAAAATGCATCCACGTATCGGTCTAGCATCTATGTTATATATAGATACTAATGTGTGACATTCATACTAACTATGTGTAGTACAGTCTTAACTTATTCCACAGGTACAGTGAGTAGAGTATGCACAATAACTAAATACTAGTATACTAGTGAAACTCACAGTTTTAATATATTTTATTAAACCTGATTCATTAGTATCATAAATATTATAAATACTAATCTGCAAGATAGTATCTAACACGCTAACCTCGTAGGGGCTTCACCTAGTGTGACCTTATCAGCTATCACCCCACACTTGACCAGTTGCCCCCAACTAACTCGACGAAGCTTCGCCTAGCTTCAAGCCCTTAGCCTCTCCCTTATCTCTCCTTAAAAGGTCTGCCCTCCCCCTCTGCCTTCATTCTGGTACTTGGATACTCTGGATTTCCATACCTAGGGTATTTTCCGTGTTTCAGAATGGCTCCCGAGGACGAGGCTACCTTTAGCCCACTGCGAATCCCGAGTTCCTACGACTACGGCAACCTCACTCGTTCCCCCATAGCCGAGGCCGAGGCTGGCCGACGGAGGTAGGTCGTGCGAAGGTGGTACTCTGAAACAGAGTAGGACACGTTCTAACTCTCCTAGATCATCATCGTTCTCGCGAATCAGACAAGCAGGCGGACCAAACAGCATCGATAATTTCGCCCGTTCTTGGCAACGCGCTGCCTGTTTCCCCGAAGTCCTACCGCGACGCTCGTCCTTCGTTGACGCAGAATCAGATGACGAATTTGCTATTGCGACTGGTCAAGATTATGAGTATGCATCTCGCGGTACTTTATCCATAGGACGACACTCCGATATCGAGCGTCCGCTTTTATCGGAAGATTCGGACGGCGCAGATCAAGATGATGAGATTGGTCATGGATCTGATCGACAGAGGAGATCTATTCCGGCTACAGGACTAGCACCGGGACCCGGATCGGGGGCAGGTTCAGGGTCAGTGGGACTTCTAGCTTCGTCTCTTGATCGGAGTTTTGCGACTTCTTATGGAACGATTTCGTCGCGGGTTAGTGAGTCTGCGAGACGGAATGCGATTCAGTTTCATCGGGAACAGCAGACGGGTGATGGACTTGGGGATCCGGATCGAGAACCGCTGCTCTTGAAACATGTTCAGCATGAAGATGGGACGGAGGAAGATATTGTTGTTGGACAATCAACTGTTCCTCAAACTATCTTCAATTCTGTTAATGTGCTTATTGGAATTGGGCTACTGAGTCTTCCCCTTGCAATGAAGCAAGCGGGCTGGTTATTGGGTCTTCTTTTCTTGATATACTCTGCCTTGACGACATCTTATACTGCGAAGATTCTGGCTAAATGTCTTGATGTCGATCGTACGCTTGTGACATATGCTGATCTCGCTTATATCAGCTTTGGTCAGCATGCTCGTCTACTTACTAGCTTTCTCTTTTGTTTGGAGTTGCTGGGGGCGTGTGTGGCTTTAGTTGTGCTCTTTGCGGATAGTTTGTATGCGTTGATTCCTGGTTTGAGTATTTTGGAGTGGAAGGTTGTTTGTGGGATTGTTCTTATCCCGCTTAACTTTTTGCCTTTGAGGTTCCTCAGTGTTACTAGCATTCTGGGAATCATCTCTTGCACATCAAGTGAGTGGATAAACGGTCACCAGCTGATAAATCATTTTGAAGACTCATTGACATTTTACAGTTGTACTTCTTATTTGCCTCGATGGCTTGATCAAGCCCGATTCACCAGGCTCCCTTCGTCAGCCAGCCCATACGACTCTATTCCCCGAGAATTGGGCTACATTGCCACTCAGTTTTGGCTTAATTATGTGTATGTCAAACCAACAGCATGGAATGATGGCCATGGTAAACTGATCACCTATTATAGCTCCCTGGGGTGGACATGGTGTTTTCCCTAATATCTACCGTGATATGCGTCATCCGCGAAAATACGGAAAGAGTCTATGGGCCACCTATATATTTACAGTAAGACCAACGCTCATGGACTTCATAAGATATCTGCATTGCTGACACACTTAGTTTTCTCTCGATTGCTCAATGGCCATCATTGGATGGCTGATGTTCGGAGATAGCGTCCACGACGAAGTCACCGCCAACATTCTCAGCTTGGACGAATATCCAAAGGCCGTATCTATTTGTATTATAATATTCATTTCAATCATCCCGCTCACCAAAGTACCCTTAAAGTGAGTGATCCGTCCTGCTGAAAAATTGACCGCATACACCCGCTGACCGATCCAGTGCTCGACCTCTAGTAGCAACTTTCGAAGTCCTCTGCGGCGTCGGCGTGATGGGCCACTCCCATGGCCACGGCCACGGCCAATCCGGCGAAAATGACCAGAAGTTCCTTCGAATGGCCGTTCGCATTTTCACCGTTGCTCTAATCGTGGTTTTGGCCGTTATTTTCCCTTCATTTGACAGGATTATGGCGTTCTTGGGATCATTCTTGTGTTTCACTATTTGCATTATATTCCCACTTGCATTTTATTTGAAAATCTTCGGCAAGGAGATTAGTCGACGGGAGAGGATTTTTGATTGGTTCTTGTTGATTTCGTCTTCGGTTTTGGCGGCTGTTGGGACTGTTTGGGCTTTTCTTCCGAGGGAGTGGATTGCTGCGGACTAGAACTGACAGCAAGTTGGCAGTTTTGGTAGCTGTTTGCATGAGCCATGACTATTCATTCCAAAGCTCGAGTTGATTGAGAGTCGAAGTGCTGTCTGTCCCCATTCATCCTTTGTTGAGAATGATAGAGAAATTATTCCTCGTGTGTCCGGGGTTTAACATCTCCTTCTTGAAAGACTTTGGCTTCCCATCACCAGTATAATGCCATAACTGATAAATCAATTTGGAAGTTTTCTTCGAAGAATCAAGTTTGAATCCCAAGCTTTCCAAAATCTCCTTGAGTCGTTTCTCGGTAAGATACCTCGAATTATCAACACAAGGAAGAGGTAAAACGAGGAAAAGACTCGGAGGAAGTGATGTAGCAGCCGCAGCAGCATCAGTAGTACCAGTTGAAGTACAATTCTCAGTTGCCAAAAATTGAACACATCTCTTCAACATCTCGCCTCGCGATTGCGCTTCTGGTACATAGTTCAACACCAACGACAAACTTATCACGTGGAATTTTTCTTCGGGACAAGTTGGTAAAGGTCTCTCCATAAAATCCTGTTTCAAAATCCCGGGTTCTTGAGAATTGAGATCAATTCTAGAAACTTCTAACGCGGGACTTCTAGAGCAAGCATTTTTCGTACTTAAAGCTCCGACTTCGAGGACGCGGAGTTTCGGAAAGTCAGAGTCGGCATTTTTCTTCCCGTCAGCAGCAGCAGCAGCTTTATTCGCAATTTCCCAATCAAGTAATGGTTGTTTAATCCATTGAACAAGAATTTTGCTAGAATCACCACCGCGTTCAAGAGATTGACCCAATTTGCTGGCTGTTTGGTAACTTTCAAGTCCACCGTTAGCAGCGATTTGAGCGTCGATACTGCTCATGCGAGCTAGATCGCCTGCGCGTTCTGCTTGGACTCGGGCTTTGAGTAGTTGGTGGTGAGATCGGATTAATGTTCTTGTTGCTTTTGCTGAGAGCCCGATACGTCCTGCTTTGACTGTTGGTGGTCGGGTACTTGATAGTGAACCCAGTTTTTTGCCTTTTTTGTTGACCATTGTAGATTTGGTAGAGATGAGATGAGATGAGATCTGATCAGCTCGGGTGTTGAGTGGAGTAAGGAGAGAAGTTGTGTAGATAGTTGATGAGTCTGAATTTTCAACCCAATCCAAATTACACTTAAAAGGCAAGCTCCCTGCTAATATTTCGAACAATCCAAAATTTCCGTATCATCAATATCGATATCTCGCTGTCCGGCAGTATCAAATCTCGGCCTTCCGCCTCCGATGACTCAGCAACGATGACTAAGGTGGCCACGAGATCACCTGACCCACACAGCGCTAGGGTTTTCGCTTAGCGAAGTCACGCCAAATTGTTCGACTCTCGACACTGCGACAATCATCACGACAGCGGACGACGGACGACAGCCATGGCCCCCCAAAGCAAGACAGGTACGTTGGCATGCGAGAATGAGTTACACTCTACTCCCTTCCAATTGCGAATTTGTGCGAAAAATGCGAAAGGTGCTCTGAGGAGGAGGATTGGAAATATTCTTCGATCTCAAAATTCCCACTACGATATACAACGATAAAGTATACCACGAAGGAGAAAATTACCACGATTTCACTACACATTCGTTTTTACCGCCAGCTATATGTTATCAATTATACATTTTGCACCGCCTTGACACAATTCTCGACTTCTCGAATTTTTGACTTCTCATATTTCGACTTCCGACTTGGAGCACATTTGACCGCATTCGCAATTTTCGGGGGAGTGGGGGAAGCACCATACAGAACAACGAAACTAATATCTATTTCTTATAGCCAATGCTGCCGCCAAGGCAGTCGTGAAGGGATCTTCCGTACGTTACACCTTGAATTCTCTCGATCCTACACAATTTGGAGATCGACCGAACACACAAAAAATCATCCGCACACACCGGAATATCCACTAACAACCACCACAGCTTCACAAGTCCCGCAAGGTTCGCACCTCGACCACCTTCCACCGCCCCAAGACCCTGCAGCTCTCGCGGTCTCCCAAGTACCCCCGCGTCTCCATCCCCCGTCAGCCCCAGCTCGACGCTGCCAAGATCATTCTGTACCCTCTCAACACTGAGAGCGCCATGAAGAAGATCGAGGAGAACAACACCCTGGTCTTCATCGTCGATGTCAAGTCCAACAAGCGCCAGATCAAGGCTGCTATTAAGAAGCTGTACGACGTTGACACCGTCAAGGTCAACACCCTGGTCCGGTAAGTTGAGGAATACGCCCAGTGCCAGCATGAAAAAACGGTGGGATATAGTGCTAACTGGTAAATTACAGCCCCGACGGCTCCAAGAAGGCTTTCGCTCGTCTCACCCCCGACGTCGATGCTCTGGACATTGCCGCCACCAAGCTGGCTATCGTCTAAAAAGGGAAAGGAAATGGATTTCTTTGGGTTTGGGCGAAAGTTGTTTTCCACCGCGGTGATTCTCAATACCAGCCAGTTCCTTGGCTGTATAAGCGGCATCAAGGGCTGAATGATTAAAAAAGAAACATTTCTTGACACGATTTAAAATGGGTCCATCGTAGATGTAGTTCTTACAAGTGGATGAGCTAGTGGTTGAATTAAGCTGTCTTTGACTTGATGGCGTATGCCCATACCAGTGGTATCCGTCAGATATCCTTATGCATGATGGTGGCCATGTTGAACTATATGCTGCCGTATTCTTAAGTCGGTCCGCTGTTATGCACCACCGAACTGCATCCCCATTCAGCATCATTCATAGTATTAGTATGGTCTACCTAGCCACCTAGTCAATTTACAGCCTAATCATTCATTCTTACGACTTGAAATTGTACAGAAATATACAAGGGAGATGATTCATTATCTCTAGTATACAGCGACCCTAAAGTCGAAAAGTCCAACCCGACTCCACGGAGAGAGTAAGAGAGCATGCTAAGTTTTAATCCAAATCCACACTCCATCATCCATCCAACAAATACCAATCAGTAGAGCAGTCGAATCTAACGATAGAGCTCAATTATCCAATCCTAGCTGCGCAGCGTACCAGCAATCCGGACCGGACTGGTATGAATTGGTGATTCGTCCGTTCCATTCCATTCCATCAATCACCACATTCAAGTCCGCATATTCTGCAGCTTGCTAATAATGGAGACTTGAGTATCCATCCATCGGGAAACGCAGTTCTCGGCGCAGGACTCCTCGGTTCGGTCGAGGGCGCCGGAGGTAATGGGGCGACCGGCGATACACTTCTTAAAGCAGATGTCGCTGAGTTGGTGGACGGCTGGAATTTGTTAGCTGGTTTTCAATTGATTCCCCCGTTGTCCTCGTAGGTGAAAGTGGAGGAAGTCTAGCCTCGCTGGCAACTTACATTGCTGAATGGTAGTCTTCTGGGACTCGTTTTGCAGGATCTGGCTGAGATCCTTCTTGTCTGCCTCACTGAGGTTGGAGATGTCCATCTGAGTTTGGGGGTCCATTTTGTGTGGTTGATTTGGTTGTGTGTAATTATTAAATTGAGTGGTGTAGAGGTGATAGTGATGACGATGCAATTTCTTGAGTCTGATATTCTTGCTTGGTGCAGAGAGCTTCCGCAAAGTCGTAGGCGGTGGCAAATGGCATAATGCGGATCTCCGAGAAATTGTTCCTCCACGCCTGACTCTGACCTTCAACTACTCTGCTTTACTCTACTCTCTTCTCTGTTGTACTGTGATTCATCTCAGTAGCAGGACTATTCTCTCGCTTTTCGTTCTTTTCATCCTTTCGTTAAACGACAGTCCCGGGTCAACCTTCCCCCCCACCATGCCTCCAATCCGCACCTCCCGCAATCGCAAACCGCCACCAGCTGGCTTCGATGATTTGGAAGACACCTTGCTGGAATTCAGCAATAAGATGAAAGATGCGGAGAATGCTTCACACGAGGGAAAGAAGAAATATGAGGTTCTTTGGCCTATTTTCCAAATTTCTCATCAGCGTATGTACCCCGCTGCTCACTTGCATTATTGTGCTCGAGTCCATCACAGACCAGCCCAGCCCAGCCCACTTCAACCCAAATCATAATCTGTTCTGATCTAATAATTTTTACAGGCTCCCGCTACATCTACGACCTCTACTACGAAAAAGAAGCTATATCAAAACAACTTTATGACTGGTTATTGAAGAATAACTACGCCGACGCGAACCTAATCGCGAAGTGGAAAAAGCAGGGTTATGAGAAGGTACTTCCCTCCCCTCCACCATCCTATTCATCTCTTTTCTCTATTACTATCTTCTTTACTTGATGTCTCTAGATCAATGCTAATCATTTTCTAGCTATGTTGCCTCCGCTGCGTCCAATCCAAAGAAACGAATTTCAACGCCACTTGCATTTGCCGCGTTCCCAAGGCTCAACTCAAAGAGGATCAGTCCATTCAGTGTGTCAGTTGTGGATGCCGGGGATGTGCTAGTAGTGATTAGAAGAGCAGTTGCGGCAAGGATATGATGATGCTGGCAGAGTGAACTCATTTTGGGCGTTGGGTGTCTTTTATATGGATAATTTGGTTAATCTGATACCCTTATTTTACCTGTATCTTCAACCCTAGGCGGGTAGTAAATGTATTCCATAGAGTAAAGTATGCAGTAATTTGAGATGTATGTCCTCCATCTATCAAGTTCAAACCTTTACCCCGTCTGCTTTAATGAGCCAACTCCACGATATCGAGGCACTCGATAGTAGCATATATATGCCATGGATAATTTGCAAGTGGGACTGAAATACTATAGAAAAAGGATTTCTCCGATCTAGATAACTTTCTTACTGAGTTTACAAAACACTTTGTACTTGCTACTACTAGTAAGTTTGATAACCTCCAACCGCCAAGCATGAAGATGCTAACAATCCCAAGTGCATCCACACCTCTAAATGCCGCTATTCTGCACAACCATAAATATTTCTGTAACTTATTACTTATCGATATACTATTCTTTAATATCTTCACTACTTACTACATTATAACTAAATAATTTCCTAATTGAGCTGTGCCAGACCTCTTCCGCCAATGGCCGCGATTCATGTGATTCACGTGATTTTCGGAAGCCGTGATTCCGATTGGCCCGCTCCTTGTATAGCCGGTTGCTCTACGAAGTGAGAGAAAGGGTAAACAAGACTGCTCATTCACTTCCTGTTCTTCTCTTTATTCTTTCTTCTTCAACTTCTCCGAAAACATCACCAAGTGCTCACATCAACCCTATGGGTTTGTTCGTCTGTGTAAGCTGTGAATTTTCCCACATACTTATTCAAGATGCTAATAGTTCTATCAAACTCACAGGTCTTGCTTCTCTGACTTCAAGAGCGCTGTATTTTGTGGAAACCAATCTCCCTACTTCTTGCAGAAAGGTAAGTAAACAAGGTTCTTTGCACAGCACATCTTCCTGTAGCAACCCATTCTGCCTGATCCTCCATTCATCTCGTCTTTTTCAGATATTAAGGACATGAAACCGATACTAACTCTCGTCTATAGAAACAACAGCGCAAGACTTCAAGGCCTATGCCGCTTGTGTCTTCTTGATAGACGCAACAGAGCAAGATTTCATTCAAGCTCTGCCCTGTCTTGGCCCAGTGGAGGCAAAAGGCAAGACTCCAAGCATCGTCTGCTCTGCCTCGAGGATCTGCAGGAAGAAAAGCAGTAGCAAGACTTCAAACACTTTGCCGTTTCTCTTCTTTACTCGATCAACCGTTTCTCTCTCCCATCCAGTCAACAGGGCAAGGCTTTAGAGCTGTCAGTTCTCTATCCTCTTGCCATCAAACAGGAAGGGCTTTCAAGTCTCCCTTATCATTCGAAATCACCTCAATCAGCGAGGCAAGATATCAAAGTCTGCCCTTCTCCAAAAGCATCTCGAACACCTGAGATATCCTTCAGAATCATCTGTTCTTATCCTTTCTCTTTCATCCAATCGAACAAAAGGAAGTGACATCAAAGTCTTTCCTATCATTCGAATTCACCTCAATCAGCGAGGCAAGATATCAAAGTCTGCCCTTCTCCAAAAGCATCTCAAACACCTGAGATACCCTTCAAAATCCTCTGTTTTCGTCCTTTCTCTTTCATCAAACTCTACCCTATCCTCTCTCAACCGTCTTTCAGAATGGTTTTCATAATCCGGGTCTATGTTAACGGCGCATGCCGCTACGTTGGGACCCCTGCAGCCATCGGCGCCGCGGCCGCAATTTTTCGACTCCGCGACCAACTCACCCTCCCCTTCACCGTTTCTCTTCCTTCTTTCCCCCCACCAACCAGCCAGCGGGCTGAGCTACAAGCCATAATTCTGGCTATGCAGAGGGCTTTGGACCGGTATATGACTTTGTCCCAGAGACCTTTTCTCGGGGTCAAAATTTACTCCGACTCCAGATACGGCATTGATTGCATGAATAGCTTCATAAACAACTGGAGCCTCAACCACTGGATGAATTCTCATGGGCAGCCGGTGGCAAATACGGATCTCTTGCTGTTGGCGAGGGAGCTACGCAATATGATCATGTCTGTTGGGTTTGTGGAGTTTATCTGGATTCATCGGGCGTGGAATCGCGAGGCGAATGAGGAATGCCATCAGCTTCTTGATGAGATGGAATTCATGGGGTGGACTGGTCCTTAGAGTCTTGTGGCTCTTCTGCTTTCTTTTGTTCCCATGTCATTTATTTCCTGTTCTGATTTGTTCTTGCGAGGCGTTCCGGGATCTGGCGTTTAAGCTACTGTGATAGATACCCCAGTTGAGATTTAAAAGTTTTCTTGTTTTCTTTTCGTCCTCTCGGCTCGAGAAAGTTATGTTTGATTCATCTGGTGACTGCATGCAGTCCGATATTGACTTTAATTTTCTTTTTTTTCTTCTCTTTTCTTTCCTTTGTTTTCTTTTCCGGCCCAAGAAGCAAGCCGAGCATTTTAATTTTAATCCGAGTCGATATTGTCCTCCATCTTCCTAGTAGTCCCCAGTAGAGTAGCTCCAGTAGAGCATACCATCCTACAGTAGACAGAAATAGTAGATAGACCCAACTCTGGACTCTAACCAACTTCTAGTCCGTATACTTAGCATACCCATAGATATCCCCTAGGGCAATTTCTTGCAAGCTCGGCTCAAATAAAAGAACCCCAAATCAGGCCTTAAGTATCATGACGAATCATTCAATTAAATTCTCTAGTTCCATGTATGATACTATACTATCTACTAGTATTGAATGAAGTTTTCTATCGAGAAAGAGGAATACAATAGCACTATGCCCTTGCCATTGCCATTACCATTGCCATTGCTACTGCTCGAAAAAGGTATTGTATAGATACCGATTTGCCCACCTAGCAAAGTGTTAATATTCTCAAACCTTTCAAAGTGGAATGAAAAGAAAAGAAATCATTGTTTTATCAGATTTGAAGATTACCCATATCGGTACTGAGACTTTTTATTCTTATTTCTCAGGTATGTTTGTGTGGTTGGAAGATATGCCCCCCATAGGATGCAAGCTATCACCCCACTGGAATACCACAAGGGATGGATCCTGACCACCTCTACGAACATCAATCAATATCTATTAAATAGTATGCAATAAAAGAATCACAATCACAAGATAAATCTCAATATTTTGGATAAGAATAATCATATCAAGTCAAATTGCTACACTAATCTTAGCGCCATGTATCCCATCCTATCCATTCCATCCAGAACTATCCAGGAGTGTCCATCCCATCCAGGGCTATCCTAAGTAAGTACCATCCATACCAAACCCGCAAAAAGACACATCAGAAGAAAAAAATCAGGAATCAAGATAAAAGCAAACCCAAGCAGACCGACCAACCAAACAACCAAACCAGAAAAAAATTAAAACCCCAATTTCCCAATTCATGAAAAGCATCGCTTTGCTCATGTACATCTTAACATCGTCATTATGGTCATAACCAGGGCCAACGCCAGGCCAGGGGAAGAAAATGAATGTTGAGAACCTACCCTGCCGTAACAGAGTGGGGTAAATCAAGTCCATCCATCCAGTTCCCAATTCCCGAAAAACATAAAATGAAAGTAACCCGCCCAATGAAGAAACCTGGTGACAGTGACATAAACAACTCCTCCAAACCGGCCCAGAAAAAGTCAAAAAGCAAAAAGCGCAAGTAGCGGGGGGAGATAGAAACGCGGGATGGTTAACAACGGGGAATAAGGACAAAGAGAGAGAGAGAGAGAGACAGGGGACACCGGGTGGAATATTGAACAAAGCGCCGTGCAAAAACAAGGTCATGTCGAGTGGAGAAAATGAGGAGAAAGCAGAAAGCAGAAAAAGCAAAAACAATTATTTTTTCAACATCGTTGCAAGGGGTGGATGCGATGCTGTGCTGGTCGTGTACTCAGAACAAAGTGGTATTGCTTCGACTCGTAAGGTGAGGTCGTGAATGTAGAGTTTTGGCCTTTAGATCATCTTTATTTGTACCGCTTCCGCCGATCTTTTGGAATCCTTGTAGAAGATCGACGCCGTCGACTTCATCGGGACTATTGTTGCTTTCGTCGAAGAGGTGGAATGAGAAGAAATCATCTTGGCTTGTTTCGCCCAGTCGGCCGAGGGCAGTGTTTGCGCTAGGGGCACTGGTAACGGGGCCAGGTTTGGATGGTGATTCGGGGAAGATTGCGGATTTAGATCTTGATAGAGATGGCGGTCCGGGTCCCAATCGGCTATTTACACTGACAGAAGTGATGTCTGTTAGTGGTGCGTTGCCGCCATCGGTACGTGCCCGTTTGACGGAACGCTTCTCAGGAGAACCACATGCTGCGGGGGAGACGTGTAATGTGTGGGCATCGGCAAAGACATCGAAGGTTGTGTGGAAGTGATCGTGTGGGGTATAGCTTTCGTCATGTAGATTGAAAGCCGGACTCCAAGGTAGATCATCTTCTGCAAGTCCAAGATGCTTGATCGGTGAGTTCACCATCTGCTGAATCTTCCGACGGTGGTTGCGCAAGTTGGTGTTCGGAGACACCGAGGGTGGTGGCTTCGCCGGCTTCTTGAACTTGATGATAGGGGTTAATGGTGGAGGTAGCATGCTAACATATCCTCCTCGAAGGGGAGAAGAGCCAACAATAGTGGTGGCAGCATCTTTGCGGGCAGGGGGTTGTCCTGGGCTAATATCATGCGACGAGCTGCGAATTCGGGCAATCTCTTCCTCGGCACGACCACGCTTAATGCGTGGAGGTTCAATGTCGAGGTCAGAGGTGAGAATATGGCCTGCCTTATTAGGACGCATGGCGGAGGATTCAAGGGAGGAGAAGTAACCACTGTCGTTCATGGTGATGGACTTGCGCTTGCGAGGTCGTTGAGCAGGGGTAGGACCGGCTTGATGAGTAGGCGTGGGAGGTGTGCCTTGACGAGAGAATCGAGGAGGAGCGATGGGAGGTGAGGATCGAATAGCTTGTGGGGGAGATGAACGCAGGGGGGCGGTGTGGTGGGGAGGTGCATGAATAACCTCGTCACTTGCGTCCTCCTGCAAGGCAGGATCGGACGCAGGCAAGGTGGCATCGGATGAAAGGTCGTCGTTGTTCCGGGACACTTTTTGAGGTGGTGGTAGTTGTTGCCGAGCTGGAGGTGGAGGCACCATCCACGTCGTCGTACTAGCACTCTGGGGTTGAGGGGCAAGATCCCTTTGAGGAACTGCGGGGAGTGGTAGACTGGACATCGTCGCACGACGAACTTGCTTATCCTTCAAGAATTGCAATTCCATCCCTGGCTCGATGACCCAATAGTTGCCCTTGCCCGGATCATCCTTGGGTCGTTCTTGTTTGATAAAGGCCTTGTTCAGACTCAAATTGTGTCGAATACTATTTTGCCAGCCCGGATCGCTGTGCTTGTAATATGAAAACGCATCGGAAATCCATTTGTAGATCTGGGCCAAGGTCAAACGGCGGTTAGGCGCGCGCAAAATCGACATGCCGATAAGAGTCGCATAACTGTAAGGCGGTTTGGTGCCGTCATCCTCGATAGGCGGCATTTCATGAGGTTCGGGAAGGTGATGAATCGAATGATCTTCGCGCTTTTGCTTCTTAACGGAGCGCTCCTTCAGAGGAGCAGCATCCATGAGGGTGCGCTTCATAGGGACCTTGGATTCATAGGATGGTTCAGGGAAGTCGGCAAAACTGCCATTTAGGGAATCTTCCGGGCGAAAATTTTCCTTGGATTCGGTATTGACACTAGGAAAGGTGGTGAAGAGAGCCGACTGCGGCATAGAGGACTGGGCGTAGATTGGGAAGGGTGGTTTCTTTGCCGGAGAATCGGTGGTGAACATGGGAGGAGCGGGAGCGGAGATGGGAACAAAACCGAGTTTGCGTCCCGGATGCGCGCCGTGGGCAGGCAAGCCTTTTGTCGGCGATGGCCTGTGCGTGCCAGCACCAGGACCGACGGGGAGGAGTGAGTTTTCAATGGGTTGCAATGGTAGCGGTGAGGGTTGGAGCCTGGGCTGCGATTGCGATGGGGCCAGCGCCAGAGAGTCGTGCGCGCCGAGCGCTGGACGCGTCGATCCCATAATCTAAACACCAGGGAACGATGCGGAAACGTCACCAGTCGCTGATAGGGACCATACGACGCGTCGAAATCAACAAATTCAGCGTGATGGGGGTGGTGATGATGTGTGGATGGGCGGGTTCAGCAGCGCCGAGTCCCGCGGGTGATGAGCGGGTGGTGATAGTCAAGAAGATTCGAGTTGAGCCAATGATGGAAGAGAATAGATGTGATAGTCAGCAACCTCAGGCCGTCATGCAGCAAGACTAGTCAAGATGGCAAGCGTTGGGCCACAAGGCGCTAAGACCGGACAGGTCGAATATGAGCCAGTCGAATCAGCGGTGATGGAGACTTGCTTTTGTGGGAATCCCACGAGCAGTTGGAAGTAGAAGTTGGAGTAGATGAGAATTCCGGAGATTTCTTTTTCAGATGAGTCGCGAGAGACAACTATGATTTCTATTCTTTCTGTGCTGTTCTTTGAAATGGGAAGATGTGGAAATGGAAGAGATTGTAACTGGGAAGATTGAGAGTGGAAGGGAGGGGGTGGTTGAGGGAAGTCGGAAGGCAGCAGAAGAGAAGGCCTGGAAGTCGCGTCCCTTTTGTCTCTTTTCCCCTCTCTTTGACTCCCTTTCACGCGAATTCAGACTTTTGAGTGGTTCACCAAGAAGACTGGGGGTGTGTGTGTGTGTTGAGGGGAGGTGGGGGAGTGAGATGGTGATGGAGTATACGAAGTACCGACGAAGTCAGATATTCCTAATATCAAGTGTAGGTACCTACTTACACTTACTTACTTGCACATGCAGAGACAGTGGTGTATTCTGTAGAACAGTACCTGTCAGGTATGGTATGCACGCGTGCGCGTCACGCGTTTTAGCACGGGACTTGGCATTACAATACGGTATGGAGTGACCAGACGGGAGTATTTCAGGTGTATGAAGGAATTTGCTCCTTGCTTGGCAGATTCGCGGATCGGACAAGAATTAAGTATGTGCTCCACCCTGAGATCATAGCAGTCTCTAACTAGAGTACTTAGAGACTAGGGTCATCTAGTCTCGAGTTGGATAGTGAAGACTCTTCCATGATCTGCGGCCCAGACTCAATCGCTCTGAGCCTATCGGTTAACCCTCACTCTACATAGTACAAAGTAGTCCCGTACTTTATTCACGGAGTCGCCGTACACCCAGCAACTACGCTAGGTATATCAGGCCATATCTTCTATACTTAGATATTTAACTAGTAGTAATAAGTACTAAATAATTAATCCCCTTCTCCCCCTCCCCCATTGGTACACGTCAAGAATGCGGATGTAACTCTGAGACAGCCGTCGCGTCGGATCATCCCTTGCTCTCCCCAGCCATTGGTTATGATCGACGGAGGATCTCCGTGCAGAAGAGAACCCTTGAATTAATTGATACTGGCAGTACCCTATAGTGCTGAGTACTAGTCAATGGCCATCGAGGGGGGTCAGTTAATGGAAGTGGTGCATGTGCGGAGTGTGCAGCTCCCGAAAGTCAACTTTATTACAGTACCATGGGGTACATAATTCTCCACTAATTTTGGTACTAAATGGAAGTACTTTTGTGTACCTCGGGTGTACCTACAGCTACCTACCCTAACTAAAGTACTCTACTGGTAATTAGTTAGTCACATCACTCGACGATGCATTGGACCTGCTTCGTGCATTCATATCCTTACAGTCAACACAATTATTCCTTATAATAATATCTATTCATTCAATATAGAGAAGATGAAGTATAAGAAAAGAGGAAAAGAGAAAATTCCATCCCTTCATGAAACAGAAACAGAATAGCCGCAGAATCTATCTGCAGAAACAGGAAAAACGCCGTCCATGCATTGCGAAAAGAACGATGCTAAATGGCCTGGTTGTACTTCCATCTTTTTGAAAGAAATACTCAGGTTGATGCACGCCAACTTTTCTCTAAAATGACAGCAAAGGAAAGGAAAAGGAAAGCAGAAAGCAGAACCGGCCCATGGGATATCTCAAACGACAATGACTCGTTACGCACCACTGAACCTCAACCTAGTCCAGGAAGGTGAACATGCTGGTGTGGATGATATTGAGAGCGCGGTCGGCATCGCGCTCTTCGATGACGCAGGAGATGTTGATTTCACTTGCACCTGCAGGGGGCGGATGGTCAGCCTTCTATCAGAGTATTCAGGGGTGAAGTGAGGTGAGGTGAGGGGTGTGCACTTGGCTCCACCACCACCACACCACATCGGAGTTCCGACTCAACTTACCTTGCGAAATCATTTCAATATTCACATTATTCTCCCCGAGAGTAGTGAACATACGACCCGCCACACCGATCATATTCTTCATCTGCTTACCGACCAAACTCAAGATCGCCATTTCAGGAATAATATCGACAGTTCCATATTTAGCCAAATCATTGAGAGCCCCCTTCAAATCATCATCAATGACTTGGTATTCATCCCTTCCGTTACCATTGAGTAGGGGTGCCTCCGAGTGAAGTGCCATCGACACGTGGACTTCACTAGTCGAGATCAAATCAATGGATAAACGCCACTTATCCAATACCGAGAAAATACCCGCGAAAAAGCCATGCGATAGGGATCGCTTATTCGAGTGGACGTTGATCACTAGGATCTTGTGCTTGATCGTGACGGCGGTGGGACGCTTGGGCTTTTGCATCAGGCTTGGGCTCCTGGTGCGGAATAATCTGGGATCGTGACCGGGGGTACGTTCCAGTTCGGCGGGGGAATCGGGGAAGATGATTGTTCCCTTATTGCGAGGGTTCATGACGTTCTTGATGCGAATTGGGATACGGGCGCGGATCACTTGTTCCATGGTGAATGGGTGAATGACCTCTGATCCGTAGAAGGTCAATTCAGCTGCTTCGGATGGAGTGATGGCAGGCAGGAGGCGGGCCGTGGGAACTTTTCGTGGATCCGCAGTGAATATTCCATCGACCTCCTTCCACACTTGAAGTTCCTTGGCATGTGTTCCGACAGCGACGAGCGCAGCACACAAATCGGTATATCCACGACCAACTTGATCTAAGAGACCACCGGGGATGGTACCGAAATATCCGGTGATGACGGGGACTCGGTGTCCGCACTCGGCGACCTTCTTGCCGAGTGCTGCGGCGAGGGAATTATAAAAGGTTTGATCGAGGCCGTGGGCGCCGATGGGGAAGTCGATGATCTCGGAGAGATCCACGTATTGGGAGTCTACACCACGATCTTGGAGGAAAGCGGCCATTAGGCGACAGCTCAGCTTCTCGCCGGTGCTGATCACCTTGTCGACGCATCGTGCGCTAATTTCGCCGAGGGTCTGCGCGGCTTCAAGGACCTTGAGAACTCGTTCACATTCGCCGTTGATGTCAGCTACCACTTGCTCCTTCAGATCCACTGATTTCAATTGTTCTTGAGCCACTGAGGTATGCTCAAGGCGTACGGCATCGACTAGTGATTGGTAATGCCTTGATCCAGAGATCTCCGCATCTCGGGCTGCCCGCAGTAACCTGTGAGGGGAATGTTAGATTAGGTCGGACGGTGGATATGAGTGGTTGTGAGTGGTTCTAGAGGATGATTGATGTCTGACGAGGTGGCAGGTTGGAATTGCTTGTTGATGTTGTCCATGACTCACCGGTTTGTGGTACCTTCGGCTTTGGTCGAGCTGCTTCGGGCGGAGCAGACAACGGCGACACGGTTGTCGATGAGACTGGGTCTATGGGAAATCAGTACAATGTTTGTCGGAATTGACAGTTGAGTCATTTCTGTCATTTCTCAAGATATTGACATACTCGACAACCTGCTCGATAATGTTCAGAGCAAACTTGCCAACACTAGTGCCGCCAAACTTTTGGACGACCCAGCTGCTATGCAAGGCGGCGGGAGCCAACTGATCTGCCTGAGGGGAGGCCATTATGGGGAGAGAACAACAAGCAAAAGCAGAAGGGAGCAAAGCAAAGAACAGAACAAAGTAAAGAAAGTAAAGAAGTAAAGAGTAAAGAACGAAAGCGGAAGAGTGGGCCTTAAACACTTGAAAGTGTCCCTTGAAGCAAAAAATTCTGGTGACTCAGTTAATTGAGTTTTTCCGCCTTCCCCTCCAGGAACACTCGCGATGTCGGAGGTGCCCCGCCAATCACGCCATCTTCTCCCCGCGATGACGCAGCAGTAACACAGAACTAGTACTGTTAAATAGTTAGTTATTTACTGTTGTAGTAAATAGATAGACATTATATTTAATATGTTTTATTTCATTCGATATTTATTCTACCAATAATACACTCTCAATAACTTATTCTCAATTTTACTCTGATTACCACATTCCCCCGGATTAGGAAATGGCCGCCCCCGGAGATGCACGTGCCTGAACCTTAGTTGTACGCATAAAATGTACAACACAAGTACACTTACACTCCCATTCTGGTAGTATGTATACATACTATATTCTACACTATAGAATGAATCAATTCAGGAAAATGATAAATTCAAGGCATGTATAGCTCTTACTTACTTCAATTCATTCTGTAGTGATACCTACGCCAGCATCAACAAGAACTTCCCGATATCAATACTATCTGAACAAAGACCCCTGGGGACAGTCTCAAGACATTTCCGCACATTCAACCTAATATCACTATCATCACATTTGCGCCATATCTCAATAGCTTCGGAGACTTAGCCACAGCTGCATGTAATGCAGTCCCATTGATTCCACTCTGGGTATTAACATCGGCACCGGCTTCCGGAAGCATCTTCACTAGATTAATACTTCTGCCAGAAGCAGTCTGTGAGGGAGTCCCAAATTTGCCTTCCTTCAAATTGACATCGGAATTATGTCCCAGAAGCATTGTCACTATCTCAGTACTTCCCAGTGCTATAGCAGCCTTAAGAGCAGTGCTAAATTCACCTCGTAGATTAGCATGAGCATCAACACCAAGAAAAGGGCTTTGTTTCGAGGATGTCTATGCTGTAAGTCAATTTCCGGTCAGACCGTGGATAAAGTAGATTTCGAAGACTGCGTCGGGGCAGTCGTGTAGAATCTCGACTCCAAGTGTGTTGGGGCGAAACCCATCCTTCTACTATCAAGCCCTATCTTCAAGATGCGGTACACCAATATAAGCCCTAATTTGCACTCGTATATCCTCTGCCCCTTCACTGACGGCCGATTATGTTGAATATGTAGCCGTTATCGTAATAATCTGGAAAATATTGCCATCCATGATAAATACGTTGGGGCTGCATGAAGAGAGATTGTTGAGGAGGGTAAGAGTGGAGATGAGCCCAGGTGAATAGTACTTTTGACGACAGGGGTGTTGATATGATTTGATCTTATTGATTTTAGATTGGCGCGGATTGCGATGAAGCAAACTTGATAAGAATGTATATGCTCTTCAGTATATCATGATACGGCAACATTTATGAATGGCTTACAGTATGATAATTTCATATAGAAGGGACCCTATAGATCCCCAATTATCCCTTTAACAAAGTATACGAAACGGATAATAGGACATGGTTATAACGAGCCTCTGCATCGTTAAGGAGGTTCCATACCTATGCATCATCCCACAGGATATCTACGAAATAGTAACTATGTGAAAATTAAACCTACTAAGACAGTTTCAAGTCTAATCATTTCCATTTCAGGTATTATTTTCGCTAAATAAAAAGAACCAATACCGACTCAGCCATGCGAATCGGATCATGTTGGTTTATAGAAGTACAGTACATTGTCGAGCAAGCCCTACCTACATCATTCATATTAGGCCGGACCTCAAGCCGAGTATGCTCGACCCCAGTGTGATATGATTTATAGCATGGGGCATGCTACCCAGCATATCTATCATCGACTCGAGTCACGAAAACTAGGACTCCGACTCCGTCGTCTAGGTGGTTCACGACGATAATCACGTCTACCACCACCATATTCACTAGAATCTCTAGGTCGATCGGCCGGATTTCCATAACTCGGTACGTAAGAATCGAAATTATTACCTGGGTATCTTGATCCTTGGCGATCTCCTTGATTATTATAACGGTCTCGGTCTCGGTCCCGGTCTCGGTCTCGTCGGTCGTCGCGGCCTTCGTAGGATCTTCCGGAGACGGGTGGTCGGGGTGGGAGTCCGTTTGTTCGTTGTGATTGTGGGAATGGGCCTCTTCGGTGTGGTCCTGGTCCTGACCCAGGTCCGGGTCCACCACCGCCTGGACCATTGGGTCTACCTCGGGCTGCGCCTGGGATGCGGGGATTTTGGGAATTTGGTCGAGAGCCTGAGCTTGCCCAGCCTCCGTTTGATGAGGGGTCGGCTGAGCCGACGGGGGGAGCGGGTGGTCCTGGAGCGCGTTGTTCGCGGAACTTTTTGCGATCTAGTTCGTGGGAGTCGGCGAAGCTGGGGATTTCACCGGGTTGAAGGGGTAATGGGGGTGTTGTGAAGTAGGGATGTTTTAAGGCGTCGATTGCGTTGACTCGTTTGCGCCAGTCGAGTTTGAGAAGTTCGCCGAGTAATGAGATTGCGACGGGGTTGAGTCTAGATGTTACGTTAATATTCACTGCGTGCAGTGGAATGTGAAAAGATGTATTGACATACTCCTTGAAATGTTCGGCAAGGTTGCCACGCTTGTTGCCAAAGTTCTTGACACCCTCGCATCCAGGTAGATCTCTCCAACCAGGCATGTTTTCATCAGTGGGGGTTCCCACCATGCTGAAAATCAGCTGTGCTTGGTTGAGATCACTGCTTCCAGAGAGAATTGGCTTGCCCTTGAACATCTCACCAAAGACACATCTGATATTGTCAGTGGCAGGTACAGAAAAGTTGATGAAAGGTAGATCGACTTACCCAACTCCCCACATATCAATGGCAGTCGTGTATCGACGCAGTGAAAGCAACAGCTCAGGAGGTCGATACCATCTTGTGACAACCAATGCAGTGTATTCTCTCCTTGCCTCTCCGCCGCCCTTTCCGGCTTGTGGTGGAGGTTCATCATATGGCCGAGCAAGTCCAAAATCGGCTATTTGAAGAATACCTCCGTTGCTAATGAGCAGATTGGCAGCTAGCAATCAATGTTAGCAGGTACATGGAACAAGTACTGAGATGGACAAGTACAAACCTTTCATGTCACGGTGCAAGATAGAGTTCTGCAAGAAATTAGACTTGGATACCCAAAAAGCTAGAATTAGAAAAGAAATCATACCGCATGTAGGTATCGCAGACCCTCTAGAAGTTGCATCAAGTAGCATTTAATTTGAGGTTCTGTAAAGTGAACAGCTGGGTTCTCCAATAATCCAGAAAGATCATGTTCCATGTAGGGCATGACCATGTACATGCTAGGTTTTTTCCGACCCTCACCTGGAATATGTTAGCCAGAATGTCCATGTCGAGAGTTCTGTTCTGATCACTGGGCGATGCTGGGCACTTTGTGATGCTGGCAAACTCACCCTTACTCCGTTCAACGGCCATTTCATTAAGTTGTAAAATATTTTTATGGGAGAGGGCTTTCAAGAGCTTGATCTCTCGAATAGCTGTGATGGGAAACTTCATGATGTGATCAGTCGGCGATCGAGTAGAATGAAGCCTCTTTCAGAAAGGCTGATATAGTACCTACACCTTCCTTCTCATGATGCATGAGAATCTTCTTGAGTGCGACGAGGGCATTGTCTTTCTTCGCGCGTGCTTTGTAAACCTCACTACAGGGTAACTTAGCTTCGTGGATATGGAGATGTGAGGAAGAGAGGAGTGGATAGTGCAAAGCGCAGGCACGGGTATAGGCGCACTTACCCGAAAGTTCCTTCTCCAAGCTTGCCAATGAATTCGAAGTCTTTGATATTGGAGCAGCCCGGGAATCGCGGTTGACCACTGCTATCCCTCTCCAACGATTTAGCAGCCATTTTGAGATCTCGAATATGCTGTTGTAAGAACCGAGGTCGTGCGGATTGTATTCCGATCCGAATATCCTCTCCCTTTCGAGTATTACCAATCGACGTTCAGTTATGCGATGCGATACGGGTGCGCGCAGATAGACGAAGGAAAGTCGGTATGGGACTTTGGCAAGGATCTCAAGTGTCAGGGTAGAGGGTATCGAGAGAGGTGGAAAAGAAATTATGTCAAGGCGAAATGGAACGAGTCAAGGATCGATCAAGAGGGTCAGGTAGAGTAGAGTACGCGGCGGTAATTCGCATCGCCGTTCGTAGCTATAAGGTAGGTGCTTGCTTGGAGCAGAGCAGTAGAGCCACTCAAGGGCTCTCCGGTCTGCAAGTTGTGAATTGACAAATACCTCTTCAAGGTATCCGCCCTCCCTTTGTGTTATCCCTCTTCTTTAATCGGACCCAAAGGTGAGAATCAGACAAAGAGAACCCCCAAACCCTCAAGTTGGCAGATCAAAAGTTGAACTGAATCGAACTGAACAGTCGATCAACTCGAAAAAGCCGCCTGCCGTCACCGGTCACGTGATCCACCCGCTTCAACTTCGCCGGTGCCGACCGCATTCTGTCTGTCTTGCCTTGTCTCTTGTTCCCCTCAGCCTGTCTTGAAGCACCACCGACAGTGAGTACATTGAATTGAACTGATGAGAGCATTCTGAGATGGGATTGAACTGACATTTCGACGCAATTGTTTTAGTCATGGCTGGCAAATCCTCCCACCCCATCCACATCCACCCGGTTCGACCGCTGTACCGATTCACTGCCACGGCATTGGGTGCCAGCATGTGGTTCTTCGTACGCTACTCCTCATCCTACTACGAAATACAAAGAGAGACCTTTACTGACTGATGTTTAGCTCATGTACCGTGCCAAGAAGGACGGTGCTGTCCTCATGGGCTGGAAGCACCCTTGGGATCACTGAACAACTCGAGTTTCGAAACTTGAACCGAACCTACCCTACGCCAGTTGCGGAGCCTACGGGATCCCTTCGCCCTCATACCTTTTGTTTTTATTTGAATTGAGAAAAATCCCGCCCATAGCGGGGCAGAGGATTGGTGCTGTTGAAATGTATTATACCATTTCTTAGAAGAATGCGATCGGTCGAACGCAGAAAACCTTCTATTTATTCAAACCCGAGAGAGAGAGAAAGTAATTCTAAATAAATGTAGACATAACATAAATATGGAGTTTGTTGCTGGTTGTATTATTCAAAGATTATACAAACGCATCTCCTCCAAAAGAACTTTGTACTGACGACGCTTCTTTTGGAAACCAGGTTGTAACCGGGCCCGAATATGGCCAATACCGCGGGCAAGTCGTGGGAAGAGAAGACTCTCCGCAGACCAAGCGAGCAGAAACATACTGAGTGCTAGAACAACTAACCAACCTCTGAATCCATCGGACATGAAAGTTAGTTGCATTACATCTGCTACCCAGTCTGATGGTCGGAAGAGCATGTAACAGCCAATCAGGACGTCGATAATAATCGTGCATAGATATGGGGCTGTGGAGGTCTCGTCTTAGCAATGTAATTCACCTCGTTGGATTGGGGGAAAGGGGGAAGGGTTTACTTACCGTTCAGAGTCATGGATTGTCGGAATGGAGGTCCAACACTCATGACAATGCTAGTGAGAATGTACTGGAAACAAGAAAATAGGAACAAGGCTGTGTTTTGCGAGTTGACGATGTTGCTCTTTTCTGTGTCGAGTTGAGGTGGTATATACCAAGGTTGTCTCTGGACTGTTGCAAAGACAATGAATTGGGACAAGACCACGAGGGAGATTTGTCCAAGTAAAGGAGTCAAGACTTTTCGAGAAACGAGATCGGCTGTTGGTTTTTTACGTGAGAGAGTTGGATAAGGACCGGTCCAGCCCACTGTTTCAATTAGCTTTGGCTTTGATGCTGCAGGTTGAATTCACTTACTGAAAACTGCTATCGGCATGATGAGGGCCAGATCAATGAACAAGAACTAAGCAATGGTCAGCGATCCCCCCTTTTTTTTGAGACGAAAGATTGTAGTGGCGTATCAACATACCTGGAAATCACCAAGATTCGACCCAGAGGTATAAAGGAAGCTGACAGATGAGAACTGGATAGCTGAATAAAGACTCATGAATTTGAAACAGCAGAAGCTCGTCACTAATGCAGCTCGACCCTCACTATAAGCAGATTAGCATCCAATCTCGTTCGTCCGTCTTCAGCGAGAGTAGAGTAGCACACTTACCGAATCAATTTCGGCACGCAAGAAATATCAAATTGACGACTGGTAAATGGAGCAGCGACAGATGCCTCTGCATCTGAGAGCGAGATACCAACATCTGCAGCCTTCAAGGCACCACAATCGTTGGCACCGTCTCCGCAGAAACCACAGCAGTAATCGATTGACTGGAGCTTCTCGACTAATTCGTGCTTCTCATCTGGGGACATGCGAGCGAAGACTTTGCCACTGACCAGAGCCTATGAGGGGGGAAATATTAGTCTAAGTAAATGACTCGGAAGTCAGAGTAGGAGAGGGCATCTTACTCGGCTAAGTGTGTCTTCATTTCCGTAGTCAATCATCCATCGGAATACGTCACCGGTAACCGCGAGACAGTATTTGCGATCTTGCAGGCCATTTCCGGGGATAGAGACATCGTTTGAAGAGGAGGTTGCCAGAGGCTATCGTTATGGTCAGCAGCAGTATTTTATAGGTAGGGGGTATTAACTTACCAGAAGTGTCCTAGGATCCAATCTGGCATCCGGATCATCAACACTCTCCCAAATAAGCGAAGTTTTGCTAGCAAGACCAGGTTCTTTTTTCGTGTTTTTATTAGCATTGTTCTTTCAAATGGACATCGAGATTCGGAGGGACTCACCTTCAATCAAATGCGGAATGAAACACTGTTCATCAGCCCCAATCATCTTACACTCCCGAGCAACGCTAATAGCAGTGAGAATATTATCCCCAGTGCACATAACATTGCGAATTCCAGCCTGATTCAATTCAGAAATAACCTGAGAGGTAGTAGGTTTCAGCTTATTCTCGAAGATGATGAAACCAACAAATTCGAGGTTGCTTTCAGCGTCAGCACGAGATAACTTTTGGACCTTCATCCAGCTCAATTTGCGTTCGTATTTGGTGGCACAGGCAATGACTCGGAAACCTTTGTGGGTGTAGTAGTTCAGGAGTTCGTCGTAGTCTGATGGGAGGGATTCGGGGATGCAAATATCTCTAATGCTCTCCGGGGCTCCCTTTACGAAGAAGTTCGCTCCGTTGTCTCCGAATTGTCTGACCACGACGCTGGCTCGGCGGAGGTGAGAGACGAATTCGAAGTTTCGCAGTACTCCAAGCTCAACGGGTATCTGTGAGAGAATGTTTAGTATGTCAAAAAGGAAACAGTAGACCTGGCGCAGTGGAAACTTACATTCGGCCCATTGCGCTGAACCTGGCCCACATGGGTAGACGGTGGTCGCGCAACAGAAGGGCTGATGGTATCGAAATGAGCGCCGGTTTGTTCTGATGAGTTATTTCCACCCTCTTCATATGTCCATCCAGTAAATTGGAACATCTTGACATCGAGCGGGTCTCCAAGTAACTCGTCATCCACAACTCGGAGCGAATGACAGGTTGCCATGGTATAAATCATTTTCTGCTGCTTCTCAAGATCATATTCCAAGTTGCTTTCCGGTGCAACGAAAACACCCGCAAACTTTTCAGAAAGCAGTTCGGAGAATTTGTTTTTACTGTTGACGGTGCGTCCACCCAAAACGTCCAGACCATCTTCGGTGAGAGTACCAGTTTTATCAAAACAGACGACGTCCAATTTTCCACCCACATTGACTTTCTGAGGGCTGATACAGAATATGTTCTGCTTCTTCAACCGTGACAGTGCGAAGTTTGTTCCAATGGTCAGAGTCGCTGGCAAAGCTGGTGGGACGACAATAGTAATCAAATCGAGGGCTCTGACAACAATCAAGTGCCAGGCAAGACCAAGTCGAACGAAGTTGATGAAGGAGGCAACGAAACCAATCAGCGCAACGACTCCCATGACAGCAATGTATCGGAAAGAGTCGCGGTAGAATTTGAAGCCAGATGGTTTAGGGAAAAGCATCGAGCGAACTAATGCGCCCTTTGTAGTCGCAAATCCAGTCCTTGCAACAACGGCCAGTGCAACAGCTTCATCATCGTCCACGTTCTGAGGGCGTCTAGCTCTGATGATTTTTGTACCGCTGAAAAGGAAGTGCTTGGCCACAACGGGGTCCACAGAAGGGGCACTTAGGTCAAGGTAGGCCAGGGCTTCATCGGTGAAAGGAATTTTGGATACGGGTACGGATTCACCTGTCTCGATATCAGTACATTGGCCAAGAGACAGTTAGTTCAAATTCATGAGCTTACCAGTCAACATGCTCTCATTGACAATGCAGTCACCAGAAAGTAGAATACAATCACACGGGACTAGACTGAGAGACGGATCAGAGAACTCGAAAACGTCACCTGGGACGAGATCCTGGGAAGAAACCGATCGCCCTATCGAGGTCAGTCAGTATTCAAATAGTCTAATAACTAAGTTTCAGGGGCTGGTGAACTCACAAAATCCGTTTCTCAGCACGCGGAGATCACATTCAAAAAGTGAGATCTCTCTCAATCTTTTCATAGTCTGGGCACAATTAGCATTCAAATGAACACCCTACAGATTTGCGCATATTTAGAACCTACCGATTTTGTCTCCAGTACAGTAGTTGCGATACTGAAGACGGAAATGAGGAAAATGCAGACAGCATAGTAGTAATATTCGTCCATTGACCAAAGAAGCAAACTGGCCACCTGGAACATATAGAACGGATGAAAGGCCTGAAAATGGTTAGAAGGCAGTTCAAGTAGTTAAGTATGTTGACCAATACTAACCTCATCCATCAACAGTTGAGGGACATTTTTCTGCTGAATATTTATATTATTCTTTCCGAAAATCTGCTCCCTGCTATCGCGCTCATCCGCATCCAGACCACCTCGCATAGCCTTTGCATCAGTCCAAGAGTGGTCTTTCCAGCCATTGATTAACGAGAATTTGTCTTCAATGGGATGATAAAAGAATCGAAGATATCTATAATCCACATAACGCAGAGATGCAATTGTCGGGTCTAGGTCTTCATCATAAACGTGACCGGAGTTATCCATGAAGACTGTTGAGAGTGGGCGTCCGTATACTTCGCTGTCAATATTATGAATGCTGAATTGGTTCCATTGATCCTGTTATACGTTAGTCAAACTGCGTTCGGCCACTGAAGCGCAACAGTGGGTATCATCATACTTCAATTGCAATCCACTCGCATTTTCCAAGGGGAGTAGCCTTTCCAATCATCCTAACTCGCCAACGTGGAAACCATCGGAGCAATAGATAGCCCAGACCTCCGGTGAGTATACACAGAGTGATATAAATGGCGAAACCAGCAGTACTGGTAGAGAAGCCCGCAAAAACAGCCGTGAGATCTTCCGATGTAATATATACTTTTTGGTTAAGTCTGCTTCCCGAGCGTCGGTCTCGACCATATGAGCTCGCCGAAAGAATACGCGAGAGAAGCGGGTGCTCAGCGGAGTCCCGGGACATTCTCTTCGAGACGAAAGATCCCCGATGAGATTCAAGATCGGGCTCTTCGACTCCATGCATGGAGGATTGTTCGATGTCGCTACCCTCGTCAATTGCATCTTCGTTGGACCATTCGGCAAAATCCTCCTCGTCTTGGAAGTAGGTGAAGCTAACGTTCGAGTCGGCGCGATTCCGGCGGTGCATGAAGGAGACGACGCTGGACGGAATGCTCTCCGATATGGGTCCGTCGAATACCTATAGTGGAATTCGTTGGTTAAGATTGGCCAAATAATTGTTTGGGAAGAGTTCACCACTAAACGCACCTCATTTCGAGCCATCTCCACATCCGATACCACGCTCACGCTATGAGAAGATTAGTGAGAATTCTGGTATACTAATTGATAAGGTCCAGGTACCTGCTGCGCAGTGAGTCACGGCGGAGACTCGATCGCGGCATGGAAAGATCCATGGGACCGATATCCGGAGACTGCGGTCGGCTACCCATGGTGAATCTTTCAAGTCTACCCCAGGTAGACTATATTGAAGATCTCAACCTCAATTTGATCTATGTGAATCGATTCCACGAGCAGATGTGGTCAGGAATGGGGTAATGTATATGATGATATGTGTCGACTAAGTAAGAGAGGACCCCATCCAACACATGACCGGCTCTTTAGCACGGAAAAAGCAATATGTGAAGAAGAGGAATGTCGAATCTTGCCGCGGAGAGCTCTTTGCGAGGGGCGGAAGTTACCTCGAATGATAGCCACCCGGTCACGTGGAGATAACAGGCCGGGGTTAACTGCCTGATGGCAGCCTGAGGCCAGCAAGAGGGTCTCGAATGGCCTCAGGCTTGAAACTAAGCAGACCTCAAACATGTCAGACAACGCCGATCGATCTGCCAAGGACCGGGGCGAATTTAGTCATTCTACTTACAGGGATCGAGGGTATCTGGATAGCCTATTCATGAGATCAAAATATATATGTTGATCTACATATATTAATATTTCTCCATATGTATTACTAAGGTAGTAAATAGAGTAAGGTTGACCTTATTCTGGGGTAATCTCATGAGTTGAATGGCATCTTATTTGATGAGATATGGACACATTATCGGTAAATATGACTCGATCTCACTTGATTGGCTGGCAACTTTTTCTACTCATCTTTTATAAAGGCGTCGGTCTATCTCCGGGGGCTTTTTTTCTTTCATTGCTTGTATCAAGATATACCCAAACAGCCTCTCTTTTCCCTCTCCCTTTCTGTCTCTCTCTCCCCCATCCGAAATAGATTAGTGTTCTCCATATACTAGGACTAGGACTATTGGACCTATATCTCCGATCCAATCAGATACAAGATATTCAAACAACCACATAAGTTATCTCTAATTGTTTGAGGCAAAGAAACCTCAATGAAAAGAATGTTACTTGGGTGTTTCTAAAATTAACGTGGTGACGAGTAAATTTGGCCACTGCGTGCAAATCGATGGAACCAGACCCTCTTTCGGAGTACATTGCCCAGGCAATACCAGGGTAAACTTAGCTAAGTAAACTTATTATTTGATATTTAATATTAATTTAATTATTATTATAATACTTTTTGTAATTTTACCATACTTTATGTCAGTAAAAGTAAGAAATAAGTCAGAGAGAGATGATTTGTAAAGGGAAAAGAGGAGAATAAATCTTGTTGGGAGCGGTTTTGCATTCAACCAGAACCGCAGAGTCCCGCCAAGCCCCTCCGGGCACCGGCGCTAAGGAAATCCCACCACATCTTCTCGTTCTTCCAGACTCTCTCCTGCTCCAAGGCATATCAAATCTCTTCCCCTCTCCAAATCCCCCTTTCCTTCTTCTTTCCTCCCCCCTCCCTCCCTCTCTCTCTCTCTCCCTCCCCTCCCCCCATCCACCATTCATCATGTCTGAACCCATCAGGAATAAGAAGGCGGATTTCCCGGTCGCACCGTAAGGATTTTTCTCTATCTCTCCTTGACCCGCTTATCACCCAGGAAAACACTGATCCGATGAAAAAAAAATAGGACCCCGCAAAACACACCGGCTAACAATGCCCCCATCTCCTCTCACGCTCAACAGCCTGGTGTATCCAGTATTAAGGAAGGTATGTTGATTGAATTCTCGTTCTCTTTTCTCTGTGTTCTTTACCCCCGCTATTCTCTTCCCCCTCTCTCCCCCGCGTCGTGTTTCTGACCGCTAGTTTCTACAGAGTCTCTGGATACCGCGGCTGCCGCATCTCTTTTTGCCCGTAACCCTGCTCTGGTCTCTATGATTCAGGGTAAGCTGGGTCAGCTGGTTGGTCGTTCATCCGGCTACATCGAATCTCTGCCCCCTGTTGTCCGTCGCCGTGTCGCTGGTCTGAAGGGTATTCAAAAGGACCACGCCAAGCTCGAGGCTCAGTTCCAAGAGGAGGTTCTCGAGCTCGAGAAGAAGTATTTCGCCAAGTTCACTCCTCTGTACCAACGCCGTGCTACGATCATCAACGGTGGTGTCGAGCCTACCGAGCAGGAGGTTGAGCAAGGCAAGGAAGACGAGGAGGAAGATGAGGAGGATGAGGAGAACAAGGAATCCGAGAAGAAGGAGCAGGAGGATGAGTCCGAGTCCGCTGCCGCTGCCGCTGGTATTCCCGAGTTCTGGTTGTCCGCCATGAAGAACCAGGTCTCACTCGCCGAGATGATTACCGACCGCGACGAGGAAGCTCTGAAGCACCTCACCGACATTCGCATGGAATACCTGGACTGCCCCGGCTTCCGCCTGATCTTCGAGTTCTCCGAGAACGAATTTTTCACCAACAAGACCATCACCAAGACCTACTACTACAAGGATGAGAACGGATATGGTGGTGACTTCATCTATGACCACGCCGAGGGTTCTAAGATTGACTGGAAGGAGGAGAAGGACCTGACTCTCCGTCTTGAGAGCAAGAAGCAGCGTAACAAGAGTATGTGGTCTACCAAGCAGAGCTATACGCGTTGCCCTGGGCTTAATTCTAACACTACTTTAGACACCAAGCAGACCCGCGTTGTCAAGATCAGCGTGCCCACCGAATCTTTCTTCAACTTCTTTTCCCCACCGCAACCCCCTACCGATGATGACGAATCCGTTGCTAGTGACATCGAGGAGCGCCTTGAGCTCGACTACCAGCTGGGTGAGGACATCAAGGAGAAGCTGATCCCCCGTGCCATTGACTGGTTCACTGGCGAGGCTCTTCAATTCGAGGAGCTGGGTGAGGACATTGACCCCGAGGAGTTCGACGATGAGGACGATGAGGATGAGGATGACGAAGATGATGATGAGGACGAGCGTGGATCCGCCTCTGTGGAGGATGACTCAGACGACGAGGTGAGCAATCAGATGCCTTCTGATACCCTGAGATGCCCTCAAATCTCGAAGAGTATAGCTAACGACATGACAATAGGATGGCACTTCCAAGCCCAAGAAGGAGGCGGCCGAGTGCAAGCAAAACTAGAAATGAGAAAAGAAAAGCAGCCCCACGGCGATGCTGAATGCTTGATGGACTTACTTTGTGATTGATGTTATTGCTATGTTTCCTTTTCTCCCATGCCTTTGTCTCCCTTGCACTGCGTGATCTTCCCTGTCTACCTAATAACTCTCTCAATCAATCGACATAATCAGTAAGTACAGGCTAGACTACTAAGGTACCTGGTAGAGTATCAGTAGATATTATTATGATCTCTTAGAATAGCAGTTATCCTCTATCCATAATATCAAAATATCCATAATACGCATAATATTCACCATCCATAATTATAACTTATCCTATACTCTATATTTACTCTACTCTAATGTATGCTGGATGTATGTTGATGTAAAGGCGGTGACTGTGGGGTGTGGCGCGGCAACCCCCAAGTTAGTCCAGTTAGTCCCGAAGCTCCTTCAGGGGCTTCTCGCTAAATGGCCAGCTGTCAGTGAATACTCTTTACTCTTGACCCCAATACACGGCCTTAAACTTCTTTTCTTTCTTTTCATTCTTTCTATTCAGATCATGGATGAGGAGTTCCCGTGAGACGCATGTCTTGGACTTCTCCGTGATTGTTTGATTGTTTGATTTACCTTCTACCTTCTACCTCTACTCTACCTTGGGAGGTACCCTTTTCTGCGTGGCCCGCCCCCCGGTCTCCCCGATACCCACTCCGATCACTCTTAGACGCCTTTCGACTTTCTCTCTCTTCCCTTTCCCAACCACCTCAACATCTTCCTCTTTCGCTTTTCCTTTCCTTTTGATTGTTTCCGACTATTGCCCTCGACGTCGGATCCATGGCGCATATCTACGAGGTTGGAACGAGGGCCTGGCAACCTGATCCCACGGAGGGATGGGTTGCCTCTGAGGTCAAGGAGAAGTTGGTGGATGGTGATAAAGTGCAGCTCATCTTTGAGCTTGAGAATGGAGAGGTATTTACCATTCACTCTTTGAACTTGACGCTGAACTTGACACTGGAGTTGAGCGATGAACTGACTTCTCTATGTTCCATGAAATAGACAAAAACAGTCGACACAACGCAGGCCGAACTGCAAGTCGACAATAACTCCAATCTCCCTCCCCTGATGAACCCTGCCATGCTTGAAGCCAGCGAAGACTTGACAAACTTGTCGCATTTGAACGAGCCCGCCGGTTGGTTTTGTCGGAAACTCTGCTGCATCTTCGTCAACTGACCCCCATACAGTCCTGCAGGCTATCAAGCTCCGTTACGCCCAGAAGGAGATTTATACGTACAGTGGTATTGTCTTGATCGCGACAAACCCATTCGCCCGTGTGGATTCATTGTATGTGCCTCAAATGGTACAGGTCTATGCTGGGAAACAACGTGCTTCGCAGGCACCTCACTTGTTCGCAATCGCCGAAGAAGCTTTCGCGTAAGCAGCCATCTCTACAATACTGGGTTTTGGGTATATTTTGCTTACTGACGGCTACAGTGATATGCTTCGAGATGGAAAGAACCAAACAATCGTGGTTTCTGGAGAGTCTGGTGCTGGTAAAACGGTCAGCGCCAAATACATCATGCGTTATTTCGCAACTCGCGAGTCTGCTGAAAAGCCCGGCAAATACACCTCTAGCTCGGCCGGTGCAATTAGTGAGACGGAAGAGCAGATCTTGGCCACTAACCCGGTCATGGAAGCGTTTGGTAACGCGAAGACGACTCGTAACGACAACTCCTCTCGATTCGGCAAATACATTGAGATTATGTTTGATGATAAGACGAACATTATTGGTGCGAAGATTAGGACTTATCTTCTGGAGAGATCGAGACTGGTTTTCCAACCTTTGAAGGAACGTAACTACCACATTTTCTACCAGCTTGTGGCTGGTGCCTCTGATGAGGAGAGGCAAGAGCTGGGTCTCTTGCCTGTGGAAGAGTTCGAATATCTCAACCAAGGTGGTACTCCCATCATCGATGGTGTTGATGACAAGGCCGAGTTCGATGCAACCAGGAAATCGCTGGCTACGATTGGTGTTCCTGCAGAGAGCCAGACAGGTATCTTCCGCGTGTTGGCAGCTCTGCTGCACCTGGGTAATGTCAAGATTACCGCAACACGCACTGATTCCCAATTGTCTGCTTCTGAGCCTTCTCTCGTTCGAGCTTGTGAAATGCTGGGCATTGATGTCAATGAGTTCGCGAAGTGGATTGTCAAGAAGCAGTTGATCACTCGTGGTGAGAAGATTACTTCCAATCTCACCCAGCAACAAGCGACTGTGGTTCGAGACTCGGTTGCCAAGTTCATCTACTCGAGTCTCTTCGACTGGCTTGTCGATAAGATCAACCGTGGTCTGGCAACTGAGGAGGTTCTCAACCGTGTGGTCACCTTCATTGGTGTGCTGGATATTTACGGTTTCGAGCACTTTGCCAAGAACTCTTTCGAGCAGTTCTGCATCAACTACGCCAACGAGAAGCTTCAGCAGGAGTTCAACCAGCACGTCTTCAAGCTCGAGCAGGAGGAATATGTTCGCGAAGAGATTGACTGGACTTTCATTGATTTCTCTGATAACCAGCCTTGTATCAACCTGATTGAGGCCAAGCTCGGTATCCTGGCTCTCCTCGACGAAGAATCTCGTCTTCCCATGGGTTCCGATGAGCAATTCGTCACCAAGCTCCACCACAACTTCGCTGCCGACAAGGAGAAGTTCTACAAGAAGCCTCGATTCGGCAAGTCTGCCTTCACAGTCTGCCATTACGCCGTCGACGTCACCTACGAATCCGACGGTTTCTTGGAAAAGAACCGAGACACAGTTCCTGATGAACACATGGAAGTTCTGCGTAACTCAGCAAACACCTTCATCAAAGAAATCATCGACACAGCCTCCGCAGTCCGCGAGAAGGACTCGTCATCCGCCCCCTCCAAACCTGTTGCCGCGCCCGGTCGTCGCATCGGTGTCGCCGTCAACCGCAAACCCACTCTGGGAGGAATTTTCAAGTCCTCTTTGATCGAGCTCATGAACACTATTAACTCCACCGAGGTACACTACATCCGCTGCATCAAGCCCAACGAGGCTAAGGAAGCATGGAAATTCGAAGGTCCCATGGTCCTATCTCAACTGCGAGCCTGTGGTGTTTTGGAGACTGTCAGAATTAGTACTGCTGGCTATCCCACCCGGTGGACATACGAGGAATTTGCAATCCGTTACTACATGCTTTGCCATTCGTCCCAATGGACGTCTGAAATCCGAGACATGTGTCATGCGATCTTGCAAAAGGCTCTCGGAGACGCAACTACCAAGAAAGACGACAAGTACCAGTTGGGATTGACTAAGATTTTCTTCCGAGCTGGTATGTTGGCTTTCCTTGAGAACCTGCGAACATCCAGACTTAATGAGTGTGCGATTATGATTCAAAAGAATTTGCGATGCAAGTATTATCGTCGTCGTTATCTTGAGGCTAGAGAGTCTATTCTTACGACTCAGGCTTTGATTCGTGGATTTTTGGCTAGACAGCGTGCTCAGGAGATTCGTCAAACTAAGGCTGCGACTACCATTCAGAGAGTTTGGCGTGGTTCTAAGGACCGCAAGTGGTACAATGAGGTGCGCAACAACTTCATTCTGTTCCAGTCTATTGCGAAGGGTTTCCTTACTCGTCGCAATATCATGGACTCGATCAACGGCAATGCCGCCAAGGTTATTCAACGATCTTTCCGTTCTTGGCGCCAATTGCGCGAATGGAGACAATACCGCCGCAAGGTCATTGTTGTCCAGGCTCTCTGGCGTGGTAAGCAAGCTCGAAAGGTTTACAAGTCCTTGCGTGAGGAGTCTCGGGATCTTAAGCAGATTTCCTACAAACTCGAAAACAAGGTCGTCGAGTTGACACAGTCTTTGTCTTCGCTTAAGCGAGAGAATAAGCAACTGGTTTCCAAGCTTGAGAGTCATCAGAATCAATTGGAGAGCTGGAGGAAGGCTGCTAAAGATTTGGAGGATGAAAAGAGTACTCTGCAGGCACAAGCTAATCAAGCTTCTGCGACCGCTGCTCGTGAAGATCGACTCAAGATTGAGATTGAAACCCTCAAACTCAGTCACGATGAGTCTGTGGCTACTATTAAGCGTCTGCAAGACGAGGAGAGGGCTACCCGGGAAAAACTTCGCGTCAACGAAGAGGACCTCGAGCGCCTCAGGCTGCTCAACAGAGAATCCGAGCAGGAGACATCTACCCTTCGTTCACGTGTTTCTGAGTTGGAAGAGGAGCTCGAGGTTGCCAAGCGATCGGTTCCTATCAACGGTGCCAACGGGGATGTGCCAAATGGCACTGCTGTTCCTGCCCCCGCTACCGGTCTGATCAATCTTGTCTCGTCGAAGAAGCCCAAGCCGCAGAGACGGAGTGCTGGCGCGGAGAAGATTGGAACGGATCGTTTCAGTGGGGCTTACAACCCACGACCTGTCTCTATGGCCATTCCTGGTCCTGGTGCTACTCGCAACACCGCTGCTGTCTCACCTGGTCTGGACTCGGTCGAGGTGGAGCTCGAGAACTTGTTGTCTGAGGAAGAGGATCTGAACGAAGAAGTTACAATGGGATTGATCCGCAATCTCAAGATTCCTCTCCCAAGCTCAAACCCCCCACCAACAGAGAAGGAAGTTCTTTTCCCTGCGTACTTGATCAACCTGGTTACATCAGAGATGTGGAACAACGGTTTCGTCAAGGAATCCGAGCGTTTCTTGGCCAATGTCATGCAGTCTATTCAGCAAGAAGTCATGCAGCACGAGGGCGAGGATGCAGTGAACCCGGGTGCTTTCTGGTTGTCTAACGTCCACGAGATGCTTTCCTTCGTCTTCCTGGCTGAAGACTGGTATGAGGCGCAGAAGACGGATAATTACGAGTACGACCGTCTGCTGGAGATCGTTAAGCACGATCTGGAGAGTCTGGAGTTCAACATTTATCACACTTGGATGAAGGTGTTGAAGAAGAAGTTGTACAAGATGATTGTCCCGGCTATCATCGAGTCCCAGTCTCTTCCTGGCTTCGTGACCAGCGAAACGAACCGTTTCCTCGGCAAGCTGCTGCCCTCTAACAGCAACCCCGCATACAGCATGGATAACCTTCTCAGTCTGCTGAACGGCGTCTACCGGGCCATGAAGGCGTTCTACCTGGAAGAGACCATCATCACGCAGACTATGACTGAGTTGCTGCGACTGGTCGGTGTCACTGCTTTCAACGATCTGCTCATGCGCCGTAACTTCCTCTCGTGGAAGCGTGGTCTGCAGATTAACTACAACATCACCCGGATTGAGGAGTGGTGCAAGAGCCACGATATGCCCTTGGGAACTCTGCAGTTGGAGCACTTGATGGTATGTTCCCCCTGCCTATTACTCTATCATATCTACTGAATATTTGCTAACAATTCCACAGCAAGCCACCAAGCTCCTGCAACTGAAGAAGGCCACCTTGAATGATATTGAGATCATTCAAGATATCTGCTGGATGTAAGTTTCCCCTAACCCCTTTCATCCCTAACTGAAAGATTCACCTCGCTGACTCCCATTCTCCAGGCTCTCTCCCAACCAAATCCAGAAACTCCTCAACCAATACCTCGTCGCCGACTACGAACAACCCATCAACGGCGAGATTATGAAGGCCGTTGCGTCCCGCGTAACAGAGAAGAGCGACGTTCTCCTCCTCACACCCGTCGACATGGAAGATAGCGGTCCTTACGAGATCGCCGAGCCCAGAGTCATCACTGCTCTCGAGACTTACACTCCATCTTGGCTACAAACACCGCGATTAAAGCGGTTGGCGGAGATTGTTTCGGCACAGGCTATGGCTCAACAGGAGAAACTGGAATTAGAGAATGGGGTTTTGGAGGAGTAAGCTTAGCAGGGGAAGGAGCAGTTGTTGATGTTGGTGTTGTTGTATATTAGATGTTGGATTGGATTGAATTAACCTAAAGGGTTTGTTTGGTTTGGATGGGATGGGATGAATGGTTTCCTTTGTGGATACGGATTATGACTTGATACAGAACATTTCGCTATGGACCTAGATTTGGTGATATAGTGATGCATATGATTTAAGCTTTGATTTGATTTGTTTGATTGATTGATTGAACTGATTCTCATTTTCACCCTCATCTGCTCTGCTTTATTTTATTTTTGTAAATCGTAGTCCTAACAGTACCCTACTGTACCTTGAAATTGACGAGAGCGGGAGCGGTGTCAGCGGGGAATCCAATCCATCCCGCTCTCACCACAATCTTTTATCTCCACCACCAACAGCATTTTAACCTAACTGACTTGACCAAACTCAACTCAACCTACCTCAATCCACAGTCAAAATGCCTCTCACAAAAATAAACTTCATTACCGGCAACAAAAACAAACTAACAGAAGTCCGGGCCATCCTTGGAAATGTAATCGAAGTGGATAATCAAGCTGTCGATGTCCCCGAGATTCAAGGAACTATTGAAGAAATTGCGAAGGAGAAGGCTAAACGGGCTGCTGAAGCGGTATTTCTCCCCCTTTCAGAAAAAAAGAAGAAAAAGCTTTATTGGATTTGATTGAGTTTTGTTTTGTGGGTGGTTGCTAATACTGGACAGATTAATGGACCGGCTTTGACGGAGGATACGGCTTTGGAATTTACTTCTTTGAAGGGATTACCTGGTCCTTATATGTGAGGTTTCCTCCTCATCCCTGCACTTTCAAGAATTTTCTTCCTAGTTGGGTAGATTAGTTAAGTGAAGCTTCTACTAATGCCCATCTAGTAAATCATTCATGGAATCACTCGGTCACGAAGGCCTAAACAAAATGCTCGATGGATTCGAGGATCGTGGTGCTGAGGCTGTTTGCACTTTTGCTTTTTGTCGGGGTCCTGGTGAAGAGCCTATTATTTTCCAAGGAAGAACTGCTGTAAGTTTATATTTCCCAAATGGGTTGGATTTGGATTGGATTGGTATCAAGGGAGGGCTTTTTCTAATGTATTTTGGTTTTTTTGTGATTCAGGGCTCGATTGTTCGTCCTCGTGGCCCGACTAATTTTGGTAAGTAATTCTTTCTATCTGATTTATATCCGAGCAGTTTGGGTAGTGCTTTTGCTAACAGATCAGGCTGGGATCCAATTTTCGAATATGAAGGTCAAACTTATGCCGAGATGGATAAAGAGGCAAAGGTAAGATTTGACATATCCATATTCTGTTTTGCAGTGCATGCTAACCTCGAATAGAACAAGATTTCTCACCGTTACAAGGCTCTGGTCAAGTTCCAGCAATGGTTGGCCGAGGGTCAGGAGTAATCTCATTTACTGGCCTACCCTGGGTTAATTCTAGGGTAGTATATCGGAAACACTGCAGGTGTGAAAAGACAACATTTTGTCACCATTATTATGGAACTGGGTATATAAAAGACCTGATGATCATAGACAACAACAATACAACATTTTTGAGAACAATTCCAACCTCACTCCTAGCTTGACCAAGCTCTCTGCCCCGCTGAATCTGGATGTATTTTGTACTCCTTACTGCTCCTCCTCTTGCTGCTGCTTCTTCCAATTCTCAACCCAATCCGAAATCCTTCCACAATTACTCTCAACATCCCCATCCTTCTCACTATTCAATTCCACAACAATCTCCTCGTCGTACGCTTCCCGCGCTTCTTCAATGAGCACACCGAAGATTTCCGCGTCGAGGTTCTCTTGTAATTTTTCTTCGTGGTAGCCACTACAACAACAAAATTAGCACAGTGCAGTAAAAAGAGGGAATAGGGAATGGAGGCGGAAGGCTCACCGAGAAGAAAGTCGATCATAAAGAATCGTCGTATCAGGACATCGAATAACAACAACGAGATCAATCCATGATTTAGGAAACATATCGCAAGCGTGCCAATCGATTAAATATCCACCTTGAAGAACTTCGTCTTCAATTGCGTCCAATAGCTGCGGAGTAGATTGGATTAGCATGGTTTTCATTCAATTTCATCATGCCCCGCCGCGGGGTTGAAAAAGGTCCTTCAGCACCACAAGAAAGTATCTTGGACAGTGCGGAAGCTGATCACCTGCTGAACTAACCTTATCTTCATCAACAACCCAGCTCTTCCGCTCTTCATCGTATGTCTCGTGGCAGTCGCGCTCTTTGGCGACTTGGTTAACGGATAAGTGCTTTAGACCGATGTCTGAGGCTAATTGTTCGCAGTGGACTGTTTTGCCGACGCCGGGGGTTCCGGTTATGATTATGTTTGGTGATGTTCTCATTTTGCAGCTATGTTGCAGCTTTGTATGTGTGATTTGTTTTGGGGGAGGAAAGAAATTGAAAATTGAAAATTGAGGTTTGAGGATTCAGATTGAATTGATGCGGAGAAAATTGTTGGTTATATCTCGGCTTAAGGTTGTTCCGTTATCTTATCGTACTATAGAGGGGCAGACCCTTTTGCAGTGTATACAATGGGGAAATGGAATGTAATAAGATGAAGAATATTAAATGTGTGGAATCACGGTTGGTAAGATCTTTTCTCATTGCTCTATTTCTTAGAGAAAAATTGTGAGAAATGAAGTCGCTAATGCAATGCTATTTCCCGATCCGTCATCACTGCCAGCTCCTAGGGTATGAACCATTAACTCAAGATATTGATCTGGTTAAATTCATGAGTAATCTGTATTCACGAAGGAGACATATTCGCTGTTTGACTAGGACTAGTCTTCGGTAATCTGTCATATACAATCAGCAAGGCAGCCATGTCAAAAAAACGCCCCCATACCAAACATGTAGGGAGAATGTCACTTACTTGAGAAGTTCGAACATCTTATATTTCTGAAGATACCGAGTTTCCCTTCGATAAGCTTTCAATAATCTGGCAGGATTATCAGATCGACCAGATGTCCCAATGAGACGACTCATTGCGGGTGATGTTTTGAACATTGGATCGAAGACGAGGAGATTTGCTGTGCCGTTTTCTCGGATTTCGAATCCTATTATTGTCATTGAGTGGCCTGTCATTTATCATATTAGTATTACTGTTACTGTTGGCTTTGCTTTGCTTTGCTTTGCTTTGGACGAAAACAGCTTCCTGGAGGGGGTGTTTGCAAGGCCTCCGCTGCTCACTTCACTCACCCTGGTGCTGGAAGTAAATTGGAGGAAGATCGGTCATGAAGACTTTCTTCTCATCTTCTAATGAGCAATTTGATCGGAAATAATTCGCAACATCCATGTACAGAGCATCGTGTGCTCGCATATTTCCTGATTCCATTAAACTGCTCGCGTCGCACCTAGACATCCATGTTAGCATCAGCCAGCAACTGCCACTGATCAGATCAGCCAACATACGCAATACCGAGACTCATGAAGAGTGCTTGTGCCTAGATATCATGTCAGTACTCCTCAGGTGTACATGAATTCTTTTCTCTCCCACTCACCTCAGGAGTCCCAATAAACTTCCTAGTCCCCTTAATCCCACCTGTTTCCGTCCGTCCAGTACTATTAAACCCCAAATCCCATGCCCTCTCAATCAAATCCTGCAACTGTAAAATCGAAGGCACGCCTTCTTTGAAATATTCATTCCCATTCCCATCCCCATTCCCATTCCCATTGCCCTTAGTTTGGGCTTTGGCTTGTGCTTGAGTCTTGACCAGGTAAGAAACAAGCATCTGAATATTCCTATACCCACAAAATCCCCCCTCCCTCGGCATTTTGCAAATATGACGAACACTTGAACTACATAAAAAGACCCTTTGGGACGATTTATCTTGTTCACATAATTTTGCGATCAGCGGGATTAAATTGTCGGTTTCATTTTCGATGATTGTGTGTCGAGCGAGTTTGCCGTCGTTAGTTATTCGGGTTTGTTTGCTGGTTGATCCACCCTTTTCCAGTAATTTTTTTAGCCAGGATGGCATTTTCTTTTCGTGGGCGTGTGGTCCTAATTCTGAGCGCTATATCAATTATTAGTCAACATTATTCATTAGTTACCCATGAGTTGGGAGATGGGAGGGAGTGGACATACCCCTAACCGTTTCGCGCCATCTGGGCCAAGTTTGCCGACCGGACTGTGGCTTCGACCATGTGTAGGCTTTGAAGTATTTGAACGAGTAAAGTCTCGATCAGCACCTCTTTTGCCGCCCTTTTGGGTCACTGAAAAGTCTCTCGTCTCCGTATCTGATATATCGGGCTCGCTGGATAATTCTGTATTGAAGGGACTTTGATCTGCCCCGCTTTCATCGAGAGCAATTCCTTCAGCGACATGCAGATCTAGATGGGTTTCTAATTCAGCAATTGTGACGGTTTCGCCGCAGCCATGTGGGCAGTCGATGTAGTTGTCATCGGGTTCCTCTGTGGGGAATGGAGCAGATGCAGTCTGAGAAAGAGATTGCGGGGCATCTTGACCTCCTTCTGGATGACAGTATTCAATGTGTTGCTCCACAAATGTTGCGTCTTGGTCTGAGAAAGGACAGAATGGACATGTGGGAAGTGATTGGGTGTTTTCCATGGTGAGTGCTCTTGGTGGCTCAGTTGCTTTGTTGTCGGTTGGGCAGAGATGAGGTGAGATGTCAGTGAGGTGTGTTCACTGCCCAGTGGTGTGGGCTGTAGTGACAGCCAGATGAGAGATATGTATGCCTGGCAAGGTTACTGAATGATTTTAAACATGAGATCTCTAGTCTCTGGGAGATCCGGTGGTTTTGAGAAATGCGGTGCCTGGCGCAGAGATGATTGCCGGAGAGACCCACTTGGTGAGAAGTTGAAGCCGATGCCTGATCACTGAGGTTATGTCTTACGGGGAATCAACATTACAGTTAACTAGTGGGAGAAATTAAAGAATTTATATCCCAGAGGATAGTACTTACAGGTTGATACTTCTGTGTAAATTAATTCAATTTGTAGTGGGAAAAAAAATAATAACAAGCCTGATTATATATATTTTTAGTACCTACTACCATCCGCATCCAGACACCATCAACGTGATGATCATAACTATACTAGTAGTATTCTAACTGATGGAGAATGGCAAATCGAAGAGCTAGACTTGATATTGTATCTTAAATACGAATTTTGAATGTTATAAATTGGATAGAGTTACTCTTACTGCTATTCTAGTACTAATAGTACTAACAACTTCTAGGGTGATATTCATAGCGGATACTACTAATTCCTCATCATTTAATATTTCATAATCAATAGCAGATGATCAAGTATATGACTATCTATTCCTTTAATTTAATTCACTTTAATAAGTGCTGCTCCAGTGTTGTGATCTACTCTGCTGATCTATTGATCACTGATATGATCAGATCCCGTGACCTTATATAAGCCCGACTCGATTCGGCCTCAACTTTTCAGTCTTCGTCGACAAAGCAAATGGTCCTTCCGCACGGCCAGAATTCCCATGCGGATCCGGTTCCACAGGCAAATACTGCCATAATAGATGGGAAAGAAAAGGTATGCTTCATCCACCCTCCACTTGAACCTCGCCTAGCTGTCGATGTTGTTCTTGCTAACTCCCACTCCCCAGTCCCGGTATTCACCAATCCTCGGCGACGACCTGATAACCGTCCCACGCAAACAACCCACCCGGGGTAAACCACGAAACGATGCCGCGACCGGTGTATCAGCGGCTGGAGTCCGCGCCCTAAGTGCGCAATTTGTCGCCTTTTACTTTCGAGCTCCGATTAAGGCCTTTTTTCGAGCGAGGGTTGACTACATGGCGCTGGCTAGAGCTGTTCATCCTGGAGTTGCGGATGGGAAATGGTCGATTCATACTACGACGCCGGGATTACTGTTTCATGCTGTTAAGACCTATGGGTGGCAGTTTATTCCGAATCAGGTTTTGCCTCCTTTGATGGCTAATGCTGGGTGAGTAGTTATTAGTTAGGCCGGAGCTGTTGTTTATGTTTACTGACTTGCTTCACTGTTAGTGTTGGCGCTGTTTTATACACATCCTACCTACAAGTCCTCGGTTCTCTACATGATCCCGTTTCCCAAGGTGCCAAACGCGTTTGGCCTCCTGCTTCTCCCTCCGCAACATTTACAGCTGGATTTACAGCTGGTACGATCCAGTCGATCGTGGCAGCACCACTTGATGCACTCCAGGTCCGAATGCAAACTAGCGATTTACTAGAAGGACAATATCGGAGTATGTGGCATTATGGACATCACAAATTGAAACAGATTGGATTACGGGGAATTTTCGCCGGATGGGGACTTTCCTTTTTAAGAGATTCGTTCGGATACGCTGTTTTCTTTTCGACATTCGAATATGTCAAGTCACAGTCTTATTACTCCTTTGTTACATGGTACTATGGATCTCTGCACCCGGAACATATTGAAAGTATCACACCCGGGAAGAGCTCTGACCGGGGAGTGCCGGTCATTAAACCGCATTATGCGATAGAACCGGGATTTCTCCTACTGGCTGGAGTGACGGCTTCGGTGGCACAACAGGTCATTCAGCATCCGCTTGGGGTAATTCAGGACCTGCATCTTGGGAGATTGGAATATCTTGATCACCAGGCTAGTTTGGATCCGTCGCGTCGGCAGATGATGCGGCTCTATTACCACGCGTATCAGGAGACGTATAAGCGGTGCAGTCGTAAGGCGAGCCGGGCGGGAGGGTGGCGACCTTGGCTATTTCGGGGATTCTTTTCGACGGCGATTCGTCAGGTTCCGAGTACGAGTGCTGGATTGATTATTTTCGAGTTGGTGAGGAGGAGGTATGCCAGTATGGATGATGCGGTGCATATCCGGAGTGATGGATATGATATTTTGTTAACTTAACTCAACTCTGTAAATACATAGATAAATGCATATAATAATAACAACAACAACAACTACTACTAAATAACTACTAATGACTAAATACTCTGCTCATTACTAAATAATAACTACTATACTCCGTTCTGACTGCTGTTAATGTAATGCCAAGTGGACCCAGTGGATCCCCCGTATTCCCCTTTGCGGCTGCATCTTCAATTACTTCCTCTTCCTCTTCCATTTCCTCTTTCCTCTCATCTCATCTGTCCTCTTCTCTTCTAGTATATTTCCCTTTCTCTTCTCCCTCTTATATATACCTGGACTGTCAATATCTCTGTCCCTCTCCCCTGATTACCCCTCTATCCCCTCTGATCACTGATTACCCCATACCCCATACTGTCAGTCTCCCCTTTGTCCACCTGACATTCCTCCACATCCACATCCAATCCAATCCAATCCAACCAGCTCGTCAGACTCCGTCGATCGTCTGTGTGACTTCTCTAGGGCCTCTCGTGGCCTGTCGTGTCCCAAGTCCGTGTGGCGCTCACTAGTAACCTTCCCCGACTGGAAGGTCGTGGCACATCCCCTGCTTGAAACTGTGCCCTTGACTGACCGAGTTGAGTTGAGTTGAGTTGATCTTTCATGACTTAACCTGGAGACTAAAAAAGTCTCAGGCTTCGACTATTCAAATCATCTGGGCTCAGCTCAGCCCTCCACCGCCAACATTCCTTCTTCATCATCTCCCATTCCCCTCCGCTCTCTCCCCTCCAATTCCTCCCCCATTTCTCTTGAATCTGCCAGCGAAAAAGGTAGTCGTCGCTCACGTTCAGGTTCTCGCTCTTCTTCCGATCTCTCCGTCTGGTCAGATACCGGCGATCTAGCCGAGCAAGAGCAGGCTCTGGTGGATCGTGAGGGTCAACCTGGCGGTGCTGCTGGTCGGAACCATCCGAAGCGGGTCCACTATTCTTCATCTGTTGAACACTTGGATCTGGATCTGGAAGATCGTCATCATCGTCATTCTCACTCACCTTCACACCGCTTTAACCCTGAGAAGATCCCCATTCCTTCTCCTCCTCCCCGACGCATCTCCCGTGCTGAACGGGTCCTTGCTGCCATTATGTCTCCAAGGAATGGGCGGAACTCTGCCCATGGCCTGGTCGGCAAGCCATTACTGTGAGCTGTCTGCTATCGGCAGGGTTGTTGCTGTGGTGCTAACAATCGTAGTTACTTCACCAGTGTCTTCGTATCTCTCGGTGTCTTGTACGTGGCCTTAATGGCTTCGCTTTACTCTTTCGCTTTACTCTTTACTAACTACTGAACGACAGTCTATTCGGCTATGACCAAGGTGTTATGAGTGGAATCATCACGTCCGTATCTATTCTGCCTCCCCGCACTCCCGAATCTTCCCACTCTCCTCTGTTGATCCTCCCAACGCGACCGTAACTAACGAACGTAGAGGTCCACACTTCATAGACTACTTCGATCAACCCTCCCGAGCAACCATCGGTACCGCCGTCGCTATCCTCGAAATCGGTGCCTTCATATCTTCCCTTCTAGTAGGCCGTGTTGGAGATCTGATCGGCCGGCGGAGAACTATTCTATATGGTTCGATGGTATTTTTCGTCGGAGGTGCTATCCAGACCTTTGCGACGGGTATGCCTATGATGATGGTTGGTAGAATTATTGCTGGTCTGGGAGTTGGTGCTTTGTCTACCATCGTGCCTGTCTACCAGTCTGAGATCTCGGTATGCTCTGCACCCAGCTTTCAGCTTCAAAGGGCGTGTCTTTGTACCGATGCTGACTGTATAGCCCCCGCATAATCGTGGTCAATTAGCTTGCATTGAATTCACGGGAAATATTGCTGGATACGCGACGAGTGTTTGGGTGGATTATTTCTGCAGTTATATCGACTCCGACTATTCCTGGAGACTCCCACTTCTTGTTCAGTGCGTTATGGGCGCTCTGCTTGGTTTTGGAAGTTTAGTCATTTGCGAATCTCCGAGGTACGATCAGCTTTGCATTACCCTACCCTATACTACACCTACTAACCTCTTCTCTTCCTTACTTTCAGATGGCTGCTCGATTTCGACCATGACGAAGAAGGAATGGTAGTTATAGCCAACCTCTACGGCGAAGGAGATATCCACAACGACAAAGCCCGACAAGAATACCGAGAAATAAAAATGAATGTCCTAATGCAGAGACAAGAAGGCGAACGTTCCTACTCCGACATGTTCAGACGATACTGGAAACGAGTCCTAATCGCCATGTCCGCTCAAGCCCTCGCCCAATTAAACGGAATAAACGTCATCTCATACTACGCACCCCTAGTCTTCGAATCAGCAGGTTGGCATGGCCGTTCTGCAATCCTCATGACGGGTATTAACGGGATAACCTACCTCCTTTCAACGATTCCTCCATGGTATCTTGTTGATGGATGGGGCCGTCGTCCGATTTTGCTGTGGGGTGCTGTAGCGATGATCATTTCGCTTTCTTCGATTTCGTATTTCATTTTTATTGAAATCGATGCTACCCCCTTGCTAACTGTTATCTTTGTCATTATTTACAATGCTTCGTTTGGAGCGTCTTGGGGTCCGATTCCTTGGCTTTATCCGCCTGAGATTTTGCCGCTCAGCATTAGGGCTAAGGGGGCTAGTCTTAGTACGGCGAGTAATTGGGCGTTCAATTGGCTTGTTGGTGAAGTTACCCCGGTTCTTCAGGGTGCTATCAAGTGGAGACTTTATCTTGTTCATGCTTTCTTCTGTGCTTGCAGTTTTGTTTTAGGTATGTCCAGCCTTGCTCCCAGCACTAAACTAACCCTGCAAAAATTGGTTGCTAGGTGTCATGCTAACTCATGGTTTAGTCTACTTCCTCTACCCGGAAACAAGCGGTGTCCGCCTAGAAGACATGGACCTCCTATTCGGCGACGCAACAACCGCAATGCCAACACCCGTAACAGAAGGCGAGCGCGGTTCGCTCATGGCTGGAGCCGCTGGTGGTGTGGGTTCGCCTGTCCCTTCGCTGGATATTAGAAGACCATATGGCCAATTCGGTGCTGAATCTGCAATTCCGGGCTTGGATATTGATCCTCCTTCTTTTGGTGCATCTCCGGGTACTACGGGATCGGGGCCTGTTAGCGGTGGTAGTGCGAATAAGGAAGGACTTGGTGGGTGGATTTCGAAAATGGTTAAGAGGAATAGGGGGAATAGTGGGAGTAGTGGACGGAGTCAGGGTCAGGGTCAGAGTCAGTATAGGAGGTTGGGACAGGATGAAGAGGAGTGATTGGACATGACCGTGACCGTGACTATGACCATCAACGTGATAGTGGTGGTGGTGATTGCATTTGCTGGCTGGTATTGGGCCTTTTGATAATACCCCCATTGCATGATGATGGCCTTTTTGGCTTGTCTTTTTTCTGTGTTTCTGTGTATGTTTGTTGTATATCCATGAGTGTTTGGTTTTGTACTTTATTCTCCTTTTTATATTTATGTTATTTCCTTTTGGTCTTGTCTATATCATGTTGATGAGATTCTCTTGAACCTGTCTTGTCTTGTCTTGTACTAATACAGACCGAGATCTGGTGTAGTGAGTGAGTGATATAGGTGCGATACGCAACGCCAGTCTCTTTTTATCCATAGATGGATAGATGGATCAGTCTACATATAGGAATAAATGGATCATAGCTCAAGCTATCCTTTTGCTACCTTTAAAAATGAAAAATAAAATATTGTAGATATATTCAATTCAAATAAACGTCACTCATAATTCTTCTAAACAAAACTCCAATTTTGGCAAGCTGTACAAGCTGTGCAATTTTAGACCTCGTTGAGGGGTCAATTCAATTCGAATTCGTTAATGGATTTCCACCATACCATACCGTACCCATATGATCTCAGTCATATGGATTCTGGATGGTCATGGTCTGGTTCGTCCGTGTAGTTGATTACAGCAGAGCTTTAGTTTAGCTCGGGGTTGGGTTATCTAGTACAAGATGCGGGTTTGGATGCGGGCTGAATAACCTGTTAGCTTTTGCTTTGCTTGCTTTGAAGGTGCAAAGGTGCATGGTTGAAGTTGGAAACTTACAAGGAAGGCTTTCGAGGCTGGTGTATAGGTCTCGGATGTGGGTTGTGTTGACGTTGCTGATATCGGCCATCAGGTAGGCAACCTATTGTTGTTAGTTTGGTGAAAATGCATGCCTTTTTGCTGGAAAATACTTACGTCGCCTCTGCTATCGGTCATTTGCTTGTCGACGTTGTGGTCACCAATGATTTCGTTGACTGGGAATACTAGTTAGTTTTCTTTTTCTTTTTCTTTTGGGAAAGGCTAACTCACCCTTTCGCAAAACACCAGGAATGTTCTGGTGAATATAAATAACACGAGCGTGGTCAGGCTCATCCATAGTCAATGAACGAAGAGCAACTTCAGGCAAGTTAACAGCTCCAAGTGTAGTACCCTCGTTAACATAACGAGTCAAAGCCTGAGCGACCTCAACACCAATAGCAGACTGTGCCTCCTCGGTACTTCCTCCAATGTGAGGAGAAAGGATAAGGTTCTTCAATGAACGGAGATCAGCTCCCCAGGAGTTCAGATCGTTGTTGAAATAATCTCCGTTTCCGGCAGGTTCATTGGGGTAAACGTCCAGGGCGGCACCGGCAACCTTTCCGCTGCGCATAGCGTCGATCAGAGCGGGGATATCGACGACGGTTCCGCGGGATGCGTTGATCAAGTAGCTTCCCTTCTTCATTTGCTCGAACTGCTTAGGTCCAATCATACCCTTTGTCTCGGGAAGTTCGGGGACGTGGCAAGTGACGAAATCAGCTTCGTTGAGAAGAGCTTCCATAGTCTCGACTTGACGGGCACTTCCCAGAGCCATGAGGTTAACAACGTCATAGAAGATGACAGAGAGACCCATTGATTCGGCGAGAACGGAGAGTTGAGCACCAATGTGTCCGTATCCAATGATTCCGAGGGTCTTGCCGCGAATTTCCCAGCAGCCGTTGCTGACCTTGTTCCAGGTTCCGTTGTGCATTTCATTTGAGCGGTCGCCGAGTTGGCGGGCTAGAACGATGATTTCGGCGATGACGAGTTCGGCGACACTGCGAGAGTTGCTGAAGGGGGAGTTGAAGACGGCGATACCGTGCTCGGCGGCGTATTGGAGGTCAACTTGGTTGGTTCCGATACAGAAGCAGCCGATGACGATGAGGTTCTTAGCCTCCTTGAGGACTCGGGCAGAGAGCTTGGTCTTGGAACGAATACCGATGACATGTACGTCACTGGAGTATATTAGCATTTCATGTCACAATTGAATGCTGGGAGCGCTGGGTGCTGAGTGCATACCGGATCTTCTCAATCAGTTGGTCCTCAGGCAGCGAAGACTTAAGGAATTCAACTTGGTAACCCTGTTGTGACAGGATATCACGACCAGTCTGGTTAACATTCTCGAGCAGGAGGACCTTGATGTCCTCGGTGGCAAAGGGCTTCAAGTGCTTCGCATTGGGCAGAGGAATTGTGCGGGTTAGAGCTGAGCCGTGGCTGGAGGGAGAGTGGAAAGAGGCGTTAGGAGAGGTTGAGAAGTACTGAGCCTGGGCGGCCAGCTCGTCCTTGCGAGGACGAATGTCTTGAGCGGAAGTCATTGTGACAGTAAATGGGCAAAATGGACAGAATTGGAGGAAGAGAAAGAGAAGTTGAGTCAGTCACTGAGGTCCTCGTGAATAAACCAACGAGTGAAAGTGAATTAGATAAGCTCAGAATGTCAGATCTCCGGAATCGGCGGGCAAACTAAGAAATCACGCAATTTGTATTTATGCGGTGACTGCAATTGTATATTAACAATATTATTTCAATTAGGTTTGTGTTTATGGATATTGTATATTTGCATCTATATTTATACTAATTAAATCTCTCAATTAATCCCACTGACTCAGATGTGACTCACGAGGAAATTGAAGAAAGACGAGGGGCACAGCGGGGCATCTTTTTTTTCTTCTTTTCTGCCGAGAAATGCTCACCGCCCAACTCGGCAAGCCGTCGGAGATTTCACGGAGATCCCACATATCCACATAGTTACAACTACTATGGATACTATGGATACTATGGATACCCTATTCAAGTTTAGGTATACTTGTGTGTATGTTGATTAATGCAGTCAATTGAATCATATGCCCGGTATTTAACAGCTAACAGTACTCTCGTTTTATTGTTTTACCTTTACCCTTCACTCATCTAAACCTTGAGGTCCTTCATCTTCTTAGCGGCCTCATCGGAACCACTCTTCTCCTTCTTGGCCTTGACACGGGCAGAGGTGGTGTCCTTAGGAAGTTCCTTAACGTAGGGCAGGAACTCGGGGTTTCCGGGAATGAACTTGCGCAGAGGCTCGGGAACGACAATGCCCTGGGTTATCAATTAGCGTAAATTCTGTAGATGAGGTGAGGCTGCTACGCAGCTGCGACTCGACTTACGTCTTCTCTCTGGTAGTTCTCCAGAACACAGCAAAGAGTACGCTCAGTAGCAGTCAGAGTAGAGTTCAAAGCGTGAACGTAAGTCTTCTTCAGGTCAGTGGCCTTCTTCTGACCGTAACGGATCTCCAAAGCGCGAGCTTGGTAATCCAAGCAGTTGGAGCAAGAGACAAGCTCCTTGTACTCCTGCTGGAAGGGGAACCAAGCTTCCAAGTCGTATTTCTTGGAAGCGGCGTTGTTCAAGGCGCCGGAGACAATTGAGACAATTTGGTAGGGGAGACCGAGGGATTGGTAGAATTCCTCGGAGGTTGAGATCATGTCGTCAAAGGCTTGCCATGAGTCTTCGGGCTTGGTCAGGACGAATTGTTCGATCTGTACACAATTAGTTTTTCAATTCTCAGCTGTAGCTGTTGGCTGTTGCAAGGCTGCTCACCTTCTCGAACTGGTGAACACGGAAGATACCCCAAGCATCCTTGCCGTGAGCACCGGCTTCCTTACGGTAGCATGTGCTGTAACCGGCGTACCTATAATCATTGATTAGCTTTGTTTCAGTTTCAAGATTGGAGTCTGGCACAGTGTCTGCCTGGTTGCTTTTAACTCACTTTATAGGAAGATCCTTCTCCTGCAACCACTCTCCATCATGGAGAGCCGAAAGCGGTTGCTCAGAAGTAGCAATAAGATACTTATCCGTAGAATTATCCTCACCCTCAGTAACCTTGTACAATTCCTCGTCGAACTGCTCCAACTGCGCAGTCTTAGCCATGAGATCCTTCAGCATGAATTGCGGAGGCTGGTTGGGCGTATAACCCTTGTTGAACAAGAATTCCAATCCGTAGTTGACAAGCGCCAGATTCAGGAACAGACCATAGCCTGTCAAGCAGTATCCGCGGTGACCAACGATCTTCACGCCGCGCTCGGGGTCGTAGCCGTCCAGACGAGTCAGGACTTCGTGGTGGGAAAGGCAGTCGGGTCGTTCCATGACTGCGTCTTCGGGCTTCCAGGTCCTCAGGACAGGGTTGTCATCCTGAGAAAGTTAGCTGCTGAACTCGAAAGTTCTTGCTAGGATCCTCAGGTGTGTATTTCTCACCTCGGTCTGGCTAACGGGCACAGAGTCGTGGACGTAGTTTCCAATAGTGCGGATCTTGCGGTCGCGCTCGTTCTCAACCTGGACGGCCTTGTCCTCGGCCTCCTTCTTGGTCTTTTCCAAGGTAGCCTTCTCGGCGATCAACTCGCTAGCATCCTCCTTGTTCTGGACAGCATATGGGTATGAGCATGGTATTTCAAGAGGTGGTGGTGGCAGTAGTGTTGTACCTTCTTCTTCATACCAATCTGCTTGAGAAGGGCATTCATTTGGGATCCGATCTGAGTGACTCCATAGCGCACTGCGTAATTAGACGATTAGTTCATTGCCCGATTCAAAGAGAATAATAACAAGAGGTAACAATTAACAAGTACTCACCTCTACGAGCCTCCTCGTATAGCGCAATTACTTCATCAACAACCTCCTCAGGCGCACCACGTCGGCGCTGGCTCTCTTTGATCTTCTTAGGATCGCCACCGCGCTCGGTGATAAAGTCATTAAGGTCGAGCATGGCTGCGAGAAACGAGGGTAAACTGGTTGGTGAGTCAACTGAGTCGATGTCAATTGTGGAGGGGTAAAAAGAGAAAAGTGCGCGGCGGGGCATTACTTAAGCGGGGAAGTAGCAACGGAGTATAGACTAGGGAGTAGTGTAGCAACACCCTTGAATAGTTCTTGTTTCAAGATGAAACAATGGCTTTTTACAATAATTGAGAGAAATTGAAACAGATTTATCGAGGCCTTTGGCCTGTTTCATTATTCTATGCACGCTGCGATATCAAATACAGAATTCCTAGCCAGACAAAACCTCATGATTCATGCAACCGATCCCAATATTCCATCAAGCCAGAAAGAGAAGAGAAGAAGGGAAGAAGAGAAGGGGGAAAGAAGAAAAAGAAAAGAAAAGGGTGAAGAGAAGGAGAAAAAGCGAGAAAAGCAAGAAATTCGAGCTACCCAATGTCGGGAGTTCAGTTCAGGGTGTCGTTGGAGATTCACATGCCAGTGAGGTCCTATAACCAGCATGAGTATGAGTATGACCAATACTTCATTGGGATGAAGTATACCAGACAATCTTCTCTGGTGTTGGATTCACATACCGTAATAAAACAAGCAATGAAACCAATCCAAGTCCAAGGCTCTCTCTCACATAACAGTACACTTGTTATTACCGGCAGGTTGACCGGGATTCTGAGATTTCTCAATCTCCCCAATCATCAACTCAAAAGACTTAGTGACATTAAAGTCAAGGAAAGCACTAGCCTCAGTGAAAGCGCAATTGACCTCCTCGGCTAATTGACGTCCTTCTTCGAGAGAAACTTGTCGTTGTTCGACCTTAAGATCGCTCTTGTTTCCGACTATCACGAGGGGTACTTCATCGGCGCCCTGTTTAACAGCATTAGCAAAATGAGCATTCTGACGAGAGAGAGAGAGTCTGCTGCAGAATAGTGGACAGGCCTGGCAGGCTAGGTGTAAGGGGGCTGAACTAACCAAATGATTCAAGATCTTATCCCGAATAGTTCTAACCATCTCAAAAGATTGCCTCGAAGTAACGGAATACACAATAATGTACCCATGAATTCCAATAAAATGCTTCGAATTCAGAATACTATATTCGTCCTGTGCACCCGCAGTAATCATTCCATGTGTCAGCGCCGAGCTGTTAGGGGTCCCCTGGGAGTAGTTACTCCTGCTGGAAATGGGGAAAGGACATACCTGTCCGGCGGTATCGACGATCTCAGTAGCATAGTCTTGACCGTTGTATTTGATGATTCGACTGAATGTGTTTTCAATTGTGGGGTAGTAACTCTCGACGAAGTGGTGTTCGACGAATCGAACTGTTAGTGATGATTTGCCTGAAAACGAGCAATGTTAGGATTCGAAGATTGTATGAGATGGTAGAATGAATAATTCAGGGAGAACTGGGCTGAAATGGGCTGGCTGGGCTGATGTCCGTGAAGTCATACCAACAGATCGACTACCAACAATTGCGATCTTTCTCTGTTTCGGCGCTGCGGGCATCTTGTCGGAGCGGTGGCGTTGTGGAGATGAATGTGTTTCTGATGATGGAGTTATAGGTGTAGTGAGGTAGAGGAAGGTATTTGCCGATATTCAGAGTACTGAAATCGACGAGGATGAATTGAAAGAGTAGAAATCAAGTGAAACAGCGTTGATGGAGATGAGATGGAGATGGAGGTGGTTGATGGTTGCGGGTGGCAAAGTTCCTTGATGCATGAGCTTGGTGCAAACTATGCAAACCGATCGGTCGATCGGTCCAGATTTACAACTCACATACTAAGTTAACCAGGGTACATTCAGGTACATTCCAAGTATTCTGATGATCTTACATTCCGATTATAATAGATTGAAATAGATAGAATAGAATGGAAAGATCAAGATAAAACTAGAAACTAATAACTAGTAATAGTATGGCTGACTCATAAACATAGTAGTAGAGGGTATCAATACAACACCTAACTCCGTCAATCCGGGGTCATTATCCATCACAAATCAAATACAAATCAAAGATCCCAAAAAAGAAAACAAAAAGAAAATACAAAAATGTACAGAGTTACATCCGGGGTACATAGTACATACTATTACCCCTCAATAAACTGAATCTGTCCAACGAGATCCTGAAGCCGCCCGAGGAATCCACCCGTCTCACCCGTTTTCTGCATGGGATGCATCTGCTCGATCTTCTGGTGATACTGCATAAACTCATCCACTGTCGACAGTACCACTGATAATTTTCTGCCTAGACCCTTGTCATGCAGATTTTGTTTAACTTGCGATCGGACACCATGGTCTAGGCAGAGCGAAAGCAGGAGGACGGCGAGATATCCGATCGCCACATTGTGATGGACTTTTGGGACGGAGTCGGCCTGAACAGTAGAGTTTGTTAGCTTACTTCTCAGTGATGATTGAGGTGGAGGGCTGTTTACCTGAGCAGTTGATTCCACATTATCCAAAAACAAATGAAGAAGTTGATGAAGAATGGTCTGTTCCTCGCCAATTTCAAGAAACATGATTCGAGAATTCTCACTTTGTTCCGTGAGATTGATCAAAGCGCCCAAAGTTAAAATCACCGTGTCCAGAGAGGATTGGGAAATCTTTTCCGGCTGGGATAGAGAATCGTCATTCAGATCGTTGAACTTAGACATCACGATTTCAGCAAGAGCTTTGATCATTGGCGGAGTTGCAAAATAGTCACACAGATCAGCGCTGCTGTTCGTGATGTTTAGGATAACGCGAATATATAGATTTTGCAATTCTTGCACAGTGTTCGGGTTGAGTAAGCTTTGTAATGTTGGGATCGATTTCAGAACATCGTCGTATTCGTCGAGGGCAAGGTTGCTTGATGTTGTATTGGCTTCCAGCACGAATAGTCCCAGATGGAGAATTTGAGACTTTTCTGACGAGTTCCCTTTCTCGGAAGAGCATTCGGATAGTAAAAGGTCGACTATTTGTCTCAATAAATCCGCAGAGAGACCACTGGGGACTTCGCCCTTCTCCTTAAACGCGGAAACGACGGCTTTCAAACAGAAGAGCGCTAAGTGGTCGGAAGAAAGCTTCGTGTCCTCATCATCAGCGAACAATGCCGACTTTATCTGTGGTCCGAGGTCCTGGACGATTTTCTGAGTTGCTTTTGACAGGTTGTTTTCTCGGGCGCGTGTCATGCTCGCGATATCTTTTTGTGCCTCGAGCAAGAGAGGAGCTGTCTCTAATAGTTTTGGCCACGCTGTAGTCGCGATAATGTAAGGAATAGATCGACCACGGGAAATCAAGCCAAAGGCGGAAAATGCTAGTGTGGCAGAAACGATATCTAGATCTCGAGACAGACAATCGACAATCCTCTTGTCAAATCCACATTCAACAAATTGCCGCGTTTGTTTGGGATCTAGTATCTTGCCGCAAATCTGAGCCATGGCATTGCATCGACCCGACACTGAGATCCGTTCATCTTCGACATCTTCAAAGATCGACTCAATGGTACTTCGGTAACGAGCGTTTCCTCCTGCTTGTCGGAGCTCATGGATACTTCGTACAGCGCCTTCTTCATCCACCGGCTCTTCTATGTCAAATAGACTCGGTCGTGGAAGAGCTTTGGCCAATGCTTTAGGACCGAATAGATCGTCTTCTTCCGGGTCGGCCAAAAGACCACCGTCCAATTTAATATCATCCAGGAATGAACGTTGGCGCGCATATGTCACTTTCGAGCTTACATGCGGAGATGGCGCAGTGTTTGATTCCAGAGCAAGCCCCTCGCGCTGGCTATCTGATGGTATGCTCAGCGGTCCTGCGCCAAACTCTCTTTGTCGAATGGGGCTTTGAGTAGCAACCGGTGAAGATAGTTGGCTGTCAGTGAGACCATTGGAAGAGGCACGATCCAGCGACCTTTCCCTTGCCCCTAGCGAATCGACTAATCTTCTTCTTTTTGGCGTTGTGCTTTGAAAATTTGACTCTGCGTATTTTCGGGGACTTGGGGACATGGGCGCGGGTGATGTGGCACTGTATTTGGATTTGAAGGATTTGGGTTGAGGTTGAGGTTGAGATTGAGATTCGGACTCCAATTCAGATTCGGGTTCGCTATCTTGCTCGGATTCTTGGGAACTGCGCTTTCGTCGCAATAACCTCTGCAACTCATCTTCAGAAGACGAGAAGGATTGTTGGCGAGCTGCATTCAATTTAATTGCAGATATTGTCTTGGGCTTTTGAGGAGTTCGTTTCTGAGGTTCAATGTTTCGAGTTTGAGCCTGTACTCTTTTCCGATCCTTCAAATTCACTCTCGGTGGAGTTGCGATCTTTTGTGTCTTTTCTATCTTTGCGTTTCTATTTTCAATGCGCGTCTGTGCTGATTCCGAAGTAACGCTCTGACTCTCATTTCGCTTGTCCTCAGCAGTGTGTAAGTGAACCACGCTTTTCGGGCCGGGGCCAGCTCGTCGTCGTTTTCGCTGGAGAATTAAGTTATGACTTTCGTCGTCGGAAGATGGGATGTCATAGACATTATCGGTTGTGGTTGTAGCTGTAGCTGCAGTTTGCCACGATCCTGCGGGTTTTGCGGGGGTGGGTTTTGAGATGACAGGGGCTCTTGGTCTTTTGTCGACGTTGCCATTCACGGATCGCCCGGCCTTGGAAAGCTGAGGAGGTGGAGTTTTCTTCGAGGGAGTTTGGGAACCTTTATTTTGTGAAGGCGCAGAGACAGTATTCGGCAGGGATTGTCTCCTCGAGGAGGAGCCGTAGGTTACCGGCTTGCGAGTTCGAGGCCGCGACGAATCCATCGCGTTTCAAAGGGCAAGCGAAGGTTAAACATAGATCATCTCAGTCGCGTAAGGCAGCACGAGTATTGCAGGAAAGTGGAAGTAGCAATTTGAGGTTGGATAGAGTGAGAGTAGAATTTATGTTATGAGACTGGCGACATGCCGGATTCAGCGCAATGGGTAGAGCGGAGTAAGATGGGTGGAAGCCAGTGGGGTGTAGGAGCAATTGGTGACAGCTAAACAGCTGAGACAGCCAATATGGGGGACAAGATAAGAAGGAAAGTGTCGAGTCTGATCGAGCTGCGCCGAGTGTCGCAGTGAGGAAGAGGAAAAGAGGAGAAGCGCACGAGTGCGGAGTGAAGGGACAGTCCTTTCCTCAAGAAGGAAGATGATAGGCGATAAGAAAAACCTCCCCGCTTTACTTCTACCCTGGGAATACTGCATTCTTTTCTCTTTTCTCTACTCTTCTCTCTACTATACTCAGCTCTGCATACTCGACTCTACTTTATATTCAACATGGCTAGTAAAGAACAAGCTCCCTCTCCAGCTGTCGGTGTTGGTCCCATCTATCGTCCTGATGGCGAGAAACCCACCGCCACCGTCTCTAAAGAGGTTTCCTACGAGAATGTCCACGTGCTCCCTCAAACTCCTCAGTTGATTGCTCTTCTGACGTGAGTTCCCCTTTTTTATTACCTCAGATCTGAATCTGTATGTGTCTAATGTATGTAGTATGATCCGAGATGGCCGTACCGCTCGTGCAGACTTCATCTTCTACTCCAACCGCATCATTCGACTGCTGGTTGAAGAAGGTCTGAACCACCTCCCCGTGGTCGAGCAATCGATCAAGACTCCCGTAGGCCGGGATTATCTCGGTGTCAAATTTGAAGGAAAGATTTGCGGTGTCTCGATTATGAGAGCTGGTGAAGCTATGGAGCAAGGATTGCGGGATTGCTGTCGGTCTGTTCGCATTGGCAAGATCTTGATTCAAAGAGATGAGGAGACTTGCATGCCTAAGCTTTTCTATGATAAGCTTCCTGCTGATATTGCTGACCGATGGGTTCTTCTTCTTGATCCCATGTTTGCTACTGGTGGGTTTACTCAACCTTTTTCATTTTTTATATTTTTCGTTGCCGTAGCTGACTGTCTGTACAGGTGGATCTGCAACTCTTGCAGTTGAAGTGCTGAAGGAGAGAGGAGTCCCTGAGCACCGCATTCTATTCCTGAACCTGATTGCCAGTCCCTCTGGTGTGGCTGAATTCGCTGAAAGATTCCCCAAGTTGCGAGTTGTCACTGCATTCATCGATCAAGGATTGGATGAGAAGAAGTAAATGCCTCCCCTCTATTTTTTTTGCCTGCAGTCAATATCGATACTAATGACCTTACAGGTATATTGTTCCTGGACTTGGAGATTTCGGTGACCGTTATTACACCCTGTAGACCAGTCCTACCCCAGCATCAAAAGGTGAGGCGAGGCTAAGCTAGGCTTACGCACGCATCCATCCACAGCTACCGGCTTAAACAAGCGTACATACATAGTATAGGTGGCAAGCATGGCGTTGGCATCGTTGGTGATGTCTGTTCTGTTGTTCCTTGATCACGAATTCAAGAATCTCTTTTATTTCTCCAACTTACCAGCTTGCTGATTTACTCGATTATAACCGTAACTGCGGCTGTAACTGTAACTGTAACTGTGAATGTAATTTTGATAGTAGTTAACTGCAATGACTAATTGGATATCTCATCCTCCGACAAAAAATATCGAATTGATGGACGCCGGAAATAACCTTCATCGAATCATGCGCCATTCGCCCCCATTCCCAATCCAATCCATCCATCCCCGTGAAATGAAATGACAATGAACTGGTACAAATCAATACTCTTCTTCGTCGACCTCCGCTAATGCCGGCGCTCCCTGTTTACTGCTCGTCATTTGGGAACTGGCTCCATCGTATTGGTTGGCGCTTTCTTTGGCAACGGCGTCGCATGCGTCGACCCAGTCGGAATAAACGTCTACACCGGCGGAGAGATCTGAAATAGATGTGTGAGTATGTACCGTACAATATGGTCAAGATTGGGTCAAGCGGTATGTTGGTGGTAGCTTACAATTGATGCCGGTTTGGAACTTTTGTCCACAGACTTTGCAGGATAGATCGCCGAGACCGAGCTTTTTGTCAAGTTTTACAACGACGGAGTTTTCATGGTTGCAGAATAGACAAGCGAATGTTGTGGCGAGGGGTTCGCGCTGGGATTTAGCTGTTAGCTAGCTAGCTTGGATAGGAGGAATGGAGTGGAATGCAGTCAAGCATGGAGTAAGGAGTATACCTTTCGCGGCCCTTGGGGTGTTCTGCTGGACTTCTTGCGTTTGCCCTGTAAGTTGTTAGCAATTGGACTTGGGCATGGTGAGAGCTGGAATAGGAATAGTAACATACCATGCTCTATGATTACTAGCCTGAAGTAGATGATCGCGATTGAAGGAAGTTGTGAGGGGTTGGCGCGTGCGGAGTCGCGGGGAGTTGATTTTCCGCTCCGCCGTCTCAGCCAGTCATGTGAATACGGAGTAGCAGAGTACAACGGAGTCGTGGGTACTCCAGGTACAGCAGACAGTACTTAGATACAGAGTACGAATGTAGGAATAATAATACTTAGCTAGTATATGAATTATCATCGACAGTAAACTGAATAAAATAAAAGTATATTCATCTACAATATATTTTATATTTTCTGAATATGTATGGGTGATACCACTATATTCTTTCCAATTCTAAATATCTCCAAATTTTGAATAAAATAAATATTCAATATTCTCACCGTCTTGTCTCCACGCTGATTGACATCACATCAGGGCTCTCTATTTCTCCATTTTCTTAGCACTGACTGTCTTTGGCTCTCTGCTGTTCTGTTGCTGTCATCTGATTGGCTCTCCTCCCGAATGGTGAAATTGTGTGTGTCACGTGCCGCTGAGGTCAGCAGTAGGGCCTCGCTTAGCCGAGTTTTCTGTGGGTTTTCGATTTCCAACCCTCCCGTCGCCGTGCAGCGTGAATCTCGAAACCTTTGAGCGCCGTGGTGCGATACCTTTGTCTGTCTTCAACTAACTAACAGATAGACCCGATTCGCAATGGCTGTTGGCAAGTACGTTCATCACTTTCCCTGCTTTCTACTCGACTGAATACACCATCCTTTCCATCTTTATCGTCGTTGCTGCGTCTTCGTCTTCGTCTTTGTCGCCGTCCGAACATTCGGCTAATCCACCAATTTTAGGAACAAGCGCCTTAGCAAGGGTAAGAAGGGTATCAAGAAGCGTACCGTCGACCCCTTCACCCGCAAGGACGAGTACTCCGTGAAGGTGAGCGAAACTCCTGTCATTGAATAAATTATTGTGGTTCAAATCTAACAATTCCCAGGCCCCCTCCACCTTCCAGACCCGCGAGTAGGATTCCCTTTCCAACAAAAGAAAAATTCCACACAAGGAATTTCAACCCAATCCGAAATATACTAACAACTTCAAGTGTCGGCAAGACCCTCGTCAACCGCACCAGCGGTCTGAAGAACGCCAACGACTCCCTCAAGGGCCGTATCTTCGAGGTCTCCCTCGCCGACCTGCAGAACGATGAGGACCACTCCTTCCGCAAGGTCAAGCTCCGCGTCGACGAGATCCAGGGCAAGAACTGCCTGACCAACTTCCACGGTCTGGACTTCACCACCGACAAGCTCCGCTCCCTGGTCCGCAAGTGGCAGTCTCTCATCGAGGCCAACGTCACCGTGAAGACCACTGACGACTACCTCCTCCGTCTGTTCGCCATTGCCTTCACCAAGCGTCGTCCCAACCAGATTAAGAAGACCACCTACGCTCGCTCTTCTCAAATCCGTGCCATCCGCAAGAAGATGACCGAGATTATCCAGCGCGAGGCCGCTAGCTGCACCCTGTCTCAGCTCACCCACAAGCTCATCCCCGAGGTTATTGGCCGTGAGATCGAGAAGTCCACCCAGGGCATCTACCCCCTGCAGAATGTGCGTTTTCGCCCTATTGAATGATCAATTCATTCATACATACCCTTCGATCCCTGACGATAAACTAATATTGCTGTTCTAGGTCCACATTCGCAAGGTTAAGCTGCTGAAGCAGCCCAAGTTCGACCTTGGTGCTCTTCTTTCCCTCCACGGCGAGTCGGCCACCGATGACAAGGGCCAGAAGGTCGAGCGGGAGTTCAAGGAGCAGGTTCTGGAGACCGTTTAAACGGCGAGACACGATTGGGGTGGTGTTTCTTTTACGTGATGTCAATTAGGTCAACCATGGCATTTATTGTCTTCTGATCATAGGAAAACAAAAAGTTCACGACAGTATGGCATTGGCGGTAGTGTAGAGTTGAGAGATCTTTACTCAACTATGTAGTATCCCACAGCAATGACTGTCTACAGCTATAGGTACTATTTGATAGACTGAATGACGATATGTACTATTCATATGAATATCACCCCTCATTAAACTGGTATCATTAAATGAAATGCACCCCATATAAGTATCATGCCCTCATACTTATTGTATGCAGTTCGCTTGTCATTGTACCACAAGATATCATACCCAGCCTACTCTAAAATATGAATTATAATAAGTTATAACAAATATTTAAATACTTGAATATTTTCTATCTACTTCTAATAATAATAATATTATAATATTCTTAATTGCTAAATCCCACGCTAGTCCAAAAGAGGCAAAACTGGGCACGGGGGGCTGCTAGGACCGACTCCGCCAAAACGCGCTTTTCGCGTTCCTCAGGCTCATCACTTCTTCTTTCTACCTCTCCCTCTCCCTCTCACCCTCCTTCATCCCCCATCTCCATCACCCTTTCTCATCATATTTAAAGACTTCCGAATATCACACCGAATTCGACCTGCGACTGATTTAATTCCTGTTTAATCTCACCTCCGCGCATAGTCGCAGCTCCGCAAGCTCTGCCTTGCACCAATCCCCCATCAATATGGCCGAGAAGGTTGCGATTGACAAAAAGAATTTCTTCAATCACTTGTCCAATCTCTATGCATCATGGAAGGCGGACAAGAGATCTGGAAATACTCTCTTTGGAGGCGCTGATTCAATCGTCATTCTTATGGGAAAGACCAACTCCAATGAGAGCTCCTTTCAGAAGAATAACGCCATGCACGTAAGTTCTCAGCATCTCATTCTATCTCCTCCCATCGCCATACCCCTCTCGCTAACATCTTGCCTAGTTCTGGCTTCTCGGATACGAATTTCCTGCTACCCTTTTCGTTTTCACCACCGAAGCTGTATACGTTGTGACCACGGCAAAGAAAGGTGCGCACTACCATCCTCGTCCCGAATCGCCCTTCACCACAATACTGATATAATGGATAGCTGAACTTTTGGAGCCGCTAAAGGGTGGAAAGATCCCTGTTGAACTCCTGGTGACTACCAAGGACCCCGAGACTAAGACAAAGGCCTTCGAGAAGTGCCTGAGTGTCATTAAGGAAGCAGGAGTAAGTCGAGCTCAGCTGCGAAAATTGAAAACAAATCCACCTAACACCCGAGTAGAAGAAAGTAGGAACTCTTCCGAAAGACACGACCGCCGGTCCCTTCGCCGATGAATGGAAAAATGCCTTCAAGGATACCCAGAAGGAGGTGGAAGAAGTGGATATCACCCCCGCGCTTTCGGCTGCATTTGCCATCAAGGATCCCGAGGAGCTGGTGAGTTGGCGCATCTACAGCTGGTGCACAACAGGGCAACCTGCTAACACTTGCAGGTTTCTATTCGAAATGCTTCGAGAGCTTGCAGCGGTCTCATGTCGGAGTACTTTGTCGACGAAATGTCTCGCCTCCTCGACGAAGAAAAGCAAATGACACACAAGGCTATTGCCGCCAAGGTAGACGGCAAAATCGACGATGCGAAATTCTTCAATAAGCTTGCGCGTTTGCCTGCCGAGTTCGATGCTGAACAAATCGATTGGGCTTATGGCCCTGTCGTTCAGAGTGGTGGTAATTACGACCTGAAGCTGACTGCTACCTCTGATGGAAACAACCTCAAGCCGGGTATCATTCTCTCCAGCTTCGGTATCCGGTACAAGACCTACAACTCGCTCATTGGACGTACTTACCTGGTTGACCCAAGCAAGTCGCAAGAGGCGAACTACTCCTTGCTTTTGAATGTTCATGACGCGGTGATGAAGGAGATCCGCGATGGTGTCCTAGCTAAGGATCTTTACAACAAGGCGCTCAACCTGGTTAAGTCGAAGAAGCCAGAACTCGAGAATCATCTGACGAAGAATGTCGGTGCGGGAATCGGTATCGAGTTGCGTGACTCGAACATGGTTCTCAATGCTAAGAACAACCGCCCTCTTAAGAACGGAATGACTCTCTCTATTAGCGTCGGTTTCACCGATGTCAAAGACGAATCAAAGAGCAACTCTGTCTACTCTATGGTCATTACTGATACCGTCCGAGTGGGAGAAAGCTCTCCTCACATTTTCACCAAGGATGCTGGCATTGATATGGACTCTGTCTCCTTCTATTTTGGTGACGAGGAGCCCGAGAAGCCTGTAAAGGCTGAGAAGCCCAAGGCAAGTGCAGTGAATAGCCGAAATGTTACTCGCACAAAGCTGCGTGCCGAACGTCCCACCCAAGTCAACGAGGGTGCTGAAGCTCGCCGCCGTGAGCATCAGAAGGAGTTGGCTTCTAAGAAGACCAAAGAGGGTCTTGACAGGTTTACTGGTACTACAGGAGATGACAATGGCGTTGCACAGAAGAAGTTCAAGCGTTTTGAATCTTATAAGCGTGATAACCAACTTCCTGCTAAGGTCAAGGACCTGACAATTTACGTTGATCACAAGGCTTCAACTGTTATTGTGCCTATTATGGGAAGGCCGGTGCCATTCCATATCAACACTATCAAGAATGCTAGCAAGAGTGACGAGGGCGAATACGCTTATCTCCGAATCAACTTCCTCTCGCCCGGTCAAGGTGTTGGCCGCAAGGATGATCAACCATTTGAAGATCCCAATGCTCACTTCGTGCGCAACCTGACCCTTCGATCTAAGCATAATGATCGTCTGGCACAAGTTGCACAGGATATCACCGAACTCCGAAAGAATGCTCTGCGTCGCGAGCAGGAGAAGAAGGAGATGGAGGATGTTGTTGAACAAGACAAGCTTGTCGAAATTAGAAGTCAGTATTCCCCCTGCATTAGCTTTCTCCTCACGTTCACCGTTGCTAACGATATGCAGACCGTCGACCTATCAAACTACCCGATGTCTACCTCCGTCCTCCACTGGATGGAAAGCGTGTCCCCGGCGAGGTCGAAATCCACCAAAACGGTCTTCGTTACCTCTCACCCTTCCGTAACGAGCACGTCGACGTGCTATTCAGCAACATCAAACATCTCTTCTTCCAACCCTGTGACCACGAACTAATCGTTCTAATCCACGTTCACCTGAAAACACCAATCATGATCGGAAAGCGCAAGACCCGCGACGTGCAATTCTACCGCGAAGCCACAGAAATGCAATTCGACGAGACTGGAAACCGTCGTCGCAAGAACCGATATGGTGATGAGGAAGAATTTGAGGCGGAACAGGAAGAACGTCGCCGTCGTGCTGCGCTGAACCGAGAATTCAAGGCTTTTACTGAGAAGGTCTCGGACAGCGGTAAGGATGAGGGCGTTGATGTCGATATTCCTTTCCGTGAAATTGGTTTCACCGGTGTGCCCAATCGCTCGAATGTTTTGATTCAACCTACTACCGATACCCTGGTACAACTTACTGAGCCTCCTTTCATGGTTATTACCTTGAATGAGATTGAAATTGCTCATTTGGAGCGTGTTCAGGTGAGTTCAGCTCTGCTTTATATCCCTCTTTCCTTTGGTAACTTCTTACTGACAATGTCTAGTTCGGTCTCAAAAACTTCGACATGGTTTTCGTATTCAAAGATTTCCACCGTCCACCCGTTCACATTAACACAATCCCCGTCGAAGCCCTCGAAGGCGTAAAAGACTGGCTCGACTCCGTCGACATCGCATACACCGAAGGACCCCTCAACCTGAACTGGACGACAATCATGAAAACAGTTGTCAGTGATCCATACGGATTCTTCGCCGACGGCGGCTGGTCATTCTTGGCGGCCGAGTCTGATTCCGAGGGATCAGGTGAAGAGGAAGAATCTGCTTTCGAACTTTCTGAAGATGAGATGGGTGATGAGAGTTCTGAGGAGGATAGTGAGGAGTATGATGATGATGCTAGTGCCGATGCCTCAGAGGATGAGGAGGAACTCAGTGGGGAAGAGAGTGGGGAGGATTGGGATGAGCTTGAGAAGAAGGCCAAGAGACAGGATAAGGAGGCTACTATGGAAGATGATGACCGCGGCAAGAAGCGTAAGCGGTAAACTAGCAGAGAAGCAGAGGATGGCGGTCCCTTGAGGATTACACCATTCGACCTTGTTCAATGATGCCTGTTTCTCGGGGAGGATGGCCTGGTTAACTACATATGTATTGTACTAAAACGGAGTGTTATTATGAATTGATTTTGATTTTGATTTATTGATTTAATTTGAACCCATTGAATAAAAAAGTATGCTCTAGGCACAGAATAGAAAATAAAGATGAGAATGATGCTCCAGCCAACCAACAAATGCAATGCAATGCAACTTCCCTTCTTCCCCTTCTATAAAGTATCTCCATACTCCTATACTCCCCATGATACTGAATCTTGTATACAGTTATTTTCCAACCCTCATACTTGCCCACATATCCCTCATCCTCTTAACCTGCCCATCAGTAAACATCTCATAACAAACATCCGAACTATAATCCATAAAATCATGAACCAAATCCTCCCCAGGCTGGTTCGGACAGCTATCCCTTCGTTTGGGACATCCACCTGTAGGCGAACTCTGCTGAGGCGTATCATCAATGTAATCACCAGGATTACTATCGTCGCAGCTTTCGCCCTGGAATGTATGCAATAGTCCGTTCCAGTGGCCGATTTCGTGGATGGCGGTTCCGCCGCGGTTATACAGATCGAGTGACCCGCCGGGCATTGTTGCGGCTAATACGTTGCAGCCGTCTTTTATGTAGGATGATACTGGGCTGGTGTTGTTTATTGAGGGGTCGGGTAAAGTGCAAAAGCCTAGCACGCTGGAGCTGAGATCAGCGGCGGTGGAACGGGGGTGGTTGTGCTGGTTTTGGTCTTTGCTGAGACGGCCTGATTGGCCTGGTGCGGCTTGGAGGTCGGTTTGGAAGTAGACGTTGAGTGTTTTGTAGGTTCCTTTTCGCAAGGCTGTTTTCATGGCTATGTCGTCGGAGTCGGTGGCCCAGGCGTTGTTTACGTGACGGGTTATGCCGTGGAGATTGTATCTTATTCCGGCTTGTTGGTAGGAGGATTGGAGGATTGAGAGCTGAGAATGTCATTAGTTTTGTTGCTTGCTTTGTTGTAAAGTGTTATCATGCTGGGGAGCGTACTTGTTGATTGATCATATCATCAGTGACTTGATTCGCATTTTCCTTAGAGCTAACAATATGAAACCAAGTTTCTATTTCAATAGGTGCATTTCGGGATTCCGTGCCATCTGTTGAATTCGAGTCTGAGGTGTTGATGACATCTTGGATAGCTGAAAGGAAATGTTCGGATGGATTATCTGTTGCGCAGATTCCGCGAGTAGTTTGACCGGTAAGTGGTGAACTGTTGCTTTGTTGAGTGAATAATAAAACGATGCAAGTGCAGATTAGAAGGGTTAGACGAGCGAAGGAGTGTCGGACCATATTGGTGTTGGGGCTCGTGGTGAGGTGAGGGTTGTCGATATTCCCCGAGAGAAGGACGAAAGGAACGAAATGAAGGAAGGTGAGTAGTTAGTATGAAATTGAAGGACTCAGCCCTTCATCCCTACGATATCGTGTGCCTACTTGGTTGAATACTCTGACTATGCACTATGCCATGAGTATATGGAATGCGGCGTCAGCGGGAATGGAATGCATTTTTCGGTAAGGGATGGGATATAACCCGGGTTGAGAGAGGAGAAGAGGAGAAGTGGTGTGGTGTCTGGAATGAAGTGAGGTCATGGTAAAAAGAAGAGGAATGTGGTTGACAATGTTGAGCGTGATAATTGGATAGATAGATACATGGAAAAAGAAAGTGAAACGGAACAGAAAGAAAACTCCTTGTTAAACACCGATCCGGAATGGTCCGCTTATTTACAGACCCATTGATTGCATTGCATTGCATTGCATTTGCATTAGCAGGCAGACTAAGGCGTGATGCCGAGAAGAAATGGGTTCTTATTTGATTTTTCAGTGGGTGAAGTGTTGTGGTGGACGTTGCCTCCTGGTGTGGTCTGCACGATCAAGCACCCGGTCTCATTCGATCATCTCGACCAGTTGCCATGGCTGTGCTGGGTTGATTGGTTGAGTCCCAGGTTAGATATGTGTGATCACCCAGTTTTCTGTATAATAATTAGCTTGATTGTACACCCTCGGGGGTTAGCCAAGTTTTCTCGAGAGAGACATACCTCGGTCGAACCAAGTAAGCAATCGTGAATAAAGCACCCAAAAGTACACAAACTCCTCCAACAACCACATAAGCAATACCCATGAAAGGATTCTTTCCTCCAATCACTGTGCGTGTTGAAATGAGGATTGCTTTGGTTCCAGAGTATTCAGAGACATCGAATTCTAGAGTAAAACGGGTTAGTAAATGACTTGGTAATTGCTGATGCTGACTTTGAACTCACGATCAGTAATATTCAACTGATAAGTACCCTTCTCCATAGCATCATCATCATTTCTTCGAGACAATTTACTAAAAGAAGGCAAACCAGCCGTTCTCATCCAAACCATGAAATCCTCATCCTCATGCAGAGAAGGAAGACCCTGTTCCTCATAATTATAGGTCACCCAGTTCGGCGGCGGAACAACGGCATATTTATCGTATTTCGATTCCTGGAATAAATCCTTATCACTTTGCCAAGCGATTCCCTTCTTCGTCATAGGGTACGTGTCCAATTGATTACCCGTCGACCGCTTCGGTTCACCGATTGTATCGTTGAATTTGGAATTCGCGATGAGACCGCATGGGTAGATGGCTTTTTGGGTCTTGTCGTCGATGGCGAGGGGTGAACAGGTGCTGGATTTGATTGTACTGTTCGATACAGCGGTTCCCTTTAGTTGTTCGAGGTGAAGCGATTGGACGTAGCGACGGTGGTTTTGGTAGAAGTTTGTCAAGCGGTAGTACATGAATACGGGGGGTCCCATTGATTCGGGGATTTCGAACATGAGCGAACAGGTGATGTTGCGCTTATCGGGGATGCTGCTGGTTTCATTGTATTTCTTCCAGGCTGGCGCGGTATCGGGTTTGGCTTTGAAGGTGTAGGATACTTGGTCGGGGATAGATTGGTATTGGCCTTCGGGTGCTTCTCTGGCGCAGTCGGTGTAGTCGATTACAATTTCTTGGACCTGATCGAGTCAGCGCGCGCGGTCGTGGTGGATAGCATCACATGCTGGGATACAACACACCTGAGAACTAGCCCAAATCAAAACACCACCGATAGGAGCGAACAGAATACCAACGATGAAAAACAGAGGAAGAACACTTTTAGGCGTGAGGATCGGTCTAGTCGCGTTAGTATATCCAGGGGGCGAATGTCAAAGAACCGGAAGTGACGGGCTTACTGCCAGGCCTTCAATCGCTGCTGTCGGAAAGCAGTATCTATTAAGAATTATTAGAAAATTCATTTGTATGTTTCTTGCGTATTGAATCGGGATCGCAATCGGGGGCAGAGATGGAGTAAGGTAAGGTGGCTTGTGAGGCTAGGCTTAGGGATGCGCACTTGCTGGTCTGCGGGACTTTGGCTTCTTATCGGCTTCGGCTGCGCGGGCGCGCTCTTGTTCGTCGATTGACTCTGCGCGAGTCACATCTTCCTGCGACATGGCGACGGTTGAATATGGTCGATGGCGGAAAGGGAAGATGGGAGAAGTTGAAGTTGAAGAGGAAACGGAGACGTCAGGAAAAAGGCGGCCGCCTTGGCCCGCGGCAGTTCATCGTCACTTGGCACTGCCCCACTGAGATTTAGTACTTGGTTACTTATTTTAGATATTATTTAGATTATGATAATAGAATATAGTTGATTATTCCGAATTACTGGACTACTGAACTACTGAACACTGGATACTGGAATGTTTAAAGAAAGTGTGAAACTAAATTGAATCTGGTCAGGGTATCATATCATCCCGAAGAGCGTGAGCCCAGCATAAAGTCAAGCAATGTAAACACCAAACCAACACCGCGTCCCAAGCCTGCCATTCTAGATGGGGTACAGAAATGCAAGGCATAATCTGAAGCCTAAAAGAAATAAGAAACCAATGAAGCCAAGAAACCAAAAAAAAAAAAGCAAGCCGGAACGCCTTAATCCAAGAAATGCAATCATCAAAAGCAAAGTAACTCAAAAAGTACCAAAGGAATGTCGTAATGCATCATGTAACCGAAAAAGAACAAGCTCATACTCATAAGAGGTAGAGTCAAAGAAAATTCAATCCATTAAGATCCAATGACCTTATGGAGAGAGGTTGTTCCGAGTTGAGGCAGAACAGCGAATAGAATAGACCAATAAAGCGGAATGGAGAAGAGGAGAATAGAGTAGAGAGAAGAAGGGTGGAGATCAAACTGGAGAATGACGGGTTAATCGTGTCCGAGATGAGGACGGTCAGTTTACTGGATAACACATCCAATGTCTCATGCCGGCGGTGCCGATCTTGCAGTTTGTAGTTTGCAGTTCGCAGTTGACGGATTAAGTCTCGGAACGAGATACCATTCTTTCTCTCCACATCCCATTGAGTAGGAAGGAAGACAATAGGTCAGGTCAGATAACGGGTCAGAGCGGAAGTCATGGTCAAGTCAAGTCAGGTCAGGTTAAGGTGCGATTAACGCAAATATTCACGGAAGAGTTCCGGTCGGAACCAACCAACCCTGTCGTAGGCAGTCCATAATTTGCTGGCTTTATTGACGTCAATCTTGCAGGCTTGCTGGGCGTCTGTTTTTCGGAACTCCTTGCCTACGCTGAGAGCGCGAACGCGAGCCTCGAAAATGCGACGCTTGCTACACAGATAGGTGGCACAAGACAGTCTGAGGGTAGAAGCCAGATTGAGCTCGGCGGGACTGAGCAAATGTCGGTCCGGGTCATTGCTCAAATCCAACATTTGGCCCTTCCAATCGGCCTTGAGAGCTTTCGTATTACCCGCCAGGATCTCCATGGGAGGCGAGAAGTCCTGCAGGGCATTGAAATCTGTGTCATCTCGGTTTGTTCCGAGGGCACGAGGCTTGGCTGATTGGGGGGAAGAGTGATTATGATGATGGTTATGAGGAGAGGAATCAAAAGAATCCAGGGGCTGTTGCTTTGGGGTAGATTTAGGAGTCCGGCGTACTCGAGTCCGCGGAACGCGTGGTGGGACGACCCCCACTTTCTTCGCGGGGGCGGGGGCGGGGGCTATCTTCTTCAATCGAGCATCCAAATCGGCAGGGCGAGTGCGATTCATCAAGACCAATTGGCGTTCCAGGGTCTCTCGTTCTTCACGAGCCCAGGCAGCCGGGTTGCGATTGTATTGAGTGGAGACTACCGGCACACAGGATAGTGCAAGGAGATATTCTTCCCGGGTTGGTTTATTTCGTTTGTTTTCAAACCTGGCCATATGCGAGATGATATGTTGGTCTACCAAAGCAGCGGCTGCCGCTGTTGCTGTCGTAGCTGATGCTGATGCTGCTGAAGGACCAATTGGACTTGAACCTGAACCTGGATCAAAGAGGGGAGGCTCTTCAGCGCCCGCCACTGAATCATGACGGGGGAAGAGTAGAGGATCTCTGGATGAAGCGACATCGCGATCAATCTGATCGGCGGTATGTGAGTGACGTTTCTTGTTTCCCGTGTAAGGGGTGACGGGTGGCGAAGGAAGATCCATCTCGGACTGTGTGCGCTTGCGATCAGCAGAGATGGGAGGTAGTTTAATGTCGGTAGAAGAATGATCTGGTTTGGTAAAAGGGGAAGAAGAAGAGTGAAAGCTCTCGATTGGCTTTGACTCGGGGGGAGACATGAGGCTGGATACTGGTAGGCGATTCATGGTGAATACTGTGCCTGTCTGTGTCTGCCTTGTGCCTTGCGCCTAGTGATTGCGACCCAAAGGTCGGTTGGGTATGAGTGAGATGGGTGGGATTGGGGGGATGAGATGGGAATAGGAATCAATGGAATCAATGGAATGGGTGAAATGGGGAATTGGGGGGATGGGAGGGATGTCGAAGGGGAGATGCGAAAGGGAAGAGAAGAAGAGGAGAAGAGAATAAAGAGGGGAGTGATAGAGGAGTACTAATAGGGACAGAGTAAAGCAGAGAGTATTGTATTGTAGTAAAATGGTAAGTAAGAATAGGCAGAAAGTCAATGGGATTTGTCAGGGCAGTGGCGAGTGAGTCAAAGAATGAGTCAGTAGAGTACTGCAAGTACCAGAGAGTACAGTACAGTACTCTTATACCATCAGTACCCTCAGTACTTCTATTCTATATTACAGACACTTCTGTACTGCCGGTACTCTTCTGTAAGTCTCTACTGCGGGCACTTCTCTCATTCGATGCCCAACGATGCCCGGGTGTTCCACTAAGCCTATTTGGGACATCCAGGCGATCCCAAGAGGCGGAGTCCGACCAATAATGCATCTTCAATTCAGGGAGGGTAGCGTGATCGGGTCTGAGAGTCTGAGATCATCGATCAGCTGGTATCATGAGCAGTAGCAGTGTAGAGTAGTCTATGTATTAGAGTATGCTGAGGAGTCTACAATAGTCTACAGATTGTGTATAAGTACTATAGGGAATTGAATGGAATTGAATAGAGTTGGATAGAATTGAGTAGAAGAGAAATGGAATGAGGTAGAATAGAATAAATAATATACTATATTATTTAATCATTACAATTGTATGCTGACAAGGCAGTGCAAGTGCAGTGCACAGGCCTAGCGCCGGACATACTGGACATACTGTACTCCAAGATACTCAATCTCACATCTCACCAGTACCCTCCCATACCCTCCTCACCCCCCAATACTTTGTGTATCTGTGTATCATTGATCATCTGTTAAATCAAGGTCCTTCTCTAAGCGCCTCTCCGTCAACAAATCAGGATTCCTGCATGTGAAACCGGACACTAGTCCTCCGGCGGCTGATGATTTGATCCGTTGACCCGATGACATCAACCCGCCTGCCTGCTCATCTGCCTGTTTCCAATCCTCTTTATTCGTCCATCCCGATTTTGAGTTATCGTCGCTCCTCACGCGTTCCCTATTGCTGATTATCTTGATAGTGAGATCGAATCTGCGCGTTTTACTTACCACTTAATTTGGGCGTATACGCTAAGGCCTGGACTGTCACATGAAAGATCAAAGAAGGCCAAAGATAGTGGCGTTCGAGATATAGTCAGGTGACTAGGCAGATGAGGTACCATACAATAGGCCAAGGCACCTTGCTTGGCACCCTTAAGGCAGCCCCAAGGCAGCCTCTTATCTCAACTCAATACATAACTACCAGCATGGAGCATGTATTGTCTTTCTAACCTTTCCACAAAAAACACAAAAATTGTTATAACAGTAACTAATGAGCAACGAAATATTTCTTCCTCTCTAATATCATGTAATATCATGTAGATCAATAACCACCCTTCTACTAAATTGAACCCTACAGAAAAGTCTTATAGATTACAGACATAAGATACCCCGTCTAGAAGCGGCCATACTAAAGAGTAACAGTATATAGTATATCTCTGCTTTAAAATTTAATTCTTATAATTAATCAATACAACACGAAAGTCATAATGTTTATCATTTCTCTTGCTATTCAAAAGATTCTACCAAGGACTTACCTAGTATAATCAAGGTAGAACCCTGACTACACTAATTAACTCTCAGCCTCTATCTACTTTAGTCTGACTCTTCGACTATAATGAGTAATATTTTGATTCAAGGGAAAGTAGATTACTGGGAATATGACAGATGATCATGGTGGCGTATTGGAACTCTAGGTTAATCTCCTCTAGCGTATAAGTTATAGATTTTTGGTACTTTAACCAGTCTTAGTTGATTAGATCGGGTAACTTGGCGAATCTAATTTAGTAAGGTACTAAGAAAAAAAGCTGAATCTAAGTATGTTTTAACATTTGAGATATAGTACTGCCTTTTTTGATCTAGACTATTCAAATAAGTACACAAAGTAGAAGGATATCCACAGTTTGTTTAGTTACAAATCATCTTCGTCTTCATCCTCCATGGGCAGCAGGGCTGCTGCAGCTATCTCAGGTGGCGTTCCGTTGGGCCAGGCCTCTGCTGTGTTGTAGTTTGATGGATCCAAGGAGGGAATAAATGGAAATACTAAGACATGGTCAATAAATTTTGCGGCAAAAGAAGAGCCGGCGAGAAGTAAAAGAACTAGTATTCAAAGCACGTACCGCACCAGTCTTACCCGCCAATTACTCCAAAATCCACCCAATAGGCCTATTAATATCCCGGTGCATATCCATTGCATCTGAATTTCGAGTCTTGTAGTTAAAAAACGGCGTGTTTCCCAGTTCATCAGGCCAGGAAACCTCTTCCATGCCTATTGCTGTCTTATCACTCTCTTTGGACTCTTTGAAGCAATAGATGACTACTGGAAGCAAATTTTGTTTCTGGAGGGACACAATCTCTCCTAGAAAATCAGATATTAGTTAATTAGAAATCTCCAATGGTAAAGAGAACCGAGAAGACATACTGTACCAAGACATCGTATTTTTAATGCTCGCCCGGTCTGCAAGATCAACCATGATAATAGCGGCATCACAATCTTCCATCCACTTAGCCCTATCCTGTGCTGTGCTATACGACCCAGAGATATCCCAAATCACAGTTTCGAAACGCTTAAAATCACTATGATAAGGCTCGAAACTCTATTACCAACACATTATTATTATAACAGATTACATTTATAGTAGAGGGCGATATTAAATAAGAAACAAATCAAACTCACAACGTCACAATTTAATTCCTCAGGATTGAAGCCAACCTTAGGCGTATATTCAGATCCAAAACAGCTCCATAATTGTTGTGATAGCCAGCTTGACTGCGAGGTCAGTTTCAGTTATCTTTGTATAGCCCAGAGTATAGACACGAACCTACCTTGCCAACACACACATCGCCGACAAGTGCAATGTTGAGCCATCTCCCAAATTGGACATACTCCAAGCCTATCCAAGCCGTAATGGAAAACAGAAGAGCTACTAGTAGTCTTGGAGGCTCTGTGGAGTGAGGCAATACAGGGCAAAACTTAGAATATGTGAAAATGAAAGAAGAAAAACAGTAGAGAGTGAACAAAAGTCGGACAGATGAGTGACTGTGAGTATCTCGAACTCCCAGGATACAGTAGGATGCAGTTCTATAAGTATTTCCGCCCCTAGTAGAGTGAGTAAGTAGGGACTATAGGGCTAGACCTTGTATAAGCGGGTAAGTAAATAACTACCTAAAATTATCCCTATTTAATTCTTTTAGGGCTAGGGTCTTTATTCTTTTTTTAGTTATTTAATAAATAGCCTTTTATAAAAATAATCTAATTCTATTTCTCTTTTTTACTTAATATATAATAAATATAAAGCTATAAGAGAAAGCTTATTATAAGATACAGATCTCTATAGTTATAAGATCTAATATTATAAGATTTAAATCTTATATATATTTATTATTCTTTAGTATTAATATTAAACTTTATTAATTTAATCTATATATATTAATTATTAATTATTAACTTAATCTATATATATATTATTAATAAATTATTCTATTAGTATAAAATAGTAATAAATTAGATATAATCTATATATATATTTTAAATATTTCTAACTATAATTTCTTAAATATTCTATTTTTTCTTAAATTTCTAAAGATTAGAATTTAGTTATAATTTTTTACTACTACTATTATTATTTTATTTAATTAATTTATATTTATTTAAATTACTACTATTATATTTTTTCTATAAATAGTTTTTTTGTTACTTTTTTATCTATTTAGTCTATTAGTATTAATTAATAAACTAGTAACTCTATTATATTTCTAAATTCTTTTTTTTTAGTTATCTAGATAGAAAATTTTTTAAAATAACTATATTAATTTAGAAGAATATAATCTAAATTTAAAATAATAATAAAAAGAATAACTCTTTATATATAAATTTATTACTAATAATATTTATAAAAAGAATAATAATATTAAATTACTAGAAATTTAAAAGAAAAAAATATATATTTCTAAAAAATAATTTTATTTAAGATTCTATTTTTAAAAAAAAAAAATATAGATTAATTTTTTACAAAAAAAGAATTAAGTTATATTATAACTAAAATAATTAAAATTTATAAAAAATATAGTTAGATAAAATATAATCTAAATAAATCTAGAGATTAATAAAAACTAAGTCTAAAATAATTTCTAAAAAATATTAAAAAAATTAAATTAAAGAAATTAATAAAAAAATCTAATTAATAGAAATATAATATATAAATAAATAATTTTAAACTCTACTATAATAAAATAAACTAAAAGATTTAAAATTATATAATATTTAAATAAAAATTATTAAAATAATAGAAATAGTATAAAATAAATTATTAATTATCTAAATATATTTATAAATAAAAACTATTTTTAAAAAAAACTATAATTATATAATATAATTAAAGTTTAAATAACTCTAATATACTAATATTTATATATTTTTTAAAAAGTACTATTATAAAATAGAATTTTATAAAATTTAAATAGAGTTTATATTTAAAATAAAAAAAATAAAGTAATTTTAACTAGATTCTTTATAATTTTAATTAGTAGAATTATAATTTACTAAAAAATAGCTAAAATTAGTCTTATACTAGTACTACTAGTAATCTTTAAATATTAATTTATAACTATACTATTACTATACTAAGCTTTATATAGACTTAGATTCTATTAAGTAACTTTAAAAAATATACTAAATAGAGTATTAAATAAGTTAGTCTAAAGAGCTACTCTACTTATAGTATATTTATTATAAAAATAAAATTACTAATCAAAGAATAGTCTAAAAGTATACTATAGTAATTTATAATAGATTAATTATAAAGAACTAAATATATATATATATATAAAGAAATATTTTTATATATCTAGCTCTTCTATATACTCTTTATTATAAAGATTCTTTTTAGAGACTATATATAAAGAGATTAATCTTAAAATATTCTTAATTCTTTATTATTTTATTTATAAATCTTTAATAATCTATCTTAATTTTTAGTATTTAGAATTATATAATAAATTCTATAATTCTTTATCTCTTTAAAAATTAATCTTTATATTAATTATATTAAATATTTCTTAATTATATTTTATATTCTCTTTATTTTTATCTAGTTATAGATCTCTAGTCTAATAACTTAATTTTATTATAATTCTAATTCTTAAAATATTAATTATTTAAAGATTAAGATAGTAATTTCTATTTAATAAATTTTTATAATTTTTTAAAATATTATTTTTATTAAATTATTTATAATTTATATCTAAATTATTACTATATTAGTTTTATTTTTATCTAAAACTAAATTAGATTTTATATTTAAATTTTATTTAGATCTATAAATTAAAAGATATATTATATATATTATTATTATTAAGATTTCTATTAAAAATAAATTTTTTAGTAATTCTAAAATACTTAAGAAAAATAAAAAAAGATTTAAATATATTAATAAATAGATTATAGTCTAATATAGAATTTAAGAGCTTAAAAATAATTTATATTTAAATTCTATTTAAATTAAATAGAAACTCTATTAAAAGATAGAAAAATTTAAGATTATAAAGTTTAAAAAGTCTTTTTTTCTCTAAGAGAAAATTTAATAATTTATATTTAAATTATTATTATAAATTACTTTTAATATCTATAAATATTAAAATCTACTCTCTAAAATTTAAAAAAAATAGATTAATATTATTTAATCTATATAAGAATTCTATTAAACTAATAAATATCTATATAACTAAATTAATTATAATTTAAAACTAAAATACTAGTAAAATAAAAGTATTTTAATAAAAATCTAATTTAAAAAATACTATAAATCTAACTAGTCTCTATTTTATTTAAAATTAAAGACTTTTATATTTTAATAATTTTTTAAAATTTATTTTATTTTAATCTAAATCTAAAATAAAATAATCTAAATTATATATTTATTAGAATCTCTATTAGTTAGAATAGTTTTATTATAAAAATATATTATAATTATAGTATTCTAGAATATTTTTTTATATTTATAAAAAACTAAAGAGCTATACTATTTAAATCTAAAAAACTTATATAAAATATTAATAAAATAGTTATTTTTTAAAAACTATTTAACTAAAAAATAAAAATAGATTAAACTAAGTTTTATAAGTACTAATTTTTAATCTTTAATAAGAGTTTTATATTATTTTTATATACTAATTTATATATAAAATATATTTAAGATATATATAGATCTTAATATAAAAACTAAAATAAATTTTATTAGTTTTAAGTTTATCTAAAAATATTAATTTAAATAAATAAAATATACTATATTAGTTATTAAAATTATAAATAAGTTAATAATTCTCTTTTATAGTATTTAGAGAATTCTAATTACTATATATAATTTTTAAAGTACTATAAAATATTTAATATATAACTATATTATAATTAGTAGAGATTTAAGACTAAAAACGTCTTTAGTCTTATTTTTAATAGTTATATTAAAATAAAAATAAATTATTCTTATATTTTAGAAAAAATAGTAGTAGTTTAAATATAAAAAAATAGTATTTAAATTATTATTTCTTTATAAATTTATAAAAATATATTAAAATTATATTATTATATTATTATATTTATAATATCTAAAAAAATTTATTTTTTATTAGAAAATAATAATTTAGATATAAATTAAAATATAGTTTTATATAAAATAGTAAAAATTTAAAGATTATATTTTTAAAAAAAACTACTAAGTATATAATTAAGCTAAAAAAAATAAGATTTTACTATATAACTTAATTTACTTTCTTTTTTTTTTCTAAATTAGTAATATTATATTAATATATTAATAAAAATATTATAAATAGTTAAATTTATTTATTAAAAAGCTCTACCTAATATCTCTATTTATATTAAAAAAAAATAAAAAATTATAGTTCTATATAGATTTCTATAATCTTAATAAGATTTTAGTAAAGAATTATTATTTATTTTTTTATTTTAGAGATTTTTAATTACTTTTCTAATACTAAATTTTTTAGTAAACTTATTATCTAAAATATTTATTATTATATCTAAATCCATAAGAAAAAAGAATAAAAAATTATATTTTAAATTTATTATAGTTATTTTAAATATATAGTAATACTATTTAGATTAACTAATTTATTTATAATATTTTAGAGTTATATCTATACTATTCTCTATAATCTATTTAATACTATTTATATTATTTATTTAAATAATATAAATATTTCTTTTTAAGATTTATAATAAATATATAAAATATTTCTAATTTATATTTAAAAAATTATAAGATATATAATTATATATTAAATTATTAAAATATAAATTCTATTAAATAGAGATTAATTTTTTAAATTTTATTATTAGAAAAAAAAATATATCTATAGATCTAGAGTAAATTAAGACTATTTAAAAATAAAATAAACTAAAAATCTTCTAAAATATTTAAGTTTTTTTAGAATTTTATAACTTTTATTAAAAACTTATTAAAAAATACTTAATTATTATATTTTTTTTAATTAAACTCTTTAAAAGAAATTAAAATAGAAAAAAATTTAGTAAAATTATATTAAATAAAGATAAATTATATATATTTTAGATTCTTATTAATATCTTTTTAAAAATCTCTCTACTCTATTTTTTTAATTTTAAAAAATCTTTATAAGTTAAGACTAATATATTAAATACTAATATAATTAGTATTCTATTCTAATTAGATAATAAAAATATCTAATATTCTATTATATTTTAATTTAAAAATTTTTATTAGTAGAATAAAACTATAATATTATTAATTAAGTAATATTTATAATTATATATTTATTTAAATAATAATAATAATATTTTAAAAATAGCTAATTTTAGACTAAAGTTTTTACTAATTATTATAATTTAAAAATATTTATAAATTAATTTAAAATTAATAGAAAATAAATATAATAGTATTTATATTTAATACTATTTAATTTTATAATATACTATTATTTAAAAAAGACTAATTTTATTAATAGATTATTTTATATATTTAATATAAAAAAGATTTTATTAACTAAAAAGATTTTATTTTTAATTTAAAAATAAATTATAATAAAAACTATTATAAAAATATAGTAATTAAAAATATAAGATATTAAAATACTCTTAATAAATAAATAAAAATATCTTAAAAAAGATCTTATAAAAAATATAATATTAAAAAAGTATTAAAAAATTTAATTTATATAAAATTTATATTATTTTAAATTATTACTAATATAATATTAAATAAAAAGTCTCTAGATATAGAGTTAGATATAGATATATTATCTCTAATCTAAAAATTATAGAATAAAGACTCTATAATTTAAAAATAAATTAAATATATTATTATAAAAAACTAAGAAAGTTTATTTTAGATTATTAGTTCTAATAGATTATTATACTATAAAAAATATTTATATATTTTTTCTATAGAGAATCTAAAATATAAATTAATTAAAATTAATTATAATAAACTATTAACTAATTATTTTAAATATATCTAAATTTAAAAACTCTTAACTAAAAAATATTAATAATAATATTTATTAAAAAATATATAAAACTATATTAAATTATATATAATTTACTAAAGAACTAAAATATTATAGTATAAATTTTATAGTAAATTATAATTATTTTTTATTCTAAATTAATTTTTTACTAAACTTAATATAAATTTTATTATTAGATTCTTAATTATAGACTTTAAAAAAAAAGATATTAATATAATTTTAATTATTATATATAAATTTATAAAGTTTATATAATTTCTATTTATTTTAACTATAATAATTATAAAAAAAACTTATAGAATTCTTTTTTAATAAAATTAAGCTTAAATATAGTAATCTTAATAAGATTATTATTAATTAAAGATTACTCTTTATTAGTAAATTTTAGTCTTAATTCTATTATTATTTAAAAATTAAATTATATTATATTATAGCTTTTTATTTCTAGATTAATAAATAAATAAAATAAATAAATTAAGTTTTTAAAAACTATCTTTAATATTTTATAAATAAATAATAATTAAATTAGATTTTACTTTTTAAAATAATATAATTTATAAATAATAATACTATTAATATATCTATAAATAAAATACTATTTAAAATATTTATAAAATATAATCTAGATTTTTAAATCTAAAATCTTAATAAAAATCTTAAAAAAGAAATATCTACTATTAAAAAATATATTATTTATTTCTAAAATATCTATAAATTTATTATAAATAAAATTTAAAATATATAATAAGAAATATAAACTTAAATTTTTTAAAAAAAGAGATTTAGTTTCTCTCTTAATAAAAAATCTATATTTTAAGACTAAAAAATATAAGTTATCTCTATATTAAATTAGATTTTTCTATATTCTAAATTAAATTAGTAAATAAATATATTAAATTATATTTTTAGAGCTATATAACTAACTATATAATATTTTTTTAGTTTTTTTTTAAAAAAACTTTAAATATTATAAAATAGGAATAAATTATTAATATCTTTTCTAAAATTTAAAAATAAAAAAAATTAAAAAATTAAAAAAATCTAAAATAAAAAATATTTTAATAGTAAACTATATTACTATATTAAATAAAAAGAATAACTATTAAAATATAATTAATAGAAGTCTAAGATTTATTTAGAAAATACTAAAAAAGCTTTATTAGACTACTAAAAAAATATTACTAATCTATAGATATTTTAAAAAATATTAATTATTAAATTATTTAAAAAAAATTAACTTAATAATTAATTAAGAGATTTAGCTCTTTAGAGATTTTAAAAAACTTTTCTATTTAATAGAGATATTAAATATTTTTAATAAATATAGTTTTAACTATAAATTACTAGATATATTTTAAATCTCTAGTCTCTAATTAAAAAAGAGAAGACTAATAAAGTTTAAAACTCTTTATTTATATATACTATTTATATAGAATACTATAAAGATTACTAAAAAATATATATTATATATCTAAATTAATATCTTTATATTAATCTTAGAAAAATTAATAGTTATTTTTATAATATTAAAAGTTAAAAAAGATATATATAGAAATTAATATATTTTTTAGATAAATCTAGTATAAAAATATAATAATCTATTTTTATTTTAAATAAAGATTAGATATATCTATTATTAAAAAAAGACTATAGTTAAACTAGCTATTAAATTAAAAAAATAGTAGAAAATTATATTCTTCTTTTAAATAAAAATTATAGTAATAGTAGTAAGAAATACTATTAAAAAGTTATTTATAATTAATTTTAAAAAAGACTCTATAATTAATATTAAATTTTTTAAAAAGTTTTTTTATCTATAGTTAAATATATTTAGAATATAAAATTATAAAATTATATTAGTCTAAATATTTTTAATAATAAATTAGTACTAGTTTATATTATTTCTAGATTATTTATATTATTAATTAGAATCTAATTAACTATTGTAGTGGGGATTTGCGGTTCAACACTGGAATCCCCTGTCATGTGTTTGAGGCCTTACTAACAAGGCTATTCTGTTCTGATTATATTATATCAGGTTATGTTAGGTATACGAGGATAAATAGTTTGCGTTTAGTTAGTTCTAGTCAGAGAGTCACTCAAGGAATCAGTCAAGCGAGTCAGTCAGCGACTTAGGCAGAGACTCAGCGAGCGATTTAGAGAATCGCGTTAATAATCGAATCTTATTTTCATTTTCTAGATCACTAATTTTCTGAATATGCTTTCCTGAGGTTCCTGCTGAGGTAGCAGTATAGTATTTACTACACATAAGGTTCTGTTATTCATCCTATTATATTCTGTTTATCTTATCCTATTTATCTCAGTATTACGCCTACCTATCTCTGTCCTACACACTTCGTATATAGTAGTTTTGTCCCTTTACAATCGACCTGTCTGCTTAACAGACTGCCATCGAGCATTCCCATCTTTTATATAGTGTCCCCAGGAAGGCTCATTTAACAAGGGTAGCTGAAAGCAAAAACAATTCTATTATAAAAAAGGTGGGTATTGTATTTGACCCTGAGAGGATTTGACAGAAAAACAGCGATTCAGATATATCACAAAGGGTTTCCGAAATGCCACTATCGGCTAAATACGAGAGGTTCCTAAGATCAGTGCTTACTGATTGGTACAGCAGAGATACCATAGCACTAGAAAAGGTATTACGAATAACAAAGGGTCAACTATATAAGATAGCAGTCAAAATATACCCAGGTATTAGCTATATCTAGTATGCTACTCTGAATTAGGTCTTTTTATCGATTGCATTACGTTATTTATTTGAAAGGAAAGCAGATATATCAGAATCGCTGTTAGTACAGCGATTATCAGAGTCCTTATTATTACTGTTGCTATTAGGTATAAAAGCTTCTGTTCCTAGTTCTGTTTTTCTATTATCGTTATCTGTTTCTGTTTCGAATTCTGTTTCTACGACTACTTCTACATCAGGGTTATCCTGTTAGGCTAATTCATTCTCTGATATTATATCTGTTTGTTCTGTTTGTTCTTGTTCTTCTATCTCTAGGTTTCCTATAGGAAAACGATCTCTAGGAACTATAGCTATTAATAACAGTAGTAATGATAGTGAACTTCCTAGCGGAATAGCTATACCTATTACTGCTGCGGAATAATTTACTCAGTTTCGAGAACTGCTCTCTAAAGCTTCTGGATCGACTATTAGTAAACTATCTTGTTCTGTAAGCCCTAAAGATACTACGAGAGCCCCTAATCTCTCTTCTTCTCGCCCTCTGCTAACTAAGCCTATACTAGATCCTATACTACCTACTTCTTATTATACTGTCCTGCCCTCTCAACTAATATATTAGATAATATATAGTACGATACTAGCCCTAGGATCTCAGGGAGCTCTAACTTTTAACAAGACTAATATATCTGATTTTCTGAGGAAGCTAGAGGATATATACTGTCGAAATAGTATTATCTGATATAAAGTAATTATAGATCTTCTTCTCTAATACTACTAAAGACTGCTGTATGTCTGGGTAGAAAGTCAATCTATATAGAAGATAAGAGATTAGGTGTTGTTTTGTGAGGAATTCCTGGACTACTATTATGATTAGGACAATGAACAATTAAGGTATAATAAGAGATATCTTAATAAGCTTACTAGTATAAATCAGTCTACTAATAATAAAATCAGGCGCTATTTAAGTGAGTTCTATAAGGTTTCTACTGAGGTGTTCCTGCTTGGTTGCCTAAGTAATAGTGAAAGGGCAGATCTGCTGATTAAAGGTCTACCTGAGAAATAGCAAGCGAAGATATTAAAGCAGTATGCTCTGAAAGCTCGCTCTCGTAATAATGAAATTTTATATAATGAGGTATATTAGTAAGTTCAGACTAACTTATGTGTCGAAGTAAATGTTTATCGAAAGGTTAAACGGAAGGAAGCTACACCAGCTTCTTTAACTGAGAAACAGCTACCTCCTATATCTGTGCCTCTATATCCCTCTATTTTGACTATTCCTATTATAGTGCCTAATAATCGATAAGAAGAGCAAACCTCGAAGGTAATTAATAATATAGCCTAGAGATTAGAAGCTCTTGCACTGAAGCTGGATGCGAAAACAGACTACAGAAACAACTATCTGTATAAGTAAAACAGAGGAATACTGTCGAATAGTATAGGAGTGAATCCTCTTAGAGAATACTAGACATGTAGAGGGCCACATAATAGTATACCTAAACAATATGATGCTATTCGAGATTTTAAAGCAAAAGGCATAATCTATCAGAATAAAATAACTAGTCGAACTACTCTTAGAACTAAGGCTAATCCTAGTCTAGAACTGAGAGTAAGAATAGGAGTTCTATAAAAGGACTTAATTCCTAAACAATTTGTAGTATAGATGAATCAAAATACTCGCTAATTAGGAAGTAATTATATCTAGTTAGTCCCTTCAGCACCTATACAGTACTCAGGAGTATTATTAAACCATGCTCCTAGTGATAATTATTATATAGCCCTAGTGTGTTATGTTGCTGCCTCTCTTCTTAGTTCTGAACCTGTATAGAAAAAACTGTCTGAGGGTAAAGAAGAATATAGAGATAAGTACTAGACAGGGCTAGTTAATGCTATTAGAGGACAGGTTTAGGAAAGTCGTATTAGGAAAGGAAAACAGCGCACTTCTGAATATATGTGTATTTAGAACGCTTAATAAGGCCAGTTTTAAGCTCTAGTTGAGGAAGCTGATGATGTCGAACTAATAGTAATAGTGCCGGATAATATATAGGAAACATCGTAAGATCAAACCTTACGGGATTTTCCTGCAGGAAACCCTTCTCCTAATAATACCCTATATTGTGTTAGAAGACCACAGGACCTATCGATAGCAGAGAAGTATTCTATAATTACTAACCTAATACTACAAAAGGTCTAGGAAACTAATATTATAATCTCTATTAGTGAATTACTTAGTGCTATACCTCGTATTCGTGTAGGGGTTAGCAAAGATATTAGCACTGAGGCTATTAGTTAGAAACTTACCAATATTGTTAACCAAGTGCCTATTAATACTACTGCAGCAGGTCTATTGTAGTATATAGATACTCAGGTATAGGACTTACAGAAGAAAGTATGTGATCAGTTTAACTCCTTTAGTCTAGATAATGTTTTAGCTTCCCTATTTATTAATTCGTCAGTTAACTTCTAAGCAGCTCAGGTTATCGATAGTCCTATAAAGTCATCTCAGGAATATATATAAGGTTTCATATATACTACTACAGTAGTAGGAGACTAAATTATTAAAGTATTAATCGACACAGGAAGTACAGTTAACATTATTTATCGAAAGGTAGTCAAGCGAATAAGTACATTACCTAATATACGGCTCAAACCCTATCTTTAGCTCACCCTAGTAAACAGAGGTTATAGAATTAGTGTTATAGCCTGCCTCGAGCACTTACCTATTACTATTAGTAGCGTTATAGTCAATTCCTATACTATAGTGACAGATAATACTACTAATAAATTGCTTCTAGGCCAATTGTAGGCAAGTAATACAGGGTTACAGACTAAGAAAATAATAGACGGCCATATTATATACACTATTTTTAATAAGGACTGTAAGCGACAGATATCTTTTATTACCTATCGCTCTAGAGATAGCAGATCTATCTTCGAAGATTAGCTATAGCCTTAGGATTTCGTTTCTTTAAACGACAAACAGGGTATATAGGCGTATAGTCACTCTCTATTTTAATACTGAGTGCAGAGACTTTATTTACCTACCCTAAATTACTGCCTTCTGAATCTAATTTATCTGTCTTATTTCCTTCTCGCTCTCAGAAAACAGTAATCTAACTAAAAATATTTCAAAATGAGAAAATCCTATAAAAACAATTATATATAACACCGACTAGAGATTTTCCTGCAGGAAAACTATCTCCTCAAAATATACTACAGTTATAGGTCAATAATGACTACGCCCAGGAATATCGCATAGGATTCTCTTTTGATGATATAGCAGATACCTAGTTATTCTATCTAGAATATGAGTACTATTATTAAGCACCTATCAATACGCTCTATAAAAGAAAGGCTGACAAAATCTGTCCTATAAATTCGTCTGGCTCAGATAGCACTACTCCAACCAGTTATCCTAATTAGCAGAATAAATGTCTCAAAAAGTACCACACTCGATTCTGCGTAGCAGATATCAGAACTGAATTCGATTATTTACTTAAACCTCGTATCTCTAAGATCGTAAGAGGTACCTGTCTTACCCTAGAACGAGAAGTGTTATTACTAGTAGAGAAGGATCTACTACTGTATAAGAGAGCACTATTCTGAGAACTATTATTCAAAAGAGAGGGAGTACTAGCCTAAGAGTAGGAACATGTTCGTAGGATCTGCAGAGAGGTAATACCTCCTCAGTATATCAAAACTATTCCGTATAAAGTATAGCAGTATCCAGAATTCAAGATTCTATATGCCCTAACTGCTACTGTTATCGAAATACTACGAGATAGACTAAGGAAAGGTGTATTAGAACCTTATAATAGTCCCTACTGAAACCTATGGTTCCTAGTTGGAAAGAAGTAAACTAGGAAATATCGGATAGTTAATATAGCTATAATGATTAACAAGGTAATAAAGCGAGATACTAATATACCTCCTATTACAGATAAGTTTGCCGAAGAATTTATAGGAATAGTTATTATATCTATAGTTAATCTCTTCTTAGACTATAATCAAATTAAACTATATAAAGATAATCGAGACCTTACTGCTATTCAAACACCCCTAGATTTACTTCGTCAGACCACAATCCTTCAGAGAGCAGCAAATTCAGTTGCCTAGTTTTAACAAGTTATATCTATTATTTTACAAAGTATCTTTAGTACTAAGGCTCGCTCTTATCTTAATAATATTACAGTCAAAGATCCCCGAACAATATACAATAATGAGTTTACAGAAGAAGACATCTAGCAGTATATCCTTAAATATATTCAAAATCTCGATAAAACCCTATATCTCTTAGAACTAGCAGGTATAGTTATCTCTGCTGAAAAATCTCAATTTATGATAAAAGGAATTGAAGTTATAGGATAGATCTGTAATATTAATAGTAGGAGACCTAACGAGGCAAAAGTAGTAAAGATTATATAGTAGCCTATCCCCCTGTTAAAGGATAAGCTTCGATTATTTATTAGCCTTACAGTCTACTTCTATATCCTAATTAAAGGCTTCTAAATTATTATGAAACCTCTCTATAATACCCTGTATAAGAATACCCATTTTATATAGTCTGAAATACATTAATATATATTTAAAAAAGTGAAACTGCGTCTTTCAGAATTTCTTTTAGTCCTACTAATAGACTATAACTATTGTCTGTTTCTTATAATTATTACTATAGATACTTCTGTAAAAGGATAGAGAGGAGTACTTATATAAGTTTGAGATGGTGTTCGCAAACCTATAAGATATAAATCTAGAGTTTAGTCTAATGCTGAGTTAAAATATAATACTAGGAAGCTAGAATACTATATAGTTTTAATAGTATTTAAGAAATTTCGACACTAGCTGTATAGTGTGCACTTTGTCCTAGAAACTGATATAAATACCTTAGTAGCCTAGTTAAACTGCACTGCAACTAACCTCCCTAGCGCCCTAGTTATACAATAGATTGTATAGATTCAGCTATTTGATTTCGATATTAAGTATATTTTAGGCACTAGCAATAGCACAGTAGATACCCTATCCTACTGACTACCTACTAAGGAAGATATAGATGAGAAAGCCTAGGAGTAAGATATTAATAATTTCGTTAATACAGAAGTCCTATATCTCTATATAAGCTACTGTCTAGTCACTACTAATATTAAGGATCCTAATATTTATATACTATATAAAGGATACTCTGTTAAGTCTAAGTAAATTGCTAAGTATCTGATAACCTTACAGAGACCTAAGCGTATAAGCCTGTCTGAATTCTATTCATTTAAGAGAAAATATATAAAGTTTGTTATTCAGGAGCGTTATTTGTTTCGACATGTTAAAGGGAATACTGAATTACTACGTAGGGTTTTAGACAGCAAAGAAGATCAGCAGACTACATTAAAAACCACCCATAATGATCTCGGCCACAAAGGACGCAAAGCCACATATACACTAATCAAACATTACTACTAGTAGTCTTGTGCATATAAAAATATATCAAAATATATCAAAACCTGTTCTTTATATCAAGCCAGAGCACCAAATCGCCTACATAAACCTACTATTATCACACAACCACTGTTGCTCTTTAATAAATAGTATATTAACACGACTCGGATACCCCTAGAAGACAGTAATAGTGTTATTATTTAGGCAAGAGACTCTATTAGCAGATAGACTAAGGCTAGAGTACTACATTCTGCAAAAGCAGAGAGTGTCGTTCAGTTCATTAGAGAAGATATTATTAGTCGCTATAGTGTTCCCTAGAAGATAGTTATTAACATAGGACCTAAAAATCATAGAGATCTAACAAAATTCCTAGATCAGGTAGAGATATCAAGAGTCAAGATCTCCGCATACTACTCTAGTTCTAATAGTCCTATAGAACGTGTAATACGAACCATAAAAGATACTCTCTCGAAAATAACAGAAGATTATCTAATCGACAATATCTCCCGGTAATCTAAGAGGCCCTAGAGGCTGCATTTCTACTCAGTACTAATAGCAGATCGATTTACAGTAAATACAATAACAGAAATAAGTCCATTCTTCTTTCTGTATAGAAAACATCCTATTATACTAATTGAGTTACAAATACCTACATAGAGCGTATTACTATAGCACAAGGTCTGTAACTGAAAAGACCTACTAGCTATAAGAGCTAGGCAGTTTGAAAAGAGAGATCAAGATATTAAGGAAGCAGTCCTTCATATACACCGCCTAAAAGAAGCAAATACAAATTTCTTTAATAATCACCACAGAATCCAGAATAAGCAATTTAAGAAAGAGGATCTGATTCTGTTACATAACACTATTCGCGGTATAGACCATAGTTCGAGAACAAAATTATAATTTCGATAGCTAGGGCCTTATCGAATTTATAAGATCAAAAGTAGATCTTATTTGCTAAGTGAACTTAATAGTACGATCTTACATGATCTCACCCATCAACCTAAATCTTTTAATAGCGACAGGCTAAAGAAGTTCTTTTCTCAGAATAATATAGTCAGAGATAAAGAAGTAGTAAACTTACCCTAGCGAAATCCTATCAGACAGCCGAGAGGCCAGCGAGATCGAAGAAATAGCAGAACCGATATTATAAGAGGTCAACTACTACAGAAGAGAGGAAGGCCGCCGTTACGAAGATGAGATTAGTTACCTATAGGAAACCGCTGCCTTACAGCCTTACAGCATAACCTATAGGATTACCTCTACCTAATTAGGAAAACACAATAGCAAAGAACTACACATTAACAAAGAAAGCCAGCAAGATATAACTACCCTCTCTTCCCTTCTCTCTTCTCTTTCTATTTCAACTTCTTTAACCACCTGTATCTCTAGATTGTTTCTTTTTCATTACTACTTCTATCTATTTTTATCAATTTCCATCGCGAACTTAATACCTATCTAACAGCTTGTCCTTTCAAAGACAACGAAGGACTCATTTAAATAAGGCAGCTGCTCAGCACTACCAAGTTCGACTAAGGGACAGTCGAATTAAGAGGGGAGGCAAGAACCTGATTCTATAACAGGGCGTTCTTTAAGAAATTCTCTTTCATTTTCTCTTTCATTTTCTCTTTCATTTTCTCTTTTATTTTCTCTTTCATTTTTTCTCTAATTAAAGGACCTTACTTACAAATTCTCTTCTGACACGCCTCAAAACTGACTTCTTTATTACGAAAACACATAAAGACTACAAATATATCTAACTCTGAGAGGAGTACAGTCACAATAACCAAGATAGAAGAAACAATCCCAGCAAACCTGATTATCGATAGTCAGAGGATCTGGTCGATCGACAGCATGATCGATGCCCTTAAGAGATCTGAGTCTCAAAATAAATACGATCTTACTCTTTTATGTTACAGTAAGCTAGACAAAATTCACAATAAGGTTAGAGATAGTATCTGTAGGCTCTTTGACTATATAAGTTCAACTGAGCTTTAGAAAGAGCACTATTAATCCTAGAAAGAATTCCAACAGCAGTGGGATTTGGCCGTCAAGCTACGAAGACGAAAGGAGAAAGATGTAAGGACTATTAAGAACATTCGCCAGCGAGCTCTAGTCAAGTGGGATAACGGAGATCCTACAGGAAAGAACACTACTGAATTCTTCTAATAGGTTACGAACAGGGCATTTACTGAGAAGGTTAGTAAGCTTCTCAATACAGACATAATATATAAGGAGGTGAAATTGTCTATTAATAACCATATCATTAAGCGGTACACTTTTGCAAAAGGGAGTGGGTCCTAGAGACCAAAACACCTAGAACCTAGTAACCTGGTGAAAACCTTTGAGAATCGTATTCTGTCACCGATTAGACAGAAATACCTTAAATGTGCAGGTCTCCAGATAGACCAGGATAGATTTGTCTGCCCGAGAGGAGAAGGTGTTAATATTCTGGAAATCGAATCGAGAGCACAAACCTTACCCCTAACACCTAAGAAGACAGGTTTACTACAGGAAACTAGTACTACTAGTACTAGTAAACTACCTAGCTACAATATTAATAATACTGAAGAAGAAGAAGAAGAAAGCGATATAGAAATACCAGATTCTCCTTTAACACAGGAGAAAGCACCAGAAGAGACTATCCCTAAAGAGAGCGATAAGGAAACACCTCTACCTACCGAAGAATATACTAAGTATAGTTATAAGCTACATTCTGCTACCCTAACGCGCGTCTTAAAAGACAAGGATTTCTCGAAGAGAAAGAATAGTTTAATTGTATTATAAGCTATCAGGAAAGGCCTAGTACAATTAGGGGGCATAAATATTAATACTCTCTGTAGTATATATACTAAGGCATTAGTAGAATCGCTACAGATAACAAGTACGTCGAAAAATTATTAACAATTAGTCAACAGAGTTATAGTGTCATACCAGCATATCAGAAGCTAAGATCAGTTTATAAAGGCACACCCGAGATAGTTTCGTTCCCTATAGGAAAACGATCTCGGATTCTACTAATTTAAACTACAGTATCACTACCCTCTGATTAATAATTTCTCTGCTACTATAGAATAGTTAGATATCGACACCCTAATCAACAGGATCTATATAGGAAAGGTGCCTAACATTCAACTGGTAAAAGATATATATAATAACGGTAGTACAATACTACCGGGCCTCTTCTTATAGCTAGGAGAAGACCTTAATAGGGAACACCCTAATAGCCTATAGCTGTTAATTCACTAGGAGTTTCGAATATACTATTACCATTTAAGCGAGCTAACAAAAGAACTTAGCTAGCTACAGGGAATATAGTTTTCTAATATCCAGCAGCTAATTCGATAGGACCTCTTATATTATATAGTATATATATTCTTTAGACCTGATTATGTATAGAAGTTGATCTCTTACCCTTACTACACTAAAAACACAAAGGTTAGAGAAAACACTAAGTTCTACTACCTAGATATTAATATCTAGGACTATCTTAATATAGGACAAGGTAGTAATCTCCTATAAGGATCAGTTTCTTTTATCTAAGAAGACAGCAAAAATTATACTACTGTTCTGAAAGGGATATATAAAACAGAGCATCTTACAGACTAGTAGGAGACTATCAAAACGCACAGTAGTGTTTCAGATAGCTTCATTACTAGTATCGAACCATATATATAGACGAAAGACAATAAGGAGAAGTATAGCATCTAGTAGACACTCGAAATTTACAGAATAGGCAATATTCGACTCTCTCTTCCCTCGCTGCTCTATAGATCTACAGGGCCTACCACCGCTATACGCTATATAGTACTTCCTTAGTACACTACAATTCAGGATAACTACGAAACGCTTAATTATATAGAGGCAAATATGTGGGAGGAGCTTGCTAATACACACTATACACAGATACCTGCTACTAAAACACCGTTAGAGTACTTATTCTTACGATATAGTACTATTCCGTTTCCCTTTACAGCAGAGATATAATTCAGAACAGTACAGCATAATATTCCGAATTACCTAGTAGGCCAGCAAAGATAGGATAGTCCCTCAGTCTACATAGAACTTAATAATCTCTTCAGCAGTAATCCAGAGATTACGAAAAACCTCATCTATAACTAGCAAGAGAAGGCCTAGTATAAATACCTTCGTTATTTCGAAGCGATAAAGCGCTTAGAGAAGAAGGAGTTCAGAAAGCATTCTTTCTTTAATCGAATCGAAAGAGGGATATATATTAATAATCCTGAGCTAGGTCTCCTTCTAGAGGATCTACTACTCAGAGATCTACTAATATTATCTAGTAGACAGCAGCCTACTCCTAAGGCAGATATTAATATAGATCTTATATACAGGGACTAAGGTTTTCTTTGTGTTGTTATTATTTCCTTTTTATTACTGTTCAGCTAAGAGACAGCTAAATTTCTTAGGAGGGGAAGTATATAGTAGAGATTTACAGTTTAACACTAGAATCCCCTGTTATATATTTAAGGCCTTACTAACAAGACTATTCTGTTCTGATTATATTATATCAGGTTATATTAGGTATACAAGGATAAATAGTTTGTATTCAGTTAGTTCTAGTCAGAGAGTCACTCAAGGAATCAGTCAAGCAAGTCAGTCAGCGACTTAGGCAGAGACTCAGCAAGCGATTTAGGGAATCGTGTTAACAATCGAATCTTATTTTCATTTTCTAGATCACCAATTTTCTGAATATACTTTCCTGAGGTTCCTACTGAGGTAGCAGTATAGTATTTACTACACATAAGGTTCTGTTATTCATCCTATTGTGTTCTGTTTATCTTATCCTATTCATCTCAGCATCACACCTACCTACCCCTGTCCTGCACACTTCGTGTGTGGTGGTTTTGTCCCTTTACAATCGACCCGTCTGCTTAACAGACTGCCATCGAGCATTCCCATCTTTCACTATTTAATTAGTAAAAATAAAAATATATTTAGATAATTTTAAATCTATATTAATAATAAAATTAATACTTTTAGACTTTAGTAATAATACTTATTTATAGAATTAGAAGATTTATATTTCTAAAAAACTAGTCTAAAATACTTTTTTAACTATTTTTATTTTATATTATATTCTTTCTAAAATTAATCTTTTTTTTATTTAATATTTTAAAGTTATATAAAAAGAGATAATTCTAATCTAAAAAATTATAATTAAAGAACTAAAGATATTTATTAATAAAAAGTTTTAGAGCTTTCTTATTCTAAGTATTTTTAACTATTAATTTAATAATAATATTTATATTAAATAAAAATAATATATTATTAGAAATAATAAAATTTATTATTAAAAAAATAATAACTATTTTATTTATATTTATAGATAAAAAAACTAATTATTTAATCTATTATTTACTATAATTAGAATACTTATTTTTTTAAAAAAAAAGATAATTATTATAGAGATCTCTTTTAGAAACTATATATAAAAAGATTAACTCTAAAATATCTTTAATCTTTTATTATTTTATTTATAAATTTTTAATGATTTATTTTAGTCTATAGTATTTAGATCTATATAATAAATTCTATAATTTTTAATCTCTTTAAAAATAAATCTTTATACTAACTATACTAAATACTCTTTAATTATAATTTATATCTTCTTTATCTTTATCTAGTTATAGATCTCTAGTCTAATAACTTAGTCTTATTATAAAATATAAAGTTTATAAATTTTATATAAATAAACTAATAAAACTCTTTATAAAAATCTCTAATTAAAAAATTTTAAAAAACTAAATTTTAAATAAATTAAATTATTTTATATTACTAAATAAATTAAAAAATAAATATATTATTAAATTTTATTTAAAGAATATTTTTAACTATATAATATATTTCTAGTTTTTTAATTTATATTTAGATTACTAATAATCTAAATATTTAATTTTTATAAATAGAAAGTTAAAAAAACAAAAAATAAAAAAATTTAATAAAAAAATATTCTATAAAGTTAAATAAATATAATATATAAAATATATAAAATATATAAAATATATAAAATATATAAAATATATAAAATATATAAAATATATAAAATATATAAAATAAGTAATAATTTAATTTTTTAAAAAATTAAAAGTAAAATAGAAATAAAATAAAAATTAATTATATTTTTTAAAAATAAGAAATTATTACTTATTTTATATATTTTATATATTTTTTACTATTTTATTTAATATAATTATTTATTTAATTTATTTTTATTAATCTATTTCTAAATTATATAAAAAATATATTAATATTACTAATATACTATTCTAAAATAAAAATATTACTAATAATATATATTATTTTTTTAAAAAAACTTTAAATAATATTCTATTATAAATTATATTATATTTTTATTTTTAGATTTAAGCTCTAAAAGAAAATTATATTTAAATTAAAATATTTAATATAGAATTTAAAAATAAATATTAATATTATTATAAAATAAATATAATTTAATAAAGAGACTAGTATATACTAAAAATAATTAGTTTATTTCTTTTAAATATACCTTTTTTAAATTATTTTTATTTTTTTTATATATTAAAAGTTTCTATTTAGCATAATATTAAATAAATATAGTATAAAATATTTTTATTAAAATATATAAATAGTATATAGTTCTTATATAGATATTAAAATTTTAAATAATACTTTTATTATTATAGTTAGATATATAATTTAATTAAATACTAGAGATTATCTTATAAATCTAAATAATAATAAATTAAAAATAATAAATATTTTATTTTATATTATAGACTCTATAATATAAAGAACTATAATCTATAGATAGACTACTAAAAGCTAACTATTTCTAAAAAAAGAATATAGAATTAGTTATATATATAAGTACTAGTATTAGTTTCTAGAATATTATATTAAAAAATACTATATTAACCTATAAAATAACTAGTATAATATAAAAATAAGTATTCTTTCTACTATTACTAATACTATAGCTATAAATATAAATAGTAGTAAAAAACTATATAACTACTAACTAATAGATAGATATTCTAGTATATAGATAGATAATACTAAATATTATTTACTATCTTTACTATCTACTATTTATACTATTTATAGAAAAACTAGATATATAAAGATAGTCTCTATATATATATTTAGTTTTTTATAATTAATTTTATATTATTATTTAAGTATATCTTTACTTCTATAAAGTATAACTATAACTATACTCTATAAGTAAGAGAGCTCTCTAGACTAATTTATTTAGTATATATTAACTAGTATATCTATAAAACTTACTCTATAGATCTAAGTCTATATAAAGCTTAGTATATTTAAAGATAAATTAATAAAGATTTATAAAGTAATTAAATATTTTAATTTAAGATACTAATATAAATAGAATAAAAAAAGAAAGAGTTTAAATTAATAAAAAATCTATAAAAATTTAAATAAAACTATTTTATTTAATAGACTATCTAGTTTTTATTTAAAAAAAAACTTTTTAGTCTAAATTAATAATAATTTAGAAAAGATTTACTAATAAATTAGAAAAGAACTAATTATATTTTATTAATAACTTACTATAATTAAATAATATCTTTTTCTAATATTAGAATGTAAATTAATCTATAAAAATATATTAGAATATTATTAAAGTCTTTATAATTATAAATTTTTATTAATTTTTATTTAAATTATAAAAGTAATTTTATTTATTTTTAGAAAAAATAATAGATTATAACTATATATTAATTATTAAAAAACTTAATTAGATTTTAATTAGAAATTACTATTTATTATTTTTTATTTTAGAAATTTTTAACTATTATTATAATATTAAATATTTTAGTAAAATTAATATATAAAATACTAATTACTATATTTAGTTTAAAAAAAAGATAAATAGAAAATTATTTTTTATATATATTATAGCTATTTTAAATATATAGTAATACTATTTAGTTTAACTAATATATTTATAATTTTTTAAAATTATATTTATAATATACTTAAAAACTCTTTTAATATTATTTTAATATTTTCTTAAATCTATAAAAAATATATAATCTATATCTAATAAATATTTAAAAGTTTAAAAAAAAGTAGAACTATTTATAAAATTATTAAAATATATTTTTTATTAATTTTAGACTAAATTTTTTAGATTTTTAGTTAGTACTAATAAAGTATTAATAGATTTATAAAAAGTCTATAATATATAAAAATAGTCTAAACTTAAATCTTATCAAAATAATTAAGTTTTTATTAGATTTTATAATTTATATTAATAATTTATTTATAATTTTTTTATTATACTATTTTTTATAGAACTATTAATAAAAATTAAAAAAAATCTTATAAAATTATTTTAAATAGTTATTAATATATTATATTTTATATACTAATTAAAATTCTTATAAAAGTACTTTTATTATAATTCTTTAATCTAAAAAGATTTATCTATTTGAAAATTAATATTTTAGACTAAAATATAATAAAAATCTTATTTTAAATAAATAAATAGAATATTTAGAACTCTCTTATATTCTAGTTATATAAATTCTTTTTTATTAAAAAAAACTAAAAAATATATATTATATTAAGATTTTATCTAATTATTATAATTTAAAACTATTTATAAATTAAGTCTAGTTAAATAGTAGATAAATTTATTAGTATTTCTATTTAATTTTTATAATTTTATAATTTATTATTAATTTAGTAAAACTAAGTCTATAAATAAATTATTAAGAATATTTAAAAAAAAGAAATTTCTATTAGTTAAAAAATTATTAGATTTAATTTATAATTATCTTCTTAATAATTTAATAATAATAATTTAGTTAATTATTTTTTATTATAGTATTAGAATAAAATATATAAAAAGTCTTTTAGATATAGTAATAGCTCTTTTATTAGTTTATAAAATATTATTTATATCTAATTATTTAAGCTTATATTTATTATTAAAATTTTAGGAATTAATAAATAATAAAAATAATTTTAATATAGATAATATTATTAATCTTTATTTAGTATTTAATAATTTTTTTATATATAAGAATTAAACTATAATTAAAGAAAATCTTTACTATAGTTTAATAGTTAATATTAATTAAATAGATTATTTCTAATTTATTAGTCTAAAAATTATATAAATACTAATAAATAGTATAAAATAACTTAATAAATTATTAAATAATCTAATTAAAGTAATAAAAGACTTATAGAAAAAAATACTATAAATTATAAATAGATTAAGATCATTTTAAATAAAATTCTTAGTAATAAATATTAGTTAATTAATATATAAAAATACTTCTAATTTAAAGGTTATTTTTATATTTTAGTTTTAAATATAATTTATATAAAATTTATTAAAATATTATATAATAATAAGCTTATAAAATATTTTAAATAAAATTATACTAAAATAGTATTTAAAAAATACTATTATTAGAAATATTTTTAAGAGATATAAAAGAGTATATTAATTTATATATAATATATAAAAAAACTAAAGTACTATATTATTATTTTTATAAAGAATTATAATTACTATTAATCTTAATTTAACTTTTTACTAAAATATTAATAAAATTATTATAAAACTACTCTCTATAATATATAAAAATAAAATAGTTAATATAATTCTAATTATTATAGATTAATTTATAAAATATATACTATTTTTTTATTTTAAATATAATAACTATAATAGATTTTATAATTTTATTTTATAATTAAATTAATTTTTTTTATAAAAACTTAAAAAAATTATTACTAACTAAAAAAATCTTTTTATTAGTTAATTTTAGTTATTTTTATATAGATATTTAATAATTAAACTATAATTTTTTACTATTCTTTATTTTTAAACTAATAACTAAATAAACAGAATAAACTAATTTCTAAAAAACTATTTCTAATATTTTATTAATAAAAAAGAAAAATATTAACTATACTTACTTTAAAATATATAATTAATATATAATATTATAATAAATTACTAAATTACTAAATTAAAAAAATATCTTTTAAAATATTAATAGTCTTTAAACTTAACTTCTAAATTAAACTATTTAATAATAAACTCTATAAAAAGATATTTTAACTAAAAGGTATATAATCTTTTTTTTAAAATATCTATAAAAAAGCTTTAAAATATTTTAAATATATATAAAAAATCTAATAAAGAGAATATAATAAAAAATATTCTCTAGAAAGATTTAATAAAATTAGTTCTATAGTATATTATATTATACTACTAAATAAATATATAAGAATTTATAATATTTTTTTAATTTTACTATTTAAAAACTAGAATAGTATTAAAACTAAATAACTAATAACTCTTCTAAAACTTAATAATAAAATAAAATAAAAAATTAAAGAATTTAGAGTAAAATAATTAATTAATAGTAAACTATACTAATTTATTAAATAAAAAAATAGTCTATTAAATATAATATATAGAAATCTATTAAAAATCTTAAAAATCTTAAAAATACTAAATAAGCTATTAATAAATTTTATAAAATAAAGAAAAACTCTATAAAATCTTAAATATTAATATTACTATCTAATAATAGAAAATTTTTTATAATTCTTAACTAAAGTAATTATAAACTACTAAAAATCTATAAATTTATTTCTTTTATTTAAAATTATAGTAATAGATACTAGAAAAGTACTATTCTTAATAGTATTTACTAAAATATTATAGAAAAATATATAAATTATAATCTACTACTAGATATATCTATAATTAGAAAAGAGTAAATAAAAAGATAATTTAGTAATAAAGTATTAAAAAGATAAATTATAAAATACTCTAAATAATAAATAGAGTAAGTATACTAAAACTTTTAATACTTAGTATTTTTAGATTTATTTTATTTTACTAACTTAATACTAAACTATAAAAAATAAATAGAAAAAAATAGCTAAAATACTACTATAATTTTTAAAAAATCTTTAATAATAGTAATTTATATATTAGTACTCTATATAATAATAAGATTATTAATACTTTATATAGTACTATAAATATCTATAAATATAAAATAAATCTATTTAGTCTAATAAATAATATATAAAAAAGAACTAAATACTAATTAAGTTAAAGAATAAAATAAAGTTAAAAAATATAATATACTATAGAAAATAGAGATTTAAAAATCTTATAAAGACTTAGTTACTATAAAATTAAATAAAGAACTAGTAAATATACTCTTTTTATATATATTTATTTTATATAGTAGTACTATAATTTCTTAGTAAATATTTTAAATCTTAGAATATATAACTCTATAAAAAAATTATAAATAAAATAGTTTTAAACTATTAATACTTAAGTAATATATTATAAAAAAAAATTATAATAGAAAAATATTTATATATTCTCTAAAAAGACTTAATTAACTTAAATAATTTATTTTTAATATTTTATATAATACTCTCTTTATTTTAAGTTATATATTATTTTTAATTTTTTAAAGTTTTTTATTAAGAATTAGTCTTTATTCTATATTTTTATCTCTTTCTATTTTATCTAGTCTATCTAACTATTATAAATTTAAATAAAAATCTTTTAGAAGTTAGATTTAACTTTAGTTTATTATTTTTATTTAGTAATTAAATATTATTTTTAGAGATTTAAACTACTATAAGAATAATAATTTTTTTTAGACTAATTATTAAAATTTATACTATTTTATTAGTTTAATTTTGATTTTATTAAATCTAACTTAAAACTTATTCTAGTAAAATAAAAATATTACTTAATATTTAATTACTTTTCTTTTACTAGATATTATAACTCTATTTTTTTAAATTTTAGATAATTAGATTTTAATAATTTTTAAACTATAGTTATAATATAAATTATAAATATTTTTTTTATAGAGATTTTTTTTATTATATTTTATTTATAGAAAAAACTCTATTTTTAAATAATAATTATAATCTATTTAAAATAGATATAAAATCTTTTTTTAAAATTATTCTTAACTTTACTAATTAAGATTTTAAGTAATTTAGTCTAGAACTACTCTTTTTTTATTTTAAAAGTAAATTCTATTTAAATTTTATAAAACTCTATTTTATAATTATAGTCTTTTTAACTAAATAAAAGTAAGACTATTTTTTAAAAAAAAATAGTTTTATTTATAAATATATTTAGATAATTTATAATTTATTTTATATTATTCTTATTATTTTTAATAATTTATATTAAAATATAAAATAATCTTAAATATATATAAGTTTTTTCTATATAATAAAGCTTTAAATTATTTTTAAAAATAATTTTTAAATTATTTATTTATACTTTTTATTTATATTATATAGATTTTTTAATTAATTTATTTAATTTAATTTTTTTAATCTAATTTTTATTAATTTTTAAAACTATTTAGATTTTATTTTTTTTAAATATATTATTTATAAATTTTAGCTATTTTAATTATAATATAGTTTAGCTTTTTCTTTTTTTTAAGTATTACTTATATTTTTTAAATAATTTTTTATATTTTTTTATATTTTTAAATAACTTAATATTATTATTTTTATAAATTTTAGAGATATTAAATTTAATAAATATAAAATTTATATCTAAAATATTAGTTCTATTAAAAAGAGAAATTATTAATATAGCTTTTTTTTCTATAGTAATTTTATTTTATAAAAGATTTATTTATAAAGTTCTATTTTCTTTATTATTATTATTATTTTTTTTTTATTTAGATAACTAAAAAATAAGAATTTAGAAATTATAATAGAATTATAAATTAATTAACTAGTACTTATTAATTAAATAGATAAAAAATTAATAAAAAGACTAAATATAGAAGAAATATAATAATTAAAATCTAAAATATATAATTAATTAATTAATTAAAAAATAATAATAAAAGACTATAACTAAATTCTAATTTTTAGAACTTTAAAAACTAAGATACTTAAGAGCTTATAGTTAGAAAGCTATATAATATATATAGATTATATCTAACTTTTTATTATATTATACTAGTAGATTAATTTATTAATAATATACTTATCTAGATTAAGTTATTTAGGAATAGTTAATATATATAGATTAAGTTAATAAAGTCTAATACTAATAATAAATAGTTAAAATATATAAGATTTAGATTCTATAATACTAGTCTTATAACTATAAAACTCTAGATTCTATAATACTTTTAGGACTATTCTTTAATAGATTTATCTCTATTCTTTTTTTTAGAGAATAATATTTATAGCTCTTAATATATAATCTAGTTATTATAAACTTAAATAAGTAAATAATAAATTATTATTAGTTAGTACTTTTTTTAAAATTATCTAATATTACTTAATTTAATTAAATTTTGAAAGTACCCGAAAATTCAGCTTTTAGTAAAATTATATAAGTATATATTAGTGAATATTTAACAGTCTATCTTTCTTCCTAATTAGATTATTTATAGATTTATATAATATAGAAGTCTGCTTTAGTAGGTTTAGCTTAAATTCTAAACAATTAATTTAGAAGACAATCTATCTATTATAAAACAGAGTTTCTTAATAAGAACGTTAGTCAAAATTATAAAGAAAACCAGCCTCAGAAGCGTTTAAAAAAATTATTCACAAATATAGCAGTCGAAAGTACTATATATATTCCTGCTTTACACCAAATCTTTTATAGGTAGATTCTTATAAAACTTATAATACTATTTCTACTCTCGAAACAATCTTTCAAATTAGCAGTTCTAAAGAGGACAAGAAAAAACTCCTCAACCTGCAATTTTGATGTTGTATAAAGTTATAGTACAGCATAGTAACTAGCCAAAGGTTAGATATCCTCAGCTTCCCATCAAGATAAGAGACATTTATATTTCTATTAACTAGGCCTGAATAAATTTGGAGATAATTGTTGAGTGCAACTCTTTCAGCGCTTGAGTTGATCCATTCTAGTGGTGAAAATGCGCTATTCACAAGAATAAATTTATAGGACTGTTCATAAGGGTAGATCGTTTGCGCATCTTTAAAAATCATACTGGGCTTGGTGTATCTTGTCTTCAAGGTGGAGAAAGAATGACGGCTGTACAGTCGTATAATTCCAAATATTACCTCGATTCTTGTTACGATGTACGACTAGTCTAGGATAGTGACTGTGTTTTAGTCTAGAGAACCCCGACTATCAATAAATGTCACAAGTAGATCTATGTGTTTTTCCATGGTCTATATTATCCTCCATTAGATTAGTTTACGTTCGCTGGGGATCGGTAAACTCCATGAAATTACCGAAAAATAACAATTGATGCAATAAAAAATGCAATTGACTCGATACAAGGAGCAGAATTCCTTCATATTGATATACTTGCTTATAATCGGTCCATTGAAACATAAAAATATCTGCGCATTGGAACTACACCTATGACAAATCATCATCAGATCTTCTCCCCGGCGATAATGGGAAATTGAGGGCTGGTTGTTCCGATGCCTTCAAGCGACCATTCACGTACATACATACTCAAACACCTGCATGTGCGCCACTTCAACCAGATGCAGTGGAGTCAATCATGAGCATTATTTGGCTCTCAAAAAAGTCCATGCGGTCCCTTTGCACATTGAAGATCGAGACAGATCATTCTTATTTGCTAGAAGGTGCTCAGATCCACCAGATTCGGTACCGGCACGATGGACGGCGGAGAAGACAACTCCACTTCAGCTCACCACGTCATCCACTTTCTCCTCTCTAACCTCCGCGACCTCCGCCCTAATTCTGTGCCTTTGCTAATTGATCTGCCTTCACCTGAGATTGGTGAGATGCACTTAATCGCCCTGCCGAACCTGTTCATCCCGTCACCTCCACTTAGACCACAAACTAATGTACATAACTCCCGATATGTTTGTTGCCCTTGACGATCCTTCAACCATTGACGTCTTCGCATGCGCTATTTTCACAGCCAGAATGATGAGTAATTCAGAGCCACGGCTTCTCGATCTTCTGGACATCATGAGCAATCCGCACTGGGATGATTCCATAGAGAGGTCCCCGTCTTGTGGGCCAGCCGTTTGATGATCTGACGTTCAAATGTTGTGCCACACAAAAACTTCTTGTCAGATGATGGAAATATTTCCTCGGAGATTATCGTGGAGCAGCGGGAGCTAGTGGATCTTTTTGCGTCAGTGCTCCTGCATAGTTCATGACGGGCCATCACCAATCGTCCAGAATTGACGGACTTCGACCCCGCGCGCAGATTGAGTCTTGCAAGAAGAGATGGGCTCCATGCTGAAAGTGGAGATTGAGTGGTAGTTCGCATGTCCTCAATCGGCAGTTCGTTTGGCAATACTTTCTTTCCACTTTTCATCGCTTCGAGGTTTGCCATTGGATAGCCATTGGATACCGACACCGTCAACTCTGGCCCGTCTGATACCCGCACCACGCCGGCCTGGTCCTTTCATGGATCATGATAGAGTGGTCATATATTTACGTCCAATCTGCACAGAAAGTTCTTCCGCAAGAATTCAGGGCCCTGAAATATGAATTCAGGGCCCTGAAATATTAAAATTGTCCTATCAAATAAGCTTTATAGACAGACCAGGGAGCATCTACAGCAAGAGCAGCATCGGGGACCCAACCCGTACAGTGCTACTTACTGCACCTTGTCTCGGAGGGTGGTCCATTGGATTGATGAAATCCCACGTGGAGAGCAGTCCTGTATTATTGATATCATTTTGCAGAATATTACGTCGGGTTCCACCTCAAGTTGTCTCCTCTTTTGCTGCTGGAAGTGCGGAGTGCCCTCCAGCATACTTCGACCACTGCGGGAAAAGCCTACTATTCCTGCGTGAATTTCCCTCGCCAGCATCGCAATGCTTTATATCCATGTCGATCTTTTCGCCATCAATACAAATTGCAAACCACAAATAGTCAAGTCGGGCACATCGGATGCACAAAGCGCACCGATCCTAGGCCCTCCCGAATGGGATTGCTTAGCCAATTCCCGAGAAATTGCGAGGCTGTGAAGTTCCATTAAGATGCGAATACTTCTTGGCCACAATACGGTGGAGAAGGTGCTGATCTCGGTCTGTGATAGCTGAATCTTTACCTGGACCAAATCCTCGGGACACATTCTGACGTATGCCCACCCAAGAAATTGCACTCCAGCCTTTAGTAATAGAGCTGAGCTTGCGAGCTGGGAGCTGAAGCTACCAGCTCTGCTATAAAAGTCTCCTTCCTCCCTGGGTCAATCGGTCATTCTCCCCTACATACCATAATCTACCCCGTGTCTTTATACTATAACCCCATTCTCCTTCCTTGCAGTCTTCCTTGACATCCTTTTTCTTCCAGTCAAGAGACCATTACCCGAAACTCAATTCTAAAACCCACCAAAATGGCCCCTGGGATAATCTCTCCGGTCCCCGGAAGCACCAATTCTGCTTTGTATACTAGTCTACCTGGCAAAACTCGACAGACATCTGGCATGTCTGTCCGCTATGAAAGTGATAATTTCACCAGCATTGGATTCTCGCAGCGCCGAGAGTCTGGAATGTTTCGGAAACTCCATTCTACCAACGCAGATGTCAACGCTATGCTGCAACAGTTCCATAACGGTGGTGGCATTCAGTATGGAAATTCCGTTTCTCTCGGCATGACTAACGCCGCCAGTATCAGGGATTGGATCTCTGACGAACGCATGAACTACATGCCTCCTGAAGGGAGCTCAAGTGACAAGGTCCTGTCCTGGGCCCAGCTTTTTGTTGGTCGTCTGAGCGAATTTGACGAGAATATCAGAGATGACAGTGGAGCAGCTGCTACTATCCTTTATGTTTGTGTTGGAAAGCTTCTGCTTCTGCTGAAAGAAAATGAGGAAAATGCCGAGGCGTTGATGACTTCCTTCGGTTTATTTTTTTCTCTTTCCGCAAATCTTCGAAACCTTCTCGACCGAACAGAGTTGTTTGATGTCTCGACAGAGATCAGAAGGCAACTTGTTTTTGCCCTCATCGCTTTGGTGAATCTGGTCAGTCTTGTCACAGAAACATTCAACTCAAAGATCGTTGGAGGCACTGAGATTGTCACCATCGATCTTTACGATAAATGCAGTCATCAGTTGAAATCTTTCCGCGAATCTTGTGAACTTATTGCAGAGGCTATGTGGAAACACCAGCTGTCTCGTGAGATTTCTGCCTCTGTCTCAAGTATGAATCCCTTTGTCTATCTGATGAAAAACTGCTATAAGATTCTGACCGGTGAATAACGTATATCTAGGTTCGGATATCAAAGACATTCGCTCGTGGCTGGCTCCTGATGACCACATCCTCAACCGCCTCGCTGAGAATACCTCCCACTTCGCACATGAACGTGAAGAGATGACCTGTCGATGGATTGGCCCTTTCCTTTCAGACTTTCTGAGAGGCCCACAAACCACACTGTCTATAGTCGGCCAGCCCGGGTCTGGAAAGACTATCCTGTCATCCGTCATTGTTGACAGTGTTTCGGACCAGAACAGCAGCTATATGACCTTGTTTGTGCCAATTAGTGAGTCATAATATAATAATATCCGGACCTGCGTCTTAAGCTTCTCACTAACCTGACTTAGATGCTCGTATCCCTGCTGCCACTAATCCCGCCTCGATTGCGAAGACCATTCTTTTCCAGCTCTTTGAGAAGCGGATTGGTAATGTGAGACTACTTGAGATCCTGAACAGTGCATACAAGGCAAGCTATGCCGAAACCAACTTCGAGAAACATGAGGAGATCCTATGGACTGCAGTCAAGGATACTCTTGCCGCTGCGCTGCCCAATGCGAAGAAACTTGTCATTGTTGTCGATGGCCTAGACGAAGCATCTTGCTCCGAGCAGGGTCTTCTCAAGAGCCTGGTAGAAATAGTCCGGACTGCAACTAACGTCAAACTCGTCACCCTTGGCACGGAAAAATACACTGATTCCGAGTCAAGGACGGTAAAGACTTTGCCGATCGATGAAAACCGGATCTTCGAAGATATCTCCGTCGTCGTTCGAAGAGTCCTGAGCAGCCATAGATCGAGCTCCTCCGAAATCTTTAACAAGATCCCCGAATTGGAACAGGAAATCCTGATTGGTCAGATCACTGAAGCTTCTCAAGGGTCATTCCTTTGGGCGAAGCTGGCCACTAAGCTTGCTTGCAACGAGACCACCGCTGATGGCATGAGGAAGAAAATCGAAGCCCTCGTGGAACAGAAGCCTAGCGTTGGCGATTTTGTCGCTCATACCCTGTCAACAGGTGGAGTCTCTGAAGACGCCAAATTCATGCTTTTATGGCTGGCCACTGCGGAGCGTCCTCTGGTTCTGAAAGAGCTCTCTGCCTTGGCTTCCGTCAAGCTCGATACACAGATATTGAGTGATCACAATGCCATCAATCCTCGCAAGATCTTGGCCCCAGTGAATTCTCTCGTTTTTGTCGATAATGGCCAAGTTTATCTTCGTCACGGTCTCATTCGAAACGCTATACTAGATGTCGCCTCAAAGGGCAAGTTAGTTCCCGTCAAGGATCGCTATCATGATCTGGTCACTCGTTTGTTGGTCTATATCAAGAACGCCGTTACTGAAGATCAGGAGATGTCCCTTCACCCACTCAGTTCCCACATCTCCGCAACACTTCTTTCCAAGAACCCTCTTCTTGAGTTTGCGGTGCGGTATTGGCCGCTCTATCTTCGACAGACGAGCATCTTCGCCTCTGGAGGACAACCCGCGGACCTCAAAGATTTCGCCAAATTCCTTCCTTCATCCATCACCTTCCTCCTTCTGCAGGCTGACCTGTGGGAGAACCAAGATACCCCGAAGAGATGTCAGCTTCAGACGACTGTTACAAATCTGATACGCCAGATCTATACTTCCAAGAGCCGCGTTACTCTGCAGTCAGTCCTGAACCTTGTCAAGCTGTATAATGACATTGGTCAAACTTCAAAGGCTACTTCTCTGGTTTATGAATTGCCTGAATTCCCTGACGAGCTTCTGGACTATCGCAAATTGGTGACCAAAGATCTGGCCATCCTGTTCCTTGACTTGACTGAAAATCCTGAAAACGTCAAGCCAGAGGTGGACATCTCGGCGAAAAGAGAGAAAATGTTCAAGCTTCTGATCTCGTGTTACAAAACCCACTACGGCGTTACATCGGAACGTGTCATCAATACATACTATTCTCTCATCAGTCATTACCAGTACACTCGAGAAGAGTCCAAGATCGATGAGATTCAACAGGAGATCCAGAAGATCACCGGCCACTATGACCACGGTGGTACTCACGATGAGCTCAAAGTTGTCCTTCGTCCTGGAGAGCAGCCAACATATGAAAACGAGCCTCAATTTACTCTGGATATCTGGCAGGACCAGACGATGCCTGATGCGAGCAGTTCATTTGAATTCCAAGTATTGCTCGAGAAGGCCGAGGAGTATATTCATGACAATGCCTTTTCCAAGGCCGAGCATATCTATGTTTATGTCTGGCAATACGCGTGCAGCAAGTGCTTGACTGAATACTCCGAATATTGGGAGCAAGTCAAGCTTGAGGCGGCTGTTGTTTACTCCAAATTCCTCTTCGATCAGGAGCGCAAGATTGAGTCTTCCTCCATTCTCAATAGCATCTGGGAAGAGTATAGATACAGCAATCTGTTTGTATCTAACTCCACAGTGTCGCTATTTAAACAGCTTGCTGATCTCATGGTGTCTGTCGACCTCTTCACTGCTGCTAACAGCATTTTCAAGCAAGTTTTGCGAAGCTACAAGGCTACTGAGCACAGTCAGTCAACCATCACTGAAATTGAAAAGTCCATCCGCAGCACTCATCAGAGTATTGTCCGTCATGCGAGCTCATCTTCTTCTACAGTGTCGGAGACAACTCTGATAGAGATTATCTCCGATCACTCCGAAAGCAGCGTCCAGGAAAGTACGCTTACTGCTCTCTTCGACAGGGTCAAGCTGTATACCACTGAGCACCGCTGGAACGATGCTACTCGCATTGTCACGGAGATTCTTAGAAGGCTGTGGAGTTCCCTGTTCTCTTCTTCAGTCAATGACGTTACGCTTCCAAGGGAGTTCACTGATATCTGCGTGAAACTTGCTGGAACCTTAGGTGACTGCTATCAGTACCGTGCCCGTTTCACTGAAGAGGAGAATATCCGCGTTCGCCTCTATCGTGCTCTCCGTTCTGCTAGACCTGTCGATGATCAGGCACGTGTGGATGCGACACGCTCTCTTATCAAGCTATATGAGCGATCACGTCTGTTAGAGCGCGTTCTCGCAATCCAGCAAGAGAAGCTGAACGACTACGATGGTTACTATAGTCAGGACAGCGCAGAAGTCATTGGCCTCTTGGGGGAGCTAGCCCAGCTCGCCCAACCTCGTCCCATCTTCGTGGACTACTATATTCGCATTCTTGAGGTCCTGAACAAGGGCCACTCCCCCTGCAATCCCGAAGCGATTGTTGACCTTCTCATTGTTGTGGATGAGCTATGGCGACAGGGCCGCTACTCGGACCTTCGTCACTGGTACAACCTGCTGTTCGACACATTCCTGGAGCACCCTGAGCAACACTCAAAACTCCGGGACCCTGACTACGTTTATACCTTCTTCATTCGCTATACTGAGTGCTTGCACAAGTTCCAAGTCGGCTATGACACTATCGTTGATATCTCGAAGAAGTACCACGACAAGGTGCAGGGCTTATTCGAGGCGACGGCATCGATCACCATCAAGGCTACTCTGAACCTTGCCGTGGTCTACCGAGAGACCAAGGCGAACAAACATCTTGCCCTTGAGCTTTACCAGAGACTACTCAAGATCAATTCGAGTGAAATCAGCCACGATGATATTCGTGCCACGATCGATGGTATGCGAGAGGAAGACGAATTGGCTGCTCTACACTCGTCCTCAACCTCGTCTGAAAAGGTCAGGCAGACGAAGATTACTATGATCTCTCGACTCAAGACGTTCGTCGAAAATCATAGCTGGTCTTCTCACGAGACCTTGTCTACACTGGAAGAGATAGTCTCCTTCTGCTCCAAGCATAAGGAGACTTCGATCACCCTACACGAGGAGCTCCACACTTCGACATTCCAGGTGCTTTCTACCAACCTTTCGTCGGCTCAATTGGTTTCTGCTGCTACCATGATTGCAAACGGATACCTGGCCACCGGTGAGATTGAGCAAGCACATGATTTGACGAGCGAGATTTATCACCAGCTTGTCATGAGAGCTGCGGCAAGCTCGACGACTCACAAGCTTGACTTGTCCCGCAGTCGTCAGAGTCTGATCTTCTTAGCTCAGCTTGAGCATGTTCTCCATGTCAATCGCGCCTCGACTATTGTTGAGACCCTTGCTTCATTGACTGCTGAGTACCTTTACTTCGAGGAGTTCCGATCACTCACTTCTTCATCTTCGAAGTCGACCTCATTCTTCTCAGTTACCCAGGCTGCCTCTAACCTTTATGCTCTATTGATCCAGAACAAACGGGACAATTCTATCGCTGAAAGTGTCTACAACGACTATGTTTCGTTCTTCCACGCAACTGAGGGTCAACGTGTCCAGTTGACCAATAACGCTCAGGTCCAGGTACTCCTCAGAACTGTTCTCGGATATCTGGCCAAACATAGGTCTGACAACTTCCTGCGCTCTGTGGGTGTTGCTAGCTTCTACGGTATTCAAGCATACCTTGAAAAGAATGACTATGAAAGTGCATCCAACCTCGCCCTTGGTGCTTTCCGCTATCTTTCCGCTGGCAATAATGAGCTCAGCCCCCAGGAAAGTGCCAAATATATACTGGTTTCAGGTTTGTTGATTGCCGGTCAGACTAGTATTGCCGATTCCACCGCCAAGAAACAGCTGGTCGATGCATCTGCTCAAATTCTCCCCGCGGCAATTGGTGTTCTCCGTGGTCTCAACGTGGACACCTCTCATATTGGTCTGGAGAACTTGAATACCCTGATCGGTGTGCTTGGTCAACAGAAGGAGTATACGTTGCTTCTCTGGGTTCTTTCTGGTCTTTGGAAGAACCGCAGCAAGTTGGCTGTTTGGGGTGCCGGAGTCACCCTTCAACTTGCCCGCCATTATATCCTGGCTCGTTATCTCACTGATGATAAACTCAAGGCAGCTCGTCTGGCAGAGGACATTCTGTACAACTGCCGCCGTGTGAACGGTCCCAGTCACCCTAAGACCCTGGGACTGTCGATCCTGGTGTCTCAGCTTTACACAGGCGTTGCAGAGGAGCTCCAGAACTCCAAGGGTGGCAAGAGCATGGCAGAAAGAATCTACAAGAAGGTCGCCGGCGTCCATGAATATCTGCTGCGTGTTTTCCTTGACCCCAACCTTATGGACCTGGACGGCAGCCTTGAGTCCAGCCTGGATGGTTCTCACAACGGACTTGGTTCTCACAACGGACTTGATCTCAATGACCCTAGCGGCAACATCAACGGCGCTGAGAAGGCTCACATCCAGTCACACCTGCAGCTGATGAAGCTTGCCATTCAACGCCTTGGTGATTGGCCCCAGGACCAGCGTGAGTACCAGAAGCTGGATGAGAATCTCTTTGCCGCTTTTGGCAGTGAATTAGAAGGTGCTCAACACGTTGACTCGTGGGATTTGAAGAGCTTTGGCTCCGGCAAGGCATCGGCTTCGGATGATTTCCTGAATGTTGAGACTGTTTCATGGGGTCTTTCTATCCCAACTGCCAATGAGTTCGAGGAGGCTTGAACCCTTTGTATCTATCCTTGATAGTTTCTTATTATGTCTAGTTGAATAGTTTCCAGAATGGAATTTTTGTCTTTTGCTTTATCTCTTCAGCACACAATTTGAAACGTACATAGAAGCAATATTCCGAAGGAAGACGACAATTCAGTGGGCAAATATGGTCTTCGCTGCTGCGCTAAAGCATAGATTTTCTCAAGAGATATTTTCGAAGAGTGCGTTTATCTGCAACAGTTCTAGTAGTATTGACCTTAAATGGCTTCTATTCGTTCTACGGGGCTCAAGCGATACTACTTAGTATTGGTTTCCGTATTATGTGAACTCTAATTCTCAAGCTATTATATATCGCTTCTATATAGAAGACAAGTGTAAATTTATATGTGCAAAGCAAAATAGAATGATTGCCGGCTTCACAGGCAAAGTATCTATGTTCAAGAAGGTATTAATGCTCACAAATCTTGCCAAAGTTTGCAACGTGTATACAATCTTCCAAACTTGATATTCCGCCGACATTGTCTAACCTTAGTACCGATCCAATCTCAAATCTCAGCTCCAGTCAAAACAATATATAGAGAAGTGTAGAGTAGACTAGTCGACCAAGCATGCGTTATGAATTTATTTCTTGGTAACCTTCGATTTATTAGTATTCAGTGTTCTATACAGTCTTCTAAGGGAAATCTACCTTCCAAGAGTGCCAGCATCGGTCTGGTGCTTGTCTATAGTAGAGAAGGTCCGCGCTGTTCTTGTAATCGGTGTCACTGTCCATAGACAGGCAAAACCCGCTGCAGTCGTTTTTTTGGCACAGTTGAATATCCTACTCTGTGGTTCCATCTGCTGTTCCGGCAGACCAGACTTTCAGGGTGCCAAGGTTTTGGCATTCCTGAGGATTACTGCTGCTATATAATAAGAAGCTATTAGCAGAGCAGCTACCCTTACTATAGAAAACAATACTATATCTGCCTATAATTACTACAGATATAAGTATAAAGAGTATATAGTATTTAATCTATATTAAGTAGTTTTTAATAACTATAACTAATTTATTAGCTTATTATATATAAAGTATTAGAAATAGTCTTTAAATATTTAATTTATATGTTCTATTTATCTATTAGTTCATAGATAAAATACTATTAAATAATATAAATTAATATTAAATTAATAATTTAAAAATAACTAAAATTTTAAAATAAAAATTAGACTTCTATTTAATATTATATTATTAAAAATTACTATACTCTAATTTAATGTTATAGAGTCTAGGGTTTTAGGGTTATAAGACTTAAGATTATAAGATCTAATCTTAGGGAATCTAAATCTTATATATATCTCTTATTTATTATTAGTATTAAATACTATAATTTAATCTATATATATTAATTATTTAATATAACTTAATCTAGATAAGTATATTATTAATAGATTATACTACTAGTATAATATAGAAGAAAGTTAAGTATAATTTATATATATATTTTATAGTCTTTTAATCTTAGATTCCTAAATATCTAATAATCTCTAAACTTAAAAAGATTAGAATTTAGTTATATATTTTATTATTACTATCTTTTTATCTTAATTAATATTTTTTTTCTTTTTTTATTTCTATAATTTTTTTTTCTAATTAGTTTTTTTATTATCTTTTTATTTATTTAGCTAATTAATACTAATTAGTTATTTAGTATTTTTAATATTTTTAAATTTTCTCTTTTTTAGTTATCTAAATAAAAAAAAAAATAAGAATAACTATATTAATTTAAAAGAGTAAAGTCTAAACTAAAAATAATAATAAAAAAAGCTCTATTTTATAAATAAATTTTTTATATAGTAAAACAACTATATAAAAAAAGCTATATTAGTAGACTCTCTAGATAATAAAACTAATATTTTAGATATAAACTCTATATTTACTAAATTTAAGATTTTCTATATTTATAAAAATAATATTATTAAATTACTTAAAAATCTTAAAAAAATATAAAAAACTATTTAAAAAATATAAATAATATTTAATAAAAAAAAAATTAAACTATATTATAATTAAAATAACTAAAATTTATAAATAATATATCTAAGTAAAGTAAAATCTTAATTATAATAATAATTAGTAAAAATAAAATTATAGTAAATTATTTAAAAATATTAAAAAAATTAAATTAAGTAAATTAATTAAGAAATTTATATAATATAAGTATAAAGTATAGATAAATAATCTAAAGATTATCTTTAAAAATAATTTTAAATTATATTATATTAAAAAGATCTAAGTATTTAAAGCTATCTAATATTTTAATAAAGATTATAGAAAGTAATAAAGATAGTATAAAGTAAATTATATACTAACTAAATATATTTATAAATAGTAACTATTTCTTAAATAGATAGTTTTTTTTTTATTTAATTAAGAAAACTATAATTATAAAATCTATTTAAAATATAAATAATTTTAATATAATAATATTTATATATTTTCTAAAGAATTTTATTATAAAATAGAAATATATAAGACTTAAATACTATTCTTTATTAAAATAGAAAAAAAACTAATTTTAGACTAAATTATTTAAGATTCTAATTAATAAGATTAAAAATAACTAAAAAAAAAGACTTTATATTTATTTTAAATAAATTATAATTATAATAGAAGAATAAAAATTTCTTTATAAATAGAAAGATTAGCTAATTTATTTTTTTTAAAAAAAAGAAATTATTTCTAAAATATAATTAAAATAATAATATATAAAAAAAAGTTATACTTTATAAATATTATTAATAATACTCTTAAAATAAATTTAATAAAGTCTAAAAATCTCTAAATAGGAATTAATTATTAAAAAAAATATTTTATAGATAGATTATAAGAAAAGTAAATCTTTTATAAAAAAATCTCTTTATAGTAAATATAACTATTATTATTTTAAAAATTACTAGAAACTAAATTATTCTAAACTTAAAAGAGATAATTTAAAACTAAAAAAGAATAAAATATCTAAAATTTAAAACTATATTATATTAATACTATATTTAAAAAATAAATAAAAAAGTTATATTTAGAAAAGAAAACTTATCTAAAAATACTAATAGTAATTAAATTTTATATATTAATTAAACCTAAATTAATTTTAATATAGAAACTAAAATTAATCTAATTAGCTATAATTTTATATATAATTAAGATTTAAAATTAGTAAAAAAAAATACTCTTAATAAAATTAGTTTATTAAATTAATAAAGTATTTTTATTTATTTTTATTTATAAAGTCTATAAGATTCTAATAATAGTTTAAAATTTATATAGTACTAAAAATTATATAATTTATAACTATATTATAATTAATTAAGATTTTAGAATTATAGAATCTTCTATATTACTATTATAGATTATTTTAATAGAGTATTAAATAATACTTATATTTTATTATAATAAGTTTTAGTTTAAACTTAACAAAAAAAAGATTAAATCTCTTAAATAATATATATAAATTTTAGAAGCTAGTATTAAAAAAAAGTTATTATATTTATTATAATTTAAGCTCTTAAAAATAATATTTAATTACTAAATAAAAATAAAAAAATAAAATCTAATTTAAATCTTAAAAGATTTTTATATAAATTATATAGACTTAAAGATATAGTAGATTTAACTAAATCTAAAATTCTACTATTTTAGAAAGATACTAATAATAGTATTTATCTTAAAAAAAAGGCTACTATTTAGACTAATTTATTCTCTATTTTAAAAGAAATTAAAAGTCTTATAAGAGTATCTTAAAAAGAATAAGAAAAAATAGTTAAATCTATAGATTAAAAAGTAATATAGATTACTAAGATCTAAATAGTATTTTAATTAAGAATTATTATCTATTATTATTAATATTAGAAATTCTAGATTATTTAAAAAAATTAAAATATTTATTATTAAATTTATATTAAGAAAAGAGATAAATAGAAAACTATATTTTATATAAAATATAAATATTTTAAATATATAGTTCTACTATTTAATCTAATAAATATTCTAGTAATCTTCTAATCTTATATCTATTCTATTCTATAAAGCTTACTAAATATTATTTATATTATCTATTTAGATAATATTCTAATCTTTTTAAAGAATTGAAATAAGTATATAGAATATATCTAAACTATTTTTAAAAGATTATAGAATACTTAGTTTTATATTAAGATATTAAAATATATTTTTTATTAATTATAGATTAAGTTTTTAGAATATATTATTAATACTAAGAATATTATTATAGATCTTATATAAATTAAAATTATTAAAAATTAGAAATAACTATAATTCTATTATAATATCTAAATTTTTTTAGATTTTATAACTTTTATTACTATTTTATTAATAATTATTTTTTAATTACTCTACTTCTTACTAAGATATTAAAAGAGAATAAAAATAGCTAGAAATTAGAGTAGATAGAGTTAAATAAAAAATAGTTAAATACTTTTAATAGACTAATTAAAATCTTTATAACTATATCTCTTTTATAATTTTTTAAATTAAAAAAATATATTTATATTAAAACTAATATTTTAAATATAAATATAGAAAATATTTTTTTCTAATCTAATAATAATAATATATAATATTCTATTATTTATTAGTTAAAAAAGTTTATTTTTATTAAATAAAACTAGAGTATTCTAGACTAAGAACTATATATAATTATATATTCTTTTAAATATTAGTATTAATATTTTAATAGAATATATTATTAAATTAAAGTACTCTCTAATTATAATAATCTAAAATTTTTTATAAATTAGTTATAAATTAATAGTAAATAAACTAAATAATATCTTTATTTAATACTATTTAATTTTATTATTAAATACTATATAAAAAAAACTAATTCTATAAATAAACTATTTTAAATACTAAGAGAATTAGAATAACTAATAATTAAATATATTATATATCTAATTTAAAATTATATTATATTAGATAAGTTAATATTAACTTATAAAAAGTTTTTATCTAAATTTTATTTAAATATTAATACTAATATTTATATTAATAATATTATTTATCTAAATAAACTATTATCTAAAGGACACCACTACAGATACCCCCCCCCTACCTATCTATACCCCCCTTTTACCTATAGCTACCCCCTCTATTCTTAGAACTACCCCCCCTCTCTTAGGCTTAGAGCTACCTCTCTTCTATCTAATTAGAGGCCTCTATTCTACTACTATATAACTGCCTTACTTCTATAGAGATAGCTATCTCTACTACTATCCTATCTTTACTCTCTCTTACTACTATTCGAATAGTAGTAAAAAATCTCTTATCTCTCTTAAAAATCTCTTAAAAGAAAATAAAAAAGACTAAAGTTAATTAATTAATCTATCTATACTATATATTTACTATTATTAGTATTAATAAGTATATCTATATCTAGACTACTCTTACTATTACTACTATTAGTACTCTTATTAGAGAATTGAGTAATAACTTTATTTTCTTCTCTAATAATAGATAGGCTCTAATAGTATTTATAATTAGTATAGAGGTTCTTTTAGATACTACTACTATATATAAGCTAGCTATAGCTATAGCTATAGCTATAACTCTAGTCCTATATAGTATTTATAGTAATCTTAAATATAGATGGTTTATATTATATAGAGTATTTAAAAGATATAAGAGGTAGTAGTACTATAATTAGATCTAGAGATAACTATAGAGTAGTTATTTATAATAATAGTATTTATAATAATAGTATTTATAATAATAATATTTATAATAATAATATTTATAATAATAGTAGATTATTTCGAGCTCTAGCTAGATACCTATAATAGTATATAGTAAGAGGGTTCTTGATTAATAGAACTAGATTAATTAGAAGTACCTTACTAAGTCTATATAAATACTAGTATAGATAGAAATTATTAAGTAATAGTATTATTTTCTCTTCTATTTATTAAATAATAATATAGATATAAAGAAATCCTAATATATCTCTAGAATTATAAGAGTAATTTCTAATTCTATTTATTAGTAAGATTAGAGGCTTTTTTTTATTAGATAGAAGAAAGGTATTATATATTTCTTTATAATAGTAAATTACTTTCTATAAAATATACTTAATAATTAGTTAATAGATTAGATATAGCTTTCTTATTAGCTATTACTCTCTATTATTTATAATTTTAGTTTTAACCTTTATATACTATTAAGTAATTATATACTCGAAGTTATAAAGGATAGTAAAGAGATCTTTTATTAAAATATATAGATCTTATTTAAGTAGCTAATAAGAGACCTTAATATAGAATATAGTAGCTTTACTAAGATAGAGATACTATCTTTTATTAGTATTTAAGAGAGATAAGAATATATCTTCTTAGTATATATCTTTAGAAAGTTCTCTAGATAGCCTTTAATCTATTCTTTAGTAATATATTTTAATAGATCTATAAAAATCTTACTATTATATTTTAATTAGAAGATACCCTAAGTAAATTTAAACTTATATTAGATTAAGATATAAATAAGATAATTCTATTACTTTATTATATTAGACTATTCTTTATTAAAGACCTATTTAAGAGTATTATCTAGCTCCTTCTTACTTAATTAGTTAGATAGTAATATTAGACTATTCTATTCGAGAATACTAGTATCCTATATTTTATTAATAGTATTATAGAGTAGTAGAAGTACCTTTTTTATTAAATTCCTATTAATATACTAAATATAAATAATAGTATCTATATTTAGAAATACTATATAAATAGTATTAATTAGCCTAAGCTTTTTATTAGTAAGAACTATATAAGGTCTAACTAGAAATAATAAGATTATTACTAAGATTACTAACAAGATTACTATTAAAGTTACTACTACTAAATAAATATACTTATATATCTCTATAAGATATTAAAGTATAATATTATATATTTCTTTATACTTATTTTAAATAAATATCTAACTAAGATATACTAAAGAGTCTATATAGATAAATCTAATAATATCTAGTAATAATATATTATAGTAATTAGTTTTATATATATAATCTATTAAAATAATCTATAGATAGTACTTTAATATCTCTAAAGATATATAGTATATTATAAATAAGATAGTAATATAGTTATTATTATTAAGAGAATAGTAAAAGACCTATTTATTATTAAGTAAGAGCTCTATTAGTAATATCTAGATAGAGGACTATCTATTTAAAAACTCCTAATATATTTTAGTATAAAGATTATTAATATCTATAGAAATAAGATATAAATTTAGATTATTCTTATAAATTAAGCTAATAATTTAGTATATAGAGATTTAGAGATATAGTTAGATATTAATAGTATCTTATATTTATTAATATTTATTTAATTAGTAGATTAAATAGATAGATATATCTAAGGTCTTATAGTTATAGTCCTTATTTTTAATTATTAAATACTATAGAGTATTTAAGATTATATTTATAAATAATAATAACTAACTCTTTATATAGTAATACAGAGTAATTTAGAACTTATAATCTATTATATAGATACTAGTTTATCGTTTTTATAAGTCTTATAGAATATAGTCTTAATAAACACTATAGTAATTATAGATAAGAACTAATTTTTTACGGAGACTATACTTAGTCTTTTTCGAATAGTCTTTAATAATAGTATACTCTATAGGCTTTATATATTTATTAATAATTATAATTATAGATTTAGGGTTAGAATACTACTAGTCTCAGAAGGGTAAAGGTATTAGTAGATTAGTATTAGGCTTAGTTACTAGCTCTAGAGTAGAGATAGAGATAGAGATAGAGACAGAAGTAGAGAAAGATAATTTATTCTCTAATAAGTCAGAATAGTTAACAAGGTTTAGTACTATTTAAATAGTAGTAATAAATATTCGAATAGCAATAGTAGATTTATTAATAGTAGTAAGAAATAGAGATAGTAGAAATAGAGATAGACTTAGTAGAGATAGGATAGCAGTAGAGATAGCTATCTCTATAGAGGTAAGGCAGTCACATAGTAGCAGAATAGAGACCTCTGATTAGATAGAAGGGGGGGTAGCTCTAAGCCTAAGAGAGGGGGGGTAGTTCTAAGAATAGGGGGGGTAGTTCTAAGAATAGGGGGGGTAGTTCTAAGAATAGGGGGGGTAGCTATAGGTAAAAGGGGGGTATAGATAGGCAGGGGGGGGTATCTGTAGTAGTGTCCTTTTTATATTAATAAATTTATAAAATTATTTAGTTTCTAAAATTATAATATATAATTAATTTTCTTAATTTTCTAGTATCTAAACTTATACTATTTATATACTACTATACTAGAGTATTAGCTAGATATCTATCTACTAAGTAAGACTACTAGAGCTATCTAATAGTAAGAAAGTAGTAGTATTATCTACTATCTCTAGAGGTTTAGAGAAACTATACTACTATATAGAAAGAGATATAAATAATAAAAATAAAGAAAACTAGATACTATAGTCTATATAAAGAATAAATAGAATAAAGAAAATATAAATAATATAAATAAGAGATATCTAGAAGTCTTTTATCTCTATCTACTATTTCTATAGTCTTTTATACTACTTTAACTATCCTATTTTCTACTAGATAAGACCTCTTAATAATATCTTTACTAATATCTACTATATTATTACTTACTAGCTACTAGTAAATTATATCTTTACTATATTTCTAGTCTCTTTTATCTTCTCTTATCTATCTCTATTATCTTTATATCTATAGTATCTCTAAATTACTAGAGTCTATATTACTAGATAGCTACTTATTAGTTTATATCTCTTTAAGTATAGTCTTACTAATAAATATCTATATTACTAGATCTAGTCTCTAAAATCTTATTATCTTTATTTCTAAATATTTCTAAACTCTTTATTTAATTAGTTAATTACTATTTTTAATATACTATAAAAGAATTAATATGATATTATACTATAGTAGATCTAATATCTATATATAATACACTTTTATGTTCTAATTACTATCTCTTACTGCTCTTTATATAGTATTAATTAGATTATTTTTATATAGCTTTTACTATAGCTTCTACTACTAAGTTAACTAGCTCTTATCTAGCTATCTTTAGATCTATATATAGAAATTATCTTAATAATTCTATTTAGATAAGAAATTTAGCTACTTTAATACTAGTAGATAGTAATAATAGTATATTAATATTAAAACTAGCTATTAAAATCTTAAAATAATCTATTTTAGATTATAATATAGTATATAGCTTATTAAACTAGAGATATACTAATAATATATATATTATATTTAATTTTATATATATTTTTAGACTATAGCTATAGAAAAGAGAAGTAGTATAGTTAATACTATATAGATATAAGATAAGTCTAATAATATCTATATAGACTTAAATTATAACTAAAGATATATCTTTATATTATCTTTATTAATATTTAAGATTTTTATAATATATTATTTAAATTAGATATTTAGTAGTTTAGATAACTATCTTTAATTAGTATATTATAGTAGATCTTAGTTTTATCTAATACTACTATTCTTCTATCTATTTATTATAGATAGTAGTTTAATTATAGTATTTAGTAGTAGTTTATAAAAAGAGATATTAGTTATAATTTATAGTATTATTATTATTTTAGATAAATAGTACTAATACTACTTTTTTAGTTACTTAATTAGTTAATTTATTATTTTAGATATCTTAATATATAGATATCTAGTAATATTTAATAGAAATAACTATTATATAGAGATATTTAAAGTACTCTATTAAGAAAGCTTAATTTAAGAGTATCTATAGCTTAATAAGAGCTCTTAATACTATTTAGTTATTACTAAATATTATAGCTTTATAATACTTACTTTTTAGTTTCTATACTAGCTTTAAAACTATTTCTAAATTATATAATTTAGCTATATATACTATAGCTATCTTTTTAATATCTATTTAATACTTATATATTAAATTAATTTCTATTATTATAGTAGTAGTACTAATTTAGTCTTTAAATCTACTACTATTAGTATAGTTAAGATAGTATTTAAATCTTTACTAAGCTCTTAGTATCTCTTCTCTATAGTCTCTTAGTTTTTAATTACTACTAATAGAGATATCTCTTAAAAATATTAAATAAATACCTTTTAACTCTTCTATACTATAATATTAAACTAAGATAGAGAAACTATTAAATATCTACTCTTCTTACTCTAAATAAGTATCTCTCTTAGTAATAGCTCTAAGAGATTCTATTTATTCTAAAAATATTAGTTAAGTATATTTAATAATACTATAGTCTAAAGATCTATATAGAGCTAAACTACTATTTTTTATACTATTCTTTTTATATAAATTAGTATTAGTTATAGATAATATTCTACTTCTAATATTAAAAGAGCTATTATTTTAAATACTCTACTAATTAAATATATAGTATCTAATTATATCTTTAAAAGTAGCTTTACTATTTTTAATTACTCTATATTTATAGTAGAAAATATTATTAAAATACTATATAATATTTAGAGAATAATTATATTTTTATATAAATAGTATATTATAAAAGTAGAAATCTTCTAAATTAAGTTATTATAGGGATTCCTTTCAGGGACCACATACAAAGAGATTGTTCTCTAAAACGTCCCTGATCCTTTATCGCTTTGCTTATAAGTCCTTAGTGACCTACTATAGCTCTTAGTATTTAGAACTACCTAATAAATTCTATAATTCTTGATCTCTTTAAGAATTAGTCTTTGTACTAACTATACTAAATACTTCTAATTATATTTTATACTATTCTTATCTTTATCTAGTTATAGGTCTCTAGCTTAATAACTTAGTTCTATTATAATTCTAATTCTTAAAATATTAACTATCTAAAGATTAAGATAGTAACTTCTATCTAATAGATCTCTATAATCTACTAAAATACTACTTCTATTAAATTATCTATAATTTATATATATAGTACTACTATATTAGCTTTATCTCTATCTAAAGCTAAATTAGACTCTATATCTAAACTTTACTTAGAGCTATAAATTAGAAGATATACTATATATACTACTAAGATCTCTATTAAAGATAAATCTCTTAGTAATCTAGAGATACTTAAGAAAGATAAAGAGAGACTTAAATATATTATAAAGTAGATTATAATCTAATATAAGATCTAAAAACTTAAAAATAACTTATACTTAAAATTCTATCTAAATTAAGTAGAGGCTCTATTAAAAAATAGAAGAATTTAAGATTATAAAGTTTAAAAAGTCTTTTTCTCTCTAAGAGTAGAGCTACTAGTTTATATAGCTTAATTATACTTTCTAAAGAAATCTTATCTCTTTTAAGAATAATAAGTCTAAGATTATTAGAGTAGTATAATATTTAGATATTAACTATATTAATAAATAGACAGAAGAAAAAAGAGAGCTTTAAAAGAGCTAGAGTTTAAACTATTTTAGTTAAAAGTATTTTAAATAATAGATAATAAGTCTCTTATATAATAAGTATACTCTTTAAAGAGAAATCTTTAACTAATTAGAGAGAAATTATTAATAAAAAGAGAAAGAACTAAAGCTATTTTATAGTTAACTTACTAACTTTAAAAAATATATTCTATTTATAATAAGAGAAAAAAAAGTCTAATAATTTATATCTAAACTACTACTATAGATTACTTTTAATATCTATAAGTATTAGAACTCTCTTTTTAAAACTTAAAAAGAATAGATTAATATAGTCTAAGCTATATAAGATTTCTATTAAACTAGTAAGTACTTCTATAACTAAGTTAATTATAAATTAAAATCTAAGTAATTACTAAATAGAGATATCTTAATAAAATATTAATTAAAAAAATATTATAAGTTAAACTACTCTTTACTTTTCTTAAAATTAAGAATATTTACTCTATAATAATCTCTCTAAAATCTATCTTACTTTAGTCTAAATCTAAAATAAAATAATCTAAATTATACTCTAATTAGATCTATTATAGATTAATATATCTCTACTATAGAAGTATACTATAATTATAGTATTCTAGAATATTTTACTAGTACTTATAGAAAGCTAAAGAGCTATACTACTAGAATCTAAAAAGCCTATATAAAATATTAATAAAATAGTTACTCTTTAAAAACTACTTAGCTAAAAAATAAAAATAAGTTAAACTAAGTTTTATAAGTACTAACTCTTAGTCTCTAATAAGAGTTTTATACTATCTTTATATACTAATTTATATATAAGATATACTTAAGATATATATAGATCTTAATATAAGAGCTAAAGTAGATCTTATTAGTTTTAAGTTTATTAAAAAGTATTAATTTAAATAAGTAAAATATACTATACTAATTATTAAGACTATTAATAAAATAATAGTTCTCTCTTATAGTATTTAGAGAATTCTAATTACTATATATAATTTTTAAAGTACTATAAAGTACTTAGTATATAATTATATTATAATTAGTAGAGATCTAAAACTAAAAAGATCTCTAGTCTTACTCTTAATAGTTATACTAGAATAAGAATAAATTATTTTTATACTCTAAAAAAAATAGTAGTAGTTTAAGTATAGAAAGATAGTATTTAAACTATTATTCTCTTATAAGTTTATAAAGATATATTAAAATTATATTATTATATTTATAGTATTTATTATACTTAAAAAATCTATCTTCTACTAAAAAAAGATAATTTAGATATAAATTAAAATATAGTTTCTTATAAAATAGTAGATATCTATAAAATATTTAATACTAAGAATTTAAAAATTATATCTCTAAAAAAAGCTACTAATTATATAATTAAGTTAAAAGAAAATAAAGTCTCTCTATATAATCTAATTTACTCTCTTTTCTCTTCTAAATTATTAGTATTATATTAATATATTAATAAAAATATTATAAATAATTAAATCTATTTATTAAAGAGTCTTACTAGTATCTCTATTCTATTTATACTAAAAAAAGATAGAGAACTATAATTTTATATAGATTATTATAGTCTTAATAAGATTTTAGTAAAGAATTACTATTTATTATTTCTTATTTTAGAGATCTTTAACTATCTTTTTAGTACTAAGTTTTTTAGTAAACTTAATATCTAGAATATTTATTATTATATCTAAATCTATAAGAGAAAAGAATAGAAAACTATATTTTAAATATACTATAGTTATTTTAAATATATAGTAATACTATTTAGATTAACTAATATATCTATAATATTTTAGAGTTATATCTATATTACTCTCTATAGTCTCTTTAATATTATCTATATTACTTATCTAGATAATATCTTAATTTTTTTAAAGACTTATAATAAGTATATAAAATATCTCTAATTTATATTTAAAAGATTATAGAATATATAACTATATATTAAACTATCTAAATATAAGTTCTATTAAATAGAGATTAATTTTTTAGACTTTATTATTAGTAGAAAAAGTATATCTATAGATCTAGAGTAAATTAAGACTATTTAAGAATAGAATAAACTAAAAATCTTCTAAGATATCTAAATTTTTTTAGATTTCTATAATTTTTATTAAAGATTTATTAAAAAATACTTAATTATTATATTCTCTCTAACTAAATTTTTTAAGAGAAGTTAAAATAGAAAGAAATCTAGTTAAGTTATATTAAATAAAGCTAAATTATAGATATTCTAGATCTTAATTAGTACTTTTTTAAAAGTCTCTTTACTCTATTCTTTTAATTCTAAGAAATCTTTATAAATTAAGACTAATATATTAAATACTAGTATAGCTAGTATTCTATTCTAACTAGATAGTAAGAGTATCTAGTACTCTATTATATTCTAGTTAAAGAAGTTCTTATTAGTAGAATAGAATTATAGTACTACTAATTAGAAGATATTTATAATTATATACTTATTTAAATAGTAATAATAATATCTTAAAAGTAGCTAATTTTAGACTAAAGTCTTTACTAATTGTTATAATCTAAAAATATTTATAAACTAATCTAAGATTAATAAGAGATAAGTATAATAGTATCTATATTTAATACTATTTAATTTTATAATATACTACTATTTAGAAAAGACTAATCTTACTAATAGATTATTTTATATATCTAGTATAGAAAAGATCTTATAGAGAAATATAATACTAATAAAGTACTAGAATAATTAGTTTATATAAAGTTTATACTATCTTAAATTATTACTAATATAATAGTAAATAAAAAGTCTCTAAATATAGAACTAGATATAGATATATTATCTCTAATCTAAAAATTATAGAGTAAAGACTCTATAATTTAAGAGTAAATTAAATATATTACTATAGAGAACTAAAAGAGTTTACTCTAGACTATTAATTCTAATAGATTACTATACTATAAGAAATACTTATATATTCTCTCTATAAGAAATCTAAAATATAAGCTAATTAAGATTAGTTATAATAAACTACTAGCTAGCTATTTTAGATATACTAAAACTTAAGAACTTCTAACTAAAAAATATTAGTAGTAATATCTACTAAAGAATATATAAAACTATATTAAATTATATATAATTTATTAAGAAACTAAAATACTATAGTATAAACTCTATAGTAAGTTATAATTACTCTCTATTCTAAACTAATTTTTTACTAAACTAAGTATAGATTTTATTACTAGACTCTTAATTATAATCTTTAAAAGAAAAGATATTAATATAATCTTAGTTATTATATATAGACTTATAAAGTTTATATAATTTCTATCTATTATAATTATAATAACTATAAAAGACTTTATAAAACTCTTCTTTAATAAAATTAAGTTTAAATATAGTAATCCTAAAGAAATTATTACTAATTAAGAGTTACTTTTTACTAGTAAATTTTAGTTCTAACTCTACTACTATTTAAAAATTAAGCTATATTATACTATAGTCTTCTATCTCTAGACTAATAGATAGATAGAATAAATAAATTAAGTCTTTAAAGATTATCTTTAATATTTTATAGATAAATAATAATTAAATTAGACCTAACTCTTTAAAATAGTATAATTTATAAATAATAATACTATTAATATATCTATAGATAAAATACTATTTAAAATACTTATAGAATTTAATCTAGACTTCTAAATCTAAAGCTCTAAGAGAAATTTTAGAAAAGAAGTACTTACTACTAAAGAATATATTATTTATCTTTAAAATATCTATAAATCTACTATAAATAAGATCTAAAATATATAAGAAGTATAGTAGAAGTCTTATAATAAAAAATATGTCTAAATCTTTTAAAAAAAGAGACTTTATTTTACTCTTAATAAAGAATCTATATTTTAAGACTAAAGAATATAAGCTATCTCTATATTAAATTAGACTCTTTTATATTCTAGATTAAATTAGTAAATAAGTATATTAAATTATACTTCTAGAATTATATAATTAACTATATAATATTTTTTTAGTCTCTTTTTTTAAATCTTAGATATTATAAATTAGAGATAAATTATTAATATCTCTCTTAGAACTTAAAGATAAAAAAGAGTAGAAAGTTAAAGAGATCTAAGATAAAAAATATTTTAATAGTAAGCTATATTACTATATTAAATAGAAAAGATAGCTATTAGAATATAATTAATAAGAGCCTAAGATTTATTTAGAAAATACTAAAAAAACTTTAATAGACTACTAGAGAAAAAGAAAGAAATATTATTAATCTATAGATACTTTAGAGAGTATTAGTTATTAAATTATTAAAAAAAATATTAACTTAATAATTAATTAAAGAGTTTAGCTCTCTAGAAATTTTAAAAAATTCTTCTATCTAATAGAGATAATAAATATCTTTAATAAATATAACTTTAGCTATAAACTACTAGATATATCTTAGATCTCTAATCTCTAACTAAAAAAGAGAAGACTAATATAGCTTAAAACTCTCTATCTATATATACTACTTATATAGAATATTATAAAAATTATTAGATAAATATATTTTATAAACTTAAATTAATACTTCTATATTAATCTTTAAAGAGTTAATTATAGTCTTTACTATATTAAAGACTAAAAAGAGTATATATAGAAGTTAATATATTTTCTAAATAAATCTAGACTAAAGATATAATAATCTATTACTATTCTAAATAAAGATTAGATATATTTATTACTAAAAGAGACTATAGTTAAACTAATTACTAAAGAGAAGAAGTAGTAAAAAATTATATCTCTTCTTTATATATAAATTATAATAGTAATAGTAATAAATACTATTAGTAAATTACTTATAATTAACTTTAGAGAAGACTCTAGAATTAATATTAAACTCTATAGAAAACTTTTTAATCTATAGACTAATATAACTAAAGTATAAAGTAGTAAATCTATATTAATCTAAATCTTTTAAGAGATAGTTATACTTATCTTTAAAAGATATAAGAAAAAATTATAAAAATAGTTTAACTTTAAAGATATTTTAGTTCTAATAAAGAAGAGATTTATTAGTAAATAGATAATAAGATAATAGAATATTAAAATAATTAATATTAATTATAGATATAGTATTTAAGTCTATATTTTAGTTTTATAAATACTTAGAATATAGTTTAGATACTTTTATATTAGAGATAGTCTTAAACTCTAAAAAATAATAGATAGAAAGATTATTAATATTCTATAATTTATTAATAATTATATAAAAATCTGTCTCTAAATAAAGAACTCTTATATCTTAAACTAAAAGTAGATACTTTTATAAAGCTATAATAGATAATATAACTAAAAATAAGTTATATTTTAAAAAAGAAAGATACCTAGTATTAAATAATAAAATTATTATAGAAAATAAAATTAAGAATAAGTAGAATAAAGAGTTAAGAAAAAAAAAAAGTAAAAATAAATAAAAATAATATAAATACTATAGTATTTATATAGAAACTAGTATTTTAGATATAAATATTATCTAATTCTATATTAAACTAGAGATCTTTAGATAATAAATAGAGATTTCTATATTATCTAATAATTTACTAATAATATAAAAACTTATTATAAATAAGAAAAGTAATATAATATAACTAAACTCTTCTTAAAGACTTAATAAAATAAATATAATTTACTAGTTATCTCTATAAACTCTTAATAAGATCCTAATTATATAAATACTATTCTAATTATATTTCTTATAGCTCTAATATAATTCTATAAGACTATTAAAGAAGCTCTGTTTTATACTTTTCTATATATTAAAACTAATCTTATAATATCTAACTTATAATAAATAATTAGAAAATTTATAGTCTATAATAGTAGTAAGTTAAAGAGTAATTAACTCTTAATATTAAATCTTAATATTATATTTTATATCTATATCTATAGTATTTAGTTAAAAGAAATAACTATATAAAATATATAGTTTTAAGAAACTTTAAATTAAGTAAACAGAATTATTAGCTACTATATTTATATTCTACTAGTTCTATAAAAGAGTAAGATTATTTCTAGTTAATCTAAAAAGTAACTAACTCTAATTTATATATATATTACTATTAATTATACTCTAAGTAAACTCTAAGATTACTATAAATATATATATATCTTTTAAGATATCTATAGAAATCTATATTAAGTTAGAAGAAATCTAACTCTAAAATAAATCTTAATACTTATAGAATTATAATTAGTATTTTATACTTAGTAGTAAATATACTTATTAGTCTAGAAATAATTCTATTTATAGTAAATTTAGAAAAGCTAATTTTAGAGAATTTAGTAAATTAACTCTTTAATATACTTAAAATAGAAATAGAAATTAGAATAATTTAGAGAATATTACTAATAATCTATATTTTAATTATCTAGAGTACTATCTCTATTTCTATTAGAATCTAATAGTAAATTATTATTATTATTTCTATTATTATTACTAATAGAAAATAGAAGTAGTAACTCTATTTAGAATATAGAAGTTATCTTTAGTATAGCTATCTTTTATATAGTTATTACTTTTTTAGCTCTTACTCTTACTACTTTCTTTTATTACTAAATCTAGTTAATCTATAGAGAATCTATTTACTTATTATTTTAACTAAATAAGACTCTTAGTAATAAATTAATACTAATTTATATTATTTCTAGAATATCTATACTATTAGTTAGAATCTAAAATAACTACTTAATTAGTAAAAATAAAAATATATCTAGATAAATTTTAAATCTATATTAATAATAAAACTAATACTTTTTAGCTTTAATTAATAACTCTTATTTATAAAATTAAGAGATCTATATTTCTAAAGAACTAATCTAGAATACTTCTTTAACTATTTCTATTTTATATTATATTCTTTCTAAAAATATTCCTTTTTTATAAACTATACTCTTATATTATATAAAGAAAGATAATTCTAGTTAGAGAAGTTATAATTAAGATAATAGAGATACTTATTAATAAGAGTTTTTAGACCTTTATTATTTTAGATATCTTTAACTATTAATTTAATAATAGTACTTATACTAAATAAGAATAATATATTATTAAAAATAATAGAATTTATTACTAAGAGATAATAGCTATTTTATCTATACTTATAGATAAAAGAACTAGTTTACTTTAACCTATTTTTCTACTATAATTAGAATACTTACTCTTTAAAGAGAAGAATAGTTATTATAAAGATTCCTTTTAGTGATTGTTCCTAAAATATCTCTAATCTTTTATTACTTTACTTATAAGTCCTTAGTAATCTACTATAGCTCTTAGTATTTAGAACTACCTAATAAATTCTATAATTCTTAATCTCTTTAAGAATTAGTCTTTATACTAACTATACTAAATACTTCTGATTATGTTTTATACTATTCTTATCCTTGTCTAGTTACAGATCTCTAGCCTAATAACTTAGTCCTATTACACTAATATAGTTATCTATATATATAGAAGATAATAAATTATAAATTTTAATAAGATAAGAGAAGTACTTAGCTATTATAGTCTCTAGAGCTTTACTTAATATAGAGAGTAGTTTAAATAGAATAATAGATCTTTAATATTATATAATTAAACTTATTTAGCTTTTAAATTACTACTATAGTAGAAGTCTAAAAATAGAATAGATAATATCTATAGATAAAGTAGATATTAAAGAAGTTTATTAAGAAATAGAGAATAGTAGATATCTATATAGTATATTTAAGTATAGTATTAGAAATACTATTAGATCTAGAAATATTAAATATAAATAAGTACTAAATAGTAGCTAATACTTTATATAAAGTAATTAGAGATATCTATAGAGATTAAATATTAATAGTCTTTAGTATTAAATAGATCTACTATAGAGATAGAGAGAAAAAGAGTACTATAAAAAAAGACTATTTTTTTAATAGTAGTAGTAGATTAGTATCTATTAGTATAGAAAATAGAGATAAATAAAAATTAGATCTTTTATTTATAAGTATATTTAGTAAATTTCTAAAATATATTAACATTAGTACTTATAGTTTTAATATACTAGTACTAGTCTTTCTAAATAGTCTTTTTATTCTTTTACTCTAATTAGTAGTGTAGAATATAGTAAATAGCTAAATTCTTTTCTAAATTTATATATATCTACTAGTATATAGTAGCTATATAGTAGATTAGAGAGTAGAAATAGATAGTATATAAAAAATAAGAATACTAAATAATAGTAGTTATAGAGATATATTTAGTAGTAGCTTTATTAAGAGAGTAAATAAAGATTTTAATAGCAGTATTAATTATTAAGAGATTAGTTAAGATATAGATAGTATACTATAAACTATATCTAGCTAAAAAAATCTTAATCTATCTATTCTAATTAATCTCTTTTTATTTATATTATGTATAAACTAGTATCTCTATTAGAGCTAAGTTAAACTCTATAAGAATAGATATATATATATATACTATATATTTATTTAAGCTATATAGTATATTATATATAGTAGCTAGCTAGTATAGAAGATATTTAGATAAAATTAATTATACTATATACTAGATTACTATATATAGAGCTCTTAAAAGTAGTAACTCTCTATTATAGTAATTATATTATTTATATTATTATTAGATAACTAGACTTATCTTATTTATAACTATAGTAGATAATAGAGATTAAAATCTCTAATAATAATCTACTCTCTAGTATTATATATAGTAAATATCTAGTAGAAGAGTAAAACTATAGCTTATATAGTTACTTAATTTCTAGCTGTGTTGTGGGTCTTTAAATATATATATATATATTATAGATATAGACTTTATAATTATTATATAAATAGAATATTAATATACTTAAATCTCTACTATAGTATTAGACTAACTATATTCTAGTATCTATTCTTTTGTTTATATAAAAAACCACTTAAGAATATTAGATATTAAAATTAGCTAGAGAAATTAGTCTTAGAGTAATATAAAATTTTCTACTAAAGATAACTAAGAATATTATTTATTAATAGATCTTATATTTAGTAAATCTTAGATTTTTAAATAGTAAGAATTTTATAATTTTATATCTATTCTTTACTAAATAAATATATTATTACTATATATTTTAATTAATTAGTATTTACTTATAGTATTTAAATAGTATTTCTTATTTATAAGAGAGTTTAGACTATAGTTACTATAGTTTATAATACTAAAAAATATAAAATAGTACTTTCTAGCTTAGTTTATTTTTAGATTTAGTATTATAGTAGATACTATTATAATAATACTAGACTCTAATATTAGATAAAACTATAGAGATAATTAGAAATAAAAATAATAGAGAAAAGATAAATTTGAGAAAATATAAATTTAAGAAAAGATAAATTTAAGAAAAGATAAAATAGAGATCTAGATCTAAAGTCTAATTTAGTAGAATAAATCTATATAGATATTACTTATTTTAGTAGTAGTTTAGAGATCTTTATTAATAGTATTTTTAGTATTACTATTAACTATTTAGAGATATTTACTAATTATATAGCTAGTACTATAGCTTTAAATTATATATAAATAAGAGTAACTATAGATATCTTAATATATATAAATATATAAAAGAGAAATAGATCTTTTATAGAGATTAGTAATATTAATTAGAGTTATAGAAAAAAAACTTTAGAAATAATTAGAATAGAAACTATAGAGATTTTAGAAATATATATACTATTAAAAAATCTATTATAAATATAGATATAAATAGTATTAGTAAAAATACTAATAGAGTTATAAGAAATACTATAGATTTACTATATAGAGATAGTATATAATTAAAATCTATTTAACTAGTACTACTAGATATATAAGAGAGTCTCTATATATATAAAATATTTTAGATTTTTCTTTTTATAATTAGTATATATAGTATATTTAGTAATCTTATAATTATATATATATATAAGTAATTACTAGTATTATAGTTTTTAGTATAATAAATATACTAAATAGATCTTCTATAGATATAGATAATATAGCTATAGAATTAATACTAGAAGTATTACTATAAATAGTAGCTATTATTAAAATATTAGTAGTTATAGAGATAACTATAAATTACTAAATTAAAACTAATAGTTTTATAAATAGCTATAGTATTACTAAATTTAACTATTATTTTTAAGATTTTTAGTTATATTTTAGCTATCTTATATTATAAAATAAACTATCTAGTTTTCAAAATAGAGCTTAAGTAGAAGATATAATTTATATTATTAATCTAGAGTTTATATAGATTATTAAGATTTAATAAATTAAATAATACTATAGATATCTTATATATAATAATAGTATAGATAGACTTTTAGAGTCTTATATATTCTCTAAAGATCTAGTACTATATTATATAATCTAAAGTATTTTAAATAGTAGTAATTAGAGACTCTATATTCTCTAATTTAGTAGTATAAAACTAAAGATTACTACTAGTTATTATATTTCTAGTAGAGATTAAAATAGTAGTTCTAGAGGAATATATTTAGATAGTATTATTTATCTATTTTATAATTTTTTACTTACTACTAAAGTAGTAGAGAGAGTTTACTATAGCTAGATCTATAGTCTAAATTAATAATTATAGATTCTCTTAAAGTACTAAAATAGTACTGCTACTAGAAAGTACTCTATTTAATAGAGTTAAGATACTTTAGATTTTTATTTAGTCTATCTATTCTAATACTAATAAGTACTAGCTACTATATATAATTATATCTTAATAGCTAAAGTCTTAGATAGTAGATACTATAGAAATAGTAGTAATAGAGAATAAAGAGAAGAGTTACTACTAAATTATAATTTATATCTTATAAATAGTATTAGTATATTTACTATTATATTAAGATAGTAAGATATAGATATAGAGAAGTTTAATAAGAAGTTTACTATTTTTTATTTTTACTATTACAGTAGTAATAGTATTAAAGTATTTAAATAGTAATAAAAGAGAAGAGATAGTATATTTAATTAAGACCTTAGTCTTCTAGATAGTAGTTATTTTATATAGTATTTTTAGTATAGCTATTAATTTAAGGTCCTAAATCTATACAGAATTTTCTAGTATAGACTAGAAGGCTCTAGAACTACCTTTCTTACTCTTCTTTACTATAGTAGCTACTATAATAAGATAAGAAATATAAAAAGTAGATTAAAATAATCACTATAATAAGAGAAATAAAATAATATACTCTATAGTATATATAGCAGTAAAGAACAAAAATATGTGTTTTACCTTAGGGTGTTGTTTTTAATTGTAGCTAATTAGTAGATCTAGAGATAACTAAAGAGGTTAAGTTACTAGTATCTAGATTAGTATAGATTAAGATTAGATATTATTCTACTAACCTAATAGCTAGCTATAGAGTCGAATTTCTTTAGGGTTCTGTACTAAAAGAATAGAGTTAATTACTAGTACCTTCTATAAGTAATAGAGATACTAGTATAGATAAAAATCACTTAGAGTTAGTAATATTTAACTATCTATCTACTTAACAATAATATAAATATAAGGGTATCTAGTAGTATCTCTTAAATTATAATTATAGTTAGATAGTATATAAGGCTTATTTTTACCTAGTAGGAGAAAGATATTATAGGTTTCTTCTATATACTAAATAGTCTTTAAAGAGATATATTAAATAATATACTAATAAATTAAGTACAGTTACTAGATAGATTATTAATCTCGCTTATTTATAATCTAGGTTTTAATATTTATATATTAGTAGGTTATAATCTATTTAAAATTTTTAAGTACAGTAAGGAGATCTTTAGTTAAAATATAAAGATCTTATTTAAGAAGCTAATAAGATATCTCTATTTAAGAGGTAGCAGTCTTACTAAGATAGAGATACTATTTATAAATATTAGTATTATAATAAAAGACGTCTTATCTCTCTTAAAAAATCTCTTATTACTATTTAAATAGTAGTAAAAAATCTCTTATCTCTCTTATTACTTTATCTTATTAGTATATATTTTAAGAAAGAACTCTAGATAGTCTTCAATCTATTCTTTAATAATATATACTAGTAATTCTTTAAAAATTAGTATATTATATATATCCTAGAAGTACTACTATATAGTATCAAATTTAGCTTTTAGTATCAAAATTAGTCGATTCTATTATTATCGTATTTTTTACTATTCTTTATAAAAAAGAACCTTATCTAGAACTTTAGTAAGTGCCTTTTTTAATAGCTGAGAGCCTAAACTAGACAATTTAAGACTATCCTATTAAATATTCCCTATTTTATATATCTTAGTAATTACTTTATAGAGAGCTAGAAGTATATATCTTATTAAATTTATATTTATGTACTAAATATAAATAAGAGTATCTATATTTAGGAATACAGTATAAATTGTATTAATTAAGTCTAGTTCTTTATTAGTTAGAACTATATAAGAGCTAACTAGTAATAGTAGAGTTAATACTAGTAATAGTAATAGTATTAGTAATAGTACTAGATTTAGATTTTACTAAATATATATATAAATCTCTAATAGATAATTAAGTATAATTTTATAGATAGTCTCTTATTTATTAATTATAAATATCTATATATATAAATCTAATAATATTAAATAGTAGTATATTATAGTAATTAGTTTTATATATATAATCTATAGAGATTATCTAGAGATAGTATTTTAATATCTCTAAACTAGTTTTATATATTATAAAAAGAACTATAATATATTATTTATTATCTAGAGTATAATAGAATAGCTATTTTCTATTATATAGAAGCTCTATTAGTAATATCTAGATAGGAATATATCTATTAAAGAAAGCTTAATTTATCTTATAGTATAGATTATTAATATCTCTAGTAATTATATAAGATTTAGAGTTTATTTTATAAATTAAGATTAAAATTTAATATATAGAGATCTAGATCTAGAGTTATACTTAAATAGTATCTTTAATAGATTATTTAGTAATCTTATAATATTAATACATTATATAAGTAGATATCTTAGTTATCTTATAGCTATTATATTCTAGATTTTCTAGTATTAAAAACTATTATATATATAAATTAGAAGTATTATTAATTTATTTAATTAGAAGATATTAAATTATAATTTAGAATTTATATTTATATAAATAGATAGTAATTTTATACTTTTAAGTAGTCTTATTTATTATTAGGATATATTTACTACTCTAGTTATACTATGAAATAATTTTTTAATAATACTAAACTTAGTCTTTTTACTCTAGACTTTTATAACTCTATATCTAGTAGATTTTATAAAATAGTTAATCTCTTTAATTATACTTTTAGAATTAGTAAATTATTAATTAATTAGAGATAGTAGTATAGACTAGACTAATTAGAAGGATTAGAATTAATAAATCTAGCTATAGTAGCTAAAGCTACTATAGTAGATTTAGTAGCTATAATAGCTATATTATTATTAGATAATAAGTTATAAGTATTAAGGTCTAGAAGTATATTAATAAATAATAAGATATAAAAAGAAAGAGTAGTAGTAGCTATTATTAATATTATAAATATTATAAATATCTATAATAGGAATAATAATCTTTACTATTACTATTCGAATAGTACTAATAACTATTTAAATAGTAGTAATAGAAATTTTGATAGTAGTAGTAGTCTTTTTTAGAGGTATATAAATAGCAATTCTTAGTATTCTAACTATATTTAGACAGAGGGTAGGAATAGGTAAGGGGGGGGGGGGGGGTAGGAATAGTATTACCCTTTAAATAGCTACTTATCTAAGATATATTAAAGATCTAGTATAGATAAATCTACTAATATTAAGTAAATGTATATTATAGTAATTAGTTTCATAAGTATAATCTATTAAAATAATCTAGAGATAGTATTTTAAAATTTTAATACTTATATAATATATTATAAATAGAATAGTAATATAATATATTATAAATAGAATAGTAATATAATATATTATAAATAGAATAGTAATATAACTTTTATTATTAGCTAAATAATAAAAGATCTATTTACTATTAGTTAAGAGTTGTATTAATAATACTTAAATAGAGATATAGCTAAATAAGAACTTCTAACTAATTTTTATATATAGATTATTAATATCTTTTAAGATAATATATAAATTTAGATTATTTTTATAAATTAAAGTTATAATTTAGTATATAGATATTTATAAGTATAATTATAAACTTATAGTCTCTTAGACTTAGTTAATTTTATATAAGTAGTATTTTAAATAAGTAGATATGTTAATAGAGATCTTATAGCTATTATAGTATTTATATATAATACTAGTTTAGTCTATATAAAATATTAAAGCATTACTTAGAACTTATATTCTAAACTATATCTATTAGTTTATTATTTTTATAAGTCTAAGAGAATATAGTCTTTATAAATACTATAGTAATTATATTATAAAATAACGTTTTTGAGAATACTAAGTTTAGTCTTTTTTATATAGTATTTTATAATAGTATATCTAGTAGACTTTATATATTAATTAATTATTATAATTATAGTATTAGAGTTAGAATAATATAAGTTATAAAGAGATAGAGATATTAGTAGATTAGTATTATTAGTAGATTTAGACTTAGGCTTAGGCTTAGACTATAGAATAAGTAATTTATTCCCTAAGTTATTAAAGAGATAGTTAATAAGATTTAGTACTATTTAAATAGTAATAAGAGAGATAAGAGATCTTTTACTAGTATTTAAATAGTAGTAAGAGATATTTTAATTACTAAAGTAGTAAATAGAGATAATAGGATATAGAATAGATTAGTAGGTGACTTTATAGTAAATTTTAGTAGAATAGAGAGTAAGTCTAAATATTAAGTAGGTAATCTATAGAGTAGTAAACCTTAGTAGAATAGAGAGCTATAATTAGTTTTAACTAATTAGGTGATGTAGAGAGAGGGTCGCTAGAGCTAAAAAGAGGGGTTGTTATAGCTATAAAAGAGAGGTCGCTATAACAAAATTAGGGGGGTTGCGATAGCCAAGAGGAGGGTCACAATAGGCAGAGAAGGGGTCACTATAGCACTGTTCTATTTTATTAAATATTTCTATAAGATCTTATAATTATAGAGTCTAATATAATACTATTTAATTAGTACTCTTAGATTCTAGAAGTATTTATACTAAATATCTAGACTAGATATTTTCTTTAAGAAAAAACTAGTACTAAAGATTTATTTTTAGTTAAATAATGAGTAATTATAGAGTTTCTTTAAAAAATTAACTTATTCAATAATAATAAAGAGAATATTAAGTATAATTTATATTATAGTTAAGAATCTTAGAAAAAAAATATAATTTAATTTAATTCTACCAAGTAAAGCTTTAGTAATTTTTTTATCTATATAGTAAGTTATTAGTTAGATTATTTTAGTACTATTATAGTTAAATCTCTTTTAAGCTTATTAAGTATAGAGAATCTATATTAGATAGATTTAACTTAGCCTTATAACTAGATTTAATAAAATAGTTATCTAAAATATATAATAATATCTAGATGTCTATTTAATAGTAGTCTATATAATCTACTAAATATTATTTTACTATATAGTTTAGAAATAATACTTTATAAATTACTTAAGAAGTTAGATTTTAAAAAACAGAAGTTTTTTTTAGGAGCTAGTTATAATAGCTACTAATTAAATTCTTAGATAGAGAAATATATTAAGAGTCAGAATGATTTTCTTTAATAAAAATATTAGTTACTAACTATAGAATCTTAATTTCTTTTCACTAATCTTAAAGAAATAGTATAAATTTAGTAAAAGATAGAATAAATCTAGTATAAATTATCTAAACCAAGTGATTTTATTTAATCTTATCAATTTTATATTAGAAAAAATAGTCTACAAAAAATAGTCTACAAAAAACCTACTATATACTACTATTAGTATATATTATATACTTATAATATAGTAAATTATAAGAGTAGTTTATAGTATAGTAGAACTATAGAGTAAATACTAATATAAAATAGGAAATTATTTTAAAGATATAGTATTTTATATTAGTATCTAAACAAATAATATAATTATTATAGTTTTTCTAATTACTATAGTCTATAGATATTAATTTAGTAATAAAAGATAAAAATAGTAGTATACTACTATATTTAGTAGTAGAGACTAGAAGTATAGATATAATTAGGCTCTTACTTGATAGTTCTAATAAAAATATAAAGAATTATATAGATAGAATAGTAAAGTAAATAGCTATAGAATAAGAGAATAGTAACTTATTAAAAAAATACTATAGCTATAGAATTAGTAGTACAGAAATTACTTTTTTCAATATAAATTTATCTATTTAGACTCTTTTCTAGTAGATAAACTTTTTAGTTTAGTCTTTATAATATTATAGTATTAAAGTATTATCTACTAAACTAATTAGTAACTATTTTCTAGCTAAATATTATAACTAGCTAGTCTCTTTAAATTACTAGATATTCTATAAAATTAATTAATAGCTAAATTAGATCTTCTAGTATATTTATTTATTTAAGTTGGAGACTACTTTATCTATTATATAATTTAAAATCCTTAATAGATAATTAAAAAGCTACTTAGTTCTTAATCTTATAATCTTTTTATAAACTTTTATAGATTCTAATACTCTAGAGTAGTAGAGTAACTTAATTTTTTTAATCTAGAGAGACTACTAATATATTTAGTATTTTCGATTTAGTTAGTATTTCAATAATAGATAGATTGATAAATTTTTTACTATATAATAAAAAAGTAACTATAAGAATCTATTTACTATTAAACTAATTAATATATTAACTTTTAAAAAAGACTTAGTAAAAAGTAGTAATTTTTAAATAGCTCTCTTATATTTAATTATCTATTCTAGTCTCTATATATCTTAAAATTACTATTATTAAATACTATAGTAATAGTTAAAGTTATAGAATAGGTAATACTATCCCTACCTCTCCTAATCCTACCCCCCCACCCCCCTCTCTAGCTATTCCTACCCCCTCTCTTATATATAGTAATTTTGCTATTTATATAATAAATTTTTTTATTAATACTTGAAAAATTACTATTACTACTATTTAAATAGTTATTAGTACTATTTAAATAGTAATAGTAAAGATTATTATTTCTATTATAGATATTTATAATACTAATAATAATAGCTACTATCTTTTCTTACTACTCTTTTTTACTATCTCTTATTATTTATTAATATACATCTAGATCTTAATATCTATAATTTATTATCTAATAATAGTAATTTAGCTATTATAACTACTAAAGCTACTATAGTAGCTAAATTAGCTAAAATATTTTTATTAATACTAATATTTTTACTAATATAAATAATAATTAGTTCTTTTAGTCTATACTACTACTTATTAACTAATAATTTACTAATCTTACAAATATAATTAAAGAGATTAATTATCTTATAAAGTCTACTAAATATAGAGTTATAAAGATCTAGAATAAGAAAACTAAGTATAGTATTATTAAAAAAGTTATTTTATAATATAACTGGAATAGTAAATATATACTAATAGTAAATAAGATTTAAAAGTATAATACTACTATTTATTTATATAAATATAAGTTCTAAATTATACTTTAATATCTTTTAATTAAATAAATAGTACTCTATCTTTATAGTACTATCAATTTATATATACTATAGTATTTAATATTAGAGAATTCTAAATATAATAGATATAAAATATTAGAGATATCTATATATATATTATATTAATATTATAAAATAAACTCTAAATCTTATATTATTATAAAAGATATTAATAATCTATAGTTTAAAATAAATTAGAAATTTCTAAATAGCTATACTTCTATCGAAATACTACTAATAGAGCTTCTATTTAATAGAAAATAGTTATTTTATTCTTCTTTAGATAAGAGCTAATATATTATAGTCTTTTTTATAATATATAAATTAAGTTTAGAGATATAAAAGTACTATCTATAGCTTATTTCGATAGATTATACTAATAAAACTAAGTATTATAATATACTATTATTAGATATAATTAGATTTATATATATAGACATCTTTATCTTATATAGATATTTTTAATTAATAAATAAGAGACTATTTATAAAATTATACTTAATTATCTATTAGAGATTTATATATATATTTCGTAAAATCTAGTATTATTATTAGTATTATTACTAATACTAACTCTATTAGTACTATTAGGCTCTTATATAGTTCTAACTAATAAAAAACTAGACTTAATAAACATACTTTATACTATATTTCTAAATATAGATACTATTATCTATATTTAGTATATAAATTTAAATTTAATAAAATATATACTTCTAGTTCTCTATAAGAGAATTACTAAAATATATAAATTAAGAAATATTCAATAGAATAGTATTAAATTATCTAGTTTATATAGTCTAGATTTTTAGCTATTAAAAAAGACTCTTAATAATATTTTAATTAAGATTCTTAATAAAGAATAGCCAAAAATACTAATATAGTAGAATTATCTAATCTTTATATCTAAAACTGAATTTAACATAGTATAGTAGTACTTCTAAAATATATATAGTATACTAATCTTTTAAAAATTAATAGTATATATTATTAAAGAATATATCAAAAACTACTCTAAATACTTTCTTAAACTATATACTAACTAAATAAATAATCTCTTATCTTTCTTAGAAAATCTCTTATTACTATTTAAATAATAATAAGAAATCTCTTATCTCTTTTAAAAAATCTTTTATTTTTTTTATTACTATTTAAATACTAATAATAAATAGTATTTCTATTTTAATAAGATTACTACTTTTTATTAATATATCGATATAAAAATCTAAATTTTAAATAAATAAGAATAGTAGCTAATATAAAAATTCTATACTATCTATTAATATATTATCTAGTATATCTCTTTAAAAGCTATTTAATTTATAGAAAATATCTATATTATTTTTATACTTTTAAGAAAAGAAATCTTAAATTCTATCTAATTATACTTATAATTTAATAAATATTTTAGAGTATCTCTATATTTATATATAGAGATAACTATCTCTTAGAAAAATCGACTTCTTGCTCTATCTCGACAACCAGAGGTCCTACTAACCTCATAATTAGTTTATTTAATCTATTATATTGCTAGCTCTATTTTAATATCTGGTTTGAGATATAAAATAGCTATAGTAATAAGTATAAACACGATCTCTATTTCTGTATTATAAAAAGAGAGAAAAACTATAATAAATTTTATACTACTAAGTTAGTAATTCGAATATATAAATTCTACTAATACTATAAACTCTTCTCTTATTACTTATATAGAGTAGCTTACTAAAGTAGCTATACTTACTCTTAAGTATATTAATAGTATAGAGTATAATTAATCTCTAGACTATAATATTATCTTATTTATCTAGAATATTTATATCTATATATAAAATACTAACTATAGTAATACTAATCTCTCTACTATAATAAAGATATAGTATACTATTAATTAGACTACTACTATTATTAATATTATAAGTAAATATATATAAAATATTAAGATCTTAATTATCTCTACTATCTCTATATCTTAATTAATATATAGTATCTCTAGTATTAATACTTCTACTACTATATTTTAGAGTAAGCTAAATCTTATATCTCTACTATTATAAAATATCTACTCTACTATCTTATCTATCTCTAGAATTAGCTATACTAAGTTCTAGAAAGACTACTAAATAACTATTTAAGTATAAAATAATCTTATTTAAGAAGAGCTATAATAACTAAGTCTCTAAGTAATTATTATAAGAATAGAAAAGAAATATAAAGCTATAGTATATAGTATAGATTTATTAGTTATAGAGAGAAGACTCTAGTTTATTATAGTTTAGATACTATCTTTTAGAGATAGTATTATAGAAATTAATTCTACTACTAGAACTAATATTCTATACTATTTTAATAGTTCTAAAAGATAGCTATTAGTCTTTAGATATAATATCTTAATATAAATTCTAATCTAGAGAGTAGTAGTATATAGTATATTAGTTAATAAACTCTCTTTTATTCTAAAGAATACTTTAGTAATAGTAGAGTAAGTAAAGATCTAGAACTACTTTTTATAAAATTTATAGACTAAAATTTACTATTTTAGATAGTTAGTATAACTAGAGTTTAGTAAGAAAAAGACTAGCTCTATAGTTATTAAATTAGATAATCTCTTTATAGTAAATAAGCTAATTAACTAGAGAGTAGTTTAGAATAACTAAAATCTATATACTAGAGTATTTTATTAAGAGATATATATAAAATACTATAAAAAATACTAGTAATATAGATATATATACTCTTACTATTTCTATTCTCTAAAATATAGATATTATATAAAAAAGTATTTAACTTAGAAATTTTTTTTTTACTATAATATTTTTATTTAATAAAAATATATAAACTATAGCTAAAACTATAAATCTATCTATAAGATATATAAGTACTATTACTATACTATTTAGTAATCAAAAGACTACTTAGTTCTATATCTCTTAAAATATCATAATAGGATATTATATACTTAGGTTTTACAATTAACTACTTATCTAAAAAGACTATAATATTAGAACTTATATTCTAATATTCCTAAGTTATATATATATATAGAAAGGTAATTATAGGTTAAAATATATATATTAATAATACTATACTAATACTATTATAAATATAGAGTTCTACTTTATTATTAAAAGTAGAATAAAGAAAGATAATACTAGATCTAAATCTAGAAGAAGTCTTATATAGAGATTATAGTTAGTAGTACTAGATTTTAAAGTAAGAGAGAAAAGTAGACTATAGTAGAGCTTATAAAGACTAATATTATAAAGACTACATAGATAGTACTATTAGTAGTACTTTTTCTCTTTTTAGCTCTAGTATTAACAATACTAGTCTTAATACTAAAGCTCTTAGATCTAGATACTTCTATTTATATTCTCTAGAGCTTATAGAGATACTAATACTTCAGATATTCTAAAGACTTATAGAATAAGAGTAGGGGACCTCTACTCTTATAATATACTACTTATATAAAGCAGTAATCGTACTACAGATACTATATAGTGTTTTAATAATATTTCCTACTATAAAAGTAGAGTAATTAAAGATAGTATAGCCTTTCTTAAGAGTATAATTAGGTACTATATATCTAATTAGTAGGGTATTTAAAATAATAGCTCTCTCTATATTAGAGATAGAATACTATCTATAGCTAATACTAATTTAGATAAAATAAATAGTATAAAAAACTATAATTTACTTATATATAGACTCTTAGATTATAGTACTATTAAATATACTTAACTAATATCTCTAAGTAGAAAAAGACTATTTAGAGATATTACTAATAGAGATACTAGCTTAGAGTAAGAAGAGTAGATACTTAGTAGCTTCTCTATCTAAGCTTAGTAGTACTAAATAGGAGAGTTAGAAAGTATTTATTTACTACTCTTAGAAGATATCTCTAATAGTAATTATTAATAAAAGAGAGATAGTAGAAAAAAAATATAGAGAGATTAGTAACAATTTAGATATAGTCTTAACTATCTTTACTAATAGTAGTAGATATAAAGACTAAGTAGATATTACTACTATAGTAATAGAGATTAATTTAATATATAAGTATTAAATAGATACTAAAGATATAATAATAGTATATACTATAGAGCTAAGAGGTCTAAAGATAGTAGAAGAGTTAGTATAGAAATTAGAAGATAAGTATTATAAGATAGTAGTATTTAGTAATAGCTAGATAATATTAAAGACTCTTATTAAGCTATAGATACTCTTAGACTAAGTATTCTTAATAGAATATCTTAAGTATCTCTATATAGTAGCTATCTCTATTAAATTTTAATAGATACTAGTATATTAGAGTATCTAAAAAAATAATATAGCTAATTAGATAGCTAAAAATACTACTTTAGTACTATTTACTAAACTAAAAAGAAATAATACTACTAATTATAATTAATATCTCTTTTTATAAGCTACTACTAAATAATAAATTTAGACTATAGTATATAATAAATAGACTAAAGAGTAGTAATATAAGATAAAGTAGTAATCTACTATAATATACAGATTAAAAGTAGTTACTTAAGTTACTAAATATCTTATTTAAATACTATATTATAAAAATCTAGACTATTAGTAGAGATAATATAAAGATATATTCTCTATTATAATCTAGATCTATATAGATATTATTAGGCTTATCTTATATCTATATAGTATTAACTATATAGTCTCTCTCTTCTATAGCTATAGTCTAGAGATATATATAAGATTAAATATAATATATATATTATTAGTATATCTCTAGTTTAATAAGCTATATATTAAGTTATAGTCTAAAATAGATTACTTTAGAGTCTTAATAACTAGTTTAGATATTAATATACTATTATTACTATCTACTAGTATTAAGATAACTAAATTTCTAATTAATATAGAACTATTAGAGTAGTGCTTTTATATAGATCTAGAGATAGTAGATTAGAAATCTATTAACTCTAGTATAGTAGAAACTATATTAAAATAATCTAATTTATACTATTTATAATAGAGTAGTAAGAGATAGTAATTAGAATATAAAAATATATTATATATAGATATTAGATCTACTATAATATAGTATTATACTAACTTCTATAGTATATTAAAAATAGTAGTTAACTAGTTAAATAAGAGGTTTAGAGATATTTAGAGACAGAGTTTTAGAGGTTTTAGAAGAGATTAGACCTAGTAATATAGATATTTATTTCTTAGTAAAGCTATACTTAAAGAGATATAACTAATATATAGCTATCTAGTAATATAGGCCCTAGTAACTTAGGGGTACTATAGATATAGAGATAATAGAGTTAAAGAGAATAAATAAGACTAGAAGTATAGTAAAGATATAGTTTAGTAGTAGTTAGTAAATAGTAATATAGTAGATATTAGTAAAGATATTATTAAAAAGCCTTACTTAGTAGAAGATAGATAAGATAAAATAGTATAAGGCTATAGAGACAGTAAGTAGAGATAAAAGACCCCTAGATATCTCTTATTTATATTATTTATATTTTCTTTATTCTATTTATTCTTTATATAGGGTCTTAGTACCTTATTTTCTTTATTTTTATTATTTATATCTCTTTCTATATAGTAGTATAGTTTCTCTAAATCCCTAGAGATAGATAATACTACCCCTATCTACTACTAGATAGCCCTAGTAGCCTTATTTAGTAGATAGGTAGGTATCTAGCTAACACTCTAGTATAGCAGTATATAAATAGTACAAGCTTAGATACTAGAAAATTGAGAAAATTAATTAATTAATTAATTATAGAATAAGAGTACTACTACTACTAACTTATTTTAAAACTCTTACTAAATCTATACTTTAATATAAAATACTATTAATACTAATTAATTTTTATAAGTCTTAGTTACTAATAAGCCCTAGAATATCTATAAATAGATCTATATTACTAATATAGAGAATAAGAATAATATAATAGCTAAATTTCTACTATTATAAGCTATCTTAATACTACTATATACTAATATATTTAGTATAGACTAATTTATTAATCTTAAATCTATCTTATTTAAACTTAAATAATCTTAATTAATCTATTCTAAATCTGATTATAAATCTCTCTTTAAACTTCTCTAATCTAGATCTTAGATAACTAAATATTTTATCTTAAATAGTCTAAAACTACTATCTATATATAAGCTCTTAAAGTTCTTTAAATCTATAAAAACTATAAAAATACTAGAAAATACTATAAAATCTATAAAAACTAATAAATAGATAATTAAATTAGATTCTAGTTACTATAAATTAAATATAGCTATCTTCTTTATAGATATAGATAAGAATAAAGATAAATTTTATAATATATTAGAAGAGAGTAATTATTATTTTAATAAATAATTACTTTTAAATTTTATAATATAATATATAAAAAAGTAAAAATAAAATTATAGTAGTCTTTCTATAAGAAAAGTAAGTATAGAAAGCTAATATTTCTACTATTTAAGAACTATAGTAAAATAAAATTACTAATACTATCTATTAATTAATTACTATTACTTACTAGCTCTTTTTTTTATAGAGTTTTAATATCTAGAAGAAGTCTATTTATATATATCTATTTATCTTAAAAAAGATTAATCTTACTATTATTATCTATACTATAATTAATAAGAATTATTAGATCTTTAAACTATACTACTACTATAATAGTAGATCTATTAAAATAGATCTAATTCTATATAATATATACTATTAGATATTAAATAAGTAACTTATAGAGTTACTATATAAGTAAATTAAAGAATATAATAATATAGAATATATTATAGTAAGAGATCTTAATCTCTACTATCTTTTATAGAGTAGACTTTATATTAAAATAAAGTACTAGTTAGTTTAATTATTTAAGATACTTAGTAATTATAGACTATAGATTATTAACTAATAAAGTATAATTATTAGATAATACTATATATACCTCTCTCTCTCTCTAGTAAATCTCTTAATAAAGACCTATCTTAAATAGATAAAATTTTATAAAAAATACTAAAAAATATATTATATAATACTCTATAATATATATTTTTTTAAGAATTTTTCTTAGTAATTTTATATATAAGTTTTATTGAATTTATAGTCTTTTTTCTCTTTTGTATTTTAATTATATTAATTAAGGTATAGGAAAAATCTAAGAAATTTATATATTATAGAGTATTATCCTAAGTATCTTTTACTATTTTTTTAAAAAATTTATCTTTAAATTAAAGAGAGATATAGAGAAAAATAAATATCTATTCTTATTTAGGTTTAGCTTAGTTTCTTAGTCAGAATTTTTTGTAATTTAAATTATCTAGTTTTTCTATAGAATATAAAATAGATAAAATTCTATAAAAAATCTTAAGAAATACTAGATTTGAAATACTACTATACATATTTTTTATAAATTTTTATTTAGTAATATTATATATAATTTTTTTAAATTTTTAGTCTTTTCTATTATTTTTATTTTATAAATATCTATTAAGATATTAGAAAAATCTTGAAAAGATATATATTATAGAATATTATATTAAGTATTTTTAATAATTTTTTATAGAATCTTATCTATTTAAGATAGGTCTCTATTAAGAGATTTACTAGAGACAGAGGGGTATAAGTAGGCAAAAGAGAGATATAATTAGGCAGAGAGAGGATATATATAGTATTACCTTAATTATTTAGAAGAAAAATAAGAGTAACTAAAATAGAGAAAGAAAAAAAAAAAGAGAAATAAAGTAAAGAAAATAAAAATAAAGATAGAGATAAAACTATTAAAATCTCTAAAAGATATAATTAGAATAAAATAGATAAAAAGATATTAATAGAATATATTAAATAGTATTTTAGTATATAAAATCTTATATATATAAATACTATATAGATAGAACTTAAATTTTAAACTTTAATATAGATTATTTAGTCTACTATTAATATAAGTATTTTTTAAATTAAATCTAGTATCTAGTCTAATTCTATATTTAATTAGATCTATTAGATAGTAGTTAAAGAGTATTAATATTAATATAAATAGTAGAAATATATCTAAAATCTAATAAATTAGATATTATATAAGAAAATATATAATATAAAAATATAATTAATTAAAAAGATACTAATATAAGACTATTAGTAATAAGTCTAAGAAATAGTTAAAGCTAGTTTTATAGATCTATAGTAACCACCTTAATAGATATAGAGCTATATAGAGATATATAAAATAAGAATTATTTTTTTACTTAAGACTATTATTAATCTTATTAAGACTATTCTTATAGAAATAATAGAAAAAAAAGCTCTAGTATTTAGTACTATATTTTTCTTAAATCTCTCTCTAACTAATCTTATTAACTTAAATAACTTTTAATACTCTAAATAGCTTAAATTTCTCTTAATTACTTTATAAGAGATCTATAATATAATTAAGTTAATAGCTTTATATAAGATATTTAGAGCTAATAGTATTTTAAATCTTATTTAATATAAATTAATTAGTATTTTACTTAGAGTAGTATTATAGTAATCCTCTCTCTATGTAGTATAATCTCTTCTTTATCTATAGTAACCTCTCTAATTTTATTATAGTAACCTCTCTCTAATGCTTAGAATAACCCTCTCTCTTCTCTAATTAGCTAATTAGAGAGCCTATATCTATTAAGACTAGATCTACTATCTGTCTATAGTAACCCTCTCCCTCTCTCTCTCTCTCTACTCTCTCTAGGCCTTAAGGCCTTATACTCTCAGGCATCTTATGCCCTAAGTACCTTATACCACTAAGTATCTCTTGCTAAGTACCTCCTACTAAGTATCTCTTACTAAGTACCTCTTACTAAGTACTTTCTACTAAGCACTTTCTACTAAGCACCTCCTACTAAGTACCTCTTACTAAGTACCTTATACTAAATACCTTATACTAAACACCTTATACTAAACACCTTATACCTCTAGTATTATATCTCTATATAAAGTAGAAAGTATACCTAACTATTTAGTAGAAGAGCAGAGCTAGAGAGAGAGAGAAGAGAGAGAGGAGGAGAGGGGGGTCACTATAGATAGTCTTAGTAAAATAGAGATATCTAATTAGATAGAGAGAGGATTATTCTAAGTACTAGAGAGAGATCACTATAACAAAATTAAAGAGGTCACTATAGATAAAGAGAGGGTTATACCAGACAGAGAGAAGGTCACTATAATATTACTCTTTAATTATTTTAGAGATCTTATACTAATTATTTAATTATATATTTTTATTTTAGTTATAATCTATTTTATTTCTAATAATTAATTACTATTATACTCTATAAATATAGTAAATCTAATTACTAATAACTAAAGATCTATTAGTCTATAATATTATTAAATATCTCTAGAGTCTATAATAATATATTCTATATCTATTTATTATATAATCTCTATAAGTACTAACTTAGAGATCTTATTTTCTAGATATAGATTTTCTTAATAGAGTATACTACTAAGATTTATATATTTAAGAGTATTTCTAAAGCTATCTTTACTATTATAAGTATTTTATAAAGATTTTCTATCTTTTCTATTCTCTATTTAATCTATAATATAGATCTTATTAAGAGTAATATAGAAATAGTATCTATACTATATTCTACTATCTTTAATAAAACTACTTCTATAATAGATATTACTATCTTTATAGATACTAATACTATTAAAAATAGTACTATCTTTAGTACTCTCTCTAGTACTATTATATATAATAATTAAATAGATAATACTAGTATTATAGTAATTAGTAATAGTAAAGCTTAAAATATATCTTTACTATAAAAAGAGAGTATATATAGTAATACTTAAGTATAAAGATATATCTCTATATTTAATATTAATAAGTATACTCTTATTTATTTCTATAATCTCTATAATATTAAAACTCTCTAATAATATTTATTACTTTATTTATATAATACTATAATTACTACTACTTAAAATACTAAATATTATCTAGATTTTTAGCTAGACTCTAGACTTATCTTTAACTATTATTAATTAAAGATAGCTACTAAGAGAACTACTAGTCTCTATACTCTCTATAGACTTATAGACTTAATCTAGAATATCTCTATACTTACTATATACTATTTATATAAAACTATAATTATTCTCTAAATATTATATAGTATTTTAATAATATTTTCTACTATAAAAATAGAATAATTAAAAATAGTAAAGCTCTTTTTAAAAATATAATTAAATACTATATATTTAACTAGTAGAATATTTAAAATAATAGCTCTCTTAATACTAGAGATAAAATACTATCTATAACTAATACTAATTATAATAAAAAAAATAGTATAAAAGATAATAATTTAACTCTATATAAGCTCTTAGACTATAATATTATTAAAGATACTTAACTAATATTTCTATAGTAAATAGAATCTCTTAAAGATATTACTAATAAATTAATTTAAAGTAAAAAGAGTAGATATCTAATAATATTTCTATCTTTAAGACTTACTAGTATAAAATAGAAAAATTAAAAAGTATTTACTTATTATTTTTAGAAGATATCTCTAATAGTAGTTATTAATAGGAGAGAATTAGTTAAAAAAGAGTATTAAAAGATTAGAGTTTTAGATACTACTATAACTATCTTTACTAATAGTAGTAAATATAAAGACTAAATTAGTACTACTACTATAACTATATAAAGAGATAGTATAGAGATCTATCTTATACATAAATATTAGATAGATATAAAAGAGATAGCTATAGTATATATATTAGAGTTAAGAAATCTAGAGATAGTATTAGAGTTAATATAGAAATTAGAGAGTAAATATTATAAAATAGTAGTATTTAATAATAACTAAGTAGTATTAAGAACTCTTATTAAGCTATAGATATTTTTAAACTAAGTATTCTTAATAAAATATCTTAAATATCTCTAGATAATTATTATTCTAGTAGAGTTTTAGTAGATATCTATATACTAAGATATCTAAAATAATAAATTAGCTAGTTAAGTAGCTAAAGATATAGTATTAGTACTATATATTTAGAATAATAATAATACTATAAACTATAATTAATATATTTTTTTATAAACTACTACTAAATACTATATTTAAATTACTATCTATAATAAATAGACTAAAGAATAATAATATTAGATAAAATTAAAATCTACTATAATATATTAACTAAAGATAGTTATCTAAACTACTAAATATCTAATTTAAATACTATATTATAAAAATCTTAATAATTAGTAAAAATAATATAAAGATATATTCTTAGTTATAATTTAAGTCTATATAGATATTATTAAACTTACTTTATATCTATATAGTATTAGTTATACTATCTTCTCTTTCTATAGCTATAATCTAGAAATATATATAAGATTAAATATAATATATATATTATTAATATATCTTTAGTTTAATAAGCTATATATTATATTATAGTTTAAAATAGATTATTTTAGAGTCTTAATAGCTAGTTTAGATATTAATATACTATTATTAGTATCTACTAGTATAAAGATAGTAGAGTTTTTAATTAATATAGAACTATTATAGTAGTTTCTATATATAGATCTAAATATAGTAGATTAGAAATCTATTAATTTAGTATAATAATATAATTACTATATCTAAATAATCTAATTATACTAATATAATAGAGTAGTAAAAAATAGTAATTATAATATAAAAATCTATTATATATAGATACTAGATCTACTATAGTATAGTATTATATTAATTCTTTTATAGTATATTAAGAATAGTAATTAACTAGTTAAATAAAAAGTTTAGAGATATTTAGAGAAGAAAAAGAGATTTTAGAAGAGAATAAGTCTAGTAATTTAGATATTTATTAGTATAGCTATACTTAAAGAGATATAAGTATTCAAATATATAGCTATCTAGTAATATAGGATCTAGTAATTTAGAGATACTATAGATATAAGATAATAGAGATAAATAAAAAAGAAGATAAATAAGACTAAGAGTATAGTATAGATAGTATTTAGTAGTAACTAGATAAGTAGTAATAGAGTATTAGTAAAGATATTACTAGAAGACCTTATCTTAGTAAGAAGTAAGATAGTTAAAATAGTATAAAAGCTGTAGAGATAGAGAGTAGTAGAGATAAAAGATCTCTAGATACCTATTATTTATACTATTTATATTTTTCTTTATTTTATTTACTTTATATAGAGCCTTAGTATCTTATTTCCTTTATTTTATATATTTATATCTCTTTCTATATAGTAGTATAGTTTCTCTAAACCTCTAGGAGTAGTAGATAATACTACTATCTCTACTTACTACTAGACAGCTCTAGTAGCCTTATTTAGTAGACAGGTATCTAGCTAATGCTCTAGTATAGCAGTATATAAATAGTATAAGCCTAGATACTAGAAAATTAAAATAATTAATTAATCTATATTTATATAATTATTAAAAAAATAAATAGTAAAATACTACTAATATTAGATAATTTTTACTTATACTAATATCTTTATTATTTAAAAGAAGTATCTATAATTAATAATATTTTTTTAATATAGAACTTACAAAGATTTAAATTTATAGCTAGTTATTAGATTAATAAAATAATATATAATTTTAATCTATACTAATTTAATATTTTATTTAGATACTAGTATTATCTCTAAATCTATTAATAAATCTAATACTATTTAAATATTTAATTTAATATAAGTCTTTAAGATTTAAGATTATATTATATAAGTTAAATAGAGACTATAGCTATAGCTAGAGCTATAGTAGTATATAGAGATAGCTAGTAAATCTAGTAAAAAGAGTAAAAATAGTAAAAAGAGTAAAAAAAGAGAGGATAATAGTTATAGAGTCTAATTATAATAATAGTAGTCTAGATATAGATACTATAATTAATTTAGATAATAATAAGTATATAAACTAATATACTAGGGTCCTAGGTATCTAAAGCTACCTAGAAATCACACCTACACCTAAAGAAGTGTTCACTAAGATAGCGAATACCCTTTAAAGAGGTAGTTCTCTCTCTAGGGGCAATCTCTGAGGGTGACAGAGGGTATCTTTAATAGCAATAGGGGGCAGGGGGTAGCTTTAACAGTAGTAGGGGGCAGCTTTAACAGCAGCAGAGAGTAGTAGAGAGCAAATAATAGCAGAAACGCTGATTGGCCACCATAAATGTGGATCTGAGGATATAGTGTGATTGGTTAATTGCGGTCATCTGATATAAATATGTTATCGGGGGGGGGGGGGGGGGGGGGGTTTGGTTTCTGAGTAACCCCCTTCTCTAAAAAATTGGGTCATATAATTGCGCTGTACAGGGGAGAACTTCTCTATATTGCTTATACCCTTTAGGTGTTTGCAAAAATTAAGAGAAAAAAAATGTACTACTATTATTTAAATAGTAGTATTAACTATTTAGATAGTAGTATTAAGAAAAAAAAAATACTAATAGTAATTATATAACTATATAAATAGTAATTCTTAGTAGTCTAACTATATTTAGATAGTATTCTAACTATATTTAGAAGAGAAGATAGGAATAGCTAGAGAGAGAGATAGAATTAGCTAGAAAAGAGAGTAGGATTAGCTAGGAGAGGAGTAGAGATAGTATTATCCTATAGAATATATAACTATAATAATAAGTTTAAGTTATTTTAAAAGCTCTATAAAGTTAGAGATATTATTCATTATATTAATATTAACTTACTAATAATATAATAATAAGATACTATCTTTTTCCTGTTTTAAGATTAGCTATTATTTATATATAATAATAGTATAGAGAAATAAAAAGTTATTATTTACTTTATAGCTTTTTTAAGAGTTACTAAAAATATACTAAACTCTATATAACTAGCTTTTTCCTATCTATAGTTAATTTAGTAGAGTAATAAACTAGACTAAAGATATAAAGTAAAAAAAAACCTAGCTATTCTACTACTATTACTAGCTACTACTACTCTCTAGTATAGACCTAATTCTTTTCTAGATATTATTCTATATATTTTTTATTTTTATATCTATAAGAGCTACTCTTTAAATTATTCTTACTAGTTTTAATAGTATAATAGAGTTAAGTCAGATAATTAGCTAATACTAATAGATTAGATAAATAGTAAGATAGTAAAGAGACTATTTATAGAAAAAATATAGTAGTAGTAATAAAGATAAATATTTAATTGATTAATAAGAATAATAATAGCTATTATAAAAGAGTATAACTAAATTCTAGTTTTCTAAAATTTAGAGAGAATATAGGGTATTTAAGAGAATATAGTTAGAAGTACTTTAGATATATATATAAGTTATACCTAACTTACTACTATCTTATATTAATAAAATAATCTATTAATAATATACTTATATAAATTAGATTAATAATTAATTATTAATATATATAGATTAAGTTAATAAAGTATAATATTAATAATAAAGAATAATAGATATATATATAAGACTTAAACCCTATAATACTAGATCTTATAACTATAAAATTCTAGATTCTATAATATATTTATTCTAATTTTTAGTTATTTTTACTTTTTTTAATATTTTAGTAAAAAATAAAATAATTAAAAAGATAACTATTAATTTAATAGTAATAAAAATTATAAAATCTAAAAATATTTAAATATTATAGTAGAATTATAATTATTTTTAATTTTTTATTACTTTAATTTTTACTAGATTTATTATAATACTTTTAATATTAATAATATAATCTAAAAATTTAATTTAAGATTAGTAAAAAATATACTTTAATATTTTAATATAAAACTAGACTTTTTATAATCTTTTAAAAATAGTTTAAATATATTCTATATATTTATTTCTATTTTTAGAAAAGATAAAAATATTATTTAAATAAATTATATAAATAATATCTAATAATTTCTATAATATAGAATAGATATAGAATTAGAAAATTATAAATATATTAGTTAAACTAAATAAAAGAACTATATATTTAAAATATTTATATTTTATATATAATACTATTTTTTATTTATCTTCTTTTTTGAGTTAGATTTAGTAATATATATTTTAAATATCTAATTTAATAAAAGATTTTGATCTTTTTAAATAATCTAGAATCTTAAGTAGTAATAGTAATAAGTTATAATTCTTAATTAAGATACTATTTAAATTTTAATAATTTATATAGAATTTTAAAGTACTATTTTTTTAGAATAAAAATAATTAATATATCTATATTACTTTTAGATTTATAGATTTAGCTATTTTTTTTATTTTTTCTTAAAAATAGAGAGTAAATAGATCTAAATAGTAGTTTTTTACTCTTTTTAATATTAATACTATAATTTATCTTTTTTTAAAATAATAAAATTTAGAATTAGTTTAGCTTTTCTATTTTAATTTAGTAATTAAATATCTTTTTTAGAAATTTAAATTATAATAAAAATAATAACTTTCTTCTTCTATATAAGTTTCTAAAATTTATTCTAATAGAGTATAAATATTACTTAAAATTTAATTAAAAGTAGTTTATAATAGTAATATAAAAACTTTTTTAATTTTAGAGTCTTAATTACTTATAGTATAGTTATAAACTATTTTTTTAATACTATAAGAGTTCTAAATTATTATTAGTATTTTATAAATTTTATAAATAAAGATATTTTATTTAAAAGTATTTATTTTATAATAAGACTAAGTTATTAGACTAGAGATCTATAACTAGATAAGAATAAGAATAGTATAAAATATAATTAAAGAGTATTTAGTATAGTTAGTATAAAGACTAATTCTTAAAGAGATTAAGAATTATAGAATTTATTATATAATTCTAAATACTAAGAGTTAATATAGAATACTAAGAGTTTATAAATAAAATAATAAAGAATTAGAAATATTTTAAAACTAATCTCTTTATATATAGTCTCTAAAAAGAATCTCTATAATAACTATCTTTCTCTTTAAAAGATAAGTATTTTAATTATAGTAAGATAATAGATTAAGATAAACTAATTCTTTTATCTATAAATATAAATAAAATAGCTACTATTTTTTAGTAATAAGTTCTATTATTTTAATAATATATTATTCTTATTTAATATAAGTATTATTATTAAATTAATAGTTAAAGATATCTAGAATAATAAGACTTTAAAAACTCTTATTAATAAATATTTCTATTATCTTAATTATAATTTCTCTAACTAGAATTATCTTTCTTTATATAATATAAAAGTATAGTTTATAAAAAAAGATTATTTCTAAAAAGAATATAATATAAAATAGAGATAGTTAAAAGAGTATCTTAGGTAATTCTTTAAAAATATAGATCTCTTAATTCTATAAATAAGAATTATTTATTAAAGCTTAAAATTATTAATTTTATTATTAATATAGATTTAAAACTATCTAGATATATTTTTATTTTTATTAATTAGATAACTATTTAGATTCTAACTAATAGTATAGATAGTCTAGAAATAATATAAACTAGTATTAATTTATTACTAAAAATCTTATTAAACTAAAGTAATAAATAAATAGATTTATTAAGAGTTTCCTAAATTTAATAAAAAAAAAATAATAAAAATAAGAATTAAAAAGATAGTAACTATATAAAAAATAGTTATATTAAAAATAATTTTTATTTTTTAAATAGTATTATTATTTCTATTTTCTATTAGTAATAATAATAGAAATAATAATAATAATCTACTATTAGATTCTAATAAAAATAAAAATAGTATTTCTAAAAATTATATAAGACTATAGGTCTTACTAAGCTTCAGAGGAGTTAAGGATAGTATTAAACTATCCTAAATAGGAAGTAAAGGTT